>ML675650.1:15622190-15698825 GCA_007922155.1 Mesoclemmys tuberculata
TTTCTGTGAAAGTTTCATCGAGATCTCTCAGGAGGATCAAGGGACATCCCTGTGTACATAAACAAACTGCTCTGCCTCTCCCCGATCCCCATCTAACTGTACAGGGAATGAAAAGCAGGTGACAACTCCACCTCTCTTTGTTGCACTACTACCTCTTTCAGTATGAGTAAATTAATGAAAAGTTTATAGCTGTGTCCTGCTAAATTGGGGATGCTATCACTGTAATGGGAAATACATTTATACACTTACCCAAGGTTCCTTCCCCTGCATTGGGCTCCCCTGTGCTCAACTGCCAGGACTGACTAGACGGCAGTGGAGTCTCAAACAGGTCTTGGCTTGTGTAGTACGGTGTTGGCTACTGGTGTTTATCAGTGTAGGCTGTGTGCATGCGTCCCCGTGTAGGTGCTGTCTTAGCTCTGCAGATAGCCAAGACAGCCCTCACGATTGAATGAACCAACATGACCACAGATTAGCTGAGCAACAAAGACACCCGAGCCAGGTTTATTGCGTGCGGCACAATGAGAAGTGACCTACGGAGTATCTCTGGGTCAGCTTCCTATATGAGGCGTTACAATGGACATGCCCAAAGGCGGGACTTTCCATTGTTCCCTCTGACACCCTCTTTTATACATTGTTACAGACAATTTCGTTCTGCCCCCTTCGACATATGTAGTTGCCACCATCTTGATGTAAACTAATACCACCCTTTACCTTTAATTGGCTGATTTGAGCAAAACAACTCCATTCATCACTTTTTAGTCATTTCTATTCATCAAAGTGTCATTTTAGGGAATTAGTTCTTTTTGGTGTCTTGGTGCCTTCTGCACCTGGTATATATTTTACATTTTAGTAATATTTTGGCAGTGTATCAGTGTATCAGTACTTTCCTGTGCCAACTTCAGCTAACTTGGGTTTTTCCACTCATACTCCTGTTCACTTGGCTTTTTCCACTTAGGCCTTAGCCTGTTTTACAGGCCTCATGCTCATTTCTTACTACAGCTCGCAGCATAGCTGGACCTGCCAGTCATATGTCCCCCATTCCCCTCTTCCTCCTCCTCCTCCTCTTCCTCGTTGCTGTTCACTGTGCTTTGGGTTCCTCTGAGGTATCCATGGTGGTGTGTGCGGCCCCAGACAAATATGGCATGCAACTCTTTGTAAAAGCAGCAGGTCTATATCTCGGTACTGGATTGGCTGTTGCCTCCCTGGCCTTCTGGTATGCTTGCTGCAGTTCCTTGGCCTTCATGCACCACTGCTGCTGATTCCTGTTGTCGCCTGTCTCCTGCATCTCCCAAGCAAACTGCTCATAGATGTTGACATCTTTATGGCTGTTTTGAAGCTGTGCCTGCACTGCCTTTCTCCCCACAGGCCCAGGAGATCCAGTATTTCCTGTCTGCTCCAGGCAGGAGCACATCTGGAGCATGTAGCCGGCATTGTCAGTTGGGCAGTTGCGCACAACAGTGGAGAGCTGCTAAAGTGCTCACAAGATGGACTCAGGAAAAGGCATTTCAAAACTTCACCAGGCTTTAAAGGGGATGCGTGGTGTCCAATCTCTGTGAGCCCAGGCAGTGGAGTTTGCCACTGTGACCAGAGTGGTCAGTATTGGGCATTGTGGGACAGCTGCTGGAGGACTGTTAGGGACAGCATAGGTAATGCAGTGTCTACACACGTCCTGCATCGACCTTGGTACATCAACCATGTGTCAACGCCGTGTGGGGAGGTGGTGTGACTATGTTGGCAAAATGGGGTGCTTTTACATCAGTGGGAGACAAATTTAAGTGTAGACACAAGCACCAACAGGTCAACACAAGGCGGCTTATTTTGACCTTATTTTGTAGTTTAGACCAGATGTAAATCTAATGCTTGAGTCCCCATTGCTGCCTTAAACTGCCCATACAATTCTTGCAAATTTTCAAATATCAGTCCTCTTGAGTATGGGAGTTACTTCTCAGTGATAACAGCATTTCCCCCCCTGCTCTGGAGAAGGAAAAGCAGAGTTGGTACTATCCTGTCATCATTGATTCTCCACACAGAGATTATAAGGCTGGAAGGAACAGTTGTGATCATTTAGTCTGACTTGTATAACACAGGCTATAGGATTTCCCTGAATAAATTTCTGTTTGAACTAGACCATATCTTTTAGAAAAACTTCCAATCTTAGTTTTAAAATGTCCAGTGATAGAGAATCTCCCATGACCTTCAGTGCATTGATCCAATAGTTAATTTATATCTCTGTTAAAAATGTGTGCCTTATTTCTAGTCTGAATTTGCCTGGCTTCAACTTCCAGCCTTTGGATCTTGTTAGACCTTTGTTTGCTAGACTGAAGTACCCTCTAGTATCAAATTTCTGTTCCCCATCTAGGAACTTACAAAATCTGATTAAGTCACTCCTTAACCTTCTCTTTGTCAAGCTAAACAGATTGAGTTCTTTGAGTCTTTTACTATAAGATGATACTATCAGCTGAGCTATGGTGATTCATAGGAAGAGCAAGGCTGTTTGAAGGAAACTTAATACTCATTAAGCTGGCATGATAAATATTTATTGGAAAGATATTTAAATAATTAATATTCATAGGGTTGGTAAAAGAGGATACTTTTAAGGGTAAATCCAAATTAAATTTAAGACCTACTCTTTATTTCACGTTTGTTTGCAGACCCATTGAATCCAGTAGCATTGTTCACATGGGTAAGACAAGCAGGATCAGCCTTTAGAATGTGATTTTTCTAAAATCATAATAAAAGCACAAATACTGTGCTTTCTAACCTTCACCACAGAATCAATTTTCGATCAGAAGCAGAGAATCATGGATAAAATATTTCAAACATTGCTTTGGCTGCTGCTCAAGGAAAATGCCATTTTCATTAAAAATTCATCAGTTGTCTCAGATGTTTGATTTGATAAATTCTTGATATGTGACCTAGACCTTGACTGTGAGTAATGTTGACTAGAACAATATAGCTTATTTCATACACTATGTAAATTTACCCATTTGAGTTTTTTATGATAATGTTTGGGCGCAATTTCCAATGCTCAGATACATTTTCTAGTTGTTGCTGTATCCTGGGTAGTAAAATATTTACACTTTTTTTTTTTAATTGTGGAATAAAGTATTCTGTCACAAGTTAATGTCATTATACATGCTGTTTCTGATTTACCAACTCTATGAGTAGCCAGATCTGTACAAGGGTATGTTTCATATTTGGATTGATTAGGCTGCTTTGTCAGTACCAGTGTAGTGACAGCTACATCATGCAACACGGGGTCCCAGAGATAAGGGTCCTGACAGTACAATATATTTCTTAATAATAATATTTAGCATTAATATATTACTTTACATTTTGAAGGTTCTCTGGAGACATTAAGTAACTACTCCTCAAAACACCTCTGTAAATTAGATACTGATAATGTACATTGTACAAAGGAGGCAATTAAGATCTGGAAAAGTTAGGTGATTTGCCCAGAGTCACTGAATGGCATTTGAACTCAGGAGAATACTGAGCCCCGCCTCATGCTCAATCTACTAGAAAATGCTGCCTCTGTTTAAAAAAACCCTGCCATACCGTCTGTAAGAGTACCTGTAAGATACTGACTAGAGCTCATTAGAAAATGAGAGGAGGGGGTTGCATGAAAAATTTCTATGAAAATTTAAAGAGTCAATTTTCCACAAAATATGAAAACCGATTTATTTATTTTTAGTTTAAAATCCCCATTCTTCTTAATGGCCAAGCCTCCCTGGACAGATTACATTAAGTGGTAAGGGCATGATCTTTTAAACCCTGATCCAGGACAGGTGACTGGGACCAGGACATAAGAGTTAAATCTCTTACCAGTCTTCCTATGCGTCTCACACCTTTATTACACCATCCACTGAGCTTAAGAGGTACACTCTAGATGGGGCATGTTCACAGCAGTATAAAGGATGAAAGTTCAAACTTAATTTGAAGTAGCATACGCAGACTTGTAAGATTGTTACACACAATTCTCATGTGGTCCCTGGCTCATGGAAGAGAAACTGCTTGTTTTTTGTTTCGTTTTTGTTTTTTTTAATTAAGTAATGGAGTGATGAAGCCCCCAGTAAATACAAAATAAAATTGAAAGTTGCCTATGCTCTGTGCTGAATTTAACAGTGTGCTCAGTTCGTAATGTGTTTGTTTGTAACATTTACATTTTCTGGTTTAACTGGGAGAGGGGGTTGGGTTTTGCATATTTGGGGGGGGAAGTTGCCTTTCTTACTGACTGAAAGCAAGCCAAATAGTCCAAAATAAAGATTTTATCCTGTAAAGAAGTTAATACCTCAGTATTTCCATCTCTTCCAGGGCAGTTGCTATTCATCATCATCTTATTGCTGGAAACTAAGACTAATAACTTCGATAAAGTTACTATAGTTTGTCAGTGCTTTTTTAAAAAAATGTATCCTTCTCCATGGCAAGTTGTTCTAGTTTTCCCCCGCATGACCAAAAGAAGCTCCACAAAGCTGACATCACAGCCCTCAAGACAGATTAGCCAGACCCTTTTATTATTACATGCTATTATAATTTATTTGTAAGGCATTTTTCATGAATGTCAGAGCACATAAGGGAAAGTATCAATACAAATGTATATGAAGGCAATCAAGTCTTGAAGTTCGGGTGAGGATTTAACATTCCCAGAGTGGCTTAGACTGAGCAGTTTGGTTCAGCCTCTAATTAGTTCCAGCTGTGAAATTCTGAGCTAGAAATGTGTTTTTCCAAACTACAGGGATGTTTAGACTTGCAATTTGGATTATGGCCTGTCTTAAACAATACTACCAACAGAAAGGAAAAAGTGTGTCCAAATGAAATTTAAATGTAGCAGAAGAAGAGGTTACACACAGTATTAAAAAAGGATTTCTAGCAGATAAGGCATTAAAGCTTCAAGTTAACAAGATACTTAAGTACACCTAATTTTAAGCACAGCAAGGTGTTTAAGCAGTCCTAACTTTAAGTATATAAGTAATCCCATTTAAATCTATAGTTTTTAAAGTTAGCCATGCTTAATTGCCTTGCTGTGCTTAAAATTAGGTATGATGAATATCTAGCTGACTCAGGGCTTACGTGCTCAAAGGTCTGTTATCTGGAAGGCTGCACACGACACCAATGGCAACACTAAGTATAAATCAGGTATCAAGCGCACAGCACAAAGGTGCATATAAACATGAATTAAATTGTGGTTTGAAGCAAATTTTCATTCTTAGAGAAGAAGAGTGGCTTAGCAGTTGGGAACCTTGGGAGATCCAGGTTCAGTTCTTGCTCTGGCACAGCCTTCCTGTGTGACCCTGGCAAGTCAGTCGCCAGTCTCTGTACCTCAATTCCCCATCTGTAAAATGGGAAAGATAAAACTGCCCTACTTTACAGGGGCGTCGTGAAGACAAATACATTAAAGACTGTGAAGTGCTCAGATACTAATAGGAGCCATTTAAGTACCTGAAATATACAGATATGTGCAGAGGGATCCAATGTAATGCCTGACTGCAGAAATAACATTAAAATAGAGAAACAATGTATGCATCATATTTTGGTAGTTCTCTTGTTTTAGGTCTCTCCCATCCCCTGTTTAAAAAAAAAATTGCTCTTCCTGCTTACACATGTACACATTAAGCATACAAAATTAGTTGTCATGTAGCCACCAGAAGAAACTGAAGTGCTGTTGTTTGTTCTAATATGCTTTATTCTTGGTGTTAACAGTGGCCTGTTAGATCACCTCCCACTCAAGGTAATGATCCAGTGTTCAAGACATAAACTGCACCATTAACTTTCTGTGGAGCTAAAGCAGGAAGGCCATATATGGTGCTTCATTCTAGCATCAGTTTTTTTAAGAGCATTGCTTATCTATCATACCTAAACACTCAATCAAGGTCTAAGGCCTTTTTTCTGGATTCTTCTCTTCCTCAACAGGATTAAATAAGTGAAGCTGTGCAAGCACTACAAGACAATCAACAAGTGTGGTTTCTTGTATCGGCTGCTATCAGTTACACCCACAGAAAATAATAATAAAAACCCTCTTGCCTCCATTGTGAAGTGGTTAAATTGCTCTGGAAACTATAAATAAGTGATATATTTCACCAGCTGCCCAGAGCCAGAAGTAAAGAGTCTGTTTTTGACACCATATCATGTCTTTGTTTGCTTGTGTGACTATAAGCTGTAGGCAGCAGTTCTCCACCTAAGAAATGATTCATTCAGACAGACTAAGGAGTGAACAAACATTATAATAAATAATATAATACTTGGCTCTTACAGAGCCTATTGAAAACCCACTGAAGTCAGTGGGAGCATTTCCATTGACTGCTGTGAGCTTTGGATCAAGCCCATTTGATGTTTTTTATTCAGAAATCTCCAAGCATTTCACAAAGGAAGGTATGTATCCATATCACCATCTCCAACAGAGCAAAGCAGGGGTCTACTTGCTGTGCGTGGCTTTTTTTAGTTGGTGTTTCAAAGTTTACTTTTTTCTCCTCCTCATTTGCCCATTTGATTGTGGATAGCAAGGACTAAGTGCTGTATGACCAAAATCCCAGCCATGTACAAGCTATGGGAATTCTTGTCATCTGTGCTGGGGACCAGTCCCTCCAGTGTACCATGCCAGTCAAAAATCTTTTTGTGCTCACTAATATCTGTGTGTCTGCCTCTCCAATTCATAATGAGTATTATAGTCCACTGTAAGAATATAGTCTTTGTTAACCAGTGTGACAGGGTGCCTGCCCCTCACTGACCAAGAAAGGGTTAAGAGGGCCCTTGGAAAGGCAACCAATAGGAAGGAGCTGCCTGGCAGCCAATGAGAGCGCAGGAGGCCAGTATATAAGAAGTGACAGGGCAGAGCAAGGGTAGGAGCTCCAAGGGGAAAGACTGGTAGTAGCCTGGACAGAGCAGTGGCTGGCTGCTGAGACGCAGCAGAGCCAAAGGCCATGCAGCAAAAGCAGAGAAGGTACTGGGGACTGTGGGGAGTGGGCCAAGGAAAACTACAGAGGAGTTAGGGGAGATGCAGTGAGAGGCTGCCACACATAGGGTCCCTGGGCGAGGACCCAGAGTAGTGGATGGGCCTGGGTCCCTCTCCCACCCCCTGTTGCCACAGGACAGCAGTAGCCACGGTGGGAGGTGGCTAAAACTGGGTCTGCAAGATCCTCTGAGAAGGGGGGAGCACAGATTGAACTGAGTGCGAGATACAGTGGAGAGGGGCATCTGCCTGGCTGAGAGCTGATTCCCCAGATAGCTAGCAGGAGGTGCCAAGGCAGTGAGGCAGACCATGTTACACGTGGTATGAAATGGTTTGATGTGTGAGATCGAATGCCGAATGAGGTTTTGATATACAGTGCTGCAATAAACTGGACACATGGAACCTCTTCTTCAAGTTATGCATCGGTACTAGTCTGCAAAGCTCTTGTTCTGTAGTTTCCCTTTTCTACTCCCATACGAATGCATTTTGTCATTTCTGCTCTCAGTTGTCATGGCACAAATCTTCCAGTTTCAAATATCAGTTCATCCATGACTCATGGAATGTCTGTAGGTCTGACACTAGACACGAGTCGTTTTTCCTTTGGCCGGGTAGCCATGCTAGTTTCTAGCAAAGTGAATAACTGCAACATAGTGGCAGCCCTTTGCTCTCTCTGTTTCTTATCTGACAGGTAAACTGCACATCACTGAATTAACTTAGCATCTAAAGACTCTACCTTATTGTCCCATCCTGTCAGAAACAATCTGCTTACATTGCCTGTGACTGGTGTATTTTTCCCTGGACTGTATTGAACCACAGTGTTGTATTTCTACAGGAACTATATCATTCTTCACAGTTTCAGTGGTGCTGCCATAAGGACAGTTTCCATGGTTGCCTTCAGAAGGTGCTAGACTCCACTGCCACTTTTCTCCAATAAGCATATTGGTAGAGGTGCTCACAGCCAAACTCCGTTGCGTGCATCTCCCTTTTAATATGTGCCTGGTTCATTTCGAAGCAGCTGGCTTCCCTTTTTGTAGTAACACAGCCTCAAGTCCTCACTTGAATTTATCTGCCTGCCCTGATTATGTCTATTTTAGTGTCCTACTAAGCCAGTGTGCCTTCAGTGGCAATTAGTTGCTTCCTTTTTGACAAGGCAGAGTCCTGCTGGGTATCTTACTGAAGCTCTGAATCTCTCTTTAGAAGACCTTTTAGTGAAGCCAAAGTTAGTGCAATCCTTGGTCTAAACTTGGCAAGGTGAATCACCATCCCTGCTATCTTTCCTAGCCCAGCATGACTCTTCAATGGCTTCATATCAGTGATTGCTGCCTTCTCTCTGCATATTGTGAGCTTTTAAGTCCCCAATGTAAAACACAGGAAAACTAAGTGAGTCCTTGCCAAAGGTCAGGAACTGCAGGGAGAATGTGACCAACTAAAGTAGCTTTCTTTCTGAACTTCTCTCCCAGATGAGTAAGAAAAGGTTGTGATGGTATAAATAAAATATATGCCTAAAATGGACTTTAAAAATATGTGAATCCAGGGGAACCTCTGCGACCTTGGGGTGAAACCATTTACTAGATATCTGAAAATAAGGACTTCAGTAGCAGCTGGATGCATGTGCAGGAAAAAGGAATCCTTCTCCAGCCCTTGGAGTCATCCATGGCACTCATGCTTCCTCTCCTGACCCCCCCGCCCACTCTCTCACCTCCCTCCTCCCCCAGAACCAGAACTAAAGGATCCATGTAGAGTTGGATCTACTAACCCCTCACTTGTCCCCATCCTGCACCCCTCCCCCATGCATGCACTGCCATGTCAGGAACCACTGTGGCAGGGCTCTAAATCACATGAGAGCTGCACACACACACAGCCCTACCCAACCGCACCCCTGGAATGCTGCCTCTTGAGCAGCAGAATAGTGCGGGACATGCTCTGTAAAGTCATAGAGAAGACTTGGCCTTTGGTGCTTCCTCTCAAGATTCATGCAGGAGACTAGCTGGGACTGGTGCATCCCTGTAGTGGTTTTCCAGAAAAGGGCACATTTGGGTGGATTCTCTCCCCCCCATCCCCATCTAACATTTTTTAAGATGTTCAGCTGCTGTCTTTCACAACAAAGATGAAAGAACAGATTGTGGAAATAGCAAAAGCCAACTATATCTCAACCCCGTACTTCCCCCAAAAGCTATTTTCCTCAATCCCTCAACATGGTAATGGTAACATCTTTCTTCCCCCTTTCCCATCTCAGGAGCCACTGTAGTGATCAGCCTGATCTAGCTAAAATCTTGCACTCCTAGACAGAATATAAAAATGGAACCATATCATTCACGTGCATAATTTAACAGCAGCACCATCCTAATATGAACCTAAAGAAAGACAGTGATAATGCTAAGGCCAGAGAGTGGGAGGGGAAGAGATGGGTTGCAATAAAATTCATCTGAGGACTAGAGGAGTTGTCTTCAAAGGGAAGAATTGGACATTGAACATGCAGAATTTGGAGAAATGGTGACTGAGGGTGTGACCTCACTGTAGGGTTTAAATACCCTAAGGGATAACATAAAGACCTAGGAAATGCCCCCAGGCTGCAAGGTATTGTATGGTGCAAAATTGAGGCAGGGAGAGGTTTAGGCTACATAGAAGGAAGTGTGTTTTATTTTAAAGGGTTACAGGCACTTAGAATAGTTTTCTGAAGACCATAACTAGGTCTACCTGCTGGTAGCCACTTCTCAGTCAGCTGCCAGAGAAAGTTAAGTTTAACTCACCAATCTATGGCCTGGTCTACATGGACAATGTAGATCAATGTAATGTGGATTACGTCGACCACATAAAGTATGCGTCTCCACTGGCATGTCAGTTCCACCGACCTAAATCGCAGTAAAGTTCAACTTAATAAAACCACCTCCACAAGTGGTCTAGCACTGAAGTTGAATTCTATGGGTCGAATGCGCCTCAGTGTAGGCAGAGCGCAATGTAAATAGACATCATTGGCTTCTGGGAGATATCCCATAATGCTGTGTTGTGACCACTCTGGACGTTCACACTCTGCTGCACCATTGCCACATGCACAGGAAACAGCCCTATGGATATTTTGAATTTACTTTTCCTGTTTGGTCATCGTGGAGTGAGCTTTGTAGCTGAACTGGTTATGGTGACTGCATGCCCCAAATGTGCTCCAGCATGGAGTCGACCTGAGGTCTTGGATCTCATCAGCCTGTGGGGCAAAAAGTCTGTTCTGGCTCAGCTCCGAGCCAGCAAAAGAAATTTATAAATATATATGAGAAGATATCGTGTTGTATGGTGGAGAAAGGCCACAACAGGGACAAGCAGTAATGCCTCATTAAAATTGAAGAGCTGAGGCAGGCATATCAGAAAAATAGAGAGGCGAATAGTCGTTCTGGCTCGTCACCAAAGATATGCCATTTTTATGAGGCGCTTCATGCAATTCTCAGCGGTGATCCCACCACTGTGCCACCACGCAGATTTGATACTTTTGAAGAATCCCAGTCCAGGGTGAATGA
This sequence comes from Mesoclemmys tuberculata, assembly GCA_007922155.1. Taxonomy (NCBI): domain Eukaryota; kingdom Metazoa; phylum Chordata; order Testudines; family Chelidae; genus Mesoclemmys; species Mesoclemmys tuberculata. The sequence goes on from ML675650.1 coordinate 15,632,643, forward strand.
GGAGAACACTATGGATGAGGAGGATGAGAAGAACAGGGTCAAGAGAGAGGGGTATCCGTTCTCCCTGAGAGCCAGGATCTGTTTGTTACCCCAGAGCAGCCCAGTCAGACTCAGGACAGCATTACTGACCGAGATGCCAGGGAAGGCACATCTGGTTAGTGTGTATAGCAACCACAGAAATATGATTTATGTCCCCAGTCCACCTTCTTATTTGTGGGGAAAAAGGGAGTTTGTGTTTTTGTGGGGATGTGATTCCTGGGTGTTAGTACACTTCAGCAGAGGGTAACCCCTGGAACAGACTATTTATGTGCACAGGGTTGCTTCAAGAATCATCCATGGATAGCTCCAGGAAACGTTTATGTAGGTACTCTGCAATCCTTTGCAGGTTTCTGGAGAGGGCAGCCTTATTTCTTTCACCACAGTAAGACACTTTTCCTTGCCATTCTGCTATTAAATGAGCAAGCGTCATTGTAGAACACAGCATAGCAGCATAAGGACCCCGATGATTGCAGCAAATCTTCCCTTTCTGCCTGCATTACCCTCAGGAGACAGATATCACACATGGTCATCTAAGGAAGATGGCACAAGTTCACAGTACCCAACCAATATAGTCATAGTGTGTTATTCCCCTGCCGTGGATGGTGTCCTGGGCCCCACCATAGACAATTCCTAGACATGATATTGTTGGCATGCATCTTAGGGGTCCAGAAACGGGTGTCCCTATGGTTTCTCCAGCGACACTTCACCCACACCCTCCTCCAATTCCTTTTGACCACCTCCTCCCAAACCAGTCTTTGAGATGGTAAAGGGGAGCCCAGTGATCCTTCTCCTTGGTTCAATGTGTATTGGGGTATTTAGTGCAACAAATATTTCCCTATAATGGATGCAAGGATCCCTTACTTACTATGGCTGGAATGCCACTCCAACTCATGCAATAGGTACTGATTGCTATGCGGTTCTGGCTTTGCCTTCTGAATATGAATAGGAGTTCTTTTTACATTGTAACATTTCTTTTCGTACATGGGGCCAGCTAACAATGGCAACCTTGTGCTTTGCTTGCCTTACAGTGGACACCTTGGCCTTCACCACAGCTACGACTCCTGCAGAGCACCTTTCCCAAATTAGAAAGCGGGGGGGGGGGGAAAACTCAGGATGACATGTTCAATAAACTAATGAACACTTCTGTGGCTGCTGACACAGAGCTCAGAGCCTGGAGGATGTCACTGTCAGAAAAACTAAACATGGGCATGGAAAACAAGCACAGGAGCAGGAACATGCAATGCAACAAGAGATGTTGTGTATTATGAGGGATCCGTCTGACATGCTGAAGCATCTGGTAGAGCTTCAGGAAGAGTAGCGGCAGGATAGGCTCCTTCTGCAGCCTCTCCAAAATGCTCAACCAACAAGCTGTTTCATACCAGCCCCCACTCCCCAGTTCTCTAGGAGGAGGTTGAGCAGGGTGCAGTATGTGCTCCCTCCACGCTGGTAGAGGGGAACAGAAAGAAGCGACAGCCCCTTTAAGAACTGGGAATGTGCATGCTTTGCTGTTTCCACAGTCACACTTTGCTCTGGATGGCCTAGCAGCCTTATGAGAACAGTCAGTTATCTTCTTTTCCCCTCAGTGTAACCAATAAAACTATACTGCTTTAAAAAACATTAGTCTTTATTCATTGAGAGCTTGGGAATTATCGGTGGGGAAAAAAGGAGAGGGGACTGATGGTGTGAAGGTGGAGGATGGGAAGGGAAGGCACAGCACTGACGGAGACATACACTACTGCGGTTCATTGCAAAAACGGATTTTCAATGCTTCCCTGAGGCGCAGTGCTCCACAGTTGGCTCCCAGCGTAGCACTGAAATCTGGCTGCCCAAAATTTTTGGCCAGCCTATCAGCCTCCATGATCCAATGCTGCAGGAACTTTCCCCTTTGTTTTACACACATTATGGAGCACACAGCAGGAAGAGATAACAGTTGGGATGTTGCATTCACTGAGGTCTAACTTAGTGATCAAACTGCGCCATCTTGCCTTTAAATGGCCAAATGCACATTCCACCACCATTCTGCACTTGTTAAATCTATTACTGAATCGCTCCTTCTTACTGTCCTGGTGGCCAGTGTAGAGCTTCATTAGCCAGGGGAGTGAGGGGGGTAGGCAGGATCCCCCAGAATCACTATTGGCATTTCAGTATCGTCAATATTTATTTTTTGGTCAGGGGAGAAAGTGCCCGCCTGCATCTTTTGGATGCAGCCCTGGGTTCCTGAAGGTGCACGTGTCATGCATCTTTCCAGACCACCCCACACTGATGTCGGTGAAATGTCCCCTATGATCCCTGCAGCACCATTGAGAAATATCCCTTTCAAATAATGTACTCCGTGGCAAGGTGGTCCGGTGCTAAGATAGGGATATGCATGCCATCTATTACTCTGCCACAGTTAGGGAACACCATTGTGGCAAACCCATCCACTATGTCTTGCACGTTTCCCAAAGTCACAACTCTTCTTATCAGAAGTCAATTATTGGCTTGGCATACTGGCATCACAGCAGCTCCCACAATGGATTTACCGACTCCAAATTGATTCCTAACTGACTAGTAGAAGTCTGGTGTTGCCAGCTTCCCCAGAGCGATGGCCACTCACTTCTCCACTGTCAGAGCAGGTCTCAAGCAAGTATTCATGTGCTTCAGAGCTGGGGACAGCTCAGAGCAAAGTTCAATGAAAGTGGCCTTTCGCATACAAAAGTTCTGCAGCCTATTATCATTACCCCACACCTTCATAGCGATGTGATCCCACCAGTCTGTTTCCCAGAGCCAGCGCTCCACTGACTGAAGATGCTGCGTGACGGCCTGCAGCAAATGGGAATTATTTCACTCTATGGCTTGTAGTAGGGCAGTTTCAGTAACATTGCAATTTTCCATGCTGCAGCTTCTATTTCGGCCTTGAAAATACTGCAGGATAAGTCATGAGGTATTTGTGATGCTCACAATGATAATGCACAGTTGAGTAGGCTCCATGCTTCTCCGTCAATAGTGTGTGCATGACAGACAGTTTTGGAAAAATAGTGCGAAAAAATGTTCGTCTATTTGTTTGGGACGGGGGGAGGGACGGTGGGGAGGGAGCACATTGCATCATGGGAGGATGACAACCTTCCCAAAAGGAATGAGGGTAATTGCACTGTGGGATAGCTACCCACGGTGCACTGCTTTGATTACTGATGCAAGTGCAGCTGGTGGGGATGCAAACCACCGATACAATGCGTGTGGTGTGATCACGTTCCTCCGATTTCTGCAGCTTGGCGGGTGAAGGTCAATTTAAATGAAATTGACTTCACTCTGCAGTGTAGACATACCCTATTTATATATACTACAGAATTTTAATCTGTGGTCCAACATGGATTCCTCCATTCTTATAAACCTATTAAATGTATCTAAATAGAGAGCTGACATTTAATTCTCTTGGTAAGGAATGGCAGGAAGAATTCTTCCCTTTGCTCACCATTCAGGAGAGGTGAGAAGTGGACTGGAAAAAAGCCTCTTGCTACTCAGGGACTTGGATTTCTCACCAATCTGCTAATGGAAACTCCATTTTATTTGCTCTGGCATGGTTCACTGGCCATCTCTGCTAACACCAGGATCATACACACAAAGAGTGAAAGTAATAATATTTTGCTTTTCCAGAGCGCTTTTCGCCCACGGATCACAAATCTAGGTAATAGTCCTCCCTAACGTGCCTGAGGTAATCCAGTAAGGATGCTTTTATGAGTTCCTGTGCTGCATTTGCTGCAATGCATTAGCTTTACTTAAAGCAGTGCGGCAGACGCAGCATTTAGTGCCTGATCCTGCGCAATTGCAATCACTGGGAACAAGATCCACCCTTATGCAGCCTTAGGGGTGCTGCACATTAAGTAACCCTGATGTTTAGTATGCACGTGCACACACTTTATTGAACATTTTGTATACATATATATAACCTAAATAATGGTTAGGGAAGGTGGCTGCTTAGAGCCTTTATTAGAGCAAACCGGGGTATCACAATACTACAAAAAGGGCAATTATTGCTTCTATCCTGATCCATCCTGATTTCAGACAGCTGAGTAAATGACTTTTCCATTATGTTATTTACATGATAAGGAACACTGAAGTGTGGGGGACTGGATGGCATTAGGGACTGGTAATTCAGTAAAGAGCCTTTCCCTTCGCAGTCATTTGAAATCCAGTGTGGCTCAGTACTGAAGCATACTAGAGGAATGGTGAAATATTCACAAAGGAAAATGAAATTTGAGCATTTTTCTTCATTTTGTTGCAAATGCTGAAATTGGTCTCATTTTTGTGTTTAAAAAGAGATTCTTTTTTAATAGTGAAGATGGGCTCATTTTCAAAGGAAAATAGACCTATTTGTAGCCAACCAGGAATAAATTGATGATCTCAGTTAGGTTTCTAATGGATGAGTGTCTGTATCTCAAATGACACTGCCTGACACTCTCATTGGTAGTCCTAGCAGAGAGGCAAAGGAGCAAATGAGCTTGGAAAGATACTGCCCTTTCATCCTTCACAGGGGTCCCTGAAAATCAAAGTGGAGGCATATTGGCTACTGCCCATGCTGTATTGTAATAAGGCTTAAAAGCACTTCAGTTCCAGGGTTGTTAGGCCAATACCTTTCACAAGCAATAAAGTTACTTTAGAAAGAGAGAGAACAAATCTGAAAGGCATTGTGTGACTTGCAAAGTGTATAGAAAAGAGAGAGCTTATGATTTCATATTTGTAAATTAATTTATAGGAAACATTTGCATCTAGTCTTGCTTTTGACCTTGATCCCCCTCCCCCCCCCAAAAAAATCACATGGAAATGGCTGTTTGAGTCAATTATTTCAAAACAAGATAGTAATTGCCAAAAGCACATTTTGCAGTGCTTTAATGTTAATAACTGCCAGTGTTTCATATGTCTATCATTGCATGTGCATTTCTAAATGAATTTTGTACAATTATGGGAACAATTGTCTTGATGAGTTCTGAACCTGTGCAAATCTTCTATCCTCTGAGCTGCTAGATGATATCCAAGTATGAGAAATTAACTGAGTTAAAAATGTTTCTAGCCAGTCTTAAATTCCATGCAGTGCTTTTAAATTAATCTCTTATTAAGATTCATTTGGGAAAAGGAGCCAAATTCAAAGGTGACGTGTAAGGTAAATCCCTGGACTAGATTCTGATCTCACTGTGACCCTCCAGTGATTTTAAAGGAGATGCTCCAGATTGATACCAATGTAACTATCTCCACTGAAATCACTGGAATTGCTCTGGATTTATACTGCCTATTTATACCTATTTACTGTTGTTTAAGGAGAAGTAAGGACAATTAAGTTGGTGTAGGGGAGCTGTAAAAGTGCAAGTTGAAATGGGGCTTGATCTATTTTAACAAACACCTTCTAAGTAGAACTGTGCAAAATTTTTGAACGAACCTTTTTTTGTCACAAAATGCAGATTTAGTGACACTGAAATGTTTCACAAATTCATGCCTCTCTTAAATTGCTCATTTAAAAAAAAGTCCACAAATTTTGAAATGTTTTGTTCACCTTTTTTTTAAATGAAACTTTCATTTTTTCAGTTCAAAACAACATTTTGTACTGAAATTTCCCTTTTTTTTAATACAAAACTTTAAATGCTCACAATCAAATGAAACTTAGTTAACAATTCTGTTAATGCTTGTGCTTGTGCAATCCAACTCCCTTCCCAAAATTGTATTGGCTCTGGAGAGCTAAATGGATTAAAGAAGATCAAAAAAGTATTTTAGCCCATAAGTAAGCATATACAATTCTAAATAATAGACAATCTCTTTCCTAACAATAATTGCACTTCGCAAGTGTCTTATGTTACATATGAGTTTGTGGAAAAGCCTGTGATAGGACCCAGCTCTCTATTGTATTTCTAGAATGAGTTTTTATTAATGCAAACCCAGTTCCAGCTTGTCTGAATGATGGTCTAATTTATATATCTAATTGTTCAGAGCAATTTGCACCTGTATTTCTCCCTAGTGGTCTACCAAGGGCACCCACTCGAGACTACCAGCTCCTCAGCAGTCACCACTTTTGGGCAAAGAACCGCATCTCTTGACCAGAGTTTTTCCAGGCTGCACTGTTCCCTGCCTGTATTGTGATATTCTCAGCAAGCCAGACTGCCTAAGCAAACCAGCATCTCCAATTTGCTTTCTCTTCAAAGACTATGAATAGCTGTACTTGCCAGCACTCACAAGTTATCCCACAGCTCTTCATAAGCAAGTACATTTATTCTTAAGATGAAGGCATTACAGAGAAAACCCATAAAAACAATAAAAGTTCCCATATGCATGCTAACAATTTACCAGAGGTCACCTGCCAAAGTCCTGCCACCTATTCCAGGAAGGGGTGGGACCCGCTTGAACAGAAGAGCCTGTCTATTTGCTGAATTAGAAAAAGGGACCTGAATTAGCCTGAGTTTAAACTATTTATCCAAAAGTCCTTTCTTTGGTTTCTGGAGAATCCACTGTGAACTAATGTATGCGAGTGTCTCCATGGGGTGGTGGTACTTCTCTGGAGGTGTTACAACCTCATTGAATTTGCCTAATCACCCTCACGCTGTTCTTAATTCCTGGAAGAGATGTGAACATCCACCACCATGGAATTGCATACAATCCATGGCCCACAATGAGAAATAAACTCGATACAGGAAGAACTCCCAAAGATATTGCAGGAAATTGCCATATCTGTCACACCAACATTTCAAGATTTCCAAACTCCTTATAAACAAGAAAGACATGTAACTTGCTCACATGGGCCTGTTATTCTCTTATTTCTATACTTTCGATATGTGCCTCTCCCCTTACATAATTTGCAAATGCCTTGAAATGATGCCTCTAATTTAGGAGAGAAAGTAATGACGTCAAGTTACTTAAAATGAGAGAGTCTTGTTATGGCACTCTTTCAATGGCATTATGAAATAAAAATCTGACGTTTGTGGGGCATGAGAGACTTCAGATAGAGGTTTAAATACAAGGTGTCACAACAGCTCAGCTCTTGCTTTCTCGGTCTGTCTGGTTCATTTGTGTAAAGTAGAAGTTCAACTAAGAAAACTTGAAATTGTGGAACTCTTGGAGTGATACAATATATTTCCCATGAAAGCTTTTACATGTACAGGCAATTGGAAATGACTCCCTCAAACATCAGGATGACTTTAATAACTGTCAACTGTCAGTGGATTACACGCACAAACAGCAGCAATGTCACAGTCCATCAGCCATTCCTTATTTCTCCAGTTGCCTTTCCGTTGCTTTTACTCACCTAAATATATCTAAGAAATCCTCTGCATCCAAGTTCTGTACTTTATTTGCTACTAAGAGATGCTGCTATATCCATTTCCTGCATTCCCTGTCTGCATATCTCTGTCCTAGTGTGAGAATTGGGTTTTCATTTTCAAATTTAAGAATAATCTCTCCTTAAAGTGTGATTACAGTAAGAAAATTGACATCCATATTCATTCTCCTTCAGTGATTTCTATATTAATCTGCGCAGTGTGCATTCAACTCCAAGATACTTCTATCTGCCACCAGGGCAAACTCAGCTTGAAAACAGAACTACAGGGCCTCTTTCTGCTCTTACTTACCCCTGTAGAAAATACCACATTTTGTGAAATGCAACCAGTGCAAAACTTGAGAGATGAGAATCAGACTTATTTTCTGCTTCATACATCTTAAGCAATAATAAAGCAGTTGGAAACAGAAATAAGGGCCAGATGCTTGATTGATGTGTATACACCCGTTACCTTCCTGACTGCAAAAGTGAGCTTTGTAACCTGGTGAAATGACTTAGCAGGTTTTATGGAAAGCACATTTCCATGTCAACATGGTCTGTCTTCAAAGAACACTGTTTACAATAAAAAAAAAAAGAGTCAAACAAAGCAAAAAGAGCCGAAATGTCCCAGTTTAGGGCTTTAATCCACTGCCATGACACCTGGGGAGTGGAGCTCACGCTTCCCTTAGGCACTCTCCCTCTCTGTCCACCAAGCAGCCCCTGTTAGCCCCTCCCTGAGCACCTGTGCAAGAGGAAGGAGAAGCTGAGCTTAATCCCTTGTTTCCCAGGACCTGGTGACACCCCTGCACTCTGTCAAAGGCACCTAAAGTGGCTATTGTCCTGATGATCCATGAGGTGGAATGAAATTCTGTCATTTCTGTAAGCCATGCTTACACGGCGTGGTTCTCTGTCCCTGTCTAGTGGCTGGATCATGGAGGTTTATGTGTCCACCACTAGCTTTGATGTAACAGCTGTCTCTTTTGGATCAGGCACTTAAAGCTCACGTTTTCAAACACAGACATCCCAGATTCAATCCCAGCTGCCAACGACCCGTCCAGGAGCATCATGTTACACTTCCAAAGCCATATTGATTCTGCTGTGCTGACAGTAAGAAAAGATAAAGGAGCCGGGGGCTGATTAATAAAGTAAGCAATTCTGTCTCAGACCACACTTATACTCAGGTTGTGGCTACCCTTCTCTGAGTACACAAGGAGAATAGAGTTAGTGCTATTCTCCCATAGAAGAAGTGGTCAGGTGTAGAGAGGAGCCCAACACTGCCCTGTTTCAAAAGGGTCCATGGTGCTGTCTGTGGTGCTCTAGAGTTCCAGGAGGAAATCTGACCCAGTTTATTAGAATCCATTCTGATGTTCCTACTACTGAATTGCCCCTTCACACTACAGCTGTCCCAGGGCTGTACATTAAAGCCTCACAGAGAACTCAAACTCTATCATCTATCAAGAAGTAATTTTTAGAGCTTAAAATAGCCACTCTTTAATTTCCTAAGACTATTCATAGAGCAACACAATCGAGTACAATTAAAAGTCTTTATTGGAAACAAAAATATTGTTTTGAAGGATTCAGATAATGTTCTGCCATTACAAAGAAATGAGAGAGCAAAAGGGAAGAGGAGCATTATGTCATGCAAAAACCCACACATTTGAGATGTGAGAAATAATAAAATGCAAAATGTCTTAAAATTCAAGAGGATTTTTATTTTATTATGAAACCAAAAAAAAAAGGACCAATTTTCAGAAAAAAACATCCCAGAGCCTGAAAGGTATTTAGGCACCTAGTTCAATGGGAGTTAGGCACCTTAATATTTTTGAGAATCTGGGCCTGTTTCACTAAGCCACATGCATTTATTTTAGCCGATAAAGACCCTTTTTAAAAAAAAAAGATCTTGGAAAACATCTGATTCAAAATGAGAATTGGGCCTGGTTTGGGAGCATTCAGCCCCCCACCCCAGACATACAAAAATGCACACTTTTGGTGTGGTCATTTTGTCAAAACTGGCAATAAAGTCAATACAGTAGAGGACAAAGTAGATGACCTTAACGGTCCTTTTCAGCTTTAAATCCTGTGGAACTCTGAAAGTGCTCACTGGAGGCGGGAGAGGATACTGTTGTGCAAAATTTGGAAAAAGCTAAATGTTTGAATTTAGCAGAGGTCTAGTTTGCAGCTTTAAAAGATGAAAAAATATAACAGTTGCCAAGGTGGTTTTCACGAATGAGTGACGAAGCCCATATTTGCAGTACTTCTCTAGCTCTCGACTGGAGACAGCATTCAGTTTGGTATCATGAGATAAATTTAGAAAGTCAAGAGGCCTGAAAGATGCTGTCATTCGCTATTAGCATGTCTGTTTATTTCCCTCCGATTTGTTGGTCTACTATGGTTTTTCATTTCAGCTTTCTTCATAGCAGAAGCAGCGCCTGTGAATACCCATTGAACACAATTCCTCATGTCTTGCTAAATTCTCCTAGCAAAATACATGTGGTTTCTAAATTACTTCTCTCTTCCTCCTTCCTTCATTGTATCTGCCATAGAGGAAGAAACTCTGCAGGGAATTTTGAACAACGAAGGAGATTGATAGGCATGTAACCCAGGGGTATTATGTAGAGTATAACTTGACTGTGATTGGATTGGGAGGAACTGTCTGACTCTGATGTGATACTGTAGCAGGACAGCTAGGAGCAAGTGAATGCAGGCTGCTCGAACAGCCAGGTGACTGGAAAGAGATTACGAGGCTCTCGGTGACTAAACGGTGACTGCGGTACTGCAACAAAGCTTGGTCTGTAGTTTATGCATATGTACGTGTAGGATTAAAATTTACTTTTTCAGACTCAGTGAAGGCAGTGGTATGGGTCTGGGGCTGAGCCAGAACTCGAGTCGAGGTTCAGATTTGATGGTGCTGAAATCTCAAGAGCTGGCCTCCGAATGGCCTGTGTTAGAAAGAGACACAACATGCAAGATTTCCCTCATTTCAAAAGCATTCCATTGAATGTGAAATAATGAACACCAACTTGCTGGCCAATTCACTTTCTGCTCTCCAAGCCTGATTCTGCTCTCACTTACATCAGTAGTGCCCTCATTGCACTGGCATTACTTCTGTTTCACAGTGCAAGGGAGAGGTGATTCAAGGCCCAATTCTATAACTATAGCACGTGATCAGTCTACTTTGGGAACCGTGGCTAGACCCACCTTCAGGCTGTGTACAGTACCTACATAAAGCAATACCTGGCTCCCTAAATTGTGTGTAGGAAGTGTCTTGAATAATCAAAATGATCAGATCTGCTATTCTCACAAGAACTCTGCTGCAGGTAAGCTGCATCCAAACTGGATCTAGAAAATAGTCCCCTTCCAGGTTATTTTGTTGTTTGTTTGTTTGTTTTTATTCAGTCTCAAACAAAAAGCCGCAGGCAAAGTTTTAGAGCTAGGGATTTGATTAGTCCAATTTTAATAACTTTTTAAGCATATTAGATTCCCCAGCAACACGAAGATGGAAAGGAATGACAGATGCTGGAGAAGTGGGGCAGCACGTGGCATGTAGCTGTATATTCTCGTCTAACATCATGAAGTGGCTGTCATTAAAAAGTCAAGTAACCCTACAGCATGGGGAATGGGGAGGACAAATGCATTAAGGAATACGAGGTGCTCAGATACCATGGTAATGGGGGCCGTATAGGATAGAAAGGTCTCCTGCTCCTCTGCGCCCCACTTTTGCAGGATTCAGAAGAGAATCTTGCCTGCTATGCTTAAGGAGACCCCGAGGCCAGAAGGCTGTCAGTAGTGGAGTTCTTTTGATCAGGTTTCACTATGTAAACATTGTGTTTACATGTAACAAAACACTGGGTGTTTGGGGAGATTTTCTTTTTTCAATGTGTTCACTGAAATTTTCCTTTTCTTCTTGTTATCCTTACTTTGTAATGTGTTCTTTAAATACGTCAGAACAATACAACTGTAAACCCCAACCCCAGACTGCTAAGGGTTTGGACACAATGACTTGGGGTGGATGGGGGCAAGGCTGTGCAAATATTAGATATTTCTGAGGTGGTATAGCTTTATTTGTACATTTTGAGGTCTCCAGTTTAATCCGGTTGGCCTCTGAACCACTTTCTGATCTTTTGGTTTTAGGCTGCAAGTGAAGACTCGGGGCTATCTTGTCAGATCTAACTGCTCAGCTATAAAATGGTTGGCCAAGTGCTTCTGAAACAGTAACATTCATCTGAGAAACTAAAGCTATTAGAAGTTATGGTACAGCAACACTGAATAGATGGGCCTTGAGATTGCCATGGCACTGAGCTGAGCAAAGTCCTAATACTGAGGGGAATGCACAGATGGATCCTAACCATGGAGAGGGAAAGAGATGTTTAGTTTCTTGTCTGCTCCAGAAAAAATCCATTTATGGCGAGCTAACAGCGACTGCTTTTGAATTACCTCATAAAAGCCGTCCTATGCAGAGTATACTGTAGGGAAAGTAGGAACAAGCTTTTGTGCAGACACGCTTGTTATATATTGTACATTTTCCCCATACTATAGCAATCAAACCATCCTAGAAACATCAGAAAGGTGTTACCTAGGCTATAGCTAAGTTAGCCACTCATTCTGAGCTTGATTTATACCCCCAAAGAGAAATCAGTGAGAGCATCCTAAAGGAGTTCAGTCTTCTGGACATTATGAATTGGGCTGATTTTCCTTATAAGCAGGGGGCGCTGATTTACCAGGACTTAAATAATCCTATATTTTGTTGTTGTTGACAGCAAAGAGTTTTATAGGCTCATAAAAGTGATGGACTAATATAAGCCTGGCTAGTGTAGTGTTACACCGTACAAGCAAGCGCTGCCTTTAGGATTCTTCTGACCGTTAAGATTAATTTCAATCTGCAGCAAATAGACCTTCTGTCCTCAATAGCAAGAGAAAAGGCTAAATCCTAAAGCCACTCTTGATGCTTTGCTCCTTTTGGTGATATAAAACAGCCCTAAAGCTGACTTAACCACCCCTTGAATGACCCTGTTTTGAGAAATCGTTGGGTGGCACGGGGCTGCTAATAGTGAATACCACGTCGCCAGCCCTGCTGAAATCTGGCAGTAGGGATGTGGCCAAGGGAGCGGGGATGTGGCTGGGCATCCTGATACCTAGGCAATCCCTGGCTGCTGAAGCAGCCCTTTGGAGGTCTGAGCAGCTGGTCTGCTCTAATATGTGCTGGAGTACGGGTCATAGAAGAGCCCCAGGTCTTAACACCATCTTTGTCAGTGCTCTTCCTTCTGAGCTGAGCTCCGCTGGGAGGGAGAATCTGTCCCCATTTATTCAGAGCCAGCAGTGCTTACTGGCGCTGTGCTTTTAAGGGATGGCTAAATATCCTTTACAGAGGGATTTGAGCATCAATGAATTCATGTCACAAATGGATGAAATTAGAGGCACTTCACCTAAAAGAATATGGGCCAGACTCATTCTCAGCTTCCTCCCCCAGCAACACCCAGTGCAGGAGGCTCCAGTGGTGGAAAGTCTGTGGGGGGAGCTGTATCCCCCCATTGTGTTGGGGGATGGCCAGAGCCAGGCACATCAGCACTGAAAAAGTGGACTTTGCTGGCTTAAAGCAGGCATACCAACAGTGCAAAGTGCAATTTAGTGAGCTCCTACTGTAATTTAAGATATCTGGAATGTGGAATTATTTCCTGGCTTTCTCTCAGACTCCTCAGTCTTTTAAATCCAGTGTGCTTTTTTTTCCATTCGATGCCCTCCTGCTAGAAACACTTGAAAAAGCTAGAGTTCCCTTAAATATAGCCATTTTCTAAAAGAACATCTATTCTGACAGCAGTCAGGAATTAATGACAGCTTTATATAGTTAAAAATGCGCTCTCAGTAGCTACTCTCCAAGTGATTATTTCTTTTATCTCGATACATATACTTTTACTATTTGGAAAAATTGTAGAAGATGGTGGTTTCATATTCTCCCTCAAAAAACACTTGGTTTATAAGATGAGTTGCTTGCAGGCATAGGTGCAACTTCTGTTCTTCCTGACAAGTCACAATCAATTTGGCTTTGTGGTCCAATGTTTCCCTTACAGAAAATTCATTGGGAAAAGCTCTTGCCTTGAGTTGGAGTCTAGAGGGTGGATGTGTGCAACTGAGGAAGATGGGGGCAAAAATAAGAGACTTACAACTGTTACTAAAATGTATAAACGTGATTTCACTTTTGTGCATGTAGCCATGTTGCACTAGAGTTACTAAGTGGGTGTGATGGGCCCTAGTCCAGCCTTGAAGTCTATGGCAAAACATCGATGGCATAGAACTGAGCCACTACCCTTTCTGATTCATAGAGTGCACTGTAGAGAAAGCAGAAACGGTCTTTCATTGGGGTGTCATTTTTATAAATTGTACGTTTACCCCATACGCCATTCACAGATTTGTATAGGACCTTTTTTTATAGAAACCAAGTAAATTAAAGACATTAATCAAAAGAATCAAATTAACAACTGTCCATTTACATACAATGGGATAGAATTTATTGTTTCTTGTGCACGGAAGTTTATGGATGTTTAAGAACTGTATGTAGACAGCATTCTAATTCTAATTCTACATCTGCATGTGTCATTCAATTCTAATTCTACATCTGCATGTAGACAGCATTCTAATGTGAGTGTTAATATAATGAGTTATTCAGTAGGACACAGCCTGGCTGGGAGGCTTAAGTGACGTTGTATCGCTTTTCTAACTGCACCTGAATTTCACTCTAGCTAAGGGACAGTAGCAATGATATAGACCTCAGCCAGGGGGTCATGACCAACCTGTCCTCCTCCTACTGCTAAAAGGGAGGGGTGGTTTGAGCATGAGAATAACTGAAATAGACTCAGTGGAGAATAAGAACTAGGCCAAGATTTTTGGAGGGTGGGTATTGGGTATTTTCTGAAAATCGGGTCTTTTTATATGTCTCATGTTGGGCACCCAAAATCACTAGTCACTTTTGAAAATCTTGGCACTGCTGGTTATTTTATTTCAATCTTATTCCAGCAGTCTCATTTTTCAGTTTCTTTTTCTTTTCTTTTTTTCTTTTCAAATAATGAGATGCGAGTAGTGAGGCAAATTGATTTGATTACAGCATGTAATGCTGACTCTGCTGGACAAAGCACACAGGAAACACATGCCAGGATCATATGTTGGGTAATAAATTTCTGTTCTTCTATTGTATGTTGGCAAAAGATTGTTGGCAGGTTGTAAAGTCCACATAATCACAGTAATTGCAGCCATTACAAAGTCTTCCCACCCCTAACAATTATCTTTGGTACTAAAATATTCAGTTTAATTAATTGATTTGTTAACTGCTGCTGATTAAGTAGTACTTTTGATCCAGACATGAGTTGTTGCCATTGGAAGAACAGCCTTAAAAAACAGAAACCTGTCATTTTCATATAGGGCTATATTGAGATTTTAAGATCAACACTAAGTAAGAGGCTCTGCCCCAGGGAAGAATTGTGATGTGGAGTCATAATTCTTCCCATGGTCCCCCTCTTGCTCTTGGGGGAAAGTTAAAGCAGCTCTTTAAATGGGTCACTAATTTACCCCTCATGCGTAGCAAGCTTCACTAGCGAATGAGTCCTGCATGCCAGAGCCGGAGTGCTGGGAGTGGGTAGACCCCGCCTCCCCGAATGGAAAAGACATCCCGACTCACCACACCACCAGACGACCCTGCCGTGTGCTCCACGTTGTCCTCCAGCTCCACTTCCTTGTCCACCACTTCCTCGTCTGCTAGCCACTGCCTCCAGTCCCCCCAAAGTATCCACGGGGCTCTTGGCAGTGGACGTGGGGTCACCACCGAGAATGGCGTGCAGCTCCATATAGAAGCAGCATGACTCCGGTGCTGCTCCAGAGCGTCGGTTGCCCTCCCTTGTCTTCTGGGGTGCTTGCCTCAGCGCCTTGATTTTAGCATGACACTGCTGAATATCCCTCTCGTGCCCCTTCCGTTGCATGCCACTTGCAGTCAGCCCGTAGGCACTGAAATTCCTATGACTGGCGAGCAGCTGCAACTTCACAGCCTCTTCTCCCCCTAGATTCAGCAGGCCCAATAACTCCAGTGTGCAGAGCATCTGGTCCTTACCGCCAGCTGGGAAGATGCTGTGCGAACTGTGCACACCAAGCAAACGGGAAGAAGAATTTCAAAAATTCCCGGGCCTTTAAGCAAGGGAGGGGCATATACCTGTGCACCTTCAGGGCAGCAGACGTTCAAACTGCTGACCACAGCGTGGCCATGATGCGCATTGTGGGACACCTCCTGGAGACCAATCAGGGTGACGTAACCAAGCTCAGCATCTCCACTGGCTCTAAATCGCTTTACCTATGTCAAAGAAAGCTCTATGCCCCTTGTCGAGGTGGTTTTATTTTGTCAGTCTAGCAGGGGAGTGACATTGGTGGGAGGAGCACTTCAGTGTGTACACCTCCAATGTGTTGTCAACAAAAACTGCCTTTTGTTGACAAAACTCTGTCATGTAGACAAGGTGCTAGTGGACAACAGTGTCTGTTCACAACCTACATGGGCTGGATTTGAACTAGCCACTTAGAGATGAAAGGCGCTACAGCTTATTAACACTCCATTGTGCCTTGCAGTTCCCCTATTTTTTTCTTTTGTATGAAAATGTATTTATTTATTGTAAATATTAAATGCAACTTATTTCTGAAAAGCATCACAACCCCAGCAACTATAAACTGAAACAACAGTATCCATGAGATATTCATGGATTCATATGGGATGTGCGATCTTCTGCCTTTCTTTACATTGGTAAGGGAAGAATTGTCAAACCTCCCAATTTTGCAAGCAGGTCTTCGTTGTGTGAGAGCGTGATAATTCCTGTCTTGTTTGCAACATATCATGTGGATCCGTTTGTCATGAGACGGAGGGTGAATCTGAAAACCTCTCTCCATTTCAAAATAAACATTACAATGAAAAGGCTGATCTGGTAGCCCTAGGAGCATAGCCCGTGCCTCCACCCAATGGTGGAGCCCCTGGCCCTTGCCGCCACTTCCCCCCAATCTATCCTGAACTTGATCCCCACACAATGCTGTGTGGGTACTCACAGGAAGACCTGCAGAACTGGAATCCAAGAAATTCAGGGCGTTTAAACCTTCTGAAAAGACTCCGTCCCCTTGTAGAAAATATTAATTATTCTATAGGCATATTTTGTATCAACATATAGAATTTAATAGAGAATTATATCCAGGCAATATGGTTTTATAGGATAGTAAAAAACAAACAAGCAAACAAAACCCCTTCCTATCCTCCATTAAATTTTATGGCTTTTTAGAGTAATTTCTGCAGAAACTTATTACATTCTGTAGGAGTTTCCCATTATGGCAACACATCTGTCTTCTCTACAGGCATGGAGAGCTTGCATGGGTTGCCATACCAGGAAAGAAGTAGACTAAAGAGAGTAGGGTAGTAAAACTTTTGAAAGAATAGCCAAATAACTACATCACCAACCACGACTTTTTTTTATTTCTGACAATTGAAAAGCACTTCCAGTGCTGCAGAATTAATACTTGGATAATTGTATTAAGGGACACCGAAGGACACAGACATTTTTTCCTCTGTTGCCATGTGCATACATGTAGTTGTTTTAGACCACTTCTGTTTTGCTTGCAATAATTCACTGCAAAAGAAAACGTTTGACAATAAGAGTCTTGAAAGCCTTTGCCTTTTCGAAGGAAATGTAGGAGACAGGGATTGCATTTCACACTTAAGCAGTCTCACACACTAAAATCCATGTTCAAATGGGTTTGACTCAGACTTAAGCCACCAATGGCTAAGAATCAAAACTGATGCTGTGTCCTTTGACAAGTCAGTGTCTCAGAGAACCCAAGAATAATGAGTGAACTCTCCTTCATGGACTGCAGACAAAATAAGCTTAGAGAAATAGAGTATTTCAGCTTTGACGTTAGGGTCTGTAGCATTTATAGACTAGCCCAGTCTCTAAATGTTGTTTCCATGTTGTCTTTATACATCTTTTACTTGAGAGGCAAAACAGAACCCTTGCCATGTATGGCAGTAACAGTAAATTGCATTTCACAGCCTGTTTTTTATCCTAAGCAATTCCAAAAGGATTTATAAAGCTACAACCTCCTCTGGTTCCTCGGAAGGCCCAGGGACCCTTTGGAGCAATTGGGTTCTATCTTATAAACATGAGTTTAGATAATTTTGGAAGCATTTGAAGCCAGCAAAAGGCTGCAGTCTTTCTGAAAGTCAGATTGTGAACCTTTTATTCCTGCTGCTCACCAGTTACTGACATGAGTAATCTGAAGTCAGTGGCACTTCCCATGTGAATAGCTGCTCACCATTTTGAGTAAGAAATTGGCAATTTGGCCTTAAAAATCCATATTCAGAGCCTTTGGAGCCGTTCTAATGTAGTTAATCAATGCACGCTGCAGGATGGAGACATTAATTGGTACCTTAACAGAATACAGTATCTCTGAATACTTAAACTGCATAATGTTTGTATCAGTGCAGCTCTTTAAAGTATAGTTTTGGCAATGGTTTTCCTTGTTCATTAAGCTTTCTGGGAGTTCTCTGAATTTCAAGACCACAGGCACAATACTGACATTTCTTTGCAGTGATGTGATCTTTGAAAGCAATTTGTTTCCTTGAAGAAACTTGGTGTGAAATGAAGATCAAGCAGTGTTTCCAGTACCTGCTTCAGTTGGCACTTCCTTCTGAATAGTTTCCCCTTATTAAAGCAAAATTTCAAAGTTCTTAGGTTTCGGGCTTCTTCGTGCCCACCTACTCTGAACTATGGCGAGAAAAAAGGAGACCCTGAGAGGAGGCTGCCATTGCATTTGGTAAAACAGCCTGTCTTTGCAGAAGGGTCAGAGCACAGGAATTGCCTAGGCTTGCTAAAAGAATATTTTGATGTCCAAATGGTATCTGAGGTGTGAGGGGGTTTCAGAGAAATATGAAGCAGATACCTGGCACAAATCTCTTCATCCATCTTGAAGAAGACAACTACACAGCAATCAAAACCGCGTGTAGGAATCCCAGCAGAGTTCCCAACGTGGGAGAGGTTATATTGCCTGCTTATCAAAGAGCTGAACTCCAGATGCCTGGTGTTGATGTTTGTTTTGCGTACACCAATAATCTTAAAGATAGTCTTTGGCTGGCTTGTGGCATGCCTTTAAGCCTGTGAAACAAAGGGGTTTGTTTATTGTCAAGTTTCCTTTGTTTTGTGTTTCTTTTCCAGCAGATGTATCAGAGGGGAGGATGTGTCTTGAGTGTAAGAACAGATTGAATGGTGCTGGTCTGTAATTCACTGATCGATGCTCTTGTCATTTCGATGGGAAACTCTGTAGTTACAGCAGGGGGCAGCAATTTAGAGAGGGAAGCCGATCTGAATCAGTTCAGTGAACTGGAAGAAGGAGTCTTTCCCTCTGCTCTAATGAAGGGAAAAAGTAGAGAGGAAATAAATGTTTTTAAAGGGAGAGAAAAGAGTAAGGAGTGTAAACTCACCAAAATCCTATAGAGTCAAAATGAGTGAAACATACTTCTCTCCCCATGGGCTTTGGTTTAAGAGAAAGATTACGTGTGAGATTGTGTTTTGTGGCTCCAAGTAATGGAAACTGGAGAATTAAGGATGTGAAGTTTGAAGGAGAGTGGGGAAGCAAATACCGAATCGGTTTGTGTAAAACACAGCTGTTCACCACCACTCACTGTCATTGCACTTAATGTCTTTTTCATTTTGAACTTCACGTTAAGTAATGTTCAGAAGGAAGGAAGCAAGCCCATGGCCCCTAATTTGATTTAGCAATGTGTAATGAAGTAGGTCTGCCATCATCAAAACATTGTTGCCTATTTGCAATTGCAAATAATATTTTTTTCAGCTTTATCTGCATCAGAGCAGGAAAAAAATTATGTTCCGTGAAAGGCAGATTGATTTAACAAGAGCGGGTGCCAATTTATTTGGATGCTTTAATTAAGGTTTTCCTACTTCGCTTGGCAAGAACAATGTGAATTTTAATAGTAACCTCATGAATATATAGAAACACTTTTCCACTTGACCTTGTTACATATAATTCATTTTTAAGGCAGGCCATTTATAATAAAGAGACAGCATATGGCCTACGAACCAGGCAAAGCCTTATATAGAATGGCCTTGATTTTATCAGACCTGCAGCTCATTTAATTCAGAAACTGAATGTATGTTGCTCTATTGTTCTTGTTTTTCTTTAGAGATAGTCAAATCAAAATTGACTTGCTCAGAATGGCTTGGATTTTTTTTTAACTCTGAAAATTAAGTTCAAGTTCCAACTGTTATGTTTTTTTTCATAGCCTGCAAGGACAAAAGAGCTCATTATGATAATCTAGTCTGACCTCCTGTGTAACACAGACCATAGAACTTCCCAAAACAATTCCTGCAGGTAGCATTACCTCTCAGTGCCACTTCTTGCAGATCAGCCAATATCTAAAGGGGACAGCACACTATCTGGTACAGGTCCTCCCATGTCTTTGGCCCTCGGTCTTTTTGCACATGCGCTGAAGTGAACATATCACACCTTTCTTATTGAGACAGAAAGAGGCTGGAGCAGCTACACAGCAGCTTTGCACCAAAAAATTTGGGAGGGGAGTAGGATTTGTTTTACCCCAAACACTCTGAAACCTAATGAGGATCATTTAAATGTAAACATTTGCTATTTTAGTGGGGGAAAGAGTACTGGGGCATAGTGAGTGAAGTTGAAATACAGCATTACCGCCTCCCTTCTCTGCATGTTTGTGGTATACACTTAAGTAAAGCAACACAAACAGGGAAACGTTGTTCACAACAAAGAGAGATCTTCCTGCTGTTTAAAGACATATGCAAATGTTCAGTTTGTCATTCAGTTTTTAAAAAATATAAATATTATGCCAACAACAATGGAAACGGCAACATGCAAGATTAACTAGCAGTTTCTGTAAAGCAAAAGGGAAAAACAGTGGGATATTGAGCTATGTATGGATTCTGTTGTTTCAAGAAGCTAATTTTAAAGGAGAGAAAATAACATTGCTGCTTCTCAGGGGTTGTTCCAATTATGTGGTTCATGGTGATCTGCATGACGCCTCTTGCAGTTGGGGAGAAGGGGAAGGACAACAGTAGAGAATGTGGGTAATCAGCTCCACAATTGGACAAGTTGCTTCTAAATCAGGCCATCTGGGAATTGTGAAGTACTGTACTGCAAATAGCATGTTGTACTATAGAACGACTGTTAAAAAAATTCAAGATGTGTTAGAATAACACAGTTCAACTGAGAAACAAGAATAAAATTAATTCCACCATAAAATTTATTCTACTTAATGCCAGACTCTGGAGAAGTCTTGTGCTTAAGAAGAAGAGGGAAACAAGGAGATTTTGCCATTTTACCCTCAGTTGAGTGGCTGTCAAGAATCGAAACAGGGAGCGTTCCCTTCTAGGTATCCCATGGGTAATAAGGCTATGTCTGCACCAGAGACCTCACAATGGCACAGCTATGCTGCTGTGTGCCACTCTGTGCAGATGGGAGAGAGCTGTCCCACTAGCATAATGAAACCATCCCCCATGAGCAGCAGTAGCTATGTCGGCGGGAGAGCACGTCTCACCAGCCCAACGCTGTGCACACTGGTGCTTCTGTTGGTAAAACTTATGTCGGCTAGGGTTGGGTTTTTTTCACACTCCTGATGGACAAAAGTGCTAGCGTAGAGAAAGCCTTTGTCTCTGAAGGGGGGCAGAGCGAGAACTAGATTTGAGTGAACAGCTGATTTTTCAGTTCACTAGCAATTCCAAAAAAATACAAAACCAAACAAAAAACGCAACCATTTTAAACCAAACTTTTGATTCACACACACAAAAAGACAAGGACAGAAAACAATCATTTTGGGTCAAACAAAACATTTCATTTCAATTTTGAGCTTTTTTAATATTATTTAATTTTTAAAAGAGTCATTTTGAACTGAAAAATAAAAAAAGTGTTGTCTAAGAAATGCCAAAGAAAATGTTTGGATTTCTTTTTTTTTTTTTTTGCAGGTGGTGTCGTTGTTTTGTTCTTCCAACCAAAACCATTTGGCAAAATTCATACTAATTTGCAAAATATTTTGGTGTAGCTGAATCTGCATTTTTTTTCTAAAAAATGTCATCCAACCTATTGAGCCCAGGGTTGTGCCTTTCCCTCCCCTCCCAGCAGAGCTGATGATATGCAGAAGGGGAAGTGTGCTGCTGTCTCTTCACAAGCAATGTAGACAGCGATCTGTTGTGTTGTCAGGGAACTCTGTGGAGGAATTCTAGCTGGCTTCCTGGAGATTCCCTGTGCTCTTAGAGCCCCCCTCCCTCATCTTTCCAGTGTCTCCTGACAAAGCATAGGGGAGAATTTATCCTGTAATATTTTCATTTGAAGATCACTTTTGTGCGTTGGGATATATGATATCAGTGGCATACCAAGAGAAGGTGCTGGGGGACCAAGTCCCTGGACACCGGCCTGTGTGGGGCGCCGGGCCGGCCCTTCACAACGCACAGGGGATAGGGGACACCAGCCCCTCCAGTGCCCCTGTGTGTTCTGAAGGACCAGCCTGTGCCCCCTCCAGGCCAGGGAGTGAGGCCTCCCCATCTGAGCCAGCACCGGGCTGTGGGGCTGGAGCGACGGGTAAATGTGGGGCAGCCCTTCACAATGGGCAGGCGGCGCAGGAAGCTGAGGGGCAGCTGCTCCCACTTCTGCAGCCCCACCCTGCACATCATGAAGGCCCAGCCTTGTGCTCCCCCTCCGGGGTAGGGGGTGAGGCCACCCACATCCCAGCCGGCACTGGGCTGGAGTGTGAGAAGTGAGTGCCGCGCGGTGGGTAGGTGAGAGGGAGGGGGCAACAGGGCCAAGCCTGCATTTGCACACACACCCCGGCCTCTGTCCCCCCTCCCCCTTGCAGGTATAGACTCCCATTGACTTTATTAGTGCCAGGATGTCATCCCTTGTGTAAAGAAAAAGAATCTTCACATCTGAAAAGAAGCATTTCACACACTCTGAGAACTTCTTTTCTCTCAGATAAGGAGAGGCTGATAGCGTGCTGTAGTTCCAGACAATATCTCTGTAACCCTAAATGGGGAAAGGCTAATATCCAGCCCAGGGTCCTATGAAGAAATACAACACAAACGGCTAATGCTTTCTCTCCATGGATACATTTGGAAATCAGTACTGGAAGTGTGCTTATGGCTTTGGGATCTTTAATCTCACAATCTCTTTCTTTGTCTCATTTTACACCATTCCTTAAAATAGGATTCCCCACTCCCTGTGACTGCAGAACAAGATTCAGATGCTAACAAAGCAAAACAACACAAAAGACCCTGCACTTTTGAGGGTACTGGGGAGGACAAGCCAGCAATCCAAATGTATTTCACCTCTAGATCATCTATAATGTCTGGCTCAATCCTACTCCTACTAAAGGGCCAGATTCTGCCACCCTTACTCAGGTATAGTTGTACCTTGCTAGCCAAATGGTGCCATTTATTTCAATGAGACTGCTCAGAGTGAAGAACTATTCAACCTGAGTTAGGGTTGCAGAGTCTGGCCAAAAGTAAGTGGAAAAACTTCTTATCCACTGCCAATTAAGTAGAATGGGGATCCCTCATGTACATTAGCTATGTAGATAATTTTGCCAGACCTATTTCAAATTCCCATTGTTTTGTGTGTATTCCAGTTGAGGAATCTGATTGAGATCCATCTCTGTTGGGCTTCCATTTTATCCTTGTAGCTGAAGATTTGGCCAATATTAAGACGAGCGACTAATCCATCCGTAAAGGTGAATCTGAATAGAAGTTGGAATAGATATTGAAAGTGCTTATGTGTTACAATGGGAAATGTTGCAAATTACAAATTCATAACATTTGATTATAAATTATGTTCAAGTGCTCATTAGGGCACAAGAGCATGCATTTCATTATCAAAACATAGGCATTTAATACAGGTAGAAAGTCATTATCACCCCCACAGGGATAATAAACTATGACCAACGTACCATTCCTCTGTAGCAGTGAACTAATAGGTATTCTGTTCTAGGGCTTACTCTAATAAATAGGCTTCAATACCAGGCAACATTCTAAAGAGTTCAGAAATGGAAATGCAGTATTTGTAACCTGTAGTTTCTCTCTGTCTTTGACCAGCATGTGATCAATTTTGATTTGAGGCTTTTTCTATTGAAATTTGGCATAATGGGAATTTGACATTATGACTGATAGCTTTATTTTGGAGTAGTCACAACAAGGCATTAATTGTGTGATCAAAAGTACTATTCTCCATCTATAGATGAAAAAAATACTGTACGAATCAACCCAATGACAAACTACTAAAACACAGGTTACAAAATGACACTCTTAATCTAGTCAACAGAGATCTGTTTGTTTCATGACAGGGACCTTGTTTCATGTCATTCTGCAAGCATCCCTGAGTACAGATACAGCTCTCTTCCTCCACTCACGTCACCATGCCTCCTGGGTTGTTTGCCCAGGAATCTCTAGTCATGATAATTACAGTGTACTATCAGCCTGACCAATTAATGATAACACACTTCTTATAGCACCTTCAATCCAAGGACTTTCAATGTCCTTTACAAACATTAATTAAGCTTCACAGTCCTCCTGTGACATACACTAAGTGTTATTACAGGTGATGAGGGAACTGAAGCACAGAGAGGTGAAGTAATTTACCCAAGGGCAGGCAGACAGCCTGTGGCAGAGCTAGGAAGTGAACTCAAGTCTCCTGACTCCTAGTCCTGTGAGCTAACCGCAAGATGATTTGTCCGCTGATTGTCAGTCTAATTCCAAATGAATAACAACCTTGAGATGCCAGGAACTTTCAGCAGAGTACCAAACAGCTGACCTGCATTGTCCTATTTAGCAGAGGTCAGTGTGTTGCATGTGATAATTACAGGAGAAAATGACGGTCAGTTCCAGTTGGATTAGATTGCAGGGTTTTCTAGCCATTCCAGTTATGGAATTTGCCAGTTTTTAAGGGTCTAAGCCTATGAAATGTTGAGCATCTCCTGTGACTTAAATATGTGCTTAGGTGATTATGCTGGAGCCAAAGTGCCCAGCTTCTTGCAGCATCGCACCCTTACAGAGCAGGATTTGGTGTGGTTAGGCTGGCCCATGAATCCATTTTTTGCTATTGCCATCCCATCCCAAACACAACCAATTCCTGTCCTTCATTATTACACCACTATCCACGTATCCAACCTAAGAATCTTGGGGAGGATAGAGAGGTGATGTTTCGGTATACAACCGAAATTTAACTGACTTGTTCTACATCACCAGTGTTTATAGGGGGAAGGGCATGAGAATCTTCAGATTTCCCCTCAGTCCACCTCATGATGCAGAAACAGAACCCAACTGCTTGTTCCTTTTCACACCTGTGGTCACTTTGTATCTGCTATTTTTAAAAGCTGTCTTCACAAGGAAAAGCGTTTGGGATTAAGGGCATGATCCAAAGTGCATGGAAGGACTCCCTTTGTCTTTGGATAAGACTCTTACTCTTTTAAAATGAAAATTTTCCTTTACATTTCATGAAGGACCTATGGCCACAAGGTTTCTGAGTGCCAAAGTCTAACTCTATGTATATATGGTAGTTGGTGATATGTTTTGCAACTCTTTAGGCAGAGGCAATAGAGACATAAAATAATAGATTTTATTAACCTCTGGAGTGTGTGTTAAACAAGGTCTATGGGAAGCTCACACGTTACGATCTTTTTTTTTTTTTTTTTTTAGTTTTATGTCCTTTGGGTTCATTTTAGGGACAACTAACCAGTTTGGCATATATCATGGAATGCCTCTAGTCATTGCAGTATTTTTAGAGCCATCAAAAAGACACTGAATGTCAAAGTTCACTGCTGTACAACACCAAGTGTGTCTCATGCTATACCACTTTCCTTAGAGTACACTGTCAGGAAGAAAGTCAGATCTACTGTATTTAACTATGAGACATTTGGGGGAGTTACTGTTATCCTTGGGTGAATTTCATGTACTAATCTGGGTAATTTAACTTGCTGAATAGCGCAGTAACTCATATAAATGCATCGTTACTTATTGCTATTGAGAATGAATATTAGCCCCGATGAATACACTCATACAATAAACACTCATAACTGGGGGGATGAGGTGAAGGCACATGTCCATATTGGCTCTTGGTACAAACTGTAATAATAATCCTCCATCAGAAGAGGCCAAAGCCATTATTGTCTCATTCTTACATTGCTCATACATTCTCCACCTTTCTCTACCACAGGCTGGTAGATTGTTTGGCTAGGAATTGGACAGGGAGATATGATGCCACTTACTAGAAGACCCTTCCCAAGAGTTGCTAGTTCCAGAATGGAACAGCATTGTTTCTAGGTTTTACACATCTATCATCTTTTTAAAACATGGTGTCACGATTGAGGGCAACTGCACTCAGTCTAGGTTCCCAGTTTCTCAGCTGTCACCTTGCTTGGGTAGAGATCTACATTTCTTTCCCTTCTTCAGGGTTTTCCACGCTGCACAGTTCCCTGTCTATGCTGTGATGTTCCCAGCAAGTCAAACTGCCTAAACAGGTCAGCGTCTTTCCTTTTTTTCAAAGGCTATGAACAGTTGTAGACTCCAGAAATGGGTAGTCAGCAGATAATGATCCCCTCCTCGGGCGTAACTTCAAAAGGTTGGGTTTATGCATAACTGGTGGTGGGGAATTTGCATTCACTCCCCCTAGATATTCCCCAGGCAAACTGCTTGACACTGTTTGTCCCAGAGGTCCATTCTTGTCTGGGACAATGTTCTATACAATCCTTTGAATTTCATAACACTCAGTTCCCAGGGTTTCCTTCTCACCTTCCCTACCCTCTCGCCCCTTCCTCCCCCCCCAAAAACAGGTTACATACAACCCTGGCCCACAGTAATGCATAACAGTTGCATTTATTACAGTGAACTCCAAAGATATTTAAACTTAAGTCAGTAACGGTTTTCAAGGATCTTGCAGGACATTGCCTTGGTGTTTTGTTTGCACCTGCCGAAAACATGGAAAAGGAGACCTGGAAAGGTGAGGCAAAGCCCAGTAAAAGAGAGAGAGCAAAATTCTGCCACCTGATGTATACATAACTTCCATTAAAATCAGTGCACTTGAAAAAGGCAGAATTCAGGCCATAATTACCAAACTAAGCAATGTAACATTAAATATATATATTTATATTTTATTTATATATATATATATTTTAATTGCAATCTATCCTCTTCACTCTCATTAACATTTGAAGTACCATGGATGGACAGGCAGATGTAGTAAAGGCAGATGTAGTAAAGTCAGGAGACTGGCAAAATCCTGAAATCAATGGGAGTTTAGTCACTGATTTCAATGGACCGGGATTTCATCCCAGAGTTCTTCTGTTCCTGGTTCTGTCACAGATTCACTGTTCTGGGGCAAGTCACTTAATCATTCTATGCTTCAGTCCTCGTTTGTATAATGGGGATAATCTACTTCACACTACTTCACCAGGTGTGTATAGGCTGATTAAAATGTTTGTAAAGGGTTTTGAAATAAATCCTCAGGTGGAAAGCATTATAGAACTATTCCTTGTATTGTTGTTTCTGCTGCCCTTTCTCCTTATTGCCATAATTGTCCAGAGTTTTCATTGCCCTTTTCCTTTATATTGAACCATGTTTTCAACTACACATCTAAAGACTGTCCCATTTCAATAGCACACCTAGAGAAATTTGTTACAAATTTGTTAAGTTCCTTCTCCCTGAAAGGTATCTTATTCTGATGCTGCCCTTCCTGAACAAAAATGTTACAGAATTTGTTACTAATTCCAAATTGAGCCAAACTACAGATGTTGGAACCCATGCACACAACAGAAACTATTTAAAAGAGATGTGGATAATGTTTCCTACTGTGGGCCAAATTCAGTAGTAGCTCTGTGACTTTTACATTGGGTGTAAGTTGATCAGAAAGTAGGGCATAAGTAAGAATGCAGAGTAAAGTGCATCCAGTCTGCTTTCAAAGGAAGGGAGGGGGCAAAAAGGGAAATCGGGTAGGAGGGGTAGCTGAGAGGAATGGAGGGATTATATCTTCTGACCTTTTAATGTTACACCATCCTGTTAGTTGGTTTAGTTGCTCTCATTTATAATGGGTAATGGGGGCTATTTTGTAGCTGGGAACGGCCAAAACACAAGGTGCTCACCCACTGTCCTCTATCACACATGCCAGGGATTCACCTTTATAAGAGGAATCCTCTCTGTCACAAAGGGGATGTATCAGGGGATGAAGATCAGACCCAGCATCTAACTTATCTCACCATTTTATGTGATGGGTGAATTTTGCTCAGAGAGCTCCATAGACATTGATCAGACTGTACCTGATTTGAATTCTGCTCTGTGTGGGTTGAATTCTGTCCACAGATGCATCCGTGTATACATAACTGAGGGCAGAAATTGCCCCCTAACCTACAAGCCTGTTAATATCCCATGATTCAGAAGTATCTGCATTCTAAATGCAAAAATTAGTTTCTCTCCACTCTTTGTCTCGGCAATATTTATTAATCACCAACAGGAGTCTTGTTAAAAACCTGGCTGTAATCCAACATGCTGCATTCTAAGCATGCCAAAGAGCTCGATCCTGAAAAAAACTTATTTGTTCCTTACTTAGGGACAGAGTCTGCCACATTTACTCAGTATGAATAGTAACTTACTATCAGCATGATCCAGTGAGACTACTACTTGAAGGCCCGGTCTACACTTACCTTCGGGATTCGGCAGCAGTTGACGAGAGATACGCAAGTGATGTAAATCACTTGCGTATCTTCCGCCAACTTTGCTGCGTCTCTTCCGCGCACCATCCACACTGCGCTGCACCACTTACCAGGGAGGTTTTCATAGGTCGATTGCTGGATCGACTGAGCGGGTCTACACAGACCGCTCAATCAATCCAGAGTAATCGATCTGACGGCAGTGAATTTGCTGCTGTCAGTGTGGACCCAGCCGAAGACTAAGGCACTACTCCACTTGAGGAAGGGTGGCAGAGTATGGCTATAAATAAGGACTTTGCAGTGGAAACTATTATTATTAAAGCTATAATTTGATCACTGATTCATGTTACTCTCTAGATGCCTGCTTTGCACTCTGACCCCTCCATTGTCTTCTCACTTCATTGCTGAACAGAAGTAATTTAGTTTTCTGGAACAGATCCGTAGAAAACAGACACAAGGCAAGTCAGCGGATCAGTGGCTCGACAGTCTCAGTAATGTCAAAAAGCCAGTGTTTTGCCAAATTTGTTGTTCCAACCCCTGATGAGTTGACATAATGAATCAGCCTTCCCTAGTGGGTTTTTCGCTTTGTTTTGGGTGAGTGTGGTTTGGTGTGTTCATGATGTTTGCTCTTTTTTCTCTCTCTACACCCTCCTCCATCCCCCCCCCCCAGCAGTTCTATCAAAAATGGATGGGATATGTGCATCAAGCACACGTGGCACTGCTAGTTCACTTCAGGAACTTTGAGGTTACCCTTTGACCAACAGAAATGTTACTCAGCATAACATCTCAGTCTCTGGAGTCTGAGTGACTGCAGCTAGTTGCTTGCACTTACTGCTTCCTGCTGAAAGAAAAGAAAGATGAGTTTAGCTATTTATTATTCCTGTTCACTCTGGAAATCTATACTGTATCATCAAAAAGCTCGTCATTTGATTGAAAGAGTATCAAGAACTGTATTAAAAGTTCTGTCCACGTCTGTTTAGATGGTAGGAAAAGATGGGAAATATTAATCTTGTTTCACTGCTGTGTTACTCCTGTTTTACGTCAACATAACTCCATTTGAAATGCGCAGAGTTACACAAGTATAGAATGGAGTATAACCCAGTTTTGTGTAAGACCCATTACTGTGGGCATTACAGTCCTTTGGCAGAACACCCAGAGAATGTATACTCTGCTTATTAGACAAAGAACATATAGTATACAGGCACCGTTGCTGCAGGACCATGCATCAAGATGCTCCCATTCTGTAGCATCTCATAGTCAAGCTGGCCCTTGTCCTGTCTATGCTATGAGATGCAGTATAAAAGAGGTAAAATTGTAAAGAGCAACCATGAAGTTTTCTTGGAAGTGTTCTGCGGGAAATCATTCACTTTCTCAGATGGTATATTTTATGGTGGGGAGGATTCATTTTTATCATTCTTAAAAAAAAATTAAACTCTTTAATTTTAGTACTTAAAATGTGAAATCAGATTTACCCATGCAGACCTGAGGAAGCAGTCAGTAAACATGTTAAAACTTTTATTCCTTGATACGATATAAGCTGGTTCAGTGACTCATCGGAAGAAGAACAGTTGCAGTCAGGAATAGTGCTCCTCTAGAGACGACATTTATAACAACAATATAAAACATTATTGGTAGTATTTCTTTTCTTTATTACCATATTTATCTAGTGTCCACAGTGTGCCAGGCATCTTGCAGGCAAACAAACATTCCTTTCCCCTGAGAGCTTATGAGTTAATAAACAATATACAGGGCAGGAATGAGGGAATGTGAAAGATCAAATAAGCCGCATGATTGGAGTATACGAGAAAGAAATGGCCGGGGCCGAGTGTAGAAGTGATATTGGTTAGTTAAGGGCATCATCTAGAGAGAACTGTGTTGAAGATACCACAGTGCTAGTTGCCTTTGAAATGCTTGAAACAAATAGACTAGCTGACTGGCGTAGTGCTTGCCCTTTGAATTGGGGGTTGCCATTTCTGGGTACTTATGTATCCCTGATTGCTCCATACTTAGTCTTGATAGAGTTAACCTGAAGTCAGGTTAAATTAGCAATAATACTTTTTACATACATGAGCCCAGAGACATTGTGCAGGGTTGATTCTTTCTTTTTTAAATAAAATAATCAATTTAAATAAGTTTGTTGCTGGAACACTTTATACTCCTTTGCCTCACGGTCCCCTTACATTTATCTCCAGACTCTAGACTATAACATGTTTGTGCTTTCATGTAGGAGCTGAGGCATGGGGTGGGGATGGTCATCTGTAAAGATGTAATTTTAGGGAAACTGAAGTTTTACTGGTACTTCCATCACAACTAATCAGCATTAGTTACATTTTGCCATCTGCAGTTGGATTAATCTTCTGCAAAGTAATGAATGTAATTTGTAAATGAACTGTTTGTTTCTCCAAGAGGGTAGTTGTAGTTTTGTAGCTATCAAGTCTCCTCTTAATTGCTGCATTATTAATCGAGAATGTTAAAGTCTAGCCATTTCAAATTAGAGAGACTTTGTGGAGATGTCACTCTGCTTGGCTTTTGGACAAAGAACGTGAAAGACAGACGGGTTTTGTTTCCTATTTTTCTCAGAACCCTGATGAAGCCAAAGCATATGTTACAGTAAGTCTTCCATCTCATTGCTTGACAATGTAAAAGAGTGCTTAACAATCAGATCTCCTTGTAGAACATTTTCCAGTTTCGCATTCATCATTCTGTGGCGTGACAGAGATGAGAGCTAAGAACAATGGCTTTATGATTATGAAAAAGATCAAATATGAAAATCGTACAGTGCACTTTCTTGAGTAATGATAACGTGATGCAGAGCCCAGGGCTCAATAAGCCCTGAAGAGGTTTAAATTATTTTCCTTTAAGAAGGGAGGCACTTTCTCTTGTTATTTCTGCTCCTGCTCCCAGCTAGCTCAGTGTGGTGTGGTTCATTGGGCCTTCCTGAAATAGACAGGACCACTATCATTTACATTCTCTTTCTGATGGGTTCTGCTATGCATGTGTGTAACTCTGTTCTGGATGCGTATAGAATCCTTATACTAGAGCTGGGGCTGGCTTACTGATTTCCTATAACATTTATTGGGGGGGAGAGCATGCAGCCAAAACAGAGCCCAATAAATTGCAAAACCTGTTATCAAAGGAGTATAAATGCCAGGCTACAGAGTGATATAAGGTTTAAGCTTGCAGAATTCAAACCCCAAATCCTGATCGGTCATGCTGGTTGATTCTTTCCTATCCATTTCTCGCTCAAAAAGTTTGAGGACCAAATGTCTTACTACAAGCACCCACTTTATACCCAGAAAATGTGTACATGTGTTGTCGTACATGCAGATTGGAGCTCTGCAGGTATAGGTACAGTTGCTAATTCGACTGAGTCTTGCAGCATTTAATGTTTTTTCCTAAAAGCCACAGTTCCTGTATGCGTGCAAACAGCTGAAAATTTCTGCTTGAGCCCGAGATTTATGACTTTTTCAAAAATCTCATGATTGTTAAGCCAATCTTGTGATTTTTGAGATTTATACTCATGATATTTGAACCCTTGGTATGGCAATACTCAGGGTCGCAGCTTGTTAATACAGTGAGCATGTTCATGTTCAATAACTTGTTTACAGACGACTGCAAAAATTTTGTAGTTTTAAATGAGTCTTGTCGCCAGAATTCAGCACAGGGTACAAGAACGACATACGCGTCACAATGTATAAAAATAGAAACACAAACAGCTAATGTCCCATCCTTTCCCTGTCCCCACTCTTTGCCAGATTGAAATGGCACTTTGATTTCTCCCTAATGATGCAAGAGACACATTATTAGAGCTGAATGAATAATTAGCAATGAATAATTTAATCAACAGTTTTGCTTTTCAATCAGTTTATCGGGTGTCTGCAAACAGATTATGAAACTCTCATATTTACTCATGCTAAGTTATTTGTGGATTTCTTCAGTGAATAATTCTTGGTTGGCAGATTTTTTTGCAAAGTTTATTGGCAAACATTTACAATTTGTTTTGTAATTTTCAGCTGCAGATGTCACATGCTTTTTATTCTGTTCTGATTGGATAACTTCTGTGACTAACCATCACAGAATGAATGATTAATTTTACAGTCATATATATAATTGTAATATTTGAGTATTCAAGCTTACAATTCATTTGTTTATTTGTGCTAGAAAATTTTGAGCATTATAGAACCATAGGGTTAGAAGGGACAGCAAGGGTCATCCGGTCTAACTCCCTGCCAAGATGAAAGATTTGTTTTGTCTAAACCATCCAAGCCAGATGGCTAGCCAGCCTCTTTTTGAAAATCTCCAATGAGCAGCTTTGACAGCTTCCCTAGGCATTTTGTTCAATTGTCCTACTATTCTTACAGTTCGAAATTTTTCCTGAGATTTAATCTAAATCTGCTGTGCTGTACTTTGAACCCATTGCCTCATATCCTGCCCTCTGTGGCAAGAGAGAACACCTTTTTCTCCATCTTTTTAATGGCAGCCTTTCAAGTATGTGAAGATCACTATCAAGTCCCACCTTAATCCCCTCTTTTCCAAACTAAACATGCCCAGTTCCTTCAGCCTATGTTTATATAGCTTGAATTCTATCCCTTTAATCATCTTTGTCACTAGCCTCTGGATCCTTTCCAGTTCTTTCTTTACATTGGTGACCAAAATTGGACACACTACTCCAGTTGAGGCCTAGCCAGCACCAAGTAGAGTGATGCTACGTTTGAGTGTTTGTGAAAAGCAAACACGACAGACGTTCAAACACAGGTAACTCAAAATTCACTTTTAAAATGGAATGGATATTCCTGAAAACAAAATGAAATTGAATGGGTATTTCTGAAACAAATGTTCTGCTGGGCACTCAGATTTGTTTATCATGAAGACCATGCAGTGTTTCTCCGTAAGGTCAGCATTGTATCTTTTACAAGCTAATGGAAGGTTTGCATTCCATTGCAATATCTGCAGTGAGTAAGGGGCGGTGTATTGCAAAGAAGATGATGAACTATATGAATCATTGCCATATTTCCCTCCTGATCCCTCTTGCTGTGGGGAGGAAGAAGTTACTTTCCCAGCAGCAGTTTACTTCCCTCCTGCGTGCTTGGCTATGGGTCTTCCCATTCCTTGGCTCTCTAGGCTGCTTCTCCGCCCATTTGCTCACACCAGGGAATGTTAGACAAGTATTTCTTGCTTTCCTTATCAGAGCCAGATAAGCAGGGGGTAAGACTGGCCTCCTAAGGATGATGACAATCTAGCCTTAAATTAGCTAAAGTATGCTGAAATTAAGTTGAGCTCTATTGAATATGGATTTTGAGGGTCTGAGATCAAAGTCAGGTTCTGTTTGGTGTGTGCTCAATTTTTTGCTAAAGAACATTTGCTGCAAATGAAGGGATAAATATGTTGCCAATTAGAGACATTTGGGAAATGTAAGAGCTCAGACCTTGGGATTTGATTTAGACGTTCTCAGTGATTGATCAGCCCTGTGCAATGATTCAGCCTTTCATTAATGGCACTTTTTAGGTTCATACATTCTGCCAATTCAACAGAGAGGAAGGTCACTCAATTTCTTCCTCTGTCTTCCTTTTCTTATTTCCCCTGAGTTCAGCGCTCTGCAATCTAACCGCACATCAACTAACCGGAACTGAAACCTCTTCTATCTCATAAACCAGACTCTAAAAAAGCTCTGTGCGCATTGCCCATTTGTATATATTTATGCAGTGCTATTTTATCTTGGAAGGGGGAAAATCCTCTTTTGCTTTACTCTTGACATCCTTTAGGATAGCATTTCTGGCTACATACTTTTGACATCTCTATACAGATAGAGGTATATTCATATGTATGGCTATATGCACCCACAATTTCCTCTGTGTGTTTGTCTCTTTCAAACATACATACACACAATTTAGATAAGACTGGAGAGCTGGTTTCGATCAACTGTGATCTTTAGTAATGGAAGAGACTCTGTCATTTATTTTCCTTTAAGGCAATGTATTTTCATGCTTATTGGACCGTAGAAAGGTTTTTTGAAATTCATTGTCACAGCTTCCCCCAGGTCTTATAGAAACTTACATAACAATATCTCTGTTTTGAGGTTTGTTTGCTTTTTGTGTTTGGATTGGAGGGGGAAGGGGGCTAATATGTACTTGACTTGTTTTTTTTCCACATCTAAACTTTGAGGCCGTTCTAAGGGAAAGCACACGTCTCTCTGACACAAAGTCATTTGATATGGTTTGATCTGTAGGAAACTGGTAAGTCAGCCAGCTAAAATCCGTAAAGAAAATGGGATTTGGGCTTTCTTTGGCTTGCGACACATTCCTTTCTCATATTTATCTTGTCTATAGTATTTGAAGTGTGAATAATATGTAGCACTATCTTTTCTGATGCAGCATGCAATCATTTTTTAAGGATCTTTCCCTATAGTGTTGATGTTAAATACTGTACAGCTTATTTAAGCAGTGCAGGATGCTTGCTTGAATGATACTGAATAAACAAAATGATACTGCAGTGTGTGCCAGATGGGGCGGCCAGGGGAAGAATGCTATGTTCTTTCATTGTTTCCACAGTTTTCCTGTAGCCACCTATCTCCCACAGTTGGTCCCTTGCCCTTTTCTTGCAGTTCCTAATGAAAGCTAATAGCTGCCTCTCTAGCTATCCTATTCCTTGGCTGGCTATTGGGACACTCTTCATAGAAGCAGCCTCTTTCCAGCCAGAAATAGAGATTTTCACCTTGATTGGAAGCTTGGGCTGTACTAACCAAAGGGACTGGAAAATCAAATCTGGATACAAACTCAGGTGTCTGCCATCACATCTTCAGGCCAGCTGGTTTAATTAAAATATATATTCTCTCCACAAAGTTTTTCAGAGTAGTAGTTTATCATTCAATATAATGAATGTTCAGATGGTGGAAATATGCACCTGTGTGAATATGGTGTGTTATAAATGAACGAGTCTAACGACTTATAAGAAAGAAAAGCATCACACATAGACAAATGCACATGAACAAGGTAATTTCTCTTCAACCGTATCCCTGAGTTGACTTGTATTTAGCTGCCTCCGTGACTTCTCTCAAAGAACCAACACAAAACTCCGGACTCAGGACTGTGCTAACAAATAGTTCAACATAATTCCAGAGGTATCTCACCATCCACCCAACCCCCAGCCACTCCCAAGGGTTTTCTCTCCAGGACTTTGTATCCCTTCTTTTTATCGAGACACTCAGCCTTTATTCTCACTGAGTTGAAGTTAATAAGACATTCTGTACCTGATCTGGTTGCCTGGGGGAGTCAGCAGAATAGCCCGGCATCTCCATTCAGAGTCCCAAAGTTTGACAACCTGTTACAGACTCTGATAGAAAAAATAGCTGATTTTTCAGTTATCTAATTTACAAATTAAAAATGACATGGTGATGGGGGTGGGATGGGGTATACAAACACTACATCTGTAAGGAAAGGGATCAAGCAGCTGCTCTGGACCCAGGCAACCCCAACCCATCCGCAAAGCATGCATCGCATGGAGGAGGGTTTCAGAAGTAGACCAGCCCAGTGGCAGAGGTGCAGGTGAGCTGACCTGGCCTACACTCTATGCTCCCGGCAAGGAGCTCCACAGGGGCTCTTGCTGCCAGAGGCCTGGCAACAGTGATCTGACCAAGCTTACAAAGAAGGGACATGAAGGTAGATACTTTATCTTTGTGTTTTAGTTATTCACTCAACCCTGCAGGAAAAGAGGAGTAGAATGAGCTCCAGGGAGGTAGCTAAGGTGCAAGCTTTAGCTGCCTTCCGCTGGGACCTGGATCAGAGTCCAGTGGAGAGTGTGAGCCCACGTTCTCCTGCCAGTCCCTAAAAGGGACAACTGCAGACAACTCTCCTTCTTCGGCAAAGAACCTAGTTGGGGGAAGACGCTGAAGAAACCAGGGTACAGATCATAAGAACCCTGACCAAGGGGAAGCCCTGAACCTCTCTGAATTCTGAAGACTTCCCCATTATTGAATTCTTTTTATGCATCCTGAAAGGGGTGTCTTTGAAAGCATGACCTGGCTGAAAGGCTGAGTCACTGAAAGGACAGACCACTGCAGGGAGGAACTGCAGTAGGAAAGGGGAACGCCCAGGAGGAAGGTAACCTGCCACCCATTCCCCCACCCAACCATTGTGATGCATGGGCAGTGAGTGTTCCCATTCACGGAAGGTGAGACTTGGACTAGATATTCTGTACCCAGTAATAGAGTGCACTAGAGTGGATGATTCACCATCAAGGAGAAAATCCTGCTTTCTTTTCCACATGGTGAATCCTGATTTTGTGTCCCACTCTCCTGACACATAAGGGAGAGTAGATGGCTGTTCCCCACAGGTACTAGGATCTAAATATCGAAGTTGTGGTCTGCCATGTTGATCTGAGAACAAATGTTTGCCACAAAATAAGAAGTGGAGTGGAGTATATTTCCAACACAAAAAAAGGAGTTGAAGATTTTAGAGACTGTGGTCTTGCTAGCATTAGAAAGTTGCTCTGGTTTCAGTAAAATCGATTTTTAAGCAGAACAGTTACTGAATAGACGATGTGTTGTTAACACAAGGAGCTCTGATCCAGTCTTGGACAAACATGCTGGTAACAATGCTTTTACATGTTTGTGATGAATTGAAAGCCTTGCCTTGTATGCATAGCCAGGTTACAAATTCACTGCCTTTTCCCCCATAAAACAGCAATCAGTTCCTTTGATTCTTTAGCAGTTTTTAACATCAGCAAAGAGGGAGATTAACCAAACAGAAAATAGAATTAACCTCTGCTCAAAACATTAACTCAGTTTCTGAAGGTGTTCCAAATCCCAGCTATTCCCAAATGTTTTCTCTTTGTTTCTCTTTATATTATTTAATAGAAGAGGATATCACTGTTCTTGTCACTGTGGCTTTTGCTGTCTCTTTCATTCCTTTTGCAGTCAGATAAGGGGGGGGTTATTGCTGGAAGTTACTTTGCGTTTCAGCTTGAATATGATACAATTAGCCTGCTCCCTAGAGAAGGAGGAAGTGGGAACACTGAAAGAAACCAATTTCTTCATGCATTTGTTACAAAACTTGTGGAATAAAGGCTTCCATTATTCCTGGAAGTCTGATCTCCTTTCTACATGTCTTCATTCATAGAGTAACTGTGGTTTAAGAAACCCTCCCACAAGTTTGCTGCAAGCTAAGGCCTGGTCTACAACACCACAGATTTTAGCAGCACTCTATGTAGCTTGCATATCTCCCATCGCGTAACTAACTACTACTTACCATGCGCTGTGCCAACGGGAAATGCCCTCCGGTTGATGCAGCGTTACTCTTCCTGTGGGAGTGAATGAACGGTATTGACTTCCAGATCAATTAAGTGGGTCTCCACTGCCAATCAATTGATCCCGCACAATCGATCCCGCACTCCCAACAACGCCACCAACAGGATAGACATACCCGGAGTCAAGTACTGATGATGACCAGATATAGAAGCTTTCACACACAGCCCGTGTTTTGCAAAGGAGAACTTTTGTCTTACCTTCCATTAGAGGGCCCTGTGTTGTTTACGTAGTGGAATGCAGTTTATTGCAGCAAGATATAAACTAGAAACCAGACTTCCCAGACAATTCATGCCGAATTCTCATCAACCTTCTTGTCAACTTCTCATCTCCACCACTGCTGTAACCAGGACTCTGCCATCTCTTGTTATAACAGTGTCCTTCCTGGCAGGCCACAATCCAACCATTTATAAGGAAGCACAAGCACTTGTATAGTCTCATGCAAACTCAGGAGATTTTTTCTTTTTGGGTGGGGGGAAAAGGGGAAGGGGGAGTGTTTTTGTTTTTATTTGTCTACTTTTTCTGCATGTCTAGCTGAGCTAACACAGGATGGAGTTAGCAGAGCTACAATGGATACTGCTTAGGCTGCCATCTGCCAGATCCAGCAATGTATGTGTGTGTGCATTTGCTTGTTTTTCTTTAAGTTGATCTCTGTTCGGGTCCTTTAGGACCCAAATCTGGTCAACTGTGCAGGAAAAACCACTGCTTTCCTTTAAACACTTGCCAGGTGCCATATATAAGTAAATATAATCACCTCAGTATTAGCAATATTTCTACAGCCAGTATGGGTTAGCGTCACAGAGGGGCAGTACTGAGGTAACTTGATCCAAGGCAGAACTGGCAAGTTTAGAAAGTTGATAGAGGTAGGCTGGATGCTGGCTTGCCATGTGTAGCTAGAAGAGGTGGTCAGAGCTGAAGGGAGTTTCCAGACCTTTCTGACTCAGGGCTTGATAATGGTGCTGCTGAGGGCGAGAAGTTGTAGAATTATTATTTTTCTAGTTTACAATCACAGCTGATCGACCTACCTGTGAGATGTTTCTCAGGGAGAGGCAAGAAATAAACATATACATAAAAAATACCCCCTTTGTTCTCTTCCTCCTCTACCCCCACAAAAAAGGTAGCATTTTGTACAACGTTAAGTTTCCTCCGATGCTTCGTACTTCCATTTTACAACTTCTTCTGAAAACCTCAACAGCTATTAGCAGTGCTGCTATACTGTCCCAAATCACAGTGAGGCAGGTGGGTTTTCCTCACTGAAATTGGTTGCAATATGAGATTTCTTTCTGTTTCTTTATTCCATGATTTCTACAGCAGTAGACCATGATGTGGAAATCAAGAAGTGGTTTCCTTGGCAACAATAACCATATGAAAGCTCTCAGAACTCTCTCTTCTACTCAAGTGACTCTCTTCTATTCTTTCTAAACTGCTAAGTAAAGGTAGAAAATAAATAAAAAATTGTTATCCCCATATTATTGTGACAGACGTTAAAATGCCCCTAGTACTACAGGCTGGCAGGTAGCCTGTGTGTTATGTGAATGGTTATGCGAATCACTTTCGACTAGTTGGACTCTGTGTTCACTATACTGACCTCTCTTTCTTTTGTTCAGTTTAACAGCATAATTTATTGCTGCTGGATCTCTCTTTGTTGCAAGGAGATATGCAGTTTTATAAGGACAAGATTTTTCTGTTTGTTCTTTAGTCACTGTTCGAGTTCATTCTGCCTGGAATTCCACTGGACCTTGGATCTCTAGGACTGTCCATAATTTCTTTTAGAAAATTAGAGAATGTTCGATCACTCCTCCCTACTCTTTATGCCTCTCCAGAACACAGGGTGTATCTATAGTCGGTAACAATGAACCTCCAGTATTCATGATCTTAAAATTATGAAGCTCTTGCATACAATTTGGATGCAATTCATTTTTACTTAGTCATCTCTTGATCCCACATTCCTAATGGGAATTTTCTACACAGAAGTAGTGTAACATGCAGAAGTAGTATAACATAAGCCTTTATAACTTCTTTAGAGGCGCTCCTCTGACTACAGTCACATCAACCATATGAAATCTATATTTTCTTTAAATGAGTGCAGTCCCAAAGCAACACTGTATCTTTCGATTAGTCTTATTTTTCCTTTATTTTCCTTTTTGGTTTTTTGAGGAAACAACACAGAATCTTATCAAGGGAGAAGTTCAGTTTTCCCCACTCTCCTGATTTCATTGTGAGTCTCACAATATTTGGTGTTGAGCTCCTGGAGTCAGGTGATGAGAATCGAGAGAGATTCTTTTCTTACTGTTTCTAGCTTACATGGTTGCAGACAAAAGCTTGAAAACATGAAACCTAAAGGAGCTCAAAACTCAGTGAGCAAATAGAAAAAACCCAAAGGTGTCATTTTTATTTGTTTATTTTAATCTCATGGTAATAATTTTTGGACACTTGGGGTTGACAGTTCTGAATTTTCTAGCTTTAATTTTGCTCTGGCAGCCTTTAAGCAGTTTAGCCTAGTGGATAGAGCACAGGCCTGGGACTCGGGACCTGGTTTCTATTCTTGGCTCTGCCACTGGGGAAGTCCCTTCTGTCTATGCCACAAACTTCCTATCTGTAAAATGGGGATTATTATTTATAATGTAATATTCACCTAAGGCGTCACATCGACTTCAGTCAGACTCTTCCACAGAGTGACATACCGTGTGGTTATAGCTACAGCAAGACTACAACCTTGTTAGTTAAGCTAGCTCAAGACTCTTTGGAGTCCGCTTCCCTTGCCTCCTTTGTTCGCACGATCTCATGAGAGAAACAATCTGGTCATTATTTAAACATTTTGCTAGATTTCTTTTTAAATTGCTGAAGCTGTTTTCACCTTCATGGGAAGCTTTATGTTTCTGTGCATTATGTTAATGGGAACATGGGTCTTTAGATTCAGTGCATCTACAGTAAATTTGTCTTTGTATGCAAACAACAATGAACTCCTACTTCTGTTAATATCAGGCTGGGTCTACACTGACGCCGTCACATCGATTGCTCTGGATCGACCGAGCGGTCTGTATAGACGCGCTCAGTCGATCCAGGAGGCGACGCAGGAAAACCACCC
Organism: Mesoclemmys tuberculata; assembly: GCA_007922155.1. NCBI lineage: Eukaryota > Metazoa > Chordata > Testudines > Chelidae > Mesoclemmys > Mesoclemmys tuberculata. The sequence continues at coordinate 15,673,069 of ML675650.1, forward strand.
CCGTAAGCGGAGAAGCGCTGCGCCGAAGGGAGCGCTGTTCCCTTCGACGCAGCGCAGTATGGACGCCGCGCGAAGGAGAAGCTGCAAAGTCGACGGGAGATACGCAAGTGATTTACATCACTTGCGTATCTCCTGTCAACTGCCGTCGAATGGCCAAGATAAGTGTAGACCGGGCTCAGATCTGTATCCCCTGTAGTGAAACCTGAAGGATGGCCCTTCAAACCCAGCCCCGTGATTCACACTGGGTTGTCTGAAATATGAAGTGGGTGGCTAAAATTATTTGCTTTCTTTCAAAAGATAAGAATGTAAAACCAAATAACCTTTTTGGGGGGCGAAATGTCTAAAGATGGCAGGTCAAATTCATCTTGGTACCTCCCCATTAAAGCAAATAGAGTTTCACTGTGAATGAATCTGGCCCAGTCACCGTTAGAAAAATCTACATAGCAGTAGCCATTGGCTATGAAACATGGATAATGGCATTTCAAAGGGGAGTGGTTGAGCTGTATTTGTGAACTGACCCTGTTTAGAAAGATGATACGCGTTATAATGCAGGCTGCTTTCCTCCTGAAATATATTGTCTGGCCTAGTTTCAGTCTAATTTGTCGTAGGGGTTACAATGAGAGCCTCTGTCCTAGAATGAAATATATGAAGCAAGGGGAGCAAGATGAACAGAAGGCTCAGATGCCATGAAAGAAATTGAAATGGAGAAATGAGATGAGATGAGGTCAGAAATTTAGCAGGACCGATGACTGGTGAGCTGATTTATTTTGCTGCGGGGGGGCAATCATTTTGTACCCTTCTGATTTGCATGGATAATGCCACTATCTCTGCTCCTGATACCCTACCTGACTGGGAATTGTAACTAGAATACCACAGAAGACTTCACTTGTGATTTAATGCTTGGTTCTTTGCTGTGCAGAGCACCACCAACATGGTGCTGGGCTCCGTCCAGTCTCATTTACGTCAAAGGAATTTGAGGATGCCCAGTACCATACAAGGAGAACTTGGCACCTTGTTGAACTGGACCCCTAAAGACAGATGAATATCCCATATCCGAGCTTGCCATTTGCAGAACTTTCTGATAGAAAGATAAACTAACAGCTTGTGTTTTGACTTATGAAAACGTTCTGAAAATTGTCTGTCAATGATCTGCTAGACTTCCCTTCAAATTATACAAAACTTTCAGAATTACTTTTATCATGATTCCAGAGGTCTCAAAATATTATTACACAAAACTAACCATTTTTATATTGACAAATGGATAATATCACATGGATAATTTCACCATGAATGTTCCCTGAGAAGCCCTCTAGATCTGAGCTCTGACAACATATGAGGACTGGGACATAACATTGGACCCCTTTCCATCCAGTGACCTTAGGTCGGATGAGGAGTATTTTGCCCTGGAAAGAATCTTGTGTAATCATCCAAGCCATATTCAGACCTTCCCAGAATCCTCTTCTCAGAAGTCTTATTAACAATGAGGCTATGGCTATGTCTACAGTGACGGTGGCAAAGTTGCGGTCAGTGAAGACCCACTCAGTCGATAGGAAGTCGATGCTGTTAAACCATCCCCGCAAGTGGTGTAGCACTGCATTGACAGGACCGCACTTCCTGTCAGTGCAGTGAAAACAGTGTGCAGAAGAGAAGCACAGAAGTCGACGGGAGTTACGCAAGTTGTTTGCGTAACTCCTATCGACTGCTGCCAAGTCGCCAAGGTAAGTGTAGACCAAGTCTAAGATATTTAAAATGCAGCTTGTGATAGAAGAGGAGCATACTAGCCATCTTGTGTTTTTGAAGGAATATAAGAAGGACGAAGAAGAAATTTCTGGCTTCTTTTAGGGACAGGAGATAGCTGATGCTTGCTAGAGGACCAAAAGCATGTCTGACCCTACCCACATCTATGAATAAGTTCTATAACTTAGCTGGTGTTTGAATGAATTAATGTTTGAATACTTGTTTAACTACCTTTTGGATAGATCCTTCTATGGCACTATGCATGAAGGCCCCAATTCAGAGAAGCATTTAAACATGTACATACCTTGAATTGACATCCATGAGACTACGCACATACTTTAAGTGACACAAGTCTTTAGTGGTTTACTGGATCAGGACCTATGTCTTCATCCATTCCATTAGAGGCCAACCTCTCTAACCTTAATCTGAAGATTGAGGAGTGACATCATGATAGAAATATTGACTGTGATCTATTGCCCAGTCTATAAAAAGAGGAGGAGCTTCTCATTCTTCTTGTCCTTCAGAACCAAGGCATAGAGTGGAATGACTCGGTAAGAAATGTATAATGTATGCATTTTTTGTAATATATATCTTTTGTATAATTTATATTTAGAATACATGCAGTGTGTCATTCTGCCTGAGTAAGAAATTCAGTCATTTACATTTTTAATCAACTCTCCCCCTCCAAGTGCATACACTATGGAATTATAGCAGCACTACTGTCTACAGTACATTGATAATCAATCTGACATCACTTGAAGAATAATAAACGTTTGACTGCTTCTGATGCTGACCTTCATTTCACACATAAAGTTTACATGTTTGTAACCCAATTTAAAGAATATGCAAGCTTGAGTCTAACAAAGCAAACCTCTTTATAATTGGCAGGGATAAAGACTATTTCACTTCTAATCATGACCAACAAATCTTCAGGACTAATTTGTATCAGCATGGTGCAAGTGAGAAAGAATTTGAACTTTTGTTTGCATGTTTATTGTACCTATCTATCTTATGGTTTCCTATAGTGCCCATCACTCGTATTTAAGGGCATATTTTTCAAAAACAACCTACATCCAATTTTCAAATGTGATTTAGGCCAAGTTCCTTTGGGTGCCCAACTCCCATTGATATCTGCCAGCCATTTGGGGCTAGATTTTCAAAAGAATTCAACATCCAGCAGCTCCTGCTATGAAGCTAGCTAGACCAAGATTTTCACAAGTGACCTGTGATTTTAGTTGCCTTAGTTCCTGGATGCCCAATTTGAGACACATAAAGGGGCATGATTTTCAGAAAGCGCTAAGCACCCACCCTCTGACAATCAGGGCTTTTTAAGTTGTTTCAAGTTGGACATCGAAAATCACATGTTACTTTTTTCTTTTTCTTTTCTTTTTTTTTTTTTTTTTATAATTACAGCCCTAGCATTACAATGGGATCTGCTAGGTGCTGAGCACTGTGGAAAACTGGATCCAGGGAACCCAAACTTGAAAGATGCAACAGAATGCTAAGTTCTCCCAACATTCCTTGACTCCAGCGCTGGTTAGCGTGATCAGCATTTCAGAGGTTTAGACCCTACATGGTACTTTGCCTTCCATGCAAACCCTGACTCAGCCTAAGGCCTGGGTGAATATTTGTGCCTTGCAGCACTTCCTGAAGGTTGCTTGACAGTTTCTAAAACTTGTGAGGAAGTCATAGTTGGTAGAAATTAAACAAGCTTTGTGAACAACCTTGCTAACCTCCTCAGCTTCAGAAGAGATGAAAGTCCCTTGTTACCTTAAAATGCACTCATTTCTGCTTTGATGCTGTTTTGAGAGCTTCAGCTTTGACACTGCATCAAAGTTGCGGTGAGCAGGATGTGAAACAGCATGGTTAAAAAATACTCTTACATTTTTGCCTTCCAGCTGCAGGGTCTCATTCCTAATTCCTATTTTCAGACCAATTAAATGCATGTATTAACTAAATAAACAGAGCATTTTGCCCTCTCCTCCCACCTGCCATTTTCTTTGTTTTAAAGCAAAAGTTAAAAAATACATATTGAAATTAATATTTTATCCACTTCCCGTCCGCAGATTGCTATCTCTCGTCCCCATTTCATGACAAAATTAAAAGACGTCTTCATTTCTGCCTTCCTCCTCTGGGAAACAGGTTCCATCCAACAACTTTTCAGCCATGGTACTAACATATAGTGATGCAAATTCGCCTCTGTTGTAATTCCATTGCAGTCATTCACTGCAGAGTTGTGTTAGGATGAACTTTGCCCAGGACAGTTAAGTCTTCTCCTGTCCCAGATGAAGAACTAAGTAGGTTCAATGCATATGAACCAGGCAGGCTCGATTTATGGATAAAAGGCCTGAGTGCAAATAAACTCGGGCTCAAATAGCAAGACCCACCATGGGCTATGCAACATTGGCTATAGAAATGATGCCTCATATTCTCTAGCTATCGTGTCTCTGACAACCTCCCATTCCAGTCCATTCAACTTCAGCTAAAATGATCTTCCCTGCTCCCTAAACTGATCATGTCAGATACAGTTCTACACACAGGCACACTCCGTTCCCTCCAATGGCTTCTGATCCCATTCTGCCCGCATTTCAAATATCAGCCTCACTTTTCAAGGCTCTGCACACTGCCTCTTTGCTATGACTTTGCCTTTTGGTGACTTGCTGTTTTTCATTTGAGTGAGATACATCCAGCCATAACTCTTCCACTCTCCTGGGAATTTTTTTGCCACTACACTTGTTTCACACCTCTTCCTCCACTTGGAACAACCTCCTCCCAGTCCATGATGCCAAACAGCCTCCCTCTGCTCTTTCAAATCCCCTTATAACCCTTTTTTTCAGCTAACGTTCTGGCAACAACAACCTACCATGTATTTACTTCACCTCATAATCCTTTAATTTAACTCACAGTATGGAATAATAATACATTTCCCATTAAAAAAAATCCCCTTTCCTTTAAGGCTGACCTTGTCTGATATAACTGCGTCAATTACTCTGTTTCCAGGCTGCACTCCTTCCACCCTCCCTTTCTGTATTTTTTTCTGTTTAGATTGTGAGCGCTTCAGGATAAGGTCTTGTGTTGTTATATTTATTTAAGGGACTATTTAACCCAGTGGCTTTCTATAAATTGCAATCAATAATCAATAAAATTTGGACCCTGAATAAAAGTTCACACACCACTAAAAATTGTTAGTTCTTGCTCCCCCTTTCATTTCATTCTTCCCCTCATATTTTTCTTCTTCTCTGCCTGATGTTTTTTCTCCTCTCTCCTTCTGCCCTCCTTTTCCTTTGTTCCTTTTGCATCTGTTGCCTTCTTTCACAATCTTCTCTTCAGTTTTCTCTCCTTTGCTTCCTGTTCTGCTTTTTCTCCTTGTCTCCATTTTGTCCCTGTGCCCTTTCTTTCCTTCCCTCTGTTGCCTGGCTAACCCATCTCCTTCTCTCTCTCTCTCTCTCTCTCTGTGTCTTCCTCCTCCCCCAAAAAACTTTCCCTGATCTTTTCCTTTTCTTTCCCCTTTTCCCAAGTCATAAGAATGGCCACACAGAGTCAGATCAATGGTCAATCTAGCCCAGTATCCTGTCTTCTGGCAGTGGCCAGTGCCAGGTGCTTCAGAGGGAATGAACAAAACAGGTAATCATCGAGTGATCCATCGCCTGTCACCCATTCCCAGCTTCTGGCAAACAGCAATCCCTGCCCATCCTGGCTAACAGCCATTGATGGACCTATCCTCTGGGAACTTATATCTAGTTCTTTTTTGAACCCCATTATAGTCTTGGCCTTCACTATGTCCTCTGACAAGGAGCTCCACAGGTTGACTGTGCATTGTGGGCTGAAATACTTCCTTTTGTTCGTTTTAAACCTGCTGCCTATTAATTTAATTTAGTGACCCCTAGTTCTTGTGTTTTGAGAAAGAGTAAATAACAGTTCCTTATTTACTTTCTCCACACCAGTCATGATTTTATGGATCCTATCATATCCCCTCTTAGTCATCTCTTTTCCAAGCTGAAAAGTCCCCTAATCTTTCTCACCTTTTCCCTTTAGATTTATTTTCCTTCACTTGCTTTAGGGTCCCCAAATACCTTTTGTCTTCTTTCTATCCCTGTTTCTCCAGGCTTCCCAATCTCTTTTTCCTCTCACTTTTACAAGGATTCTGTGACCTGTATTCCTTCTATAAGTCCCCCATGTCTGTTCCCTCTCCCCAACCCCGAAAATGGGTCAGTGGGTGAATTAGATGCTGGCACCTCTATTCCTGCACAGCAAACCAGCCACTCTCTTTGCTGTTCCATTCCATCCACCTGCACTCCTCTGCCGCAGTGGACTACCCTCTTCACACACAAGTGCACCTCCTCCTTTGTGTCTTTACTCCTATTGTCTTCTTTCCGTACCTCTTTTGGAACCCCGTTCTCAGTCCCTGCCTATCATATTTCCTCTTTGCATCTGGTTCTCCTCCTAATTCTCTTATCCCTGAGCCCTCTTCCCCCAATGGCAGGGGTTCCCAAACTTTTTACCATCATGACCCCATTTTAATGAAGTATTTTCTGCCTAGAGCCTGGACAACATGGAAGTTCATAGAATCATAGCAGATTAAGATTGAACAGGGCCTCAGGAGATTATCTAGTCCAACCCTCTGCTCAAAGCATGACCAATCCCTACTAAATCATCCCAACCAAGTCTTTGTCAAACCACACCTTAAAAACCTCTAAGGATGGAGATTCCACCATCTCCTTAGGTAACCCATTCCAGCGCTTCACTACCCTTAATGAAACATTTTTTCCTAATATACAATCTAGACCTCACTCACTGCAACATGACACATTGCTCCTTGTTCTATCATCTGCCACCAGTGAGAACAGCCTAGCTCCATCCTCCCTGGAACCACCCTTCCCATAGTTGAAGTCCGGTATCAAATCCCACCTCACTCTTCTCATCTGATAACTAAACAAACCTAGTTCCCTCTGCCTCTCCTCATAAGTCATGTGCTCCTGCCCCCTAACCATTTTTGTTGCCTTCTACTGGACTCTCTCCACTTTGTCCACATCCTTCCTAGAGTAGAGGGCCCAAAACTGGACACAATACTCCAAATGTGGCCTCACCAGTCCTGAAGAGAGGGGAATAATCACTTTCCTCGATCTGCTGGCAATGCTCCTACTAATGCAGCCCAATATGCCCTCAGCCTTCTTGGCAATAAGGGCACACTTAACAACCAGCTTCTTGTCCACTGTAACCCCCCAGGTCCTTTTCTGCAGAACTGCTGCCTAGCCAGTTGGTCGCCAGTCGGTAGCAGCGCATGGGATTCTTCCGTCCTAAGTGCAGAACTCTGCACTGGTCCTTGTCGAACCCCATCTGATTTCTTTTGGCCCAGTCCTCCAATTTGGCATCCTCTGCACACTAGGGATTGCTGTGACCGCATCTGCTGATGGCGCAGCCTCATTTGGGGTTGCGACCCACAGTTTGGGAACTACTGCCCTGTGGCTTCCTCCCCCCGTTTTCTCCCACCGCTTTCTCCGAGCCCTTATCTCAGTTTCCTCAGCCCTCTCCAGTTCTGTGCTCCCCCTTACCCTATTGTGCCCCATAATCACCATTCTCTCTCCCTCCCTTTTTGGGCCACCAGCTCAGTTTATGAAGAGGAAAGGTGCTGCTGGGCCATGGTGGCAACGAAAGCACACGCCTCTCCTGTTCTGCACACGCTGTCACGTGCATCCCAGGAAGGGAGGGCTAGCCAGGCTGGGCACAGGCCATCTGCCCCTTGCAGCATTCCACTGCCTCTGAGCAGACTGCTGGAGGCAGCGCCGGGAAATGGCAAGGGCAGGTGTGCAAACTTCACTCGAGTGTCCTAGGCACAGCCCTCGAGTGCTTCCGGCTGGCAAATCCGCTGCTGAGAGCTGATGTTCAAGCCAGTCCCTTAGACAAGCGAGGGTAAGGAGCAGGACCTGGGACTGAATGAACAGCCAGCAGCCCTTTTGTTTCCACAGGTCAGAATGTACCAAAGAGCTCATCGAGGGTAGGGTGGGACCAGTCAGCCTTTGCTGCCTGTCACGCTCCTTAGATCTGCCCTGCTCCGAGGTGAGCTGGAGACAGGCCTGACTAGGTAATTGGAGGAGGCCACGCTGGTCTGTTTCATGCCAGCCTACAGTGGCTTGCTCACTAGAGTTTGAATTGCTTGTGTGGAGCTCTCACTTCAGCCACAAAAATGTCAAAATATTATATTAAGTAGGAAACCATAAGTGAGTTATCAGGGCTGACTGTTCTTGAGTTCATGCACAATTCACATCTTTTTTTAATTTATTCTTTAAAGCCCTCCTTAAAAGCAAAGTTTTTCTAACATAGAGGACCTGATTTTGTTCCCATTAAAACCAACGGCAGAATTGCCGTGGATTCTCAATGGGAACAGAGCCACAGGACATACAAGGCCAGATTCCTCAGCTTGTATAAATTTACTATATGTGGCCTAATAATTTTAAGATGTGAAAACACAGTGAGGAAAAGTACAGATAGAAATGTTGAAAAGGGGACAAAAGGGTGATTACAACTAAAACGTCTCTCTGCTGTCGTACGCTTTTCATATAAAATAAAATATTAACACGTGCATTACTTTACATAAAAGGAAGTGATTCTGCTTTTCCCTGTCAATAGCCTTCTAGAGAATGAGGTAAAATAATGTGTATAATTTATTTGCAGTTCTGCAGTCTTTTAATTTGCTATCCTGAACAAACACTCCCCTGCTAGGTTAAGTAGAAATTTTGCTTTTTGGCGAATTCTCAGTCTCTTCTACAGATGATGCAAGTTTAGTGGCCTGATTCTTTTCCCCTTCCCCCTCCCATCTCCTGGAGGGTCTAAGCTTCCACTGAATACCATGGGAGCTGCTAAGATATGATGGGGTTACTGTACAGGTCCTCTAGAATCAAGTCATATGATTTTACTCAAATCATTCACAGTCCACAATATGCATCTTTAAAAGCAATCCTGTATATTAAGGGCTGTAGGCTGCGCAATATGGAAGAACAGAAAATGCCTTCAGTCCTTTAAGAAGCTTGTGCAATGTTTTGCAGTACACTGCAGAATAAAACGTGACAGGATCTTTTAATATCTCTGGAATAGTGGGTGGTGGTAGGGAACTGGGTTTTGGTTTATGAAATCCTCTCTATTTTTAATATCTCACATTTGGACATTCTGAAAGCTTTTTTTTTTTTCAACGTAATCCGTCACAGAATGTTTATGAACTGTAAAACGGTAGCAGTCATTTATGATTCTCAGCTTGCAGTGGCAGTACCTGCACGTCAAACTGAATGCGATCTGTGTGGAAAAGCTAGGCAAAAATGGCCAGTATGCTGTATCCTTAGGATGATTTCCGAAGGTTAGCTATGTTTAAATGGAAAATATCACGCTTTCTCTGAAATCATGGTTATAGTCTGTTCAGGTTTGTTTGGGAGAATAATACTGTATATATTGTAAGGAATCGTGTGTTCAGTCGGAATGGGGAGAGATTTAGCTGAATACCTTCCCTGATTTGACTGATGTTTCTTTACACGCTCATTTTAAGTAGTTGGTGCCTAAGGCAAGGGGTAGCAATGCAGCATTCATTCCACTAATCAATCCTCATCCTTTGTAACATAAAGAGAAGAGTTTAATTGCAGACAAAAGAGCAAAATTTTAGAAGGAAAGGTTTTAGTGGCGCTCCACTCAGGCACAGATGTCCATTCATGAAGATCATGGTCTAGGACCAGGCCTTAGTTGTGCCCATGCAGGCCCCCATCCCACAATCTGCTCCACTTCAGCAGATCGCTGTACTTTTGTGGCTCTCCATTAAAGCCAGGAGGGTTCCACACAGGGCTCCGCCTTGGTGGAAGAGCTGGCATGATCAGAGCCATAGCGTTTGGACATATTCAAAATGCTGATAGATCCTAAATTCAGGCAGGTGGAATCTGTATGAGAGAAAGAAATAAAAAATTGTCGAATTTAATGACATATTTTATCCTAAACGAAATTCTGCTTTTCATATAGAGTAAAATTGTGCTTTTCGTATAGGGTAAAATATTAACACATGCATTACTTTACATAAGAGGAAGCGATTCCACTTTTCCCTGCCAATAGCAGGGAAGTTAAATAGAAATAAAAAATTGTCAAATTTCATGGCATATTTTATCCTAAGCAAAATTCTACCCTTTGCTCCATCAAAATTGGGCTGTAAAGCTGAAGTAAGTCTATCAGGAAATAAGTTGTTGTATAAAAAGTGAGTACAGTTCAAATATGTTCACAGTCCTACTAAATCTAAACAATTCAGTTTACCTGAGAACAAATCTCATCTCTTTTCTCTTTGCTTAAGATGCCTGCCAGTTATGTTTAACACAATTCATTCTCATTCTGTGATTTGACTGAAGATAGTTAATTTGTTTTTTAAAAATATTAACACTTAAAATCACACACAATGGGCAGCATTAAAAAAAATTCATTTTTTTCCTTTCGTCAGAAATGAAAACAAAGAGAAAATGACTTTAAAAAATTTAGACTCAAGCAAAACCCAATAAAAAACAGCTTGCAGGCCATCAAGGGAAGCCAGTTACATACGGGAGAGAACTCTGCTCCTACAACTGGCTTTTCTCATCTGTGAATATGTCCACATTTTGTTTAAAAACCTGCAGCTGGCCTGTGCCGGCTGACTCTGGCTCTCAGGGCTTGGGCTGCAGGGCTGTAAGATGTCCAGACTTGGGCTGGAGCCAAGGCTCTAGGACCCTACAAGGTGGGAGGATCCCGGAGCTCAGGCTGTAGCCTGAGCTTGATGTTTACACTGCAATTAAACAGCCCCACAGACTGAACCCCACAAGCCCGATTCAGCTGGTAGGCCACCAGTGTCTAATGAAACATAGAAACATACATAGAAACATAGAAACATAGGTCAGAAGGGACCAATATGATCATCTAGTCCAGTGGTTCTCAACCTTTCTAATGCCGTGACCCCGCAATACAGTTCCTCATATTGCGGTGACCCCAAACCAAAAAATAATTTTGGTGGCTACTTCAAAACTGTAATTTTTCTACAGTTATGATTCGGAATGTAAATACCTGATATGCATTATGTATTCTCATTGCTACAAATCAAACATAATTTAAACATAGTGATTAATCACAAAAACAATATTTAATTATATGTTGAGTAATATTTATTACTAATTCCAATAAATAACATTTCACCATGGCATAGCTTCTCAGCGGCTAAAGCCATCGGAAATATGTATTTTCCGATGGCTTTAGGCGACCCCTGTGTTTTGGTCGTTCGACCCCCGCCGGGGTCGCGACCCACAGGTTGAGAACCGCTGATCTAGTCTGACCTCCTGCACAAGGCAGGCCACAAAACCCTGACAGTGTAGACCTACCCTGTGAGACCAGCAGCAAGAGTCTCCCAGGTGATTTGTAGCTGCCTTGAGAGGGTGAGGGTTTCTCTTCCAGATAAGAGAGAGACAGCAAGATCTAGTGGATATTTTCCAAGCCCTGGGTTCTAATCGAGACCCTGCCACTGACTTGCTTTGTGACCTAGAGCAAAGCACTTCACCTATCTGTGCTTCTGTCTCCCTGCTCACCCTTGGTCTGCCTTGTTTATTTGGACTGTAAGCTTTTCAGGGCAGGGGCTGCCTTTTATTATGTGTGTATTTAGCGTCTAGCACAATGGCATGATGATCTCAGTTGGAACTTCTCAGCGTTACAGAATCATAGCAATAATTAACAATAATTGCTGACCTCCAGAACATTCAGGATCTTAAAGATAGGATATGCCTTCACAGACGGGGGCAAATTCACAAATGCCATCAGATCAATCTATCCGGATCAATTGAGCAGTCAGTGAAGACCCGCTCAATCGATCCAGAAGTTGATGCATTAAAACCGCCCCCTCAAGTGGCATAGTGCTGCAACGACAGGAATGCATTTCCCATTGGTGCAGCGTATTGAAGACGTCCCGGAGAAATGGAGTTACGAAGTCAATAGGAGTTACGCAAGCTAGTCTGCGTAGCTTGCGTAACTCCTGTCGACTGCCACTGAATTTCAGGGTACATGTAGACTTGGCCATAGTTGCCAATGATTAGGATTTAGCCTACTGAGTGTAGAACACTCCAGCCCTTGTCCAGCAAAGCACTTAAGCACGTGCGTAACTTTGAACACCGGAGTAGACACAGTGAAGTCAAGGAGACAACTCTCCTCCTCACAGTTGAGCACGTACCTAAGTGATCCAAAATCATTATGGATAGCCTTTGAGAGAAAAAAGAAGGCAGGACAAAGATTTTTATCACAGGAATGTTATGTGCTTATATCAGCCTGGCCAATGCTAGGAAGATTTCTATATTCTACACCACCTGGAGCTTCCAGTCAGATTTCAGTGGTAGTCCTAAACAAAACACATTATAGTATCAACCTTAACTTGTGTGGTCCTTTTATTTTTTTTATCTCCCTCCGTCCCCATTTTCAACAAGTTGTCAGCATTGAATGATCAGGTTTTGTAGATTTGTTTCTGATGTCGGCCAGGCACAGGAATACACAGGAGCTGAGTAAAGATTAGAAAAGCAGAGAAAAAATATTGTTTCAAAATTAAAATGAAAAATGGAAAGTAATAAGATGCATACACAACATAACAAACCAAATCCCACAATCTTTATTTGTCGTAATCCTCATCCTTTTCTCCTTTCATCATCCTCCGTTATAGCTGCAGTTAAGCAAAAAATGAAAAAACATTTTCAGTGCAAATTTGCTTTGATTTTTCTTTTTTCAATTTTCCATTGGGATTTTGAAATTTTTAATATTCTCTATCCAGTTCTAGTGATCTGTTACTGCATGATGATGTTTAAACTGGATTTTATGGTGTCTAGGGTGGTGATGGTGCCTTTCTCTAGTTTTATAAAGCATTGTACAGCATAGAATAAATCAGGAAGATGCCAAGGATTTATGTTAACCTTAATTGGGCTCAAACCTGCAAGGTGCTGAGCAACTACAGGAGGTGCTGAATTGCTAATAATGTATATACATATCAGTGTATAACTTCTTGTGGATTGCAAATTTTGTCAGGATTTGAGATTGCAGTTAATATTAGTATTTTGGGGAAGGAAGGGAAATGTTCTTGTGGTTTATTCCCTGTATTCACTAAATAGGTTATTAGAAGACCTGTTGGGTAAAATGTGTATTTGTGCATTTTCAAAGGTGATTATTTTGTGCTTCTGTCCATAATGCCTCTGAAGAAAGGAGCCATTAGCATCCTTTATATATGGACAAGTTAGAAAAGACAAAAGAAAAAAATTGCCCTGGTTGTGAGTGAGAAATGGCCTGATGGACCCGTATGTTTCTTTTGAGCCCTAGCTGTCTAAGGTATAAATCCATTCTAATGCTCAGCTTATATCTTGTGTGCTGAGTTTGACTGGAGTGATTTTTTATGGCTGAGTTATAAACCCCTGAAATAAGAGTGTATAATGGAAACATGGACAAACCTCTAACTGTAGCACAGCTGGCAAGTTCTGCTGCAGCAGTGCATCTTTCCTCCAGCTACAGCAATAAACAGACTGTCAAAGACGTCTCCACTCTTTTGAGTGGTTTCTATGCTGTTCCAAAGCGTTGATAGCTAGGAGGTCATGGATGACTGTGTCCTCAGAAATCTCAAGGTAAACATTTTGGTAAAGCCAGAGGGAAAGAACTTTGAAGCAGAAGTTTTTTCATTCATTGCTTTGATTCCAGACATTAATGTTGTCCCTCAGCTGCATTCAGTACATTTCATATATATATATTTTAGTGGAGGATTAAGGTTAGCTTTCGTATCATACATTGCAACGATGGTGCAGCCTGTCTTGCAAGTACCAAACTGAGGAGACTTCTCCTGGCTTAATTTAGTGCAGCAGCAGCAATAAGAGCTCCAGATAACTACATAAGCCGGGCTGAAATAATTTAAATTTTCAGGTACCACGTATACCATGTTTAGAAAGATACATAGCGATGATCTGAAAAATCATTTAAAACATATAAATATTCCCACTGATATTAAATGACTTTTTTAGGTCTTTGTGTGTCTGGGGCAGCAGGAAGATCTCAATGGAGATGATCTCACAGGTATCAAAGACAATTCATGTGATTGTTTGGGACTAACATGTACTGGAGCATATCAGTCATGCCCTCTATTACAAGGATGTATCCTATCAGGCTTTCTAGACATTCACGTTTCAGTGCAGTAGTCTTAAAAGGGTGCATGATGACTAGCAAAGAGCCAGAATTTCAAACTTGACTTTATCACATCGATGACTGTAATCTTTTAAAGGATGATAGCAGGCTTAACAAATGAGGGGCAATGTCAATCCTTTCTTCTTACTTCTCTGTCACATCAAACAGCAGTAGCAGGAAAGTCCAAGTCCAAGAGGTAAAGCTTGCACTGTATACTGTGCTGTTAAATGGCTTCTATTCCATTGCATTGCATTTGTTGATCTGAGGAAAGCTGGTGTATACATTCATTCCATTCTGTATAGTCAGAACGTTTGTAGAAGGGGAGATTGTCTAACTGTGACAAAGTGGGTGTTTCATTATTTTATCTTGTAGTCAATAAAATATATTCTTCAATTCTTGGACTAGAGATATCCATTTCATAAGAGTTGGGGGAGATTAAACAACCTTTGGTATTTAAATTCCAAACTCAGTGAAAATTCTTTTATTTTTGTTATAAATTAACCAGTTTGGTAAGGAATTATAGAAGATCCATGTATCATTATAACGGAGAAAGATGGTTATGATGCTTTTCACTTTTGTCTACTCCCCAGCTCACAAAATTATAAAGCTAAAATGTGTCTATATAATCTTTTCATGAATCTCTTTGTTGTGGGAGAAGCATACGTGAACTGCCACCTGGCAAAAGATCAATACTAGGATCCTACCATACCCTGATTGTTGTTCTGTTCATGCTTCATGTCATATGGTCCCTTTTGGGTGTGTGTGAAAGATTGCAGGAAAAAGATTGTACCCATAACATATTACAATCGGTCAAGGACATGTGAGTTTGATTTAGTTTATTCTGGGGGATCCTCTTCTAGAGAGACTTTATTATAATCTTGCATTGTTCCCAGCCTGGCTGGCTGCATAATTAACATGATAAAATTTCACCTTACATAGCCATAGAGATTTCCATGTGTCTCTGTGTCAAGTCCAGTTCACAGCCACATTAACCCAGTAACAGGCATGACTATGATAGGGTTAAGTACAGACAAAAATGTCCTTATGTGTTGCTGAACATCTAGAGCCTGATTCTCCTCTTACTTACACAGGTGTGACTTCAGTGAAGTTACTCTTGATTTTCATGGGTGTGAGAAGAAACTCGCACCCGTAGTCTTTTATTGTGCGAATCTGAAGGAAAATGAAGGAGCTGTTGAGCAATTATGCACAAAAAGGGATTATTTTAAAAACAGGTAAATTAGAACAGCTAACAACAACTGTATTCTGTTCCAAATCTCTGGAGAAAAGCTGGTAATTAGATGTAGTTACTATTTTTCTCCCACGATTTTTGAAGAGTCTTTTACTTAGTACATGCACTGCAGAAGTTGAGAATGAATTGTCTTACTAAATTCTATTATGCTGGGGAAGAGTGAGAATAACAAACTGAGACACTGATGAACTTGGAGAAATATGAATAACACATTACTGCTCAAGATGTATTAACAGCATGATGACTAGCCTTGGGACATACATTTCAAGGACAATAGAGAGTCCCAGAATGGTTTTCTCAATGACAAATATGACAAAGGTCTCACCATGAGATTTGAAAGACCACTTTTGAGGCTCTGGGAAAAAGAAGCTCAGCCCAGGGGGATGAGAAGTTTCTCCAAGAAGAAAGCAAGGTTTTTCATTTCAACAAAATGTCATTAGATTGCATATAAAATGGGAGGGGGCACGCGCACGTACAGGACTTGGTATTAATTTGTTTATGGTACTTGACTGATTATATTGAAGGATTACTGCTCCTCCAACCCTGTTCCCCCATTGGCCTTAGTGCATGACATCATGGTACAATATAGCCACTGCCATGACACAGTGTCCAGACGTAAACAGTAAATAAACATAATTCACCGGTTTGTTATTTTATCATCACGCAGAATGCACAATTGTCTTTTTTTTCCTTTAAGATATTTTATTTCATTTGAATGTAGTGAAATATACTGAATTAACAATCCGAACAAGAGTTCAAGCAGTACCGGTTTCCCCACTGCTCGACTGGTGTGCTTCACCCCTGACTAGGCAGGGACTTCTCAGGATGGATGGGTAGTTAACTGTTCATTGGTGTCTTCTCTGAAACTGCCAACAGTGGTGCCACTTGCAGTGTGGATATTACTCCACTGGGAGTGGATAGCACCAACTCATTCACACGGGCCATCTGACAACCATGATGGGACCAACTTTGTCACTACCAACCTGATGACCCAGAAGTGGGAGGTTGCCAATGCCTCAAGCCATTTAGTCCCTTTATAATGTCTTTTTTTTTTCCTTGCCCCATACTTCATTCCTTCTCTGAAGACGATGGAATGTGTAGAATGTATGTGCAGCATATACAGTGGAGTATGGAGATGAATGAAAAGTTAACCTGTTATGTCAGACTGGCCTACTGCAGCTCAACACTAAGTTCAGCACAACTGGCAATTGACCAAACCAGTATGGGAAAAGTGCCATACCTTGTGAGGGTTGTTGGAAACCAACAGAGAGCTCTGTTCTTTTAGCACCCCGTCTGTGCTTTCAAATTTGAGGCGGTAGGTTGTCACACATTAAGGCCATTCCCCAACTGGTATCATCTTAGATATCACTAGAGAATGTGCTAGCAGAGAGTGGCAGAACAGGATTATTTAAAGGAATCACTAAGGTAGAATTGTTTTGATTTTGCAGAATGAAATCCAGGCCTGACTATAATTTTTAACCTAGCCTTCATTTAATAATTCCCAGCATTAATAATACAAACACCATTCATCTGACTGTGGCTGTAACCATAAATAAATAAGTAAAACATGACCGGCAGCTAGGCTTATATTTGAATTTTTCATTATGGCTTGTAGAGCTTGAACGGCACTTAGGGAGGAGAGGTGCACTTCTGCACAAATTAGGGAGGCTCGAGGCATGATGCCCCCTGTGGGCCGGAGGATATGTGAGTCAGCATCGTCTAGTGAATCGTCTAGTCTAGCATCGTCTAGTGAAGGACACAAGACACTGGGAATCAGGAGACCCGTGTTCTCTTATCTCTTTCTCTGGCCTTCTGTATGGCCTCAGGCAAGTCATTCCTCTCTCTGCTTCCCTTTTCAGATCTATCAAACAGGGACCTTGATACTTACCTTCCTTTGTAAAGCACTTTGAGAGCTACAGGTGCAAAGTGCTATGTCAGAGGTAAGATGGTATCAGCATATTCCCATAATATTCAAATGATAATGTTAAAAGCTTTGTTGGGGGCGCATGCTCATACGTAGCAGGCGTTTGCCCTAGTGCAGCCCTCTGGGAGCAGTCTACAGCACCTTCCTCTCTAGGCAGTTGCTGCTGCTGCTGCAACTCCTGTGACCTGACTCAAAGCCCACTGAATTGAGATGAGATACTCCCATTGACTTCAGTGCACTTTCGAATCACGTCTTTAGCGTCCTTGTGCTGAGATAGGGCAGATATCTCCTTCTACAATGAATACGTGCATATGCTGATGAAACCTGACGAATCCAGTACTTCCCAATGTTTCAGTGGCCTTGTCTCCCTTTGCCACTGCCTGAGCCAGGAGCACAGCGATATTTTCTATCCTTCCCCCAATGATGCAGCTGTGCTTTTCTTTCCGGGAAATGCGGCTTCCCCATCGCAGCAATATTTTCTGGAACACTATGTTACCGTGATCACTTTTTCTTTTCTCCCCTGATGCTGTTACATCATGCTCTGTGGTACTTATGGGAATAATGTATCAGCTTAGCAGTTAGGAAAGCCCACAGGGGGTGCGTGAGTTTATAGGTAGTGCCCACGTGCACAGTCAGGTAATGGATACTTATGTGAAAAGCCACCTCTAATTACTGGCAGACTTAGCGTGCAAGGAAAAACAGCATGGTACATAAGGAAATGCCTGGGTGAAGAAAGGCTAATAGTTCAGTCCTCTAAGGGTTAATTAGGAAAGGAGCCCCCTTCAGGACCAGGAATTGTTTACTTCAATAGTTTACATGCAGCCTGCAGTGTTTCATTTGGGCATTAATTG
The DNA here is from genome assembly GCA_007922155.1 of Mesoclemmys tuberculata. Classification (NCBI taxonomy): domain Eukaryota; kingdom Metazoa; phylum Chordata; order Testudines; family Chelidae; genus Mesoclemmys; species Mesoclemmys tuberculata. The sequence goes on from ML675650.1 coordinate 15,691,010, forward strand.
TGCCTGATGGACCCGTTACTTTGTAATCAAAGCAGCTTTGTAGCTGATTCCCCAGTGGTTAATTAAGTGGATGAGGTAGTGCCCAGATCTTGGTAGCAGACAAGACCACCTGAATTTTCCACCCTCCATACGGAGGAAACTCTTGTTGCTCTGCACCAGTGGTGTCTTTTACCTCTCGAGTTTATTAGGTTACTGTACTAAGACAATGCAGAGTGATCCATCAATGTTCCCCTTCGTGACTTGGCCTTGCAGCTGCACACACAGGACTCATGAGGCTCTGGAAACTTAAACTGCTTTTAGCCAGGCTTGTTTCCCATAAAGGTTGCTTCCTGACAAGGTTAAACGTGCAGCACTCATGAAAATGACTGTGCCTTCGGCCGAAAGGCATTTGAAAGACAGGAGAGCTGTCACTTAACTGCTGTCCTCTTCACAACATACTAAGCATGGCGGGAGGCCAAAATGAATGGTAAGGTGATTACATCTTTTTATGATTTCTCTTTATTGTTCCCACTGTGGTCTGACCTGATATGACATGACTTTCAAGGGCTTTGGCTCCAGCAGCCTTAGTGTAAATTGTGTGGTTTAATTGCAGTGAACCCACGGGGAAGAGGCAAGGGGAAGGGAGTTTGTGAAATTAGGCATCGAGCACATGAACGGAAGTGGAGAGCAGGCTCAGAGAAATAAACAACAACAGAATAGGTGGTTGTATGGTTTTTAATATTTGTGTGGTGAACGTAGATAAGGAATATTGGAAATGTGAGTTTTTATGCCAGGAAACCATTGGTCCTGCAGTAGCTGTTTAATTCAACCGCAGGCGCACCAGCTGTGCTAAGCACAGACATTACAGGTTTGAGGTGTTCCTGAAAAAGTTCTGTTCCATGCTCAAAGGAGACTGGCTTGCACTAGCCAGAACAATTAGATACCTTTGAGGATGGTTGCAGGCAGGCCTGTCTTTAAAGAGGAGGGAACATCCATAATAATGAGCAATGTCTGAGACGTCGGTTCAGCAAAGCACTGAAGCACATCCTTATTCTGTATTCAGCAGCATATTTAACCAAGTGTTTGAAAGCAGTGAGTGTTAAGCATGAGCCTAGGTGCTTTGCTGAATACCGATCGGATTTAAGCATCTCTCCAGGCGAAGTATGTGCATAAGTGCTTCTCTGAACGGGGGCCTGAGCACCTGCCCCCGTGCTTTGTTGTGAACTAGTGAAACTCCGTCATCAGGAAATAACTTCCTCGAAACCACTCGTGCATTCTGTTCTCTCTCCACCCCGGTTTTGCTTTGAGTATCCAAAAACTCAAAGCAAAACTCAGATTTACGCAACCTGGCTTCACCTGTTTGTACAACAAAACTACAAATGGCTGCAGTGGGGTGCTGTAGATGGGCCCAGGTCCTCTGGAAAGTTTTGAGACCTTAGCAAACCTTTGGAGTAGATTTGACCGAGTTTGACGTGGTTTGGGGTTTCACCGCAAACTGTTTGCACAGATTTTGCTGATGCGCGTACTACCATTAATCTGTAGTTATTTGCAATGTTACATCTGGGATACTGTTATATAGGCTTATTGATGCTCCTAATGGCACTTATGGGATAATGCAGGAAATGTTTTGTTTCATATTTGCATTGTTGATTTAAGTTATAAAACTGAGAGCAGGGAGTCAGGCTAATAACTTGCTAATTAGGCTTTATGTGCCTGTGACAGATTCTTTCATTCAAATGAGGAGTGCAGTGGACGCACCTCAATGTGCCAGGCAATAATCCCTTCCAATCATGAGATGAGTAGGACTGGTTGAAATTTTTCTGTCAGGTTTTGACTAAAACAGTATTTTTCAAGCAAAGGGTCTGCTGTCCATGGATGATTTTGACTTTTCATTGAAAATACAAACACCCACAAAACCAAAATGCTTTCAATTTTTGACTGAAATCCAAAAATGAAAAAAGTGAAAATTCTTTTCAGGGGAAAAAAAAATCTGAGCAGCTGTAATGATACGCTTCAGAAGTAGCCCTCAATATGACCTTTATGTAAGGAAGGAGTACATTAAAGAACAAATTAGCAGGGAGCATTCAAGGAGGCATGTATAGAATTCCCTGGGTGGAGAGGGAATTTAGGCTCAAAACCCCCAGGAAAAGAGAAGCCACATTTTCTTCAGTCATGTTCTGTATATAACCCCGGAAAAGGCTGAGCTGCCTTCATGTAAGATGCAGCCCATAAATGAAATCAGAGTAACTAATTCCATAATGACAAACAGTAATTGCAGAATGACCAAGACGCATCCAGAGCCTTAATGCAAAATCTGATGATCTCTCTTGGCAGGCGCGTTTTCTTCCATAGAATAAATATCGATGTCATGCGATATTTGTACAGTTGGGCATACTGAGAATCACTCCTATATCCTGATTCACATTCTTTGTCACTCTTGGTGTCACTGGATCTCTTAAATGCATTTGACCCTCATTGATCACAGTTAACATTCTTATGGGCTATTACTGGAGTTATTTGGGAGGTACAGCTGTGGCATATTTTAAATAGAACTTCTTGCATTATTTGATGTTGATTTAATTGAGTTACAATAGCCTTAATTCTGTTTCTGGTTGCTGTGGTGGCATTACGATTATGATTTATTGATTTTGTTAAATGATGTGGTGCACAAATAAGAGGCACAAATAAAGACTGTCTTTGGCCTAAAAGTCTAGAAGACAGATGCAGAAAAGACAGCGTGAACTGGAAAACCCTTGCAAAGTGATGTTCCCTGGAGATCTGATTTTACAACCTTTTGTCATCCTTAATGCTTATACTTAGTCAAGTATACGCCAGCTTCTGATGCCCTTATACTGAATAGTACTATACTCCGTGTTCACTTCATTGGCATTACTTAAGGAGTAAATTGCTATTCTTTGCATTTAAGGTCACCAAAATCTGGCCCAGAGAGAAATGAAATCTGGATTTTCATTAAAGGTTGGCTTACTCAAGCATTGTCGGTTTCGAAATTAGAACTTAGCTTTGAATATTACCGGTGTCTTTTTCTGCTTGTGGGTCATTGTGAAAGAAGAAATAGTGCATGAGCACAGAGAAGAATGTCCAATGAAATAAAAATAGGGAGAAACAGTGGGAAGAGGAAAGTCTAGTGGAAAATAAATTCTCTCTCCCCATCCACACCGACATGAATGAAGATGGAAGAGGACAAGAGGGTATTCTGGGTCCACTAAGTAATTTTCTTTAGCAAGGAAAACACTTTGAGTGTTCCTCAAAATATGATCTCATCTTTGAGGGAAAATGGGTTTAAATTATAGAGAAAACATGTTTGTGAAGTCAAAAATATAGTTTGTGAGAGATGCCAATCTCTAATTTTTAATCTTACACACATTCCGGCCTGCTACAGGAAGCATTAGAAAGTGTAACAATCCTGCAGTAAATTTACCATAGGGACCACATGGTAAACACTGTCAACCTATTACTGGTGCACATTAATTTTACCCTCAAATTATTATTACTATTAACTTGTAAGGCATTAATAGATTCCATAACTGAAATTAAGGCCCCATTGTGATGGGTGCTGTCCATGTGCTTAGTAACAGACAGTCCCTGCTTCAAAGAGTTTACAATCTAAATACACAAAGTGGCTGGATAAAAAGTGAGAGAGGTTCTCAAAAAGTGGGTTCTCCACCACAGCCCCTCTGCTTCAGTCTCCCTCTGGACAACAAAGGGCTTGAAGATGCTCCGGCTTCAATGCAGTAACCAGTGCATTTATTTACAAAGTGCACATGAATTCCCCAACACCTTAGAGTGCCTGGCTTGGGCCAGCAGTCTTCTGGCGTGGTTCAGGGAGACAGGCAGAGTTTCCACACTTCCTTCCCCTCTCTGTTCCCCTCCTCTTCCCTTCTGGGCCAGCACATAAACCCTTCTGGGTCAGCTGGGCAGCTGCTGTCCCATGTCTAATCAAGCTCAGGCAATTGCTTAGCCTGACAGCTGCCTCCCCTCAAGCAATCAGTCCACAGCCCTGCTAACAAGTTCTGCTCCCCCTCCGCTATTTGGGCTGAAGTGATGGGGCTGGCCAGGGGTCAGCACCCAGTTACAGTAAGAATTATCAGCACCATTTTACAGATGGTGAATTCAGGCACATGGACATTGAGACTTACTGAAAATTACACAGGAAGTGCAGAGCCAGAAAATATACCCAGAGCTCTTTAATCTATCCAGGATTTAACCACAAGGCCATCTCTTCCCCCCTTCCTCCACACCAAATACTTACCCACTATGTGGTGCAGATTCGGTTTTGCTCAGTTGCTTACAAGTTGTTGTTTTCGAAGTTGCAAAGCTGTCTGAATCTGAACTGATCTGAAAAGGAAGTTTAAAATATCATCTCAAAGCATTGCAGATGAACAGCACGCCCTCTCTGATAGTTCTGCATGGCAGCGTTCTCTTGACTCCGCCCTCCCGCATGAAAAGCCTTGGTCTTATGTTGTCCTCAAGTTTCTGAATGGCTGTGCACTTTCAATCTGTGATTTAAACATAACGCTATCATTTCCCCAGCAGGCTAAGGTTGTTCCGCAGGACGGGTTTCGAACTGCTGCTGAATGGCCTTGGTTTTTCAAAGCTGGATTACTCTGCTTCTTTATTTTCTAGCGCCTCCAATTATGTCAAGGATGCAGATTATTCAGAACGCAGCAACTTGCACCCATTCGCATGTATGCATCACTTCTATTTTACAGCCAGGTTGTATACTTCCTTCCCTGTACAGTTTCAGAGGGATTTCAGAACTCTTCCTTTTATTTATAAGGCCTCGCATGGATGTAGTCCAGTATACTTGCATACAGTGTATACTAGTGATTTTTTGCAATTCATTTGCAGCCATTCCTTACCTTCTACATAAATAGGTTTCTTAAGTCACTCTGTTTACAAAGTCATCACAATGGGAACCAAAGTCTGGTGTTATTTCACTTCCCCCCCTCCCAGTTACAGAGTGCATTTGCCATGCAAAATGCTGTATCTGTGTGCCCCTTTGAAAGTAGCTTATTTATATGACTTACTTTTTTAATATATATACTTGTCACAATTAAGATGACCAGGTGCCTTTGAAATCCTGGGATCCCCGCTTTCAGGTTCTGTCCCAGTTTCCCTTCTGATTTCGTATTTATTTTTTTTAGTTCTTCCAGGTTTTGTGAACGCACATGCACTCCAGCAAACTGAAGGAGCCAACCATCAACTGAGACTGTGAAATTGACAGCAACCTGTGTCTGTTCACATGATGCTATCCTGGCTTTCCCTGTCCTTCCAACAAATAGATTCAGCAGCACCTCTGGAAAGAGGACAATCTCCCAGTTTCTGAAGGGCCACTTCCATCTCTTGCTCTGATTTACAGAGGTGGGGGGTATCCTTCCTGGTTAGAGTAAACTGCTCCAGAGATGCTCCTAGCTTTGCTGTGCTGCTGCAGGAGGGCAAAAGAAAGGTACAGCATTCTTTTGAACACACACACACACACCAGGCTGCCCAAATACCGTCAGATGCACCTTCTTGCCTCCCCTTCATGTACTCACCTGTCCCCTACTCCCTTTGCCACACGTTTGTCTCAAGGAGAGTTTCTCCCACGCCACTCAGTGCAGAGCTGGCAAGAATTTCAGAAGTGCTGAGCACCCACTGAAGTCAAAGGAAGCTGCTCAGCACGTTTAATTGTAGAGAGCCCTGTGACTCTCTAGTAAAGCGCACCAGGGACTAAGTCCTGGACTCTCTTTTATCTTTGGATCCTCACAGCAGTCAGAGGGCTTGTACATGTGTAAATGAAAACAGAATTTCTTCCCTTCGTGGTGTTGCTGTTGTAGCAGCTCCAGAAAAAAAAAGCCCAGTGCGAATGATAACCAAAGCCAAGTCCCATTAATCAGTTCCTCAGGGCAAAGGTTCCTTGTGGAATCTCTGTAACATTAGCTAGTAGCAGAAGCAGGGGGAGCTCACGTTATTCTAAATCAGTGTGATTACCAGAATAAGAATGAAGTTGAAAACAAGAGCTGTGGAACCTATTCATTTTCAGAGGAGCTTAATGTGGGACATCTGCGCAAACAGCATTATTAAGAGGGTGTGAGGATGAGGGGGAATTCTGTAATACGAAGTGACGCCTCAGTGGAAGGACAGTAAAGGAAGTTACCAGACTAGTCACAATGAATAGTAACAATTAACAAAATCCTCAGAAGTGCTAGTATTAGCTTCCTCTTGTTTTCTGAGCTGTTTCACAACAGAGCTAACAACAGGTGATTTTACATTATTCGTACGAATGGGCAGCAGAATTAAAAGGGACAGGCCTCATGCAAAAAGGGGCTGAGACTGGATTCGTCAGAAGTCATCTGCAAGTTTAGTGGCTTGAAAAGAAAAGAAAAAGTATAAAAGTCTCCACCTAAGCTACTCTCACATCTTAAACCACTTGGGAATGGTAAATGGGGACCATGTTAACGAGCATGAATTGGTACCATTAATTCACCCTAGAAACCAAACCTATGCCTATCTGTGTGTACTCTTAGAAGGCCTATGAGGTACTTAGCATCCACAATTCCCAGAAAGTTAAATGGGATTTGTGCTGGCTTATTGTCTGTCTGGATCAAGCCTATGGAAAAGAAGTAGGTCCCTGTGGAAATGTCCCTGAGGAAATTAATCATTCTGTATCTTGAGCAGAGTTGGATTAGTGCGCAGTAAATAATGAACAATGAGAAGACAAAATATTGAATAGCTGCTTATTAAGTGAGCGTTGTCCATCCTGTATATTGAATGAGGCAGATCCTGTGGAAAAAACAGTATGTGATATCTCATTACAGTCTGTATGATGATGTGTACGCTTAAGAGAGCCAAACTAAGGATGCAAAGCCAACCTTAAGTCTGGTATTTTCTAACTTTTTGACTGCTTGACATGGCAAACTTAATGATATTTTAAAGTAGTTTTGTGGATATGTTTAAAGTATATTTTTTCCCTCTGGGAATACATGTGTTTGATTTGATTATAAAAAATCAGGAATCAAATCAAATGTTCTTGCAACCTTTGCAGGGGGAAAAAATATTTCAGTTGTAAGGAAAGTTGTTTGCTCTTATAGGGGAGATGCTTAATACCAAGTAACAGTGTCTGAATGTTTAAAACAAATTTTTAAGCAGAATAGCCTCAAAAAAGCATTGCAGATGAAACATGACAGGGAGCTCAGAAAAATAGCATCTTTGTTTTTGTCTTGGTATCTTTAATGAAAAATATATTCCTTGTATGGTAAATTTTTCTGAACATTTAATATTCAAAACCTAAGGGACTACATGTCAGAGAGGTTCAATTAATCTAAACATTAGAGATTGGAGACACTTGATTTAATGATCACACCCTTGACATTTTAAAATATGTAAGGTGCATCTTATCTCTCTCATATGGAAGTCACAGTGCCTTGGAGCAAGAGATGATAGTGGACAGGAAGATCCTAAAGAATGGATATGGTATTTCCTTGAGTTGTCATGAGTAGAGATGAGTCTGAGCTGCAAAATTCAAATCCAGATCTAGATTTTGGACCCTTCCCGAGACTTCAGGGGTGTTTGGATTTTTGGGAGTAGGGTTAGTTCATCCTGTTACCAGGAAGAGGCAGAGGCAGCTGCAGAATTGAAATTTTAGATCGATTCCTGCATCCCATCCCAAATAAGAGAGAGGATGGCAGGGGATTGAATGCAAGGTTTTGGCTCAGCTTGATGGAGAATTGTTGCAAAATGTGGATATCGATACTATTTTAGTTTCCAAACATCATAAAGTGTTGAGACAATTGGATCCAGACTGTGGTTCAGACCTATCTCTTCATATTGCTGGTGA
>ML675650.1:15699225-15808211 GCA_007922155.1 Mesoclemmys tuberculata
TGATTCACGCACATTCTTGTAGTGAGGAAAATACCACAGAAACCCACCACAGCAGTATTTAACTTCAAAAAAGGAGAACTACCCAAAATGAGGAAGCTAGTTACACGAAAATTAAAAGGAACAGTCACAAGAGTGAAATGCCTCCAAACTGCATGGAAACTATTTAAAATCACCATAATAGAGGCTCAAACTAAATGTCTACCCCCAAATTTTGAAAAAATTGGTAAGAGGACCAAAAAGTACCACCATGGCTAAACATCAGAGTAAAAGAAGCAGTAAGAGGGGAAAAGACATCCTTTAAAAATTGGAAGTGAAATCCTACTGAAGAAAATAGAAAAGAATATAAACTGTGGCAAGTCAGGTGTAAAGTATATTTAGACAGGCCAAGAAAGAATTTGAAGAGTAACTAGCAAAAGGCACAAAAACTAAAAGCAATATTTTGAAGTACATCAGAAGTCTACCAAACAATCAGTGGGGCCTCTGTACAATCAAGGTATTAAAGGAGCAGTCAAGGAGGACAAGGCCACTGTGGAGAAACTAAATGAATTCTTTTCATCAGTCTTCACTGAAGAAGATATTGGAGAGATCCCCATATCCAAGCTATTCTTTATAGGTGATGAAACAGAGGAACTATCACAGATTGAGTTGTCAATAGAGGAGGTTTTAGGACAAATTCATAAATTAAACAGTAATAAGTCACCAGCACCAAATGGTGTTCACCCAAGAGTTCTGAAGTAACTCAAATATGAAATTGCAGGACTACTAACTGTGGTATGTAACCTATCAGTTAAATCAGTCTTTGTTCCAGGTGACTAGAGGATAGGTAATAAAATGCTGATTTTTTTTTAAAAGGCTCGAGAGGTGATCCTGGCAATCACAGGCCAGTAAACCTAACTTCAGTACCAGGCCAACTGGTTCAAACAATAGTAAAAAAACAGAATCATCAATCACAGAGATTAACACTATGTTGGAGAGAGTCAACACGGTTTTGTAAAGGGAAAACATGCCTCACCAGTCTATTCGAATTCTTTTGAAGGAGTCAACAAGCATGTGAACAAGGATGATCCAGTGGATCTAGTGTACTTGGACTTTCAGTGAGCCTTTTACAAGGATGTGGAAACTGAGTCAGAAACATTCAGTGGCTTGCTGAAAACAAAAATGTAGACTGGGTCAGAGTTAGGACTAGAGTTCAGTAGTTTCTGGGTCCTGATCCTCTACACAATATGCTTGCATATTGTATCCCAGATTGTTGGACTACTGCGTCAGTAACAAATATGTTACAATTGCCCTAAGACAGACAGTGAAAGATATTTGCGAAGACCTAAAGAGAGAATTGATGACATGTAGAACTATGAGTGAGATATATCAATCAGTCTGTTAGGAATATTCTTGAGGTACTAAAAGAGACCTGACTCTGAGAGGTGAAGGTGTCTGTGTACCCAATACCCAGCTGCCCAAAACCTTGGAGAAAATAATGCAACTCTGACTCCTTTTCTTTTACAAAAGAAGACTGTTGTTGCTAAAGATAACCCAATATGGCAGGAATACAGGAATAGTCAATCGGCATTGCCCGTCCCAATTCCAAAATGTTGAGTCAGATCTGCAACTCATGAGACTGGCCTAAAAATCAGACTTTTTTAAAATAATGCATTGGGGGGCTAGTATTTGCTTTCTAAATTTTGAGCCTTTAGGGGTCCTATTTTCCAGATTTTGTCCACAGCCATGAGGGCTGAAATGAAATGAAAACTAAGATTCTCATATAATCACATGACTCCAGAAACTGGGCTCGAGTAAAATATCAAATGTCATGAGACGCATAATAAAATCACATGGGGAACATTGTGTAATACCTATATGAGAACAGTAGAGGGAGTACAAGCGAAGAAGTCAGGAGGAAGGAGAAATAAAACTAGACAGATCTGTTATATGTGATCTACTTAGTGCTTTGTGTGAGGTCTGATTTTCCTACCCTTAATTATGTTGAGTAGTATCCCTTAGGGTAGAGAATTTGACCGTAGCACAGAAGAGACCTGAGGAGTGAATGTTAACTGATAGAAGACCTCCTCACCTTTATTCTTTTACTAAAACAAAATAATCTCTATGTGTATTACATCTAAAGGAATGTTGTGTACTGGGACAGAAAGTGGAAAAAAGATGGATATAAATTACATTGCATTTATGGGGTCCCAATAAGTGATAGTCACATCTGTTATCACAGTTCTCCTCTGTACCACTCATGCTTTTCTGTGGCGGTATTTCTTCACGCTTCAGCTCATTTCAGGGCCCTTATTAATCAAAAATGCCTTGTGACATTAGGAGCCAGTCCTCAACCCTGATCAGGACTTGCTTATTATTTTAACAGTCCTCATGTTGCGTTTTCTGTTTTGTTTTCTATGGCTTTCTGTGTTTTATCTCACGGTCAGCCACTTTGAACCTAAAGGACCATAGTTATCTATTACAATCAGTATGTCACAAACTTCACTAATTGTGACAGCAACTGTATACCACGCTTGTCTCTTAGGGAACCAGTTTAGAGTAATGACATTGAATATGGCTTAATTAAGGCAATATTAGCAGGAAACAAAAAAAAAAGTTATCGAGATGCATTTAGCCTTTACTTACAGGATCAAGTAGTGTTTGTCCAGTTGTTAAATAGGTGGCTGATTCTGAGCTGGCTTTTTATGATGGCAAATAAAGATCAGGGGTCAGAACCAAAGCCCATTACGGTCACCAGAAATAGTACCTTGGAACAGTGGCAGCAGGTCTGGATGATTTTGCAGATTTTGAGATTTGCTCTTAGTTTCTGGAGCCATCTGATTTCTATAATTTCTTAAACACGCCCCTGTTGCTTATAATGTACCGCCTACAGTGCTTGTCTTACGCAGGCAACGTGGCTACTGACCGCTGAAGGGGAGGGAGTGTTATCTGAGTAAAGCATGTAGAATCAGACCCAGCTTTATAAATATATAAGCATCCACGGACATTGAATCCTACACTAAGGATACGCACTGTAAATAGGCTACCCTAAAACCGAAGCAACCTCTCTAAAATATCCACAAAGATTTCCAATATAGTTTCACTTGACCTTTTTCAGAAAGTCCGTCCACTAAGCAGCTGATTTTTTCTCGTTTCTTTGGTGATTATCTGAGCCATTTGCCTTCTATTTTCATCTTTCTTGTAGTAAATTTAAAGGGTAGGGGGAAAAGAATGAAATAAGTAAATCAAGTTATCTCACCATATATGCACCTTCCTATTATGAAAATCCACAAGAAGCAAGTTCTAGAAACTGCAACCCAGGAAGTTGTGCCTGATTAGAAATTAAAATGTGTTTATTTTGATAAATAATAATGAGATTTTTGAAGGCAGGATTACTAGTAGTGCAAATCTCTGAAGCTGAGAGTGCAAAGCTGATTTCAAAAGGAAGTGAAGTAATAACCAGCACTGATTCCCTTGTGCCTTTTACTAACACAGCTGGTTTTTTTCCACTGACATGATTGAGCAAGCAAAAAGCTGAGCTTTTTTCCCAAAATTCTCTTTTATGTTCTCTGATGTATTTCAGAAACTCCTTTTTAGATTATGCTCGTAATGCTGTGATTCTTACCAGATATGTAGCAGTCATAAATTTTCCTGTTCTGGCTATCTTATCAAGTCATTCACTGAACATATCCAGTGGGTTTAGCACCAAAACTCTTTTTTATGCACGCACGCACGCATTCCGCAACTTATTCCTCACGGTAAACACCAGCTTCTAAATGCCCTCAAGGTTTACAGTGATGTCTTGTATGCGTAGTGGAGGACATGGTGTGTGCTGGGACAGCCTTCGGGCTCCATCATTAGCCCAAAACTCTGTGGGCAGATTGCAGACTCGAGGATGTGTATAGGTACAGTATTCCATTACTCGCCTTGAATATGCTAAGTTCTCATCAGGGTAGGAAAAGTACTTGTTCCTGTAGAAACTTCCACACTAGATTTCTACTCTCCCCTTGTCCTTCCACCCCATCCTTTTTTCATCTTCTTTTTTTCCCTCTGTGCTACTGAACCATGTAATTAGCTAACCCAGCTCTATTGAAATGACAGACAGCAATATTTCTTTAATTAGTGCCATCTTCACAATTTTATTCAAAATAGTCCTCTATGTAATTACTGATCCTTGTTGAGACAGAGAGGGGGGGAAAATGAGACATTATTTACTGCAGTAGGTTGTGAATGCAGAGAGCATATTATAATCTCATGATTCTAAAGGGAGTCTGAAATGAAGACTGACAAATAGATGAAAGATGTGAGGTTTCTGGAAGGCCTGGAACAGCATTAAAATAGATGTAATATGGAATTTCATGGGAGCTGCGGCAAACCGGTGCCAGGCAGAAAGGTAGCATAAAGTGGTAACAAAGGTGTTTGTTCCCCCTGGCCTCTCGGAGGCATTATCTCTATGCCTTTCCTAATGAAAAGGTGAATGAACTGGACCCGCCTTTCGTTACAATCTAGTCACATGATGATCTCTCTCTGACATATCACTTCAGATTCTCATTGTGTGCCTGTGACTTTTTCATATCTTCTGTTTACTAAACGCTGTCATGGCAACTTGCCAATTTCTTCCAAGATGAGATTTCACTGGTGTTCGAATTGCTTCCTACTGGATTGATTGAAAAAAAGAAAGCATGTGAAAGAAAAATGTGCACTCTAATTTTGTTGCAAATTCTATTATCTTACTATATGCAGGGAAATGTTGGAATTTTGTGCAGAGGGGTGCCTTACTTAAGAAGAATATTCAGGCAAATCAACACTCTCCTGGCAATATCAGTTGATTTTTACCAGGCTTTCTGATTAGGTAGATATAATGATCAATTCTGTGTGTTTCACAGGAGAAAAGGGATCACCTGTCTACTTGGCCAGACAAAATGTGTATAGCTTTCACTTTTTGACTTTCAGAATTTATAGCTAAAAAGTTATATCTTGTGCAATTTGATTAACTGTTGTATGCTGGATAGTGAAGTTGGGGGATGATCACTGATTCTTTTAAAAAATACATAGTTTTAAAGATTTTCAGATTACATAAAGTGTAGCTTTTCAGAAAGAATAAAATTAATATGTAAAATTATCAGTAGAGGAAGTTTTATGATGCATTGAAACCAGAAAGTCCAACTACATTTTTGTAACCAGTTTGTATTTGATTAAATTATCCATCTATCCTGATTCTTCCGTTGACATTCATACCCATAGTATTTAGGTAGATTTTTGTTTCCTAGTCCCAAAGGTCTTGAGTCCAAAAACTTTTGTTGCATGTGGAAGTATGGGGCTGAAGTTTTCAAGCATGTACCCTAACATAGAAAAGGCTGCAGAGGTTACTATTTTCCACATCCCTGATGCTATGCATGCTGATTTCAAAATACTTTCTTCCAGAGTTTCTAATGCCAGCCATCCCCTAGGGGAAGGTTTATATTAGAGCTAGTTGGGAATTTTCTAATGAAATAATTTTTCAATAGAAAATGCAGTTATCACAAAATCAAAATTTTCCACATGAAATTTCAATTTTGAAGTATTTTTTCTATTTCCCTTCAGGAAAATTGAAACAAAAGATTTAATTTTGAGGAAAATGTACCTGAATTGAAAAATTTGTTTTATTGAAGTGAACCAAAACAATGAATTTTGAGAAAGTTTCACATTAAACATTATCTGCCTAAGGTGCCACAGTGACTCATGGAAGCTGAAGGGGGTGTCTCATGATGCAGGGCTTCTTGACTGAACTACATGACTTGTCATGGTTGCCCTTCTGACTGAACTGCATGGTGCATCTTGGGGGACATATGATTAGAGGTGCATTATGGAAGACATAGTCCAGACAAGGAGGCCAGTCTGTAGGGAAGAATGGGCACATGGAGCATCCAAACAACAACTCCATGAGGCACAGTGGCATCTTAGGGACATGCAGTTAAATGGCAAATTGACCTGAAATAAAATGTTTTGATTCAGTTCAACAACCCATAACAAAATATTTCAACATCTCCCAACTAGAATTTTTTAGACATTTTCATTCAATGAAAACTTCCAATATATTGACTTTTTGTCTCTAGTCGTGATGAAAATCTATGTCTAAATATTGGTATTTGCCACAGGATGGAAATTCCAATTAGTGCTCTGCTCTAGTTTATAGTCAAAGCAATGTCAGCATCTCTTAGGTTTGGTCACTTGCACGAAACAAAGACAAATATATGAAAGCCTTAGGAGTTGTCCAAGAGAGGAAGGATGATCTTCTGGCTGAAGTGGAGAGCTATGGGTAGGGCACAAGATTGGAACTCTGGAGCCTCGGATTCTAATTCTGCCTCCACCACCGCTCTTGGGCAATGTTTCCCCTCCCACCATTTGTGTGTCTTGCCTATTTAGAATGCAATATACTCTTTCTTGCTAGATATTTGAACAGTGGGGCCCCAATCTGATCTAGGACCTTTAGACACTACCTAAATACAAATAAGGATTATAGGAGTCAAGAGCTCTGTTTTGTCTTTCCAGCTATGCAAAGGCTTCTTGTGTGCATTTGAGCAAGTCAGTTATCTCACTATGCCTCACATATTTCCTTCCTGACAGTGGTGTTAATTCATTCAGGTTTCTAAACACTGAGATCCTTGTATAGAAGTTGCTTTAGAAGTTCAAAGAAGTATATTCTTAATCATATTTCTGGTGAGGAAAGGGAATTTCTATGTGTTTATGTATCTGCAAAAAAATAAAGAAAATCAAGCTTCTTTGACAAATTTACAGGGGGAATAAAAGTGCTTCTTTCAAGAAGTAAATGCAGGATGCTTACATACTTGAGAAGTTGCTAGCATGCTGCATGCATATTTTTTAAAAATATATATCCTTTAAAGCATCCAGGGCACTAAAATAATAGGCCTATTTCTTATGGTAAAGGAATACTCTCAACTTTTTTCCTTCAAATGCTTGTGTAGCTGCTCCATTTTAGTCAGAGAGCCCTCCACATACATCCGAAATGAGAACTAAGCCCTTTGCTTTCATTTTAGGGGGGAAAATAAGGAGAAGTGAATATCACCCATGAATGTTCACTTTGCTGGGCAATGAAAGAGGTAAATTTCTTCACTGAATGAGAGAAGTTACCCTATTTTTCCCCATATAGACTTCATTATTTTCCTGCATAGTTGTTTCTTGCCATAAATAAGAAGAAACTTGTTTGTTTATCTGGATGACTTTTTGGAGTCCCTGTCCATTGAGTTAGTGTGTCCTTATTATACCTGGTGCAGCAGAGACCTTTCCATGTTCTCCATTCACCGAGTTGAGACCTTACCCTTCTAAGTTTCAATGGGCTGATCCAAACTATAGCATCATAAATCTCTAATTTGCCAAAGACTAAACTGCCCCATTTCTGGTCACCACTCATGCTGCAAAATCAGTAAAAGGAGCATGAGTTCTTTCAAAAAGTTTCCACAGTGTTCCTGTTTTAAATTTTAATCCTCTTAAATAATACATTTTAAGAATGATTTATCTAAAATACTGGAATAAGTGTTATAGTAATTTTGTAGGGCCTAAAAAGTCCTTTGTACATGTGTGTCAACAAATTATTTCAGATTGGTTTCGGGAACCTAATGTTCCCCAAAAGAACTTTTGTGCTGTACCTGATCCTGAGAGACCCTGTGCTCCACACAAAAGGAGCTCAGCGATGTTCAGTATTATTAACTAAAGAACAGATAGAAAGGCAGGAATAACTATAAAACGAGTAACATGAGCCACTGTGAGACCCTGTAAAAAGAAAATGGTTTATAAAAGCAAGATTTAAATTATAACATAACAGAAGGAAAAGCACTTTGTACAGAAAGGGATAATACTTCAAGAATACGTTTATTAACCAAAAATCATCATGGGTCCTTATTATCTGTTATGTTAATATGAAGTCTTACCAATTGCTTCTCACAAAAGCTCACAAGTGGCTTGCGTTGGAGATGTCCTGTATATCCTTTTATAGCCATTAGGAAATTTCCAGACTAACCACCTTAATCTTTCAGGCAGTATAAAGAAGACACCAACCTTTCTCAGGCTATTAAATGTCCACTTCTTTCCCTACCCAAGTTTTGGAACAATTCAACACCTTATTGATATAGCTTCCAGCTCAGTCTGAAACTTGAAAGTAATTAGACTTTAACTAACAGGTGAATGGAAATGTGCATTCTCAGAGAAGCTGTTTAGACTCCTGACTTTGGGTTCTGCAGAACTCGGCTAGAATACATGTACCTCCATGTAATTCTCCAGTTACACTCTTCGGAAGAATAACATTGTCTAAGCATGTGATCAGAATCTGATGTTAGAATTCAGCTGAGTTTCATTTATGTCGTGCAGAATACAATGAAAAAGTAATACACTTTTAAAGATCCCGAGAAACTATGAAACACACACCTAAGTAATATTTCTCTGTAGACGCCTGCTAAACATTATAGCTGGCATTTTGCAAGAGTGTTCTTGTTACTTTCTTTGATCCATTAACCCCTGGTGAAAAATCAAGCTAGAAGAGTAACCATTTTTATACAGAGTATTACTATCTTCTGAAAGACAAAACATCATTTGGTTAAATGCCTCCTTGTATATAGGATAAATTATTCTGCTTTATTTTTCCCAGAAGGTGATGGCATGAGGGGAGAGTTAGGAGAGCATGCATCCATAGATGTATGGGACACTCATTTTTCTGTAACTCATTAATTTGGGGGGTATTGGCTGTGTCATTTCATGAATCCTACTGTGAATAGTCTGTGAATTTTATTGTAGTAGCAGCTAAAACCTTCCTGTGTAGACTAACAAATATGTTCACAGCGTGGTGGTACTGTTAAAAACAGAAGTAATGGACAGTTTTATTCAGTGCAGCAAATATTGCCTGACAAATGATCTTTGCTAGTAATTACTACATTATTAATCTTGTCACAAAATGAAATGATTATAAATTAAATATATAATAAGGGGAAAAAATTTCTCTTGGAAGTCTAGGCTATCTTTTCTATTCCAGAGCTGCAGTACAAACCAATCCCTTCTCTCTCTCCTATAAAATAATACATAATATCCGTGACAGAAAAGCAACTCCAGAACAGTTGTTGATGGCACAACATGTAAATCCAGCTCAGGAGCTGGAGTGAATTCTTCTAACTTTTAATGAATCAGTTGGCTTTTATGATAATAAAGAAATTAGAAATTAGAGCTGAAGTGACGTTCCAAAAAGGGTAACAGTTATCTTTCAATATTTGAGAAATGCTATAAAGAAAGGCAGCAAAATGGATTTTAAAAATAATTCCCAGAAACACAGTAATTCATCTTATCTTCTGCTGATTAACACACAAGCACTTTATGCTTTTTAACCAAAACCCAATTTAAAAAAACAAAACAAACCTGTTACTAAGAGGATGACCCTCCCCCCACACCCCCAATGATCACTTATTATCACTTCTTATTTACAGCCAGTGCCCCCATGCTGTAAGCACAATGGTGTAAGACAGAAGAAAAAAAAGGCATATAAGCACATTCAAGGAAAAACAGCTTTAAGAACTATATAGGGGCGAGGTAAGAAATGCATGTACTATATTGAACATTAGGCCTGGTCTACATTGCCACGCTGGGTTGACGTGAGGTATACTTACGTCTATGCAGTGCAGCATCTTCACGATGCTACGTCGAAGTGAGAGCATCTTCCACTGGCGCTACCTTCCACCTTTTGGGGAGGTCAATTAATTCAGTCAATGGGAGGTGCTCTCCCATCTACTGAGCAGGTCTACACAGACTTGGTGCCTGCCGCTGCAGCAGTGTAGATATGCCCTTAGTGTATTTATAGATAATCTGGGAATTTGCTGATGGTCCCTGAAAGTTGTTTGGTAAGATGATGATGAACAGTAAAGAAATTATTTTGATCATTCCTTCCCTGGTTATTAATGAACCCCAGGATGATTAAAAAATACATCATCTTATTTGCATCACGTGATTGGCACAGGAGATAAGAATGACTGTGCTGGGATAAATAATGTAAAACTTAAAAATGAATGGGAGCCACGGGTATGTTTTTCTTATGTAAATCTATTATGGGAATTAATGCTTTATTTGTGTACTAAACTATTCCCTGACATTTAACATAAAGCACTTGAACCTTAGCAAATAACTTGAGTTGTCAATAACTGGAGATACAGTGGGATGTGTTAGTGAGGCTAGGGCTGAATTTGTATATGGATAGATTATCCTTTTACACTTGTTAAAAGTGCCTGCTGAGATGTGTTGTTTCTTACTGTCAGCCAGCTACAGGTGAGTCACATTTTTCACTTGATCTGTAAAGTACTCAAAATCAGGTAGAGTCTCGTGATGTTTTATGACCCAACAATGATTTGTTAGAGTTGTTGAATGGGAACTTTTTGCAAATTCTTTTGTTCTATCTAGATTTCCAGGGTAATTTTCTGGCTGCCCCTTGCCAGTGCATTTTGAGTCCAAGGGGAGAGTCACCTATTCACTACACCTAACACACTGCTGTCATAATCTGAATCTAAAAGGTAGCATGTAAAATATCATTGGTAAACTAGTAAGTCATTGCATACATTATACAAGAATATGAATAATCACAGAGTGTGCGCAAAAAGTTATGAATATGTACTAGAATTATATTCTTAAAATGTGGTTGGCAAGCAATGTATCAGCATAGTCTGCCTTAGTCAAAGGAATGTGGGTTTACCTCAATTTAAATATAAGCAGTAAACAAACAAACAAACAAACAAGGTGGGGAGATGGCAGCAAATGAAACCATTTTCATTTTAGCAAACTCCAGCGGGGGAAGAAAGAGCATGGAGCTTTCTTCACCACCAGACTCCATGTCGCCTTCCTCACAGCTTGAATAAACTTTACTTTGAGGGGTGAACTTCAGAAGAATCCATTTTACTGGTCTATAAAGACAATGAAACGGAAACTAAAGTGATAACCAATCGAATCAATGGATTGTGTACCATATTACTATATTATAAAGGTGTGTAGAGTGAGAGCTTTTCTGAAAGCTGATGACACATTGGTGATTAATGTCATAGTGAAATGTGCATATTAATACTATATGAGGAAAATATGGACACTTAATGACACTATGCATTAAAATCTGGGACTAAACAGGGAGAAACAGGCTCCCTACCAGACAGGAGAGAAGGCAGCAGTCTTTTTGTAAATTAAGCATGGTGGAATCCAAACAATGGATGCCCCGTTTATATGCAGAGCGATGGGAACCCCATAGGACAGAGAAAACAGCATGAGGTCATTCTGTCTCTTGAGACAAGGTATTTGAACTTTGGAAAATATGAGCAAAGACAGAAGCCATCTTTGGCATCCATCACTATACAGACACAGGAAGCCAGAACTCTTGCAAACTGAGAACGATAAGTCCTTCAACCAAGGAGAGGTTGAAGTCTTTGGAAACTGGATATAGGTGAAAAAACTGCTTAGGCAAAGATCTTTCACCTAGGAAGAAAAGGGAGGTTTTGTACTTCTGTGGAAAGTCCTGACTGAGGGAAGGTCAGTCATGGCTGAGAAGAATGACTGGTGAGAGACACCATCTTGAACAAAGTCTGTACCTTGAAAGATTAAGTTTTACACTTTTAGATGCATGTTTTCACTTTGATTTGCTTAGTACTATTTCTAACGTTATTCCTTTTAGTTGGCATCACTTAACCCATGTGCTGTTGTTAATAAATTTGTTTTATTTTTACTATAAACCAGCTCAGGGCTGTGTTTGCAGGGAAGGGTGTATTTATCCTCTAGTTAAGTTAATAAGCTGTGATGTGCTTTTGTTCCTTTCAAGGAACAAACAAACCTAATTATTTCTCTGAACTGTCCAGGAGAGGGCTTGAATACCTCAGCTTTGGGAAAATTCAGGCCAGGATGTGTGTTGCGGTCACCTTGCTGATTGTAATCAAGGCTGGTGAAAGCTGGAGTGGGGATATGGAACTATAGGCAGGCCGCTGGGGTCAGAGCTGCTAAACCAGGGCTGTTTAAGCATACAGACGCTAAGCGTGTGATCTGCGTGCTGGTAGGCTGGATGTGACCATTCCAGGCTCAGAGCTGTCACAGCAAAGCATTGTGAGGCATGCTAGGTTGCAGGACAAGTGGGACAGAACCCCTCACTGGTCTGGATTGTACCCCAAATCCTATGCCAGTGGGATTTTCAAAAGTGCTCAGCATTGACCTAACTGTTCTCTCACTGCACTAAGTAATAAAACTCATTTTCTTCAATTGGAGCAGAGCTAGGCCAATGCTTTTGAAAACCCCACCTTTAGACTATAGTAGGATGGGATTGCACAGACACAGTGAGTAGAGATCAACAATACTGAAAAAGGAGCTATCCAACTGGCCAGATAATAGTTCTGCTAAAGAACATTTTAAAGACCACAATTTAACCCACAATATTTGTTCAGCAATGAAATTCCAATGTATTCAGTGTGTCAGGGGAGTTAATATCTACAGCCATGAAGCTGAAAATGCGTGTGCTTGCTTTCTTTGTAGTATGAATGGCTCAAAGTGAGGCCACAGTGCAAGAACAGATTGAATTTAACTTCTTTTCCCAGCTGGGCTAAATCATTTCACAAAACATGGCCTGATTTTCCTAAGTTGCCATTGCTATATGTGGTCCAGCGTTGCTGAATCAACAGAATAGATGTACTGAACATAGGGCTACAGCGTTTATTTGCCCAACAAAAAATAAATATTTGGACTTCGTGAGTCTGTAACTGTAAGTCTATCTACCCCACCGCCCCCCATTGAAATCTATTTATTAATTAATGTTCTAGCGAGAATTTCAAGACTTACTCTGCACTGGCTTAAAAGCTTTGGAAGTAGTGGCTAAAAATAAATAAAACAAAAAGCACTTTTCATTTTCCCCCATGGTCAACTCAGGAGCTAAAAACCACTTGCCTTATGTTTAATTGAGTTAGGCCTTTTTGGATTATTTCTCGGATCAAATTTTAAGAAACACATTGATTTTTATGGTAGAACACACAGGTTCAAAGTCCACTTCTTAAATAAGTCCTGTAAGCTTATTTAATGTTTCTTCAACCTGAGCTACATAAATCTCTCTGAAGAGCAAATTGGAAGAGAAAAGCAAAATGTGACAGAAAAGTTGCAGTTCACTGACCATTTTTTAAAAATAAAATTTGACTAAGGTCAAAAAAAAGTACATACACTATCACTTATTAAAGGTTTGTGGTGTTTTGTTTAATTTATTTTCCTACAAGAAGCCTTGGCAGAGGGTGTATTAAGTATAGAGAGCAAAACTGTCTTGATTAACTGAAAGGAAGGATGTTCTTGTGGTTAAGCATAGGAGTGGGAGTCCTGGGAATATTTCTTGGCTTTGCCACATATTATTTCTGGGATCTTGGGCAAGTCACCTAACCTCCATGTGCCTCAGTTTTCTATTTGTAAAATCAGGATGATGATATTTCATTTCTTCCCCCCTTTGTCGTCCCTGTCTGTTTTGATTGTAAGTTCTTTGGGGGAAAGGACTGTGTCTTATTATATTGTTTGTACAGTGCACAATGGAAGCTCAGTATGAGTTGGGGTCTCTAGCAACTACATTGATACGCATAGCAAATAATGACTGTGCTGTTTGCAAATGTTGTAGAATTAGTGTTGTGAATGGATTCCTTGAAAACGTCCTTGAAGTGATGTTAATTTCAGGGGGAAATGTGCGCGCTCAGAACCTCTTAGGTTAAGGCTCAAAGACAATAAGAGGCAGCCAATATCTGTTCATTAATCATAAAGCTACAACCCCAACCAATTAGTATCTATGTCATCTGATTTAAACCAAAGTAGAAAATCACTAAGGTTTTATAATAACCAGAGAGGGGCTGAAAGAGTTAAACAGACTTTTTTTGTACACCTGACTGGGAAAAATTGAGGATGAAAAGAGATTCAATAAATTCAATTATTTGCTGAGAATTATTTGCTCAGATCTGGTAATAACTGTAACCTTGGCTAACAGCTTGGCTTTTTAAACCAATTTCAGTTACACTGGTGCAACTTTGTGTATAGACAAGGCTTGAATTCCACACTGGGATAAGTTACCTACTATGGAATCTGTTAGCCAGTTTTGCTGGAATTTGGAAGATGGAGGTGGAGGACGGAAGAGATGATCATAATGGTCCCTTCTGGTATTATAATTTGTGATTCGAAAGTCGATGAGTTTTTGTTTAAACAAGTTCAGACTAAAATGGTTTCTTGGTTACCTGAGGTAAAATCTGGAATAAATCCACATAACCCAGTGATTTTCTCTGACTATACACCAGTAACTGAGCAGAATTTGGCCCTCCTTCCCAACAAAATACATGGCCTAAAATGACAAAATTAAGTTTCTTGTTCTGAGGCTTTGATTTTTTTTTTTTACATAAATCCTTCTCATAATGATCAAGGCCTCGCATCCTCTCTGGTGCATTTGACTTAATTATGCAGCGGGGATCCTGGAATTATTTTTACTGCCCACTCCCTCTCCCATTCATTCCTCCTGCAGTCCAGTCCAATCAATGCATTATCTATTGTTCTGTTATACATTTAATTTGGGTTTGAATTCCTTTTAATATACTCTGCCCACAAACTTTCCATATGCGGATTCTTGTATTGTAACATGTAACTGAATTGTAGACGTTGTCAGAGAAGGGTGGAGTTGTGGGGTTTCATCAGTTAAGAATGTGCTAGAATCAGTCTTGTATTTTGGCAGTCAGGCGGCAGTTGAGGATTTGGGCACCTGGGACAAGAGGTGCATCTGTTTTTCCCCTCTCCCTTTTTTGGGTGTGGGGCAAATAGCCAAATTTAAAGTTGGTTTCCATTCCCCATGACAGCAACTTGATGCCCCATTGCACTGTGCTCCAACACCAGGAGATAAACATGTTTCTGCTTAAATGATCCGCAGTGAAATTATCGAATTTATGTAAAATGTCAAGGCATGACACCATTACATTTCAGAGTTAAAACTATAGGGGATTAAATAGAAGTAATTCACTTTCTCAGACCTGTTGTTTCAGGCTTTTTGCAGATTCAGGCAGACAGCCCTCTGTTGGTTACACTTGGCTCATGTTTTCAAAGTTATCTTCACAACTATAAGACCATGATTTTTTTTTAATGAAAGCTTAAATTCTGATACACAATTACAGGGATTTTTTTTAAATGGGGGGATTATACTGTCATTTAAATGGCTGTATAGTCATATTATACATGTACCCTCCTTTATGAGTCATAAAAATTGAAGAAAACTCAACACATTCCAAGATCCATAGTTTTGAGCTCATGCTGCATAAAGCAATGCTATATGAGGTGTAAACCATATTGTATTGTTTACATCGCTCTCATTTTTTTCCTCCAAAACTCCTTGATGTGGGCACTTGTTTTTTTCTTTTTCAACACTCTATAGCACTTAGGGAACAGAGAGAGAAATTGTACACAGTTCAATGCAGCAGCAAGTAGAAATTATATAGTCTCAGAAGAAACTCCAGCTGGACACATTGTACAGTATCATATTTTCCATGGAATTTAATTTTTAACAGTGTTTTGGATTTGAGGAAAATGCTGAATATATGAATGTATATACAGTGCATTTTAGCCAAATCATTTACCACCTTTGCAGCATCTCTCTGCTTTGCCTCCTGAAGAGGATATCTATCCATTTGAGGCTGGGTCTATACTACAAAGTTCTGTTGGCATAGCTATGTCAGTTAGGGTTGTGAAAAAATCATACCCCCTATTCAACATAGCTATGCCAGCAAAACCCCTAGTATAGATGGAGCTACGCTGACAGAAGAGTGCTTCTGTCGACATAGATAATGTCATTTGAGAAGGTGGTGGTACTATACCGGCAGAAAAACTCCTCCTGCCAGCATATTCTGCCTCTGTCTTGGGGGGCTGTGCCAGTGTGGCTATATCTGTGGAGCCGTGTAACGTAGACTAGCCCTGAGTCAACACTGCCCATAACAAAGAGACCCAGCTATTTCCCTGAGCCTCAATCTCTATCTAGGATTTGATAGGTTCTCCTTTCCCTGTCTGTGATTGGCTGCTGTAATACGAGTGGGTGTATAACAGGTATTTTATTTGGGGGTGGTTGGTGGTGGAGGGGATTACATCAAAGTATGGCTTCGGTAAATGGTTTCAGAATGGAACCTCTAATACCATCTCCCTGTGGATTTTTTCATGTTGGATGATTGCCTTTTCCATGCTGCCTGCAGTAGCACAGGACAGCAGAAGAGCTGCCTTGTTTCTTTCTCTCAGCAAGCTTAACCAGGGCATAGTAAGGTAAGAGTATGAGAATCGACTGGCTCCATACAATATCTGAGATGTGAATAAATATAATGTCATCAATTAACAAGGCACACAAACAGTCTGTGTTAGGCTGGACCTCAATGAGAGGATTGTAGCTAACTGCCTGTGTGTCATGGATCTCGAGCTCCTAGCTCTTCTGCTTTCAAAGGGAGCTGCTGGCTTTTCTGTTTGTACCTTACCTCCGGCCTATGCATTGCTTCCTTTCTTCTGAGTGCCTCTATCTCTCATACACAAACAATTTCCTGCTGGTTCATCACATCAGGGTCCAGAGTCCTACTCTTGGAGGAAACAGGATAAAATATTTTCCTTCTTTCAAGTTGAACCAAATGGGAACTATTTATCTGGATCTAGATGACTTCAGTGCTTTGGCCAAACTGGGATCCAGATCTGAAGCAATTATCACCAGTTACATTTGCAAGTCCCTACCCCTCTCCCCAACTGTTGCGCCTCTTTTATTAATCATGGCACCGGAAACATGAAAGAGGAGACCCACCCCCCTTGTCTCTGGTTAATGGGATCTTTGGAAACAGGAACTGTCTATGTCTAGCTTTTTACCAATGATAGTTACAATGTCAAGGAACAGAGACCAACTTGAGCATAAAAGAAGAGTGCATAGACCCGCATTAGCACAACCAAGTGCCTTTGCCTTTAGAAATACCCATTTGTGCATGCAGTTACTCATTTTCCATGTGCAGTAATGGAAGTGTTGGTTCACAAGTCCATGCACAATCCTGTCTCCGGAATCTGACAACCTGCCTCCAAGGTTTTGATGCCCCTGCCACAGTGTGCTCAAACACTTCCAACTGCATTTCAGCTGCTTCATTTCCAATCTCTCCATCGTCTCTACAAATTCCCTTTGTCAGCCAGTCCTCTTCACCATCAGTCTCTTCATATTATCGTTGCATAAAAGAAAAAAAGTCCACCGTAATTTACTTTGTTAATCTGACATCTGTCTTCTTGTTCCTTCTCTCCTCAGCCTCCCCATGAACCATTCTCTTCTTGCCAACCTTCCAGACCATCTGGATCCTAGTTCCTCTTCCCCAAATCACACACTTTTCCCCAGAGAACCAATCCCATCACTCTTTCTCCCCAGTTCCCAAGAGGCCCTGGTTTTGTATTCTATCTTCATGGGGATTCTCAAATATGTCTGTTCTTACTGAGCTATGATTACTGACTGATCTGTTCAAAGCTTTTACACACTGGAGCTTCCACAGGTTGGAAGCACCCTAAAATGAATTCCTTCCAGCAAGAGAAAGATTCACAGCATTTGAGTCTGCATCAAAGCAGAGATTCTGATTTAACCCAATACTATCTGAAGTGAGGGGGCATTGCCTCCCTTGGAGACAGACAGGGGAGGAACAGCCTGCCCCTGGGTGGGTGGAACCAGAACAACCCTGTCCACCACGCCAGAAGCAGAGAGGCGGAGCAGGAAGTATAAAAGGAGAGGCCTCTAGCTCAGTCAGGGCCTCGCTGTTGAAGGGGAAGGATGTCTCTCCACACACTCTGGAGCCCCAGCTGAATAGCCATGCCATGAAGAGCTGCCTATGGCCGGGGCTGCCAGAGGTGCCGGCCACCTGCGACCCCGTGGAGCTGCCACTGGTCAACGACATCCAGAGGCTGTGGAACCTGCCCCTAGCCAAGTACCCCAAAGAGACTGAAGGCGATCCTGAGAGCCACCTGCTCCAGGGAAGGGGGGAAGGAAGGAGCCCAGGGAAGCCAGACGACAGTCCTATTGTGTTGTGGCCTGCTGCCGCATCAGCAAGTTGTGGCTGGAGCCCCGCTGACCCAGTGGCAGACCCACTCTGCAACTGATAGGGCTCTGGGCTAGGACGCAGTGTAGCCAGGTGGGCTTCCGTCCCCCTCCCCACTCATCTCTTGAACCCTGGGGGTGACTGCCCCTCGGCCTGTGAAGCCACCTGGCCCATAGACTATGGAGTTTGCCTTACCCTGCTTGAGGGTCTGGGCTAAAGACTGCTTTGTTTGCCCCGCCTTGCGTCAAGGCCAGAGCTAAGGACCACTGGGTTTGCCCTGCCCTCGTTGAGGGCCTGAGCTAAGGACTGCAGTGTTTGCATGCCCTTGACTAGGGGCCTGGGCAATAGATGGCATTACTCACCCGCCCCTGCCCAAGGGCCATGGCCAGAGACTCATTACCTGCCCAACCTGCCAGAGGGCCTGGGCTAGGGATCGCTTCAGTGCCACTGAATGGCAAAAGGGGCCAGACGCCTGCCCCATCCACTAATTCCCTCTGCCAGTTTCTGCCTGCACAGGAGCACTGAAGCAAGGCGGCGTGGCCTCCCTCCCCGACTACCCATGAAAGCTTTTACATAGCACCCATTGCTGTTGCATCTGACAACCTTACACTAGGACTATGAGGTAATGTAATATTGTATCCCCATTGTACAGATGGGCACAGGGAGACTGAGGTAGCCCATGGTGTCACAATGAGACTGTGGCAGAGCTGGGAATAGACCTCTGACTTCCTGAGACCAAATCCAGTGCTTTAATCACAACTCAGCCAAAACCCTAGATGATTATCCATTGCCTGGGCACCAGGGAGAAGAAATGTGGCACTTGTCCACGTTTTTCTTATCTGGAAGGAGGGTTCAGTGTTACAGTTCAGGCCAAAAATTAATATTTCCACAAGTGACTCATTTGCTCATCCCTTCTTACTATCTGAACTATCTAATAGTGCATCTTGTACTCAAACATTTTCCCTCTCTCTCTCTAGTTGCTCCACTGTATCAGAGTGACGTTGCTTCTGGCCAAAGAGGAATGAATACAGCATTCCCCAAAGCCCATCAGTGTTGTTCCAAATTTAGCTAGAGAAGTAACTAGAAAGTGAAGTGAGGTTTCCATTAATGCAGACTCCTCCTGTTGAAACCCTTTGATCTCAGCACTCTCCAATCCATCTAAAATGCGGCCTCTTTATCACTTGTATCCATTGCTCCATTCCTCACTAAATTTATTCCATTGCCTCCCCTTTGCTCCAGTGCATCTTTTTTTCAAGGTCATAGGTTGCCTACATCTCTGATTTGGTCTCCTTTCATGTTCCGTCCATCTGCTCCCTTCTGGCAGTGAAGCCAGTTTTGATACCCTCTTTCATCTCCTCTTATCAGTCTTCTCTGTGGTCTTTTATGGTGTCCTTTTTGCTAGGACCACCTCATTCCCAAATCTCCTCGCCCAGCCATCTCCCTTGCCTTCTTCAAATCCCTTCTAAGAACTCACTTCTGCCACTGCACCTACAAGAAGAGACAGAAGAAGAAAAGAAACCACATAAAAAATGATTGGACCCTTTGAACATGTCTCTGGGTAACCATGCTTTGTCATGTTAAATTTAGATATTAAACTCTTCATGACACTAACGGTATTTTATACTGGTTTCTTGTGAGGTGTCAAACACCTTTTTGGACACTGGAAAAACAATGCATTATAATAATGTAGGCCCAAGTTCCCTGATGCCATAACTTCATTGGAGGCAGTGGAGGAAGAGAATTTGGCCTAATGTCTTCCTTACCCTAGGGCCGAGCTGTCATTGTAGTGCTTCCAGCCTCTCTCAACTCAGGGACAAAGTGTTATGCTCATGTCCCGAACCTGGAACTCTTACCATCAGACTGTCCCAGTTTCAATTAAATACTTTTCATGCCCATTCATGCTTTGCCTTCTTCTTTTAAGCAAAACCTGTTATTGATACTGATAATGAGCTTTCATTTTTTGCTTAAAGAAATAAAATGATGCTGAATGGGCCATCAGATACATTTCTATCATGATGAGGCCTGCATTTAGGCTTAGCTGCTATTAGCCAAGTAAAAGGTGTGTGCACTGAAATATGAAATGTTTATTATACTAAATATCTGAAAGAGCTGCCAGAGACAGCATTGATAGCCAGTAACTCAAGTGGATAGAATGGGAATTATTCTTAAGTATATCTTTGAAATAAGTCAGTGTCCTGTGGTTTCAGCTATTTCTTTTGTGTCTATATTGATAGCCCGCAGCAGTCTGTCTGTCTTTTTTATCTATCTTGTCCTCCATCACCTTAATATCTAAGCTCCTTCCTATGGTGTCTGAATAGTTCTGGGGCTTGTGAGCTTGCTGTTGGAAACGCCTTTTAATTTCAGTGAGGGTTGTGAACAGGGGAAAGAACAGGATAATCCAGGTCTTTATTCTTCCCCATCTGTTTTTATCAACCTGTTCATTTTATCCTTCTAAAATGCAAACATGCCAAAGACAATAAACATTATATACATTTAAAAGGTGGTGACTTGCATTGTTGAGGTACAAGTAATTGTTGCATAATTATTCTTCTCATCAGCCTGGAGCATGTTAAGTAATTGAGTGAAAAAAATCCTCACATTATGTAAAGTGATTACTGCCTTTAAGCCATAATAAACAATGATGTTCTCACAGCAGTGATGTTCAGGGGTAGAACAAATGAGTGCAGCCTGCTGATTGTGCCCTGTCTGGGTCATTACCAGTTGCTGTAACCCCAGATAAGTAAATGATTTAATTATGGGGGTGTCAGCATGGTCCGTTGTTAAAGGAAATAAAAAGCATGGTGGGAATTCGCTACATCCCATTTTTGGACCCAAAGTGTCACAGACCTCTCTACCTAGTGCAGGCCCCTCTCTCGGCTTTAATTCGCATTCAACTTTGTACTCTGCAGGATGGTCTGGTTAGTTGTTAAAATGCAATGAGTACTCAGGGAGTGGAATAGCCAACTCGTGTTCCAATAGTTGCTGACAGTCCTGCTGAATGAAATTCATTATTGCTCCACAAGGGGGGCTGTGCTTTTAAGGGAACAGCACTCCGCAGCACCACCAAGAAATGTTTATTTCTTCACTACCACTCTAGTCTTCAAATGATGCAGGAGGGGCTAATCCAGAATTCAGTGATATGATAGATTTACTGGTGGCATTGCTGTCTCCTTCAGTTATCTTAGTATTTGCTTGAGATACAAACGGCTGCTCATGGAAAGGAAGAATAATCCGGAGAACACATCACACTGTGCACAGAGTAGAAACTTCCTTCATGCAGCCTTATTAAGTGGTAAGTATGTATATATGCTGGATCAGAACTTCAGCTAAAGTGTGGGTATTGGGAACTGTACCATTAAGAGATTTCATTTCCCAGACTGGAAGTCTGGGGGAAAGACTCTGCAGGACTCCATGTTCTGTTGCACAAAGGCAGTTGTGGATCCTCACTGAATAATGAGGATCTCTTTCACGTACCGTGGGCCCAGAGCGATTAATGATCCCCAGAGAGTGAATCGATGAAGTCACACACAAGTATGCTCACTTCTAGCGGTGAAGATCGAGGTGAAGTTTTCAAAAGTGTTTAAGTGATTTAGGAACCTAACTCCCCTTTTCAAGAAAGTTTACGCCATGCCTGCTATGCGTACATGCTTACTGTACATCAACAAGCAGAAAGAAAAGGCACTTTCCTTAGTTGTATTGCAGATTTTCTCCGTCAATCTAGCTTTTAAGATTGCAAGGTCTTTGGAGCAGGGTGTGTTTCCCTTTTTGTATGGAAAGTACTTAGCACATTTTGCGCGTTACCACAATATAATAATCAGCCCTTAGGTAAGCATGTGGCCTGTTCTTCTCATGACCTGAGCATGCATAGATGTTTATATCTACCATACAGGCATTTGACTTTGTACTGCTATAATTTTCTTTGGGTGTGATAAAGGGGTCTCATGACTGTAGTTGAGCAGTTCAGTGACCAAACCATAGCTTTTACTGTCATTCATCTCTTTTTTCCTCCATCCCGTCCAAGACTAAGTCACTGTTCAAAGTCTGTACTTCACTCTTAATCTTCATCGTCATGTACCTAGCACATACATAGGTATGACATTCCGGGGTGCAGTCTAGACCAGTGGGGGGCTGTGTAGACTTTCCTCTGCAACCTGGGGTGCATCATAATGCATCCCTTCTGTGGCTCCCTCTTGGGCCATTCACAAACTGGATGTCACACACTGAAGGTCAGAGTATAGCCATAGCCATGGTCCTGCAACTCTGACCCCCGCAGTTTGTCAGCAAACACCATCTACACTTTGACTTCCACCAGCCTTGGTTACCCCTGGTTACCACTTGCAGGGTGATACATTCTCAGGGACTTGGCTGCAGGTCCATAGCAATCTCAAGATCCTCACCAGTGTGATGGCTCAATGAGGGTTGTTACATGCCAGCTCAACTTAGAGGAGCTCCGAGACTGTTCTGAATTGCACTGTGGAACAAACCAGCTTCGAGTGTTGGAGGAGAAGAAAGTCTCTTTAGCTTCATTCTTCCTGAAAGTGTCATGTGCTGCTCTGGCACTTCCTGAGGAGCAGATACTACAGATCCAGTGGCTTTTTTTTTTTTTTTTGAACTAAGAGTAAGGGTTTTCTCCCAGTGTCCTTGGCCCAAATTCACTGCACCCCTGACTGTAGTGTAGTTTGTTGCACTTTGATTGTATCTCAGAGTGGTTCATCTCAGCAGTGCTGTGCATATAAAGTTCACAAAGCTTTTTTAGATCTTTTGGGATGAATAGTGTCACATAAATGTACATGTTGTTTGGAGTATTTTATCTTAAATGGTTCAGGTTGGTACCAAATTTGGATGAAAAATTCTGGACAGTTCTTATTTTATCCAAAGATCTCTCCCCCTCCAGTGTACTATTTTCTGTTCCATTCATTATCGCTTTCAATTTTTCCCCCAAGTCCTAATTCGGCATATATAACACACACTAAAAATGTCATGTTCCAAACACTCTCTTTAGAAAGCATTGATGCTCATTCTACAAAAAGCCTTTGGTGCTAGATGCTCAGCTGGTGTAAATCAGTGCAACTCCATGGACGGGCTGATCATCTGACCTTTTGGGTTAATTGATTTCCATACTTCGACAAAAATAGTTTATCACAGACTTCATTTATTCTTTTTTTTTCATATGCAAGCTTTCATTGCAAAGTGAAGTTGCTAAGGATAGGGGCATGAGACTCTCACACTGTCAGAGTGGTGGCTAGTAATTTGCAATGGCTCTCAATAAGGCTCTTCTCTTTTTGTTTATAATGGACATAGCAAAATAAAATCTGAATTTCATCATATTTAGATTTCCTTTCCTTCTAAAAAGGATAACAGGTTTTTAATGTGAATTGCATGGAACCAACCTGTCCTTCCCACCGCCAACCTCTCATGTATTGAAATTCCATTTGGTCAGAACTGCTGTCTTCCTGGAGCCCCAGTTTGTCCCCTTTTTCCTCCAGCTCATTCATTAAATGCTCTTTGATAACTGTTACTGAACTGAATCTCTAATTTAATGAGTCATCTGAGAGATTCCTATAAAGCAGGCAACATATATTTGTATGAACTTGTTAGGCAACCTTTTGATCTGACACTCTATCATGGAATTCTTGTTAACTGTTTGCTTCTGAAAATATCGCATGAAGAAACCTTATTCTTAAAGCCGCATAAATCTTACATTTATGGCTGAACTCAGGGAGCCAGATTCATCCCGTGGTGTAACTCCACTGCCTCCAGTGGAAGGTTTCATGAGGGGTGAATTTGGTCCAGTGTGTTTGCATAGATCCCACTTAATTTTGTAGCTATAGTCTTTCTTAAAGAATGGAAGACCATCTTAATAAAGCAATGAAATGAGCTCAGAGAAGATAATGTAACTGCAATTACTTTGCATCCTGTCTATCTTTTGTATTGGTCTCACAAAAGAAGAACTTACTTTGTGATACTGTGATAGCAATGGAAAACTCCTGCTAATTACTGTCCCCTTACTCAGTGCAGACATGTTTCTGATGGGCTAGTTAGATAAGCATGCCACTGAATTCGTCTAAGTGATCTAATCCCGTGCATTTATTATGGAATACTCCAATATTCTATGGTCACTGGCATAGCAGTCTAAAATGGGGCAACGAGTGGATTTGGGGCAACTAGTGGATTAAGAGTAGTACTTATGTCAGACTATTGTGACAATTATAATTGAAATATATTTAGTGGTAGAAAAATTTCTTTCTTACCAAAATGGAGCAGTTGTGTTTTGTGATTTATTCCATCAGCTCCCAAATGATCATTCTTTGGAATAATTTAATTCTACAGATACGCCAATAAATACTGTGTTCCTAAAGATAAATCAATCCACGCTCAGATTATACTGCGCGTTATCAATGGATACCACCCAGAATTCATTGTGACAAGCAGGTCAGGTCATGTAAACCATGACTTCTGTTTAGCACTTCCATAGATAGTAGCATTCAGAATTGTTTTATTTGTTGCCATAGCTAAGAGGCACATAACTGAAGGTCACTTTCAAAAACAGACTGAAAAGTAAAATGGCATAAATAATAAAAGGCAATGAGCAGGCCATCCTGGAATCCTTTCTTTTCATTTAATCATCTAACAGATGATTACTACAATCATCCACATGCAGTGCTGATAAGGGAATAAAACTGATAAAACTCACTGAGCTTATTGTATGCAGTGTAGCGGTAGTCGCGTGGG
Source organism: Mesoclemmys tuberculata (assembly GCA_007922155.1). Taxonomy (NCBI): domain Eukaryota; kingdom Metazoa; phylum Chordata; order Testudines; family Chelidae; genus Mesoclemmys; species Mesoclemmys tuberculata. Next base: position 15,724,011 of record ML675650.1, read on the forward strand.
TCACAGGGTATTACAGACACAAGGTGGGTGAGATAATTTTAACAGGTGACTCTGCCTTGAATGGTCCCTTACAATATGTGCTAGCTCCTTAAATTAAACAATCTGCTCCACCTTGCATTTTGTTGACACTGGGAGTACCTTTCCCAGACCTGAAGAAGAGCTCTTTGTGGCTCGAAAACTTGTGTCTCTCACCAACAGAAGTTGATCTGCTAAAAGATATTATCTCCCCACCTTGTCTCTCTAATTGAGCTTATTGATTAGCAACTGCCTGTTTAAAGTAAGGAAACATGAAAAGGAGACATGAAATCCATAGAGGATAGGTTCCCTTAGCTGCTATGTGAGCCCAGGCATTGTATCAAGTTAGCAATGAAAGAGCGGAAACCAACCGTTAGCTGTGCCATCTAAAGAAACAGGCATATACATGGAGCTCTTTGTTACATGGCAGGAGCTCTGCCTTAAAAGCTGTGTTAAAGTTTATCCCACAAAATAGAAAAGCTGCCTTTAAATTGGTTTCCCCCATTATTTTGCTGAGTTAGTGTGCAAAATGCACAGTGTGAAAAACAGTGAGATTCCAATGAGTGCCAGATGAGGCCCAGACACCCACTGGAAACATAAAGTAGTTATGTGATGTGAATGCAGCTCATGATGGACTCACTGATTTACTGCATATGCCATACTGCGCTTGGTTAGTGATTTCACACAGCACTGCACATTTAATCTATTATTATTAGTAATGTGTATGGTCATAGTGCCTACGAGCCCTAGTCATGGACCAGACCCCCATTGCACTAGGCACGGTATAAACGCAGAACAAAAAAGCTGTCCAATCCTTCCCCTTTTCCACACCTTTCAAGGATTACAAAGCACTTTTGCAGACCAATACATTAAGCCTTATCTAATCTGTCTGAGGTGGATATTATCATTAGACCAGTTTTCCAGAAGGAGAAACATCATGACTCCCAATCCCCTGCTCTAACCATTAGTCTGCACTATGATTATTGGTCTAACACATTATTTTGTACTTCTCCCATTCGCCACAAATAGTTCCAAAAGCTGTTTTCTGTTGACTCATGTAAGGTGGTAAGTGTGGGCAAAGCTGCCAAATGGTTTGCAATCTAGCAATTGCCCTGTTAGATTACTGTAGCAGAGGAAGAGATTCAAGAGTTCAGCTCTGTCTCCTGAGGTCATTTTCACACTACACAAAATGTCAATGGAGAAACAGGTTTGACAGTTTCATTGGAACATGGAAAGGTTTTTTCCTTCATTTTGGGGGAAAAGAAAACCCATTTGTTGCATATGAAACATTAATCTTAGTTTACCACTTATGTGTTACCAGCCTATACAATGAAAGCTCCAAGAATGTATCTCATCTCATCAGATCCCATCAGGGATGGCTAGGTTTGGTCAGTTCTAGGATGGGAAACCTTCAAGGAACACCTACTGATTATATTTTTTAAAAGTCAGAAGTTAACATTTATCAGCCATATTTTTCTTAAGTACAAGAGGAAATGGTGGTGATCTCTAATACCTCTGAAAAAAGGGTAAAAATTACAGTAGATTCAGGTAGTACCGGAACACTCATTCACACTGGTGGCATTCTTCAGTTAATATTTAACTCGTGCCCCACTATGTTAAAGGTGGAGCTGTCTTTCCAATGAGACATTGAACTTACGGCTATTAAAGATCCCCTGGCATATTTTGTAGAATGGGGGATGTGAATGCCAGTGTTAGCACTAAATGCCAGTGGCTAAATTCTAGCTTCGCTATTCATCCTGCGTCCTTGACTATCCCCTTGCTTTTTCATTGTAAAATCATGTCCCAAATTGCTGTAATGTTGCTATGCCCTGTTAAACAGCTGCTGTATTTGACCAAAGAGGTAACTGTATAGAAAGACGTCTCCTACCATTTAAATACACAGTGAAGTTTGTATATGAGTTTGTAAAGTATTTTGAGAGAGATGTCTGTGGTTCAATGGACAAAATAATAGCTTGTGTTCATATATCCCCTTTCTTCTCAAAGAACCTCCAAAAGCTTTGCTGACATATAGAAACCCTGATCCAAAGCCCACTATAGCCAATGGTGGCATTGGGTCAAGCCCATAACAGGAATCATGGTTACACTTTATGACACAGAGACACTAATCACACTTGGAATTACACTGTAATTACATAGTTGTTATGCTTTCTAAAAACTACTACTAATTAATATAACTAGAAGCTTTATTCTATTACTAAATTACTTATTACTAATTCTTTATCTTCATAGTTAAGACATATATTATTAAAATCTAGGTACATCAAATACATTTTTGTGTCTTCAGTTACTCTGTCATTAAGTAACTGCAGGAACTGATTACAATCAAGTTGAACTGACCTCTCACTCTTAAAATTCTCATGCATGCTTCTACATTAAGTTTGGGTAAAACTGGCTTTTATAAGCAGATGACCAAATTCACAAAAGCTTATAAGTCCAAAATACAGTTTTGTTTTCAAATCACCATTTTACCATGCCAGCCTTTCAGAAATAGTTGAACTTTTAATAGCGTTCATGAAGCTGGAAACAGGAAACAAAATCCAGTATGGCCTCCCAAAGCTATGTTAAAGATTACCATGAAATTTCTAATTGATAGAAAACTACTGGATGCTCAGAGTAAAGAAACAGACTGTTTTGTGCTGATGAAATCCCTCCAGAATTCTGAAGGATACCACCTGTTTTGGGTTTTTTTTTTTTGGTTTGGTTTGGTTTTTTTGCATACATATTATGTATTCCTACTCAATCTGTTAGCAATTCATGGAAATTATGTCCATTAGACACAGAAATATTCATGGATCTGATTACTGATATGAATACATTGGCTACAAAGACACAGAGCTACCATCTGTAAATTGAATGAGATGTATAATGTAAACATAAAGCATGCTGACAGGAAGGTATTTCTTTTGGACTTATGAATCCTTCCAGGTTATTTCTTTCTTCTTCAAAATTATTTCTTTTAGCATATATGACTTGGTGTCTCTAAGTGTTCTGTTGTGCTGCTAAACGCATTGGGCCTGATCCTCAACTGATGTAAATTGATGTACCTGCATTGACTTCAGCAGCTGAGGATCTGGCCTGTGAGATCCAAAAGTATGTAAATGAAAATAAATACCAGCCTAGCAGCGAAGGACAAGGCTCTGATTAGGACACATACAAAAACAAAAACGCTCCCCAGAAGACACGCACACCGACACATGCACACAGTCTCCATGAGATTGGAACCTGCTGGGTACTGGGTTAAAATAGTTCTTCTATACTGGCTATATGCGTGACTGGGGAATAACGAGACACATATGCTGTTTGTATCACACAGCAATTTAAGATAAGGGTGAGGAGGGGAGAGTTTCCGCTTGCAAGCTCTTACAATAAAATTAAACCAGTAACAAACAACAGACAGTAGATGAAATGCGGGAAGTTTTGAACAGGCTGCACTGTACAGTCCCTTCACTAAAGAAGGAATATCTGTTAGGTATTTGTCAAAAATAAAAGTGGCTGACGTCTCTTTCCCTTACTGAAAGTATGGTCTTGTGATCAAAACACAGGCCTAGGACTCAGATGATCTAGGTTAAAATTTTGGCTATGTTTGACTCTTGGCAAAGTTTGGATGAGGAAAACTAGGAAAACATCTGTGATTTCAGTCATAGCAGAAAGACGAGTTCTTGTTCTTCATGTTTTGTGTCATGTGTTTTTTGGATACTAAAACTAACAAGGCAAGTAAAGGTTTAAAAATACAAAACGGGGCATTGGAGTAATATTTCCTGTAGCTACTAATGGTATATCTGTACCACAGCAGCACAGCTACAGTGCTGCGCCACTGTAATGTAGACACTTCCTACCACAACAGAAGGGGGGTTTCCATTGATGTAGTTAATCCACCTCTCAAAGAGCAAGGTCAATAGAAGAATTCTTCCATTGATTAGTTGCATCTGCTCTGGGGGTTAGTTTGACCTAACTATATCACACAGGACAATGTCCTTTTCACAGTCTTTTAGATGTACACCAGGCCTCAGTGATTCTCTCAAATTCCATAGCCACATGGGAGACCCTCTGTTGCTTCTGCTATTGAAAAGGAAGTTGGGTCTAGAACGGGACTCGAGTTCTGACCAAACTAAAACTGATGATTTTTGTAAAACTCAAAAACAGTGTTTGTAGGACCATTGAAACAGATGGAAGGAAACATAAGGTGTTCCTTTATATAGCACAAGTAACATTTTCTACAAACTAATTTTCATGAATCATGAAAATTAATTAACTGAATAACAAACTGAAATAATAAAAATGAGACCAAAAAAAAAACAAAACCAGTTTGTGTAAAATGGCACTAAATCTTAACTCAACATATAGGACATCCATTGTGATGAAGGACGGTAGGGGATACCTGCGCTGAATGCTCTTATGCTCTTGTAGGTTTGACTCTAGAAGGACTCTTTGTCCTTACTTGTAAGCTGCAATTGCTTGCACTGGCAATAGAGACATTCAGAAAGCAAAATACACAACAAAAGATTTTAGCTGGATTATATCAAATCATTACCTACCATCACAGGTATAATCAATTCTTTTAACCAAGCATAGTAATTCGCAAGTAATTATCAATAAGAGGGCAACCAGAATGAGAGGACTTGCCCAATACCACATCTAGATACTGGAGCTGGAAAGACAAATTGCAGAATGCTGGATTCTTTTTATTTTCAATGCTCCCGTCAGCAGAATACTAGATCAGTCTTGCACAGAAGATATTAGCTAGCATTGGCACTCGTTGCCTCAATTGTGTTTGTGTTTAATGTTTTCACTTGGCAGAGGTGTGAGGTTTTGGCAGATGAAATTTCTAGAGCTGCAGGTCTCCAAAGTTTGTATGTGAGAGGTGACTGTTGTTTTCTTATTTTTGCTGAAAAGCCCAAGAGTTTATAAGCAGGTTTTCTTCCCTGATGATTTTCATTTCAGAGAGAATATGTTGTTTGCAGTGAATTGATGGTATATGTTGAGTGATGGCACCTCTCCCTGAAAAGATCTTTGAGATACTTTTAGAAAAAGATGCTATATTAAAAACAGCAATGGCATTAATATGTGTTAACATCATCCTCTCCTATATTAAAGATACATTTTTCTACTGGACTTAGACTTCCTAATAAAAATCTTGCTGAGTTTTCCGAGTTGAGCTTTTGTGCTGTTTGACATGGTTTTGCTATAATCCAAACCATTTTATTCGGTACTATAAATTCCCCAGCTTGCTGCTGTTAGCTGAATAACGGCGGTATAAAGTACTCCAATCTGAAATCATTTGTAAAAGCACTCTGTTTCACGCTCATTGCTTTTTCTTTATCCATTTTTCCTCTATTTTGCTGGTTTTTAAAATCCTCTGTTCTGTGGGTCCTTCCTCGCCCTCCCACCCATCCCTGCCTTTTAAAATCTAGGGACTGATTCTGCCCTTAGTGAAGTCCAGTGAAGTTTTGCTATTAACTTTCATGGGAGCAGCATAAAAGCTCCCTTCTTTGTGAATGTGTTTCAGTTAGACTCCTTGTTTTGTTAGATGAATACGTTCAAGCAATCTACACTCTCGCGTGCTTGTTCCTTAGAAGCAACTGCCACAAAATACTGATAAAACTGAAAAGAAATCTTGCTGCTTTTGCCGTCTGATAGGCCCAGATCATATCTCATATTCCTTTGCCCCAGTGATAATTGCTTATCAACAAATGTTCCATTTGGTTCTGATGCCACCAAGGGTTACTATCCCCAGCAAAGACAGACAAGGTGCTCGATCCAATGGATCAATTTTGAATGGCTTCTGTAGTCTTGGAGGATGATACAATATTGTGCCCAGTTGACTCTTGTGTCTAAAGGTAAGTATTTTCCTGTCTTTTGAATCCCATCCCTCTCTCTACCTCTGATGCCCCTGAGACAAAGGGAGAAACAATAAGAAAAATTCAGTCCAAACTAAAAATTAGACTGAAAAGTTTTTAAAAGAACACCTCCAGCTATGCTATAGCTTTCTTCACAGTGCCAGATCAGAGGTATGAAGATAAGAAGCATCCAAGCGCACAGGTTGCATATAAATAAATAACCCCTCAGCATTACATGTAGCAAAAGTGAAAGCTGCACTGGATCTCTCAACTGCCTGGCGGAACATGAGAGTCAGGACTTCAGCTCAGGGGCAGCGATGAGGGTTGCGCAGCCTGACACAACATGCATTTTGCACAATGCATTTTGAAAGTGATCACCATTATTTTGCATCCATTAAGGTTGGAGTGATACAATCATGATACTTAAGATTGCATAACCATTTAGAGCTGGATTTTCAAAAGCACTTGGCACTGCTGAACTCTGTTCTCATTGAAGTCAATTAATAAATTCCCATTTACTTGAATGGGGTCAGAGTTAGGCCATCATCGAACTGTTTTGAAAGTTCCACCCTTATTTTTTGCTCCCTGTTTTCAGTTTCTTAAAGATTTCTTAATCTTTCACGATGAAATTTTCCAGGTTTATCACTGTCCAAAACTGATTTTTTTGTAGAGTTTAAACAAATATGATTCAGCTGTTTTTGAGTAGAAGAGTGAAAAAAATACACCTGGGATGAAAAGAGAAATGACTCATATAAATCCCATCACCTAAAAACTTATGAATCTCTGTGAGTATTCAACCAGTATCCAGAAAAAATGTCTTTATGAATGTACATTGAACTACCCACAAAGATATGCATGCTGTAGTGGACACCACAGAAGACACTCTGACTTCCTAAGCATGCGGTGTATGTGGCCTTCAAAATCTAAACATCTGCTAGGGATGTAAGCAATTTATTTAATCAAAAGGAGACAGTGCGGTTGATTAGCATTGATCTTGCCTGAAGGTACTGTAGCACTGAAAAATTGCACAAGGAAAGATTATAGACAATATAGGGGAGTTATCTGCCGATGAGCCAATGGTCCTGAGTAGGCCAGTTCTCTGATTCTGTATTTTCTTAGGACAGTTTTATGAAGTGTATTTGCATCTTCGTTCAGCAAGCCTTTGACACCAGGTATGGTGTAATAGGCTAACAGAGACACCTAGTGGTTTCTTACAAGGAATTGTTCATACCATGCGCCTCATGAACTTTCTAGGTTTGGGGGTGTGCGGGAGATTCTCTGTGTCTTTGTTTCAAAGGTGTCTTTCAGGGTTTTTTTATAAAGCACTCCTGGTCCTTCCTGAAACCTGCATTTCCATGCCATAAACATTGAGGGTTTTCTTTCAGTACAGAAACAGTGTTTGCTGACTGCTGGTGCTGCTCTTCTAATATGGTTTGGAGAAAAGCAGGTAGGAGGCCACCTTAAACATGAATTCCATGCACCAGCTTTATTAAATGGATAAGTCAAGAAATGCTTTTTTGTGTGTGTTAAATTTTCCTTCTCCTATATAAACTTAATGGTTGCTTTATTTTGCTCACATATATACAGCATAAGGCCAAATTCTGCTGGCTTTCCTCTGGTGAGTAGTCCCCTTGAACTACTCATGAGGGTAAGACAAGCAAAGTTTCCCAACAGTAGAACTTGATTATAATGAATCTTTGTATATAATTACCTTCCGTTATAAAAAAAAATAAAATAAATAGATTTTCTGTTTAAAAAAAAAAAATTCAATGTAGGTGAAATTTACCCCTCTGGTCAAGGCCAGCATATAACACATGCACTACTCACCTTTCACTTAAACCCTCAAAACAAAATTTACATAAGACATACATGATGCGCTCGTTGTGAAATTCACTCTGCATAGGAGTATTCTGCTGTGTAGCTAATGTATATAAATAGGTTTTCATGTACTGCTTTTATTTTGGTTTTAATGTGCAAATGTGTCTTGTTTTATTAAAGATCTGGGACAATTGACACGTTTAATGACATTCATTTCCTACACATTCAAAGCACTTGTTTACACTTTAAAAAAAAAATCTACAAATGTTACCCCTCCTGTCGTTTTTATTTCTGAAGACCTGAGAGAGAGAAAAATATGCTCTGTGTTATGACATTTATCTTCACAAGCGAGAAGATTAGTTTATTATTACTCCTTCCCACACTCGTAAAGATCAGTGACATAACAGATCAGCCTTAATGTACAGGGATATTATTCTCAACATAAATGATCAGCAGCATAAAACAGCTGAGCTGGACACACAAATATCTCCTACACTATATCAAGCCAGCATGCTTGTTATTGCTTGCAAGCCTGTGATTTTCTCTGCTCACACTGCTTTCTACTATTCTACAACTTTCCAACTTGTGGACTATTTCATAAGAGAAAGGGATCTTCTCCTATGCCTGATCCAAAACCCATTCAGGTTCCTGCTTGGGTTCTCAAATCATGTCAGCCTTAGCATCACGAGGAAGGGCTTCACAGACCACTGGTGGACCAACAACATTTCTAGCCCAGAAAGCTAGAATGACAGTGTGCATGGATTCCCTTATGAAAGATGAGTTCTTGGCTTCCCATTCCCCTTGCTCAGAGTAAAGGCTATGAGTGGCTGCTTGAGGAGGAGAGTCTAGCAGCTCAGTGGGACTATTTGTGGACTAAGGCACTTCTCAGTAATGAAAGGTGGCAGAAGCTGACCCACGTAAATTTAGAAGGTGTGTTAGAAGATAAACAGTGTTTTACAGTTGCATACTACACTGTGGTTATCTTAGTGATGGAGGCCCACACTTTCAGAAGTATCTGCTAATTTTAGCTGCCTTACTTGAGACTGTTAGGCCCCGATTTTCAGAGGTGTTGCTCATCTATGGCTTTTGCTGACTTCAGCTGGAATTGTGGGTGCTCAGCCCCTCTAGAAATCATCGGTGATGTGTCTCAAGTCTCTAAAAATGGAGGCTTTTGAAATAGGAGGCCATTTTTGGAAATGACCTATAAATTCTTCTTTCAATGACAATTGTCATTTCTCCTCTGTTTCTGATTGTCTGTTACTTTTCTTTATAGCCCCTTTTCTTGTTCTTTTTGACAGTGACCCTTACTTTTAAAAAAACAATATTTTTCAAATTATTGGGGATTTGCTTTGATTGCATGCCATTTTGTTCTTCACCTATTTTTCATCCATAGGTACAGGATCGAGTACACAACACCACAATTTCTGTGCAGTAAATTATGGTTTATTATAACGTTCTTAGGACTTGTCTTTGAATTTAGCTTTAGGATATTATACATTTATTAGGATAATAAAAAGTTATAGTTGTCAAGCTTTAAAAGAAGAGATGTGTTAAACTGTTCTTAGCAGTAATCAGAGTCGATACACATACACTATTTGTGTCATCTTTTGCTGAGGCTATCATTGCTGCAATTGGCTAGTTCTGATTGTTTAGTTTGCTTCTGACTTCACAGGGCTGTGTGAGAGCCCAGACTGGTTGTAATTAGTACAGCCTGATAACAAGAGGCTTTCTTGCATCACAGAAATTAATTCAACATGACTTGAATGTGAACTGAATAATAAAATGGGCCTGAATCTCGTTTACACTAAGGCCTCTTTACACTGCTCTGGCAGTAAATTACATTTACACCCACTTTGAGGGTTTACACTTTGCACTGTCAGTGGTGTTGAAAGACCTTAGTGCAAATGAGAAACAGGTCCAGTGTTATCTACTGAAACATTTATTCATCAACATCTCTGGAAATCATTGTTAAGATATTTCAAGTAGAGTTGGGTGAAATTTTTTAGCCAAATGTTTTTTCACAGGAAATGCTAATTCGGGTCAACCGAAACAGTGCATGAATTCACGTAGATTTCAGTGAATTGTTTCAGTCAAAAGAAAAAGCAAAAATTCAGAAAAACCAGTAACCCAGTGATATGGCAGTCATCAAAGATGCGGGAAACCTCAAAACCCCACTCTGGAGTAGAGGCTTGAACGTTCTTTTCATCTCTCCTATTAAAGCCATTCTACTTTATATAATAAAATATTAATTGAACTAGAGAGAAGGTCTCTATAGCCTGGATGTTAGGTCACTTCCTGAAGGAGGATGCCTGGGTTTTACTCAGAGCTCCTCTGAATATTTAATTATTGATACAAAGTGGAAGAGCTTCAAAAAGAGAGATTTAGAGAAACCTTTTCTAGAATTGCCCATAGCAAACTAGTTAAGGCATTCGTAAGGGAATGCAGGGAGATCTCGGTTCATGTCCTTGCTCCAGAGTAGGGAATTGAACCTGGGCGCATCCTCCATGAATGCCCTAATCACTGTGCTATTGGGTGTACGGTGGGCACCTCTTCCTCCATTTTGTGAATCTAGCCTTTCAGTTACACATTTCCTTTGTTTTTATTTTTTAAAAGTTTAAAATGCCCCAAATCAAAGCAAAATATTTTGTTTGAGGGCAGACAGAAGTTTAGTTTGACTAGAAACAAAACTGTTTCTGACTTTTTGATTGATAGAAAATTCTGAAAGTTGTTGGTTTCAGGTTGGCTCAAAATGAATTCCCCCCCCCCCAATTTTTCAGAACTGCTAGCAAACCAAAAGAATCAGTTATTTTTGCCTATTTCTAATTTTAATTAGTACTGAGATGCTATTCAGGAATTGGGGTTCTGAGTGGGAGCTGAGAATTACATGTTCACCACTTCCTTAGAGGGCATGAGTGTGTGTGTGTTTACTGAAGTGGACTATAAAGATATATCTGGGTGTTTCTGAGGAATTCATCAAACAGGTGAGGATCCCAAGTGTAACTGAAATTTCTTACATGGCCTGTTGTATTCATACTCTTTATTTCCTTTTCTGGAAGGCAATGTTTCTGGTGGTGTTGTAGAAGCATGTTTTGAGTAGGATACCTTTGATGGAAAAGGTAGTTTAATTGTATGCCCTATAATTCAACAGGGTGTGTGGAGTACTGAACAAGCCCATGAAGCAGAAATGTGAAATTTTGATCTCTAATGCAATCTTAATTAAAAAGTTTCTCAATTAAATCTCTGTGCTCTTCTAGGAGTTGATTGCCAAGGAAACCTGGCTGCACACTTCATATCATGCAACTGTAATTTAGATTTTTAGACAATAGGGAAAAGTTATAGCTTTCACTGAAAAGGTTGCAGAACATGCACAAAAAAAAAGCAATATATTACCTCAGGGTATTAAGCTAGTAACATGCCTGGATGGCTTTTGAATTCTCCTTTAAAGACTCTCAGTCAATTTTATTGATTAAACCTCAAACTATCAAATGCAGTGCATACACTTAGATGTCTATAAATTGTCTCTGAACACATTGCAAAAACTTGGTCTGAACAGCTAAATAGCACCAGTCTGCACGACAAGGCTGCCTTCCACTTGCAAGGACTAGTAATATTCCACCTAGGTTTTAAGCAGTGAAGAGCAAACTTCAGAAAGTTCCAGGGTTAATTTCAGGCAAGCACCCACCTTGGTGGGTGTTTCTCAGCCGTTGGATACCTCTTCCAAACAGAAAAACTTGGCATTTTAAGAGATTTATCCATCTCTGCTTAGGACTATGAACAATTATAAGAAGCTGCATATTAGTAATTGCGAATCTCACCCAAACTCTGTGGTACTGTGTATTTGAAGTGGAAATCTCATGAGAACAGGGTTTTTCATGAGATTGTCTTTGCTTCTAGTTTCCATTCTCATCATAAATATAAGAACTGCAGCTTTTTTGTTTGTTTGGTTGGTTGGTTGTTTTTTTGGTAATCGGCATTTTTGCTTCCTGTTTCAATTTAGATGTCATTATTATTTGTATTGTGGTAACACCTAATCATGGATCAGGACCCTATTTCACTAGGTGCTGTACAAACACAGAACAAAAAGACAATCAATTCCATGATATAAAGCCATTACATAGAAATCAAAGGATTGCAAATATTGGAAAATTGTTTTAATAAAAAGTTATCTAAACTTTTACTAACCTGGACCCACATTTGGCTTGTGTTCTGGTGTAAGTTTGTGTTTAAAATGAAAGCTTAGAGATTCAAATCATTCTGGAAATCTCAGTGAGATCAAGCGCGCTCTCTCTCTCTCTCTCTCTCTCTCTCTCACACACAATTTCTAGGTTTGGTCAGGACAGATATTCTGTAAAAAAGCTTTCTCACGTTAGTTCTTCATTTCATTTTCCAGTCCTTATTTAAACGAAGCAGAGTGGAGGTGCTCAATAACCTTATAGAAAAAACCTATAGAATGATATCCTTTCCATAGAACTTTTGAACCTACCTTGAATGCATTTGGTTTCCCAGAACTGTGCAGAAGGGCCAGTAGGGGAGAAGTCTTGTCTGTCTGTGGTGGTGGCAGTGGGGATGGAATTTGTGTAAGTTGACACTCGGAAGGTTCTTATCCCAAATGGGGCAGAGTAAATGGCATGTGCTGATTGTTCTAGAGTTAAGATCTGTGTCTCTGGGGAGGGCAAGGAGTAGAGGGTGTGTATTATTACCAGTGGCTTACCAGTTCATTCTCTTGCACTTCAGATTTGTTACATGTGCAGCAACCTTTGCTGGTACCCAATGCAGGGTTTTGTGCATGAGTTTGTATACAACCCTATTGGTTTCATTACCATCAAATTGCATAGAAGGCTTTGCTATGAGTGTAGTAAAACAAATATAAAAAAGTTAATTCACCTTCTTTGAACCACTCACCCTGCCTCCCCCCCAAAAAAGCAGGAGGGGATTCACTTTGGCTCAACTTTGGGATGGTGGTACACGTTAAGTTTATATGTCCATATCATTTTACCCATCCTCTAAAGGAGCTGCTGCCTGTTACATGCTATCATTTCACGGTGATTTTGCTGGGTTGTTTTGTTGGGGGGATTGTTTCATTAGTTGGGCAGTTATCAGCCTCTCAAGAGGTTGTGCACATCAGTATCTTTCAAATGGTCAGTATTTACAGTGCCTGAATGCTCACTGTATAACACAACTTTCTTTGGTTAAAGCCTTCCCCACAATTGCCTCTCCATTGCTTTCCATAGCTAAATAAAACAATAACAGAGATAATAACATGGAGGAATTAAGTGGTATAAGCAAGGGAGGAGAAATTGCTGAGACTATAAATGAGATGGAGACTCGGTGAAGTAGAGCAATGCAGAAAAAGCTGTTCCAGCCACTGGCTGCTGACTAGAAGGCACTCCCATCAGCAGAGCCAGATTGTGTGGAAGGTGCTAGACAGGCAGTTGGGAAGTAGATCAAGGACTGATGGAGTTGTAAGAGTTGTACAGGAATCCCGAATCCCTGCATCGAACCCACTGAGTGTTCAGGCCCCATTCTGGGGGGATTGCTGCATCAGCCTGCCATTTCTTACTGACCTAGGTCCTTTTCCCTTCAACACCTTGAGTTGCCAGTGGGTCAGTGATTCATTTTCTCTTCCTTCCCCCATGTGGTGGGATGTGTTAAGAGGTTGGGGAAGATGCTTAACCAGAACAGGTTCTTCCAGTCCCACAAAAGAGACAGAATCTGGATAGACAGGGCTGGATAGAATTTACAGCTTAGTCTTCTCCTCTCACCCTGATGGATGGGACAGATTGGCTTAGGTCATCTCCCTTTCCAGTAGCAAAGATGGAGATGTATTTCCTCCTTCCCATGCACAATTAGACAGAGTTAACTGAGTGCCCATCAGTCTGTTAAGTAGTCAGCAGCACTCTTAACAGCTGGCTGAACTCCTTTGTAAGACTCGTGTGTCTACACAGTATAGAATTCAGTGACATGCCAGGTGGCCTCCAAGTTGTACCATATAAACATCAGCCTTATTTTACCATCTGCCCATAAGATCGGATTCAGGAGGCATTTGGAAGTGGTGCTATCTTTCCACTTTGGCAGGACTATGCTATCCAGAAAAGGACAGGTGTTTGCTGTATTAAGCACCCTTTAAAGGGAGTGGGGCTTTCAGTGCTAGACAAATAGATGTATATGATGTATCAGTGTAAACTCAGTTTCACCAAGACATGGCAGGGTAATATTTAATTACTAAGAATCTCCCACATGCCTTCCTTCCCCTTCATCTAATGGAAAAATATACTGATCAGCAAAACCAATGAAAATTTAGTGGGGTAATTTCCTGTCATTAAATAGCAAAGTAAATATTGATCTGCTATCTTAATAGTCTTGTGGTTAGGCTTTTCAGACATTAAATTTCTGTTCTCTGCAAAGGAAACAAACAGCTAGTCTCCTTCCATTTAAAATGTATATGTTTATGTTAAAACAAGGAGAGAGCTATTGGTGCATAAGGACAAAACACACATGGACGAACACAGTCCAAACAAACTTCCCACAAACCACAACCTAGTCACCAGCATTTTCTTTCAGTCCAAACCATGGCCCCATCTACACAGTAAAAACAACACAGGAACATACAGTGCAACACATTGTTGCAAACTGTCACCATTTTATCAGAAATCTTATGATATTCTTTTTGACCCTTGCTCCTAGGGTCAAGTGATTCGCTGAGAATCGCAGCTTTCATTAAAAATATTTAAAAGTTTCTGGCTCGCATGGCTGTGGAGGAAAGCTTGTAACCGTCACTCAAGTGCACCCAAGAGGCTCAAAAACCAGAAACAAAGAAAGAAAAAACTCAACAGTGACTATTTTTTTTTAAAAAATCATTATTTTAAAAGTATGGGCTCACAATAGAGATGAAAGGAAGGATGTCCAGGGGTCAGGGTGCGAGCCAGGGACTTGGAAGTTCAGTTCTGTTTCACAGAAAGTCACATAAGTCACGTAGCCTTTCTGTTCCTCCGTTCACCTTGCAAACCCCTATAGCACTATAAGGCCATTGTCTGCACTGCTTTAGGTGCATGGGAGGTTGACAGCTGTGTAGTGTAGGTAGATCTCCCTTCTGTGACTACTTAGTTCTGGCAAAAACTTAGGGAGATCATGCATGATGAGAATAGTACCACTGTCAAAAATTGGCACCACCACCAGGTAGAAGTCTGTTGAAGTCAAGCAGCAGGCATCCGCTTACATAGTATCAACTGCATGCTAGGTTCCTAAGTGGCACAGAGCGTGTTAGTTACTCTGGGGGCTAGAGAGAACTACAGGTCCAGCAGCTTCAGTACAGAATCCACTTTATGGCCACAATTTTCAAGGGCTCAGTTCCCATTCAGAAGTGCTCACCATGGCATAAGGCATCACAATGGGAGCTGCTGGGCGATGCGAACTTTTGAAAAATCTGGGCCTACTTTGGGCATGGAGCACTTGAAACTCTCACTGATATCTGTCTCTTTTTCCCCACCACGAAGCACTTTAAAAACTGCCGCAAGACCATCACATCCATCCCATACAATAGTACAGCTGGGCCTGACCTTGGAAATTCAGGTGGATGTTGACCAGCATCCAAACTTTTTCAATTTTGGGGCTTTTAAAATCCATGGTTCTGGTCTGGGACCATCAGCCTAAATTATGAAGTTGGGCTCTACATCTGAGCTTTCCCCAAAGAGTTCATATTTGGGATACTACCTTAGGCCTGTCACTGGTCCTATCTAGCAAATGACATTTCCATTTGCCTTATAAATATATTAGTGTGTGTGACTTAACTCCATAAATGCCCTGTAGCCTGCACATTGGATTTGAAACTTTTTAATAAAATATTACTTCATTTCATTTTATTTCCCTTTACCTTTAATTGAACATTCTACATTGTGCCTTACTCTGTCTTTTGCTTCTAAGTCTGATTTTATTCTTGCTCAGAATTATTTGTCATAAGCATCCTTTTTTAGGATCATTCAGTTTACATGATGAAGGCAAAACCTGCAGTGAGACTATAAAATGCAGGATAAGGCACTCCAGAGTGCTGAATCAAGGAGTCGACATAATGCACGTTATCGAGTTTGTGCACTTCTATAGATAGAACAAGGTAATTGAAATATGCAGTCTTCCTTATCCAAATGGTTGCCAAAACTGCCAAATATACAAAATGCAACTTTGGAGAAAGTTATTGAACCACAGCAATGAAATATGGTATATATCATTCTTTTCTATCACTTACAAGCATAGGAAGCTTTTATATTAGATAAGCACTGTGCTTTTTATGATATTAACAAAGATTGATAATTCTCTGCCTACCAAGCAGCTATCTATCATAGCAGTCATTAAAGCCACAATACTGCAACAGTACTATGGAGGAAATTAAGATCTAAAACAGCATCATTTTCCAATCCATTCCGACAGTGTAATAACTGCAATACTTCAGCTGCACTGGCATGCCTGAGCAATCGAAAATCATGAGATTGGTATAAAAATGAATTTAAAAAATTGAAATAATAAAGGTCGGGTTATTTTTTATTTGCCTCCTGAGCTTTGAACTGTTAGGGGGCACATTTTCAAACTTGAGGTCTAGAAACATGGTTGTGGTGTTTTGTTTTTTTGGGGGGTAGGGGGAGAATTAAAGTTGAGATTCTTCCAAAATCACATGACTCGAGGAGCTAGAGCTTTATGAAAAATACTCAAAATATGGAAACTCATGATAAAATCACCAGACATGGCAACACTAAGTACATCTCTGTACTTAGAGGGCTCAATTCTCTCCTGTGCCAGAGCTCAGACAAGAGTTCCAGCAGGCCCATTTCTTGCCCCCAAACTATCTGTAGTACAGCCCCTGCACATCGTGACAAGACCTCTGGAAGGGGATGGCACATGCAGAGTCCTGAGCCAACACACTTTCACGAGCAAGAAATTCCCCTCTGACAGCAGAATTTTCTGCTGGCCTGTTGTAGCCAGCTTCCCTTTGATCTAGTGGTTGAGGCCTAGTTGGGGTCGAGTGGTACTCGCATTCAGTCCCTGCTCTCTAAGTGACCTTGGCCAAGTCACTTAGCTGTCCTGTGTCTCATTTTCCTCAGCTGTAAAAATGGTATAACAGCCCTACCCTACCGCACAGGTGTATCCTGATAAGCACTGTTGTGTACTTTGTGTCCTGCTGAGGTTGTTGCTAAAGCAATAGAGCCTAGCTTGTTACCGTAGCAACAGAGTAGATTATTATGGGATAGCTCAGCCAGTTCTGGCTGGCCTTTAGAATAGTTAAATAAACCCTGTCTCTGTGTTTACATCTGTGTCCCTGTCTGCTGGTTTCCTCCTGAATACAAGTAATTTTCAAGGATTTAAACATAACAAAAGTGGCGACGAGGAATGATGGAGCTGTGCTGTACTGCCAACAGCGAGAAGCAACAGTTAAAAAGTAAGGAAAACTTTTTGCTGTTCTGGGAGCTGCACTCTTTGTGCTGTGTGGAAATCGAAACTAAAAGCAGGCAGTTTGAGAAGGGGGGAGGAAGCAGAAGCAGCAGAAAAGCAGTGCTAGTGAAAGGAAATTACTAGCAATGGTTTGTGAACGACTCCCAACACACATGAATAAAAGACATCTAAAGAAAAGAAGGGAAAAAGGGGCAGCAACGGCTTACGGGGCCCCTGGGAGCTTTTTGATGAAACCGTGGAGCAATGGAACTCATATACTGAGCATTTTCAGCTTTTTGTTCTTGCAAATGAAATAGCAAATGCAAAGAAGGTGCCAAGTGTGGTGGGAGCTTAAATAGATAGCTTACTGCACAGCTTTATGCACCCTGATAAGCCAGGCAGAAAAGCTTACAGTGACATTGTGAAAATCCTGGAGGCACATTTCTCTCCAAAACCACTGGTAATTGCAGATAGATTTAGGTTCCACAAAAGGAATCAAAAAGAAGATGAAACAATTTTGCAATTTGTCGCATTTGCTGTGCACTGTGAATTTAATGATTTGTGAGATGACACCCTATGTGATAGGTTAGTGTGTGGTCTATGCAGTGAAGCAGTACCAAAGCGCCTATTGACAGAGGCCAAGCTCACCTGGCAGAAGGCCATTGAAATTGAAGTTTCTATGGAACTGGCAGCAAAGGAAGCAGAACAATTAAGTGCATCAACCAGAGTGCATAAAGTGTCACAAGAGCCTACCAACCAGACACTGGGAAGCCGGGAATGTTGCTGCTGTGGGAAGCCTGGTCATCTGCATCGGGATGCTGGTGTAAAGACCTAGTGTGTCGACAGTGTGGCAAAAAGGGACACAATGAGCATGCCTGCAAACAGAAGAAAGAAGACTCAAACAGAACGGGCAAACTGGAAAAAAGAAGCCTGCTGTCTGGCAGACCAAAAAGGAAAATATGCATGCAGTAGAGCAGGCTCAGAATGATCAAAGCGACACCCAGTCAGAAGAAGAAGACGTGCCATTCCACATCTTGTCCATGGCAGTTGGCTCACGTGAATACTGGGTAACCCCGCTGTTGGAAGGTAAACCTGTACACGTGCAGCTGGACACAGGACCAGCAGTTTCACTAGCTCAGACACCGTGTACAAGGAGAAGCTAAAGCAGCTCCCCCTTAAGCCGACAAAAATAGTTCTGAAGACGTACACTGGAGAAGCTGTGCCTATGTTGGGCACTACTGATGTTAAAGTGGAGCTCAGTAGACAGACTCCTCAACTGCCACTGTTTGTGGTGGAAGGCAATTAGCCAGCCTGAATGGCTTAGGAAGACCCAGCTGAATTGGGCAGAAGTGCACAGGATGGCTAAAGACGAAACCGGTCTGCCGCTGTATTAAAGAAACATGCTGCTGTTTTTGGGGAGGACCTGGGAAGTGTGAAGGGAATCACTGTGAAATTGAACATTAAACCTGACAGATAACCAAAATGTCTGAAAGCCAGAACGGTGCCATGTGCCATCACAGCAAAAGTTGAAGTGGACCTGAAGCACCTAATCAAAAATGGAATGCTGGTACCAGTTACCCACAGCCAGTGAGCAACTCCACTCATTCCAGTATTGAAGAAAGATGGCTCCATTCAGATTTATGGGGATTTTAAGGTCACTGTTAACCCGGTGTTGTGTGCAAAGCAATACCCTCTTCCCCGCATCAATGACCTCTTCACTGGTTTGGCTGGTGGACAAAAGGTCAGCAAGATTGATCCAAGTCAGGCATATTTACAGATGCACGTCAATGAGAAGTCCGAAGAGCTGTTCGCTATCATGACACATAAGGTGCTATACCGATTCTATCGCTTGCCCTTCGGAATAACGTCCACTGCAGCTCTGTTCCAGAGGGCTATGGACCAGTACTTGAGTTGCTTGCCAGGAGTCCAGGGCTATCTTGACGACATCCTGGTCACTGGCAAGAATAAGGAGGATCACCTTACGAACTTGGATGCCGCCTTGCAAAGACTGGAAGACTACAGCCTACAAGTCCACAAAGACAAACGTGACTTCTTCCAGCCCTCTGTTGAATATTTGGGGTATATCATAGATGATACTGGCCTTCATAAGGCTCCTGCAAAAGTCAAGGCTATTGTGGAAGCTCCACATCCTCAAAACGTAAGCCAACTTCACTCTTTTTTGGGGCTATTGAACTATTATGGAAAGTTTATTCCACAGTTAGCAACACTACTGAAACCACTACATGAACTCCTTGGCCAGAACAAGGTCTAGAAGTGGACTGAAGCCTGCGATGTTGCATTTAACAAGGCTAACCATGCATTGCTAAATTCAGAGGTTTTGACACATTTTGGTCTGTCCTTACCTCTACAGTTGGCCTGTGATGCCTCTCCTTATGGCGTGGGAGTGGTCGTGTTACACATTATGCCTTCTGGAGAGGAGAGACCCATTGCTTTTGCATCACACACCTTAAGCAAGGCAGAAACTAACTGTGCCCAAATCAAATGTGAAGCACTGTGAACCGTTTATGGAATTCGGAAATTTCACTATTACCTGTTTGGATGGAAGTTCACACTTCTCACTGCCAATCCCCCTCTAACATCGATTTTTAGACTATGTCACAGCAATTCCCCCATTGGCTGCTAGTCGTGTGCAATGATGGGCATTGTTTTTTCTGCACACACAAGTTCAAATATCGGAGATCCACTCTGTACTGCAACACAGATGGTCTCTCAAGACTGCCTTTACCTGTTAAACATCAAGATATCAACCAGAAAGAAATCTTGTACTTTGAACAGGTAGAGAACACACCCATTACTGCTACTCAAGTAAGGAGGGCAACTCACATTGACCCAGTACTGTCCCAAGTTATAGACTTAGTGATGCATGCAACATCCCTATGGAATTCACAGGTCTCACCTGACCTTCATCCCTATATGTACAGGGGGATGGAGTTATCAATCCGTTTTGTTTGCTTGTTGTGCAGGATATGCATCATTATTCCACCACTATTGATTTCAATTCAATTGAAACAATTCATTTTGATTTCACACATTTTTTTATTATTTTATTTACTACAGTTAATTTAACTTCTAAGTGAAAAATCCTTTCAAACCAGAGTTTCAAAAATGTCAAAACAAAACATTTTGACAATTTGAAAACTCTTTTCCTAAAACTTTTTCAAGTCAAAACAATCAGCAAAACCAACCCTTTCCCATCAAATGTTTCCATTTTGACAAATCGACATTTTCCCATGAGAAAACATTTTGTAAAAAATGTCCTGATATGCTCTAAGAAGTACCAAAGATAGATAAACCCTCAAAAGGGACCATCTCACCTATCAGCAAGGTACTTAAGCACAAGCCTAACTTTAAGTATGTGAGTCTTCTCATTGAGTTCAGTGGGATTAGTCACCTGTTTCAAATGCTTTACTGAGTGGGGACTGTATGGCTGTCCTCTCACCATGGAAATGGAAAAGAGCTTTTTTATTTATACACTGAAAAGAGAAGAATTTGGTTTCTGGTTCTGGAATAGACTGTCACTGTTTGGGATGGAGAGCTGGTATTTTATACAGAGAAACAAGACACAGCAGTGGGCCTCAGTGCTTGCTGCAGCCTTCAAAAATTACGTTTAGCAGTAAGACTTGTCACTTGAAAATATGCCCACTTGGCCTCAAGCACTGCCTCAAGTGGCTCTCATTCAGGCTATTGCGTCAAAGCAACATCAGAGCTTCGGGAAATTCATCCTGAAAGCGACGAGAACTTAGAGTCCTCGTTGTTGGCAATGAATTCATTCTGAGATCAGTCAGCCCAATGCAGAAGTAATCTGCACATCACTGGTTTTCAGTCAAAGCACTCAAGTTTCCATCCCCATTCTTTGAAGCAAGGGTCCAACATACTAGTGTTTGAGGCAGGTGCTGGTTCTTGGAGATCCTTAGAAGATCTGCAGTTGAGTGGCCTCATTGCCACCTTGTTTTCAACTAACTGCAAGGTAAAAGCCAGGGAGGTGAAAAACTTACATCCTAACAGAGCAGTAGTGTGGTGGGGAGTTCACCCCCATGCTAGCCTAGAAAGAGTTAGTCAGGCTGAGAAGGGGCCAATCAGATAGATAGGCCCCCATTGAGCGGAATTAGGTGACCTAGAAAATCCCCTGAAGGATGATAGAATCCAATTGAGAAGAAAGTGGCTGAGCTAGTGTAAAACTAGGAAACTGGCAGCAGGAAGGAACTGAAGTAAAGGAGCCCGTAGCTACTTTCTGGACATTAGATGGGGGGAAGAAGGAAACTTAGGGAAGAGAGTGTAGGAAAAGACTCAGGGAAAGGGTTGTAGGGTTTAAGGCGGTGCATACCTTGGCTGCTGATTAAAAGGTCCTTGAGCTGGAACCTGGAATAGAGGGCAGGCTTGTGTTGTCCTATCAGCCACTGGAGAAGTGGCACCATCTGGGCAGTGAATGAGAAGACTGCCAGAGGCCAATTATATGGAAAGACTTTGATACCCTGGAAGGGGAGGACGATAATGACCTGACTGGAGAGTCAAGCCACGAAGGGAGAGCATCCGGAGTCTCAGGGAGTGAGAGGGAAAAGGCAGCAAGGAGCTTGAGAAGTGGCAGAAGGACCTGGAATGCGCAAATAACCAGAGGAACCAGGAGAAGCAGCGAGTGGACTCTCTGACAAATAGGATGTGCTCACCAGTTCCACAGAAGCCTGAAATCTGGGACATGCAGCATGCTGCATCATTAACATACCGTCATACTGCATAACAACGCGATAGATGCCAGGCCTTTGGATGCAAAAATTTTCTGTTAAGTCTGCCTCCTCACATCAGATTCTTGAACCCTACGTGGAAAGATGTACTTCTGCTGAACTAGTAGGTTTGCTCAAGCATGTCCAATAGGAGCGTAGGAAAGGCTGGATTCTCTCAGAGACAAAATGGTAGAGAGAATTCCTGCGGGGAAAAGCCCTAGCAATGTCCAACCTTGGGGTGAAGCTTATGGTTTTGTTGTTTTGTGAGTTGGCAGTAAAGCAAAATATAAGGAACGGATTGGACCTGCTTTGGTATCTGCTTTATTAGGAGTAGGGTGCCAATCTGACCTGCTTACACTGTGCTTATTTATATTTTAATCGGTTATATTCATGGGGGCGGGAGAAACCCAGAAACATTTTCCCCACGTTCTGACACCAACTGTTTTTCAGAAGGTATTGTACTGGGTTGAAAATGTCTTGACAATTACATATTGGATAGCAGTAAATTAAACATCACGGTGACAGGGGAACAGTGTGGATGATGGCTTTTGATATTTCACGAACAAAGTATTAAAATATTAACCCTCCAGAGTTAAACAACTATTTACCTCCCGTGTCCTCCTCCTGGCCGCCTTTTTTTGTTATGGACCTTTTCTTCAGAGAGTAGAGTTTACAGGTCTCACTACAATATTATTCTTTCTAACTTATGCTCCTTTAGTTGTTTGTTGATGTTTATAGCCAGGGAACCATGGTAACTCCGGGAAAGTAAGAAAGCAACAAATCCTTTTCCGCAGAATAGAAATAAAAACAGTACTGCAGAAAAATGCAGCACTCCTCACAGCTCTGCATCTCCTGGAGAAGTGAACTAGTCAATTGGAATTGTGTAAGTAATATTCCAGCAGCCTGGATTTGGTTTAGGCAAGATTTCCTTTGAGCAGCAGATTACTCTGGGGGGAGATATTCAGCAGAGGTGGGGAATGTTGAATGACAGAAGAGAAGCTCTTTGTTCCTCCTCTTCCTTTCCAAAAAATGTGCAAGTTTGCTGAAGATTGCACAGCACCTGGACTCTTTCCTTACTGCAGTAGAATAATTAGCAAGATAGGGTATCTTGATAGCCCTTCAGGTGTTTGTTTCTGACTCTTATTCCCTACCAGCTGCTTCAGTAATGAGCAGAAAATTCTTCATTTTTTCTCCCCTGCTTTTATTTCAAATGCTGGCAAAATTTCCTCTGAGCTGCTTTACTGCACATTTGTGATATGCTTGCACCAAAGTGAAATCAGGAAATCAGAAAGAAAAGCACAGAAGGCTTTGGGGGGAAAAAAGAAAACTATCGCTGGAAGAGGAAGGGCTGGTATTGGATTTCTGTCGCACAAAATACTAGGGATTATTGTTTTGTGGAGGATTTGCTGAGCTATGAGTTTTCTAAAAGGTGTCAAATTAAAATCAGGCCCACTAACAAAGGAGAAATGTGGGGAGGGAGGGTGTGTGTGAATCGTAACAGCACAGTTGTTCTTTTTGAATATACATTCTTTTGAGATCTTTACACACAAAAGCTGAGTTTGGCTGAGTTACATGTGTGAGAAACAGACCAAGTATAATGGTTTTGAATGATCTTGTTTTGTAAGCTACAATACATCAACTCTGATTCATGACTGTGTACAGAGGGTTTTGTGAGCACCTTGGGCATAGTGTTTTTTGAAGTGTTGTCCAGAGGTTTATTGTTTCCCATTAACATAGAACATGGGTTTAAGTCTCAGATGTATGGAATGCTATATTGTCTATATGGAAAAACAGAATGAATTTTTCAGATGCACAATCCTGATTGACTGCTTCACTATACTGTGTAAAAAGGGCCATAGGTACCAATTCTGCTTTAGCATTAAAGAGTAATTTCTCCTCTTCAGTGTTTTATTGTCTCTCTCTTAATTCATCACTTCATTTACCTGCCCTTGAGCATTCAGCAGGTGCCAGTCTGGCAATTTCACACCCTACAAGAAGCTAAGGAATAATAATTCCAATAAGGCTAATGCTTCTGCTTAGCAAAGTTCCTGTGGACAAGTGTTGAACATAACCCACTATGCTTGAATACTGGAATTTTGCTTGTCATAAAATGTATAGCAAAGACAGGTCCCAAACACCATATATTGCACACACTGAATGAAATTACTGCTATCCGGTTAATTCTTTTCCTGGTTTATCATTCTTCAAAAGACAAGGGAAGTATATCTTTGAAAAATGAGTTTTCATTTGGAATCCCCATGCCAGATTTACTGTACTAGGCCTTACTCCCTCTCAGTGACTGAGAGCAAAATCATAATATTTAGATCAAGTTGGGACACTGCCTGACAAGGAAATTTCAGTTATCAAGTAATTACCATCTTCCTATATACACAAATAAACAACAATTGGTTCCTGTGATCATTATATTCGTCATTGGGGATAGATAATAAGCCCTATGATCTTGGTGAATTTTCCAAACTAGATTAATTATATTGTATTAAACTTGGCTGTGGAGAAAATTATGTTGCATATTTCAGAATTCAAGAGTTGTGGGGAGGAAATGCTATCAGCAACTAGGAGGTGCTCTAACTTCATGAAGAAGCCTTTCACCGTCTCACACATAGGCTTAAATAGGTGGGATACGCTCATCATAGTCCCTGGTTTGTCTCAGTCACCAAACAATGTGCTATATATGGCAGTCTTTATGCTCAGGAATGTCTCAGGTCTGCAGTTCTTATGAAGAAGAGTGCATCATGGGGCATTGTTACAGGGATAGCCCCAGAGTGCAGCATCAATGGCGTTTTACCTGTGGTTTAGACCCTCCTCTCTGGTATAAAAGACTTCCCATTCTCAATGAAATATTTAGTGACTGGAGTGCTCAGCAACTTTTGAATCCAGCAGAGAAAGGCATAACATGATCCAATAGCTTTGAAGCTAGACAACTCCAAACTGGAAATAAGGTGTAACTTTTTAACAGTGAGATTAATTAACCGTTGGAGCAATTTACCAAGGGTCATGATGGATTCTCCATCACTGCCAACTTTTAAATCAATATTGGATGTTTCTCTAAAAGAAATTAGGAATTATTGTGGGGAAGGTTCTATAGCCCGTGTTACACAGGAGGGCAGACTAGATGATTGCAGTGGTCCCTTATGGCCCTGGAATCTATAAATTCAGCCCTTATTCACTTGTTGCTTTGTTCAGAGTCCCTCCTTGTCTCAGAATAAAGTTTGGGTCTTTACTAGTGGCCCACATCTCCAATTTGTCAAATACATTCTGGTGACTGATTGTCCTAAATGGGATTTCAGGTTCCGGAGCTAATGGAAAGTCTGGATTATCACAGATACAACTATAGTTATATCGACGCTGGCTAGAGCATTATAATATTTGTTCCCATGCAGCTGCTTGCTCCCAATTTCTGAATGACAAGTTACCAGTGCTGATGTCCCCTTAACTTTTAGGATCCCAAATGATAGAATCTCATCTGAGTGAGCAGTGTTTTTTCACAATTTTCTTTTATATTAATGAGTTTTTAATTGAGAATAAAATTGAGACATCATTATGGATGGAAGTAACCATGCAGAATTAAATATTCTCCATTTATTTATTTTTTAATTAGGCCATATGAAAGCACTCCACCAATACAGAAGCACGTTTTAGCTTTACTTTTATTTAGGGCACGGTTACATGTGGTGATTCTGCAACAGGGTTAACACAAATAGAATAAATGGACTTAGCCCTTTCTTTTCAAGATGTGTGTCTAGTTTTTTGGCAGAAAATGGGGTTTTCAACTAAAATAAGTTTCACAGAAAGTTCCTCCTTTCTGTGGAATGCTTTGACTTTTTTCAGTTTTCAACAAAACATTAAAATTTTCCACAGAGAGAACCCTTTCTATTTTCCAACCAGCTCTACTCCTCCACCCCCTGCTTCTCCCCACACAGACAGTCAATGGAGCTATGCCTGTTTACACCAGCTGAGAATCAGTTCCAGGCTTTCAAATGGAGTTCTTTGGTTGAGATGTAATGGGTTGATTTGTTAAGGCTTAAACCTATAGTCTCCATTTTCTTAGAGGTCTGCTCTAGGCCTCCAAGGAGTCAATGAGTTATAGGGATGAGATCAAAATGGACATCAGTGAAGATAGGATGTGCAGTAGTTACTACATCTACAGTACACTGTAAGGACATCACTATCAGGAGCAGAGCATCCATAGGATCTATTGACTTTAGTGGGGGCACGCAGGTGCACATAGGTGACCTTGGAACAATCTCCTGCTAAAGGACTCCAATACGTATTTATATAACAAGCAGTTGCAATATCCAGAGACTCAGAGTACCCTCCCCCAATAAAAATAATTTTTAAAAGTTCTCAATTGACGTTTTAAAACGACACCAAAAATCCATACATAACTAAGACAAGCATAGTAAGACAGACAATTAAACACAATCTAGGAAGCAATGACTCTTTAATCACTGTTTTGATGTCAGTAACTAGAAAAGTGAGCATGCCTTGGCCATAGCAAATGTATCATTTATCCTTTGTTAATGATTACATGATATTTAGAAAACATACATTCATTCAAAGAGTATCCTGACTGCCTTCTGCAAAGAGTGCCTAGGGTACCAGGTCTGATGCCACTGGAATGAAAAAAGTGCAGATATATATATAAACTGTACAGTGTGGGCCAAAGTATGGTGTCATGTACACCAGTATATATCTTGAGTAAATGTTGAAGTCCCTGGAGAGACTTCAATTTTACATTATGTAACTGAGAATAAAAGCTGACTGTGTGTGTTTAGGGCACCAATCAACATGTCAGTGTATAAATTTCCTGCCTTGGCCCTCTCCAGGCTAGTTTTGAATCTAAACATATTTTAGGAAGCCCTTTCGCTAACAAGGAATCCCCATGGCAGCCAATACTTTCAGACTGCTGTGTGTATATGCTATGGTGAACTTTTTTTAAATGCAGGGGCACCACTTTTCAGCAGCCACCTCAATAATGGCTTTGTTTCCCATCTGAGCCATTACACATCTTTAATTGTGTTTGGATTACCTGATCCCTTTCTGCAAAAGCTATTAGGTGTTGACTGATGAGTGAACGTATTCTTTCCTCCCTTTCTGCCATTCCCGGAATATAGGTCACAATTCTCTGATGTCCTAACACTGTTACGTTTAACAGTTATTCTAACAGAACATATGGCTCAGAGTTCTGGGACCAGAGAGCTTTTGGGAACTCTGAGAAGATGCACTATATTATACTGGTCCTTAGTGTATTGAACAGCAAACAGATCCATTGTCAGTTTTCCCATATCCTCTAATTCCTCCAGCAGTATGCAAACAGCACCCAACAGAAGCTTCATAGCTTTCTCCCGTGCCACAATCAGTAGGCTCTGCATGTGACAATTCAAAGAAGGAGAGTCCCCGGTGAGTATATTCTTTGCTTTGACTGACAGGATTTCTGCACAAGTTACAAACAGAACAGCTGCTAATGTGCTTGTCCAGATGGGGGGGAAAAGCCCACACAACTGATGGGATTGTTTGTTTGACAGGTTTTTTTATTCTCCATGTAATTCAATTGTACAAGTGCGTGTGTTACCAGTTTCACTAGGTGTATCCACCTCCTCATTCCCTTTCTGCTAAATGTTTAATACCAATATGCTTAATACCAATGTCATGAGCTAGAATTGCCTTCCATAGTAGAATTTAGGTTTCAGTTTTTAGCAGTGATGGTTATGAGCCTTACATTACATGTGGTCCCAGTCCTCACATGTACCACAGTAGCGTAATGATGCCCTCTTATTGTGCATTTATTTTTCTGTAGGCATATTTGGGTAAAAGTATCTGAAAACTCTAGCTCACTGATGCAAACACATCTGTTGACAGCCAGTTGCCTAGATTCTCTTCAGACAGGACCCTTCTGCTGGGATTTGGAATAGAAATAGCATTTGTGATGCAAATGGTCAGTCTCTTGTTTTCCCAAGTTAAAGGGCAGACATCCTTCCTCATGCATTTAGGTCTCTCTGCATTTGATGATTGATCATGGGATACAGCTATCTACCTGAAGGAGGAGCTGACAGGGACCAAGGGCAATGCATGGAAATAGTTTTGAGAATCCTTCCTCGAGGGTCCACAGGGTAGTGATGGACACTTAGACATCTACCACCAGACTTATCCTCTGAGGAGTAGCAGAGACTCTTCCCTAACCTATTCAATATTGACACCCTGCTGCTAGAAAAAATGTTCTCGATTGCCCACCGTATGCCAATGGCACATCACTGTGTTTTTGACAACTGACAACGGCATTACTGTCACCCAGTTCTCGTAATGTCTGGATGAGTTAGAGCTGGGTGGTGTTAAATCCTAGCAAGATGAAGATTATGGTGGTTGGCAGAGGAAAGCACTTTGTCAAAACAGTGCTGCCACTGCTAGCCAAAGCCATACATCCACAAGGGATGTAGGCAGTCCACAGCTTGTGGGGGTGTTTCTTGACACCTATCAAATCCAGGGCCTTCTATAGCTGCATCTGGAAGAAACCACCAGGCACAAAGGAATCTGCATCCCCTCCTTGTTGCTGATGACCTATACTATTATACAATATACATTTCTCACTGCCCAACTGGAATATTGCAGTGTGGTTCAAAGTACCTCAAAAGCATTAGCCCTGAAAAATCTGCAGTTGGTGAAGATTGCAGCAGCATCCTCCTTTTGCAGCTCAAGTACCAAGAGTACCTCACCTGGAGTTCCACCCACTTTACTGGCTTCCCTAAAATGATGCCAAATATCAAAATTCAAATTCCCTGGAGAATATAGTCCTCTGTTTATTGCCTGCATTAATGCAAGGCTTCTTGTGCTTAATATGTCCTGGAAGAGGGACCGCCTCTTTGATGGAGGAAGAGAATCATTGTTCACTTTTTATTTTTATTTTTTTTACATAGATCTGATGATGACAAAAGCCAGCCTTCCCTTATTTTAATCAGAGTGCTCAGCCCTCCCACTGGTCTGGTTTTTTTTAGAGAATTTATTCAAATGGTGTTAATTAGTGAAGCTATGAGAGATAAACATAATATTTAACTCTCACGCAGTCCCATATTCAGTCTCCTGGTGATACCAGCTATGATTCCCAAAGTACAAATAACTGAGATATGTATACTAAGAGAAAAATGAAAGGACTTTTAGCTGCTGTGTGTAATTTTAATTGAAACACTGGTCAGCAGCAAAAATAATGGAGTGTGGGAGTCAGTGTGGTCTTGTGATCAAGCCTGGTGGTGTTCAAGTCAAGACCAGGTTACCTCTTCAATAAAACTTTCCCCCAAAATTAATCATCTGAAATAAATAATGTGAAAAAGCATATATGCCTCATTATCAATGTTCCAGTCTTTGATGGGCTTTAATTTTGTACAATGCTTAGTAATAGGGCTTAATAAAAATCTTTGTCTCCTGTTATAAGTATTATCTATCTGAGCCGGGAGATATAGATACTATTTTGGCTCTGTCACTGACTTTTCCTGTGACCTCAGAGTAGCTTTTCACCTCTGTGCACCTCCATTCCCCACCGTGTAAAATGTAGATAGTACTTACTACAGTATGTGACACCTATGGCAATTTCCTGCCATATCCTTGGGAGACTTTATTAAATGATGTTTAAGTATCTTTGGGATCCATTGTATTAAATTAATGGTTTATGTATTGTGGACTGGGATTGCATGGAACCTTTTGAGGGGAGAAGATATGACCAACAAGGAACCTGGGGATTCAAGGGACTATACTGATCAATGTGCCAGACAAGAATGGACTTTTGGAACAAAACATGTTAAGTGGTTTTCCTAGGGGAATATCTAATTCCCCATCTCTGGTTATTCAAAATCCCAGCCTTTTGAAGCTATGCTCTGAGGAGTGGGCCATTGTTTGGTGATGGCTTGTTAGGTGAACCCGAGATCAAAGGCCCTTGCTATATAAAGGAAAGACTGAACTAGTCATAGTGGTTCTAGTTCTTACTCTGAGACAGTTATGAACTTGTAGCCATGGGGGGAAAACCCAGTTGTGGGTTTAGAAGGACTGACACCTACAAGAGCCTGAGGTTGGAACTGGGGTGACTTCTAGGAAGCTTTTTAATATGTGTGTAGGTTCTTTTATTGTTTTTAATGTTTTCTCTGTAATGCTTTCACCTTGCTTATAAAAAGCTCTATGGTAATTTACAGCTGAGGGCCATTATGCTGTTTATAGCCTGTGGAGAGAAAGCAAAATACAGATGCTGGCCTGTTTAGGCAGTCTGGTTTACTGGGAATAACACAGTGTTGGCAGGGAAACTGTGCAAACTGGAAAACTCAAGGTAAGGAAGGAGAGAGATGTGAGTCTCTGTCCAAGAGAGGTGACAACTGAGAAGCTGGGAGTTTAGAGTGGGTACCTTTGATGGACAATGGAGGGAGAACACAGATGCAATTGCTCTGAACTATAATGTAGCCAAGTGAATAATGTGGATGAATTTCACTTTTTTAAATCTGTTCCTGAATTGTCTGTGAACAGAGTCTGAAACTCACATACATTGGATATTCAGTATTTTTTTAGCCCATGATTCTTTGCCTAAACTGGGAATAGTTTGTTAAATATGTAGGTTCCTTGATATTGTTCCTATCCCTTTATTGGATGGCTTAGATAATCAACGCAGAGCAAATTTTGAATTTTATTTCACTTTCGAGGCTCTTTATGACTCTGTCCCCCACCCTGACTTCTAACCCTGTCTCTTATTTTGTTGCTTTCTGTCCCTCTCCAATTTACCCAGCACACCAATCTTAAATGATTATTTGTCTACTTTTCCGACAAACTTCTCTGCACTTTCTTCCATGCTTCCCTTATGCATGAACTACCCTCCCTAACTAATTCATAAAGTGACTACCATCTCCTTATTCAAATTATGCTGCTACCACAGCACTGCCACGAGCAATCATTTTAACAATAGGTGGGTATTCATCCGACTGGACTTTTTGTGCTGAAATGCTTGTGATGAATGAACACGGATTGTGAACATAACTGAATCAAAGGTTTCTTCCAGATTTGAATGAATTGCTTGAGAACGGTTTTGCATGGTATTCATGCAGCCCTAACACCCACCTACTTCAGTAGGATGTTGTAAGGCTTAATTAATTGTTTGTAAAAAGTCCTGATATCTTGCAAGAAAGGTGCTATAGAAGTACACATGGATTCTTCTTATGTTTTAATTATTGGATTGTATATCGATTACTACTTAGACAGCAAGTGCTCGAAAGGAAACAACAGTCAATTTCCTTAATTTAAAGCATCATTGATTCTAAGGCTCTGATGTATGTGAAGCCAAGAAAGGAGGAGACAACAAACCCCATACAGAAATGAAGAATAATAATGGAGGAAAATGGGGGAGGGAGGAGTAAAAATGGTGACCCAAAAGTACCCATGTGCCACTGCTCTTACTTCAGTGAAATCCTGATTCAAGAAAGCATAGCTATGAAGGATAGCATTCAAGAACATGCTGAAGTCATCCAGGCAATGGGAATCCATACATGCCCAAAATTAAACTCTTGTTTAAGTGCTTTCCTGAACCAGGGTCTGAAAAAGGAGGAAGGAAAGCTAGATAGCTCCTTTCCCAATGCATTATGTAATATGTTGAAAATACCTACATTAAAAGAATGTTACGGTTGCAAACTCAAGCATTCCAAAGTTAGGAAATGCCAGTATTAGGGTTCTGTGCAATCTTATGTCAATCCTCTTATATGTATGCATTATGATACAGTTTTTAATTGCATAATTACCCATCTGCTCCTGTCCCCAACCCGCTCTACTCCTGCCAGCTTCTTGGAGTAGCGTGTGTCCCCACTTCCTCCCCGTCCCCCCGATGGCTCCCTCTCACCTTCTCCTCTGCCCCCATTCTGTATACCTCTATTTTCCTGTCAGTCCCCTTGTCTCTGTACCAGGGTTTACCACACACAGCTGGCAGGACCAATTGCAGGAAAATCCTGCTCCCTACCTGCAATCTTGAGATGGAACATGTTCAGTTCAGACAGAATCTTCAGAGGCTTTAGCTGCCAAACTCCAATAATTTTCTACTGAGAATGTGCAAACTGAGATGTTTTGGAGGTTTATCATTTGCTCAGATTTGGCCAGAGCCTTATAGGGATGGCAAAAGGCACACTCCAACATCACAGTAACACATACTGCTGCCTAATTTCAAGTCCCTGTTCCAAACCAATGAGGTGCTACAGTTTCTCAACAAAATAGTTATAAGCAGGGTCCCCACATGGGAAGGGAAAAGGGTACACTTTACCGAGGCCCTGGGGGGCCCAGAGGCCCAGGCTGCAACACATTACCATAAGGAAAAGTTTTTTCACAGCTCATGAGATTGTATGTATGGGATGAGGGATTGTGGTATGCGTGGGAGAGGGCCTGTGTTACAAGTTTGTACTGGGCCTGAAATAAGCATGCTTGGGCCCTGGTTATCAGAATCTTTTTAACCTGGGCAAAACACTGTATTTTTCCCTGCTCTTATTCTCAGAAATGGCTGAACTATTTTAGTTGAAACTTTCCAAACATTTTCAGCCTGAGACAGACACCAAGCGTGGAAAATGTCATCCCAGATGGTTAGTTGCAAAGTTATAAACAACTGAAACCAGGGATTTACAACAGCAAGCCATCTTAACTACAGGTCACGCTGTCAGCTCTGCCTATAATAACTATCCCTGATTTGCCAGTTTGGCTGCGAGTTCAACACTACCAAGTACTTATGGTTTGGGATACATACGCTTATCTAGTGGCTGAATTTGGTCTTTAATCTTTTACTGTCTCTGGGTAGATGGTGACACTGTGCACGGATGTAGAGTCAGACAGGACAAGGAAAAGAGAAAAATCAAAGAAGAGTATGAGCAGCAGCTCTTAGGCATCGAGGCTGGATAAAAGATTCCTATTTAAAGGTGAAATTCACTGAAGTACAGAGGGTCTAAGCAAGGCCCAAACAATCTTATGCAGTCTGTTAAGTGGTGCATAGGGTTTTGGGCAAGCTTTCTGCACTGGGTTGATTTTCACCCTAAAGGCTTAAGAAATACAGGTGTACTCTCTGGCCAAACACTTGCAGGCAATCAAAACGGAGAGTCAAAGCTGCAGGATTTTGAACAAGTGATTTGCATTTCAAAGGGCTGGAATAAATATCAGCTAAAAGAGGCCTCAAGTATCTGGGGTGAGATCAAACAGAACTATTAACTAATGACTTAAAACATGCTTTGTTAATTGTTAATCGGTCATCAGAACCTGCAGTAAGGTCATATGTTGAAACAGGATATGGGCCAACGATAACCTGATTCTTAACCATGGATTTTAAAAGGCACAGTCAGAGAGAGAAATGAAATGTAATTAGTTAATTTTTAATGATCAGTGAGGAATAATACCCTGAAATGTGCCAATGTGTAATATAAAAAAAACAAACCCAAAAAACATGGGAGACTAATTTTCAAATATGGATGATCCAAATCTGGCATTTGGATGTATAAATTGGCAGTCATGCAAACAAATAAGTGCCACTTCAAGTATTCTGCTCAGGAATGTAGATGCCCTGTTATGTAGCTATATCGGAAAACTGAATCCTTTGCCTATTAAGTGCAAAGTCTTTAATAAAATAAACGTCACAGAAGTGTAAAGAGAAATGAGCCACCATTAAATGTATAGTCAACTGCAGAAGACTCATTTTGCAGAAGAAAATGTTTTGAATGCGTAATGTTAAATTCATAAATTAAAGAAAACGTCAGTGTATGTGGGGTGATTCGATGATAAACTGAACTTTCTGTAGCCATTGCCTTAACACATTCAAGCTTGCCCATATGATTGACTCATGCAATGCCCACTAGTAATTACAAAAAACAACCTTCTGTTTCTCCTTCCTGTGGTTCATGCTGTTTATTTCCCATTTCTCTCTCATCTCTTGATGACTTCTCAAGGTCCATTCAGGCCCTGTATTTCTGTGATTCTATAATCTTTTCATGTTGTGTCTACTAGAGTGCTGAGCAAAAACCCATGTCCTGCAACAATGGGTATAATATTATAAAGAGAAGAGAAATAAAACTGTTGGTGTTAATGCATAAATAGTAATATTTTGTGGTCAGTGTAATACAGTCTAGTGTAGGCAAGGAAGTTTACACTTCAAACATAGCTGATCACGTTGAACCCTAGGGAGAAATCTAGTTAGGGGTGTTAGCTAACACATTCTGAAAACACATCTTTATATCCTCACCAAGACAAACTCTAAGAGAATTTAAACTAAGGAAAAGGGTGTATTTTTACCTCATGTTGGCTGAGTACCTAATACAAGATAAAATCCTAGTGAAGACAAGAAACTGCAGTTAACAGGTTGAGGTAAACACTAGGGAGGAGTTAACATGGAAATTACGAACTGCCTCATCTTCATTAGGATTTTCTCTCCTATTAAGTTATCCATGTGTTAGGTGACATGAGGTCAGAGCACACCTTTTTTCCTCATGAAAGCAAGGCCTAAAATGGCGTCATTTGTGCATACCAGAGCTGGAAGAGAGAGAAGTCTCCAGAAAAATAACCAACAGGAGGGAGAAGATGTGATGAATGGGGTAGAAATGCCTAGGCAGATAGAAATTAAAGTGTCCCATCTATCCTCTCAACTTTTATTCACATTTTCTTCTGGCCTGTAGGTTTGTGAATCAACTCAACTTTACTTCTTTAGACTCCACTACTCCCTTACTTCTTAACATGTAATTTACACCATCTTAAACCTCATCTCTGAATCTCAAACACACACGCATATTAATGCACACAAATCTTCCTCTGTGTGCGCGCGCACACAAAAGTTATTACAAACACCACATCTCTTTCTTCTTCAGGCATGGTGAAGAAATCCTTTTATCACTTTTTAGTCCCCTCATCTCCAGCGTTTATGCTGCTGAGAAGTTTACCAGGTGGCATGGATGTCTGCACAGAGACATTACATACTTTTGCCAACTAAAAATAAGCACTCCAGGGATGCTTGTCTTCCACTGAACCTGTTTACTTTATGCTTCTGACATTAGGTGAATAAGATGGGAAATGAATTCCCTGCACGCCAGAAGTATCAGTATGAAAGTGCTAACCTCACAGACTGAGTTAAAAATGTAATGATCAGAGTGACTGAAAGCCTCTTTGATCAGAATTCAGTGGAAAGACCCAAATCACAGAGGCCTATAGATTTTCGGTCTTAACTTAGTTCCTAATGAAGTGAAGTTTATCTTGGAAAACCTTTGTCACAGTTGGACATAACTAGTAATCTTTACTCACAAGACTTCTACTGACAGGAGAAACTAAATGAATCGCAGCGGTTTGTCCTTCAGGACGAGGATGAAAAGTACTTTTACAGGTAGTGTAACAAAGAATGGTCTTCATCCTAGTCCCCAGGCAACATCACAAAACCACCGCACATTATCAGTCCCTGCCTAGGTGAAGCACTGGACTTGAATAGGGAGATCATACAGGTCAAGACTGAAGTGTGGTCACAGAGGTGTGAGAGGAAGCTTGCACTGCCCCTGTCTGTAGTCTGCCTAACTCTGGCTAATGTTGTTAGTCACTCTCTTTCATGAGAATTAACACTTTTCTTACACCAAAAAAAAAAAAATCAACTTGGAGAGTTCCTCTGTTGAATAGCCACACTGATAAAAGGAATCTGCCCTTTGGCAGCTGTACCTCTAAAATGCAGCTTCAGGAGAGCGTAATTAAATTTAATAGAAGAAATCCTTTGTTAAGCTACCCTCAGTTTTAACCTGCAAGTCGGAGCAAATAAATCTAAGAGAAACTGTGGCTGCTGGACAATCTATTGTCCGTACCTGGAATGTGTGTTGTTTAAAACAAAACAATTCATCTTTTTTTTTTCCTGCTGTTCCTCTCTCACCATCACAGTTAACATACATATTTAAGAAGGGAAAAAAGGTACTCTGTAAACAGTGGCCTTTACAATAGTTGTCATCGCAGTTGGACCTTGCAATAAATAAAACCCCTTTGTGAAATTAGTGCAAAGTTTCAGCAAGAATTGATTTGTCCTTAATTGAAGTGCTAATCAGAGATGCACCAGTTCCATCATCCATATATATTAGTGTATGAGTGTGTGTATCAATAATCTCTATCTATATATAGCTATAATTATAATGTATAGCTAATGCTATAATGTATAATAAATGCTAAGATGAATCCTCCTCTTTCCAGGAAGCTCTCTTTCCTATAGGAAATGAAGTGAATGAAACTTAAGGTTCACAGTTAAAATATTGAAAGTTAGGCAATGCAAAAGTTTTAATATCTCATCACTAGGTCCCAATGCGGCAAACATCTTACAAGAGAGATTAGCTTTATTGCTAGCCCTGTTAGCATAGAGTGTGTGTTTGTCTTTGATTTAGCAGCAGCACTATCGCGCAGAGACCCAAACGGGGGGAAAAATACCCCAGTCATTGCATCCAGTAGGAAAAGCTGCTGTATGATATATCTGAAATCTGGGGGCAGAATGCCAGATCAGCAGATTCTTAGACACGTCCCTTGACTTATAATGAAAATGTTTTCTTTTTGTCTCCATTTGCTATGGGTTTTATTGTTGTTCTGATTGGAAATCTATGAGCCTGCTCTGCAGTGGATGCCAGAAATCTGGTTAAAACACAGTCATTAGCCACTAACTTAAGTTCTCCCCTTTTTCTTCCCTCTTCCTCCAGGCTTGTGACCAGGGAGTAGAAAACATCGGTGGAGTCATGCTTCACACGGCCATATCATGCTGGCAGCCATTCCTAGGTCTGGCTGTGCTGCTCATTTTCATGGGGTCCACCATAGGCTGCCCAGCGCGCTGTGAGTGCTCAGCCCAGAACAAGTCTGTTAGCTGTCACAGGAGGCGCCTGGTCTCCATCCCCGAGGGCATCCCCATCGAGACAAAAATCCTGGACCTAAGCAAGAACCGGCTGAAGAGTGTCAACCCTGAGGAATTCACATCCTACCCACTGCTCGAGGAGATAGATCTCAGCGACAATATTGTTGCCAATGTAGAGCCTGGAGCCTTTAACAACCTTTTCAACTTGCGCTCCTTGAGACTGAAAGGAAACCGCCTGAAGCTGGTCCCTCTAGGGGTATTCACAGGATTGTCAAACTTGACAAAGCTTGATATAAGTGAAAACAAGATTGTCATTTTGCTGGACTTCATGTTCCAGGATCTGCATAACCTAAAGTCTCTTGAGGTCGGGGACAATGATTTGGTTTATATATCCCACAGGGCCTTCAGTGGACTGCTTAGCCTGGAGCAGCTCACCCTGGAGAAATGCAACCTAACAGCTGTACCAACAGAAGCCCTTTCCCACCTTCACAACCTCATCAGTCTGCATCTGAGACATCTCAACATTAACCTTTTGCCTGCATATGCCTTTAAGAGATTGTTTCGCCTAAAAGACCTGGAAATCAACTATTGGCCTTTACTGGACATGATGCCGGCCAATAGCCTGTATGGTCTCAACCTCACTTCTCTCTCAGTCACCAACACCAATTTGTCTGCAATACCTTATTCTGCTCTTAAACACCTGGTTTACCTGACACACCTAAACCTCTCCTTCAACCCCATAAGCACCATTGAGGCAGGCATGTTTGCAGACTTGGTGCGCCTGCAGGAACTGCACCTGGTGGGGGCCCAGTTACGGACCATTGAACCACATGCTTTCCAAGGGCTCCGGTTCTTGCGCGTGCTTAATGTGTCTCAAAACCTGTTAGAAACACTAGAAGAGAATGTATTCCATTCCCCCAAAACTCTAGAGATCCTCTGCATTAACAATAACCCCTTAGCTTGTGATTGCCGCCTCCTTTGGAT
Source organism: Mesoclemmys tuberculata (assembly GCA_007922155.1). Classification (NCBI taxonomy): domain Eukaryota; kingdom Metazoa; phylum Chordata; order Testudines; family Chelidae; genus Mesoclemmys; species Mesoclemmys tuberculata. Next base: position 15,761,696 of record ML675650.1, read on the forward strand.
ATTACAAAGGCAGCCCACATTACAGTTTGGTAGCCAGCAGCCCATGTGTGCCGGCCCAGACAGTGTCAGAGAGAAGCCGTTCAAAGATTTTCACAGCACCGCCCTTTCTTTTTACTTTACCTGCAAGAAGCCCAAGATACGAGACAAGAAACTGCAGTACCTGGTAGTGGAGGAAGGACAGACGGTGCAGCTGATGTGCAATGCCGATGGTGACCCTCAACCTACCATCTCCTGGGTGACGCCGCGACGGAGGCTGATTACGACTAAATCAAACGGAAGAGCCACGGTGCTGGGAGATGGTATGCTGGAGATCCGATTTGCTCAAGATCAAGACTCTGGGATCTACACTTGTATTGCGAGTAACGCAGCTGGGAATGACACATACTCAGCCTCCCTTACGGTAAAAGGATTTGTTTCGGACCGTTTCCTTTACGCCAACAGGACCCCTATGTATATGACAGACTCCAATGACACCAGTTCCAATGGAACCAATGTGAACACCTTCTCTCTGGACCTTAAGACAATACTGGTGTCCACAGCCATGGGCTGTTTCACATTCCTTGGAGTGGTTTTATTTTGTTTCCTACTTCTTTTTGTGTGGAGCCGAGGGAAAGGCAAGCACAAAACCAATATTGACCTTGAGTATGTCCCCCGCAAAAACAATGGTGCTGTAGTTGAAGGGGAGGTTGCTGGACCACGGAGGTTCAATATGAAAATGATTTGATGGTATACTGCTAGCAGTGCTTTTCCTGTGGCATTATAACCAATTAAACCAGCCTGGCATGTGGAATTGCTAGGCATAGGCAGCTTAATGCAGCTGCCACTGTGTCAAATGGTTATGTGGAAACGGAAAGACTATTTGGGGTTGTACAGTAGAGCCTCCTAACCTTGAGGCATGTGTGTCAGGCCTTTCACAGAGTTGGTAAATGGTACTAATTGTTTGCATTGCAAATATTGGCATTCTGGGGATCTCAGTAATGAACTGTTGGCTCATGTTCATGGACAGTTGTTCAACATTTTCTACCACTACAAAAAGAAAAAGAAAGGGAAAAAAAAACCTACAGTGTAGGATTTACATATAAAAAAAAGACATTTGTCTAAAACATACTCTACAGTGAAATTTGTATCTATAGATCTCATTTGTTAAAACCTTGCATCATAACTTATGATTCAATACCACAAATAAATTGATCTTATCTTTTTTTAATATACATATATACTGTGTACATTTTAAAGCAATATGAATGAGGTTGTGCTTTGAGATATCCACCGAGACTGACCCAAGTGTGATATCACTCCTCCCTTTAACTACAGTCAAACCCAAAATTAGACCTCTGTAATTACTGATGAGATAACATAAGATACTTTTGTTTTCATGTAGAAGACCAGAGAGGTATAGTTTAGGGCAGAAATGTTCTGCTCTTTTGAACTTCTCTTCATACAAATAAAAGGCATGTGCCTAGTTTTGATACTAAATGGAATATTTTTTATATCTGTGATATCACACTGGACCAGTTTACTGTAAAAAAGCCCTGGGTCTCACCCAGGAGAGTCCAACCTACTAGGCATAGCAGACATATATAGGAGATAAATTACACTTTGAGAAAAGAGATCTGTTTTTGTCACCCCTTGGTTTTAATTTCCAAGACATTGTTAAAATGTTAATGTGTACTGAGGGAAAAAGAAAGACAGTAATGCATTCTGTATACGCCTAGGGAAATACGGTCACCTTAGTATTTGAGGGAGTGAATTAAAACGTACAAAAGCTCGGTTGATAGGAATGAATTCTTCTCCAATGCCAATAAACCAGGGTTATCCATGCATAATACAAGGATTACGCTACTAAAGAAATGTTTAAAACATGATAGCCTCCAAAAGGCCAAAGTACTGCCAATTATTATGAATTTCTAGCCACTGTCAATCTCATGCCATATATTTATAAATAGCATTTAAGACAAAAACTAATTTCCATGAACAGATTACTTCACCTGTTCTAGCTGCCATTTTAATAATTGTATTGTCTTGGGATTTTTAGGGACAATGTGCCAGAGCGGAAGGGGGCAATCAAATGTCTTTATTTATTTATTTGTGGAGTGGGAGAAGTCCAGGGGAACATTGGTTATGCTTATAAATATGTTTGTTTTATTCCTATGAAGATCATGGAAAAAAGGCTCAGAATTGGAACCGTAAAGACAACCCATTGTACTGTTGGTGTGAAAAAGAGATTTCAGAGGACTAGTATTTTCCAACTCTTGGAGGGATGGGGGTAGTGTTTTAACAATTTTTAATGTCCTAATAAATATGAGCCATAGCTTAATTTATTTAAATATGTGGTTGACAATTATTATATTTATATAATATAAATATAATTATTATAATGATAAATTATTTGGAATAACTTTGAGTAAGAATAATCGTGTGTTTAACCAGAAAGAGTATAAAAATTGTCTAGGGTAAAATGTTCAAAAATGCCCATGTGACTTAGGAGCCTAAGTCTCATTTTGAAAATTGACAGGGACGCGTTGGAGTATATCAGATTGACTGATTTTTAAGGGGACGGAGCTGCTTTTGAAAATGTTACCCATGTTCTTCAGCTGAGATTTTCAAAGCAGAGCTATGGGATTTAGACACACATCTTCCATTGTTATCAATAAAAGAGGTGTATTTAAATCCCCTAGGCCACAGTCCTATAATGAGCCCAGGCAGGTTCCTGATCCAGCTTCAGGATCAGGACTTAAACTGCTTTGAAAATGCCAACCTGTTGTTTTCAGTGGCTGATCTCAGTTTATACCATCGCTACATTTCATGTAGTTGGAATTAAAAAGAAAGTGGAGGCTCTGGGAGTTTTCCTATATTTTAGCACTACATTAGATAACCTGAGGATTTACATGCTGGGCACTAATCCTTTTGTCCTTTGAAATTTTATGGAATTGTAACCAAGTGAAATGACCCCTGAATAAACACAGGGCAACAGTGAGATTGTTTTTGCTGATCAAACAGCAGAGCAACTGAAACCCTATTGTACCTTTATGTGGATAGTAAAATAAATAAATGAGGGGGAAAAGATGGCTGATTGTCAATTGGAGACATTTCCATTTGTCTTTCCCTTGTAATTATCATTTATCCATTAGCAATCCATTTCCCCTGTAGTGCTGATGACCTGATTTAACTCGAACAATAAAATCAACGTTTTGAGCAAAAGTGCTGCTGAATTCTGGTTTAGGTGATTGGTGCCAGTCTAAATGGATGATTTTTTGTTTGTTTGTTTACTTTCAATTGCACAAAAAAGACAAAAGTGACGGGAAAATCAGGAGGAGCTGTATTCACAGAAGTTCATCTAGTCTGAATTGTGTTTTCAAGTTTAACTACTTACCGCATTGCTGAACTCCTCTCTCTCTCTCTGCTCCCCCACCGCATCTGGAAAAAGTATTTCAGAAGTGATTAAATAGTTTTTTGTGATGTTTGAGTAGCCGATCAGTACTGGCATTGGCAACTTGAATGAAAAATGATCTGGGTGATAAAATCTGTAACGACTGAGGCCTTGCAAAGGTTTAGTTCAGAGGACTACAAGCAGCAAGAGGTAAAGAATTGCATAGCGCATTCCGGGCTTTGTTGTCCAAGCACCACTGTTTGCTCGCTGCTTGATTTTGGTGCCCTCACATTAGGTAGTACCCGCCTCCTTTAAAAAGCCCCATTTATTTCAATGGGACTTTGCAAAGAGTAAGGTACCACCTAATATGAGAAAGGATGGCGGAATAGAGCACCAATCACTTTTTCCCCATTTTGGTTTTTGGCTCCCCATAAACCTGATCCTATAATCCTTAGGCCTCTGCCGTTGACTTCGCTGGGTGAGCAAGGAATGCAGGTTCGGGCTCCAGGTAAGCATGTCACTGGTCCCTTTGCAAACGTAAGGGAGCAGTGACCAGAGGAGTATTTATTCTGCTCCTTATGCACCTCCAGTCTACGTCTGTTTGGACGAGTGGCTCATCTGCCTTTGAACGCACGGAATGGCTGCAGCTTCCTTTACTGTAGTCCAGTTTAGTTTCAGAGGAATTAAACTGAGTTCGATGGGGCTGCTGCTCAAGGGTCTATGCTAGTGTATCCCGGTGCAGGATGGGGATCTGCCTGTGAAAGAAAGTGCACGCCCTTGCTTTCATTTGTCTTTTGTCTACCTCTCAAGAGCTGGTCATAAGGATTTTCAGACAGTGCCCAGGATTATTAGAGCAGCAGCAATGCAGTGCATAGTTCTTTTGAAAGGAAGAAGCTGGAAGAGTTGAGAGCAGCAGACGTCCCAGGGGGAGAGAGCATCGGAGGGATGGAAAGAAGTCGGCTCCCCACGTCTAAAATCTGTACAACCCAGACTGCATCTCCCAAATCAGTCCCCTGCTTGGGCACTAAGATCACATCCTTCCATGTAGCCTACAGCATGCATGGATACTGTGGCTCCTCAAAACTACATTAAAAGGGAATTTGGAGCAATTTCAAAAGGAACGTCACAAGGTGATGGTGGAACATTATGACGTGAGGGTGGCTGAAGGACAACCAGTATCCAAGCCCACTGACATTTCCAGGCTTTCAGCTACCCCATGTGATAGGGGATACAAAGAAACCCCACCCGAGGCCTGAAAGGGTTAAAGGACAACACGGAGCCCAGGAAGCCCCACCTTTTCAGACCTGCAGAACACGGTTTGAATGGAGGGAGAGCTTAAAAGGGAGCAACTCAGTTCAGAAGGGGAAGAAGCCAGATCTACCCTGAGGGCTCCTGGACAAAGGGTGCCTGAGAAGCTCCCTGTGGGGAAGAGGGCTGCATGCTGAGCCCAGTTGAGGCTGAAGGTTTACTTGTCTGGTTTTTGTTACCTTTATTGGACATGGAGCTGTGAGGAGAGAGAGATGGTAGGGAGGGTAAGTCCCAGGGCACCCCAGGGCGCCGGACACTGCTCACTCTCGTAGGGTCCTGGGTTGCAGCCCAGTGGAGCAGGCAGGCCTGGGCTCTTCTCCCAACTGCCCCTGCTGCAGGGGAGCATAAGCCACATTCCAGTCTCACTCCCCCTCTGGTAGAAAGAAGGCTGGGCACACTAAACCCATCCTTGGGCGAGGAACTGAACTGAAACGCTTCCCCCTGAGAGGGCAATACAGGTGTGCTACCCGCTAGACCACCTGGTCCCCTGAGTGCTCTATTATACCCTACAGCAGATTTTTGTTCTGGCCTTACTCTTTGGTGTCCACTCCCAACAGACTTCCACCCATCAACTCGCTGATGGACTCACTGATTGACCTCACATCCAGGCAACCCAGCCTTCTTGGACAGACTATCTTTGCTCTCTGTATTCTGCCTGCAGCTGTCAGAGCTGGCAATGTTTTCACAAACGAGTATCAAAATAAGGCAGGAGTTGTTAGAGGAGTAGTAGTGCAATATGCTGTGCTAGGAGTGGGGGTATTATGAGGTTGCCTCTAAAGCTTTCCTCTATTACATGACCCAAAATCTACAATTTATTTCCCATATTTCCCATCATGACATTGCATCTGCACGTGATGCTGTCACCATGCAGGAGGATACAAAATCATGCCCTCGAGATTGTGAAATGACATAGAAATCCACTTATGGGAGACACTCTAAACATTTGTCATTATTACTAAACATTATTTATTAAATGGGAACACCCAGAAGCCCCAATAAGGATAGCTAGGCAGTTGTGCTAGGCACTTTAAAGACATGTCTTCTGTCCTGAAGAGCACATGTTCTAAAAAGTCAAGTAACACTAAGTGAGAAAACTGCCAAAACACTCTATGTATAAATATATGCTCCCCCATAGTGTGCTTTGCCATCATTTACTGCAGATTTGGGACTTGGTTCAGCAAAGCATTCTAACATGTGGATGCTTCTCCACACCCAACCACCAGGTCTCACAATTATCTCATAGCCAACGCCACTTCCACCTGCCCTTGGCTTTCGCGTCTTTTGTCATCTTGAGGAATTCATGTTTGCCAGCACCCCTTCCACTGTGTTTGGGAGGAGGCCAGGAGGCCTGCACTCCACTCTGGCATCTTCACGGCATGTCTATGCCTGCCTTGTCCTTCACTGTGGTGAATCCACTTCTTCCATCCCTCTGCTAATGGTAATGACGTCCTCTTTCTTTATCCCAACACTTCCATGGTGTCACTCTTTCTTTTGTGATGGTTTTCCAGCCTGTCCTGTTAGGATGGCTATCCAACCTCTTCTCCACCTCCTCTTTCTGCTGCCTCTTGATTTACCCACTCAGCTCAGGGGTGGGGGGCAGAACTTCTCCCAGTGTAGAGGGCCAGCGGAAGAAGGACGAGGGAGCCTGCCACTCTCATTTCTGAGCCACCTTCCTGGCTCGCCCTTCAGTGAAAGACAACAGGGAGCTAAGAAACCAGTAGGATAAGCAGTCTCTGGCAACGCAGCAAGTGCAGTGACTTCTACAGGCTGTAGCTAAGAGTTCTGTCCACATGTGCCAAGAGATGACATGGAGAAACCAACTTCATTTTTTGTGGGTCCCCTGTTCCCCGTTAACTCAGCTCCACCTGGTGCTCAACTCTTCTGGTGTATCAGGCAGCTGGTAAACAACAAAAGACTGCTTAGGAGATCCGTCTGCTGCTGTCCCAACCTCTTCACTCCTCTCAGATCACAAAGTGACCAGGCATGATGTTTCAAAACAGAGGAGGCCATAGCTCATCTGCTCCCATCCTTCCCTCTGGGTTTTAATTCAGGTCTTCTGAAACCGACCGCTGGGTAGCAGCAACTAGTCAGTGCACTATATACAGCTGTTTCGCTGTAATGCAGCATCTGGCCAAATTCTGGCTCCACTCCAGACACATGCCCCAAGATTCAAGGTTAGTCCTCTCCTGGTCTGAGAGAGCCTGCAAGGAGATAGACTTAAGAAACAAAGAAAACTGGAAAGCCATTTATTTCATCCACTAATTAAGAGAATAATTTGTTGCTGGTGCTGGGTTAAAAGTTAAATAACCACCATAGTAAATAAACTAACAGTATGAGAGACGATGATTGATAGACCACAAATCATTGGGCTGGTTGCTGGGGCGTTACTAAGGAGAATGGGTCAGATTTTTTAAAGCCATATAAGCAATTTGGATGCCCACCTCCCATTAAATGTAATGAGACTTGTACACCCAAATCCCTTAGACAGTTTTGAAAATCTCTGGTTATTGCTCAGGTGATTTCATCTCCATTTGTCTTTCTTTTAGCTCTTCACCCCTAGGGGAATTTGCTGACCTACGGCTTTGGATGAGTTTCATTGTGTACATGGGACCTAGAGGTCCTTGCAGAATCTTATGATGTTTGGATGAACTTTCCCTGCAAATGAAACTAGCCAAGTTTTTCACAGCTCTCCTTGCTCCTGAGATAATCACATGCCAACAGAAATCTATAGGTTGAATGATTGATTTTTAATACTTTATATCAAAGCACCTGTTTCTAGTAAATGCCAGTCTTAAATATAAATCTTTATTTATAGCATGAACAAACTGAGAAAAGCACTGGAGTAGTCAATAGTCAAAATGTTACATTTTATTTTATTTTTAAGGAAGACTTTATTCCTAATATGCAAAATAGGTGATAGAAGACAACAGACGAGCAGCTTTTCATTTTGGAACTTGCTAATTAACATTTAGTCTAATTGGTGCCAAAATATCTGTATCCACTGAGCAGAGATGTTAGAGCAAAAGAATTGAAGCCAGACTCATCTCAGTTAGGCTGGCGTAAATCGGGAGTAACTCCAATGAGTACAATGGTGGTATTCCTGATGTCCATTGGTAAAGCTGATATTGGCATCTGACCCTTTGTTCTATATACTAAGAGGGCTAGCATGAAAAAAATGCAGAATTCATGTTTTATATATTTTTCTCCTTATTGGCATTACCTTCTGTTCTGATTGCTTTAATAGTTCCCGTTGCTGGCTGAGTAAGAGATGAGCACTCAGATGTCCAATAAATAAATACAACAGACCCAAACTAACAAGCTGTATGTTGCTATGTGTGGTAATAACAAATCAGCTGCCATTTATACTTGCATAGAAACCCAGAATTTTAAGCTAAAATTTTAAGGTTTTGTTTTGTTTTGTTTTTTTTGCGGGGGGTGACTTATACATGGGTTAATAATGCAGCATTATTTCAGAATGCAGATTATTATTATATTTATTTAATAATGAAAACATTTGTTACAGTAGTTCATAGAGGCCAGCAAAGTTGGGCATGCACTGTGCTAGGCGCTATACAAACATAGTAAAATGACTGTCCCTGTCCCCAAAGGACTTATGATTTAAAATTAAGAGGTTGGCTAATATGCAAGTATTTATGATAACAAATCTTGCATCGTTTGGGGAGCGGTCGCCATAGTATATCAATATTATAATAATGTCACACATACTGAAATCTGTCTGCAAGCATCTGTTTTCGTATGTATACGTTTGTGTGTATGCAAAAGAAGTTACATTCTTTTTTTTAACTTAAAAGTATTAAATGTAATATTTTAAAAGGTGATGAGGTAAAGCAGAAATAGAGTTGTGTTGTATTTTATTTTAAATATATATGGTCATGATTATCAGTGGGAAAGGAAGCAGCCCTCCACGAAGCAGATGGCAACTTGGGTTTGTTTGAAAGCTTGTTTCATGTTTAAACAAAATATTGCTAATGCTGTGACAAAGAACTTTGTTTCTCTTGAGAACTGTCCTGAATGTTATTTTTTGTTTCATTTTGTTTTGTTCTTAGGGCTTATATCGTGGTGTGTATCATACATATGCAAAAAAAAACCAAAAAAAAAAAAACCCAATCCTAAATAAATCATTCCATTTATTTGTAAAACTTACTGAGAAAACTGAAGAAAGTTTACACTCCCATCATAACTATTCACCTTCTTCCAGGGGATAATTAAATGTAGTCCTTAGTCAAAACTATATGAAGGCTAAGAAAGATGTGACATACATAACTCATTCTAAAATGGATCTTGATAAATTTTATGAATGGGATTACATGACTAGATTGTCTGCGATAGCAGGAGACTGGACCCAATGACCCAGATGGTCCCAGCCAGTTCTCTATGTTCCTATCAAAATCATCCACTATAGGTTATTGGGGGGAGGGCTTGAACCTATAACCTTTTGAACTAAAATTATAAGCCTGTCCCGCCTGAGGTAAAGGACTAAAGCTCCCAAGTTGGTAGGTGTAATAGACCCTTTAGCCTCTAACGTGTACCGGCCAGTAGTGGGGACTTGAGTCTCGCAAAGTGGGTTAAAAAGGACTTCACAATTAGGTCCCCACTATCAGGAAAATATCTTAATTAGAAGTTCTCTAACTGTGGGAGTGTCATCCCAGGGGAGTAGGGGAAACTCCTTTTCTTGTATCATTTAGAACTTCACTAGATAAAGCACTCAAGAACATGAAACAGTAGGGAGATGGGCTGTATGACCTAACAGGCCTTTTCCATCTTTCATTTGTTTCTATTATTCTATGTCTTTTTAAAAAAAAGGCAAGCAAGCAAGCAAGCATTCTACCAAGATGCACTAAAATATGCTAACTGATAGGGGTTCAGATAATGTTACAGAAACCAGTGAAGGATATTTATCTGCCTACAAGGTAAATATCTAAATACTCATGGGGCTGATGGCATAGTTCAGCCATCAGCACAGAACTTCATTGCTTTCGAGTTCTGCCTCATCTTGAAACTCCCAGGCAAAACTTGAGGGGCAAGTCATGTCCCCAGGAATGGCGTGGAGAGGGGGGATCTCCATGTACAAAATTCACCCCCACACACACCCTACAATCACTACCTCACATAGTACCCTCTGTAGGGTCAAGGGCAAGCAGTGATTGGGCTCATGATGGAAAGAGGCAAGCAGGACACCCGCACACCAGGCCCATGGAGACTACAATAGAAAGGTAATAAAGCACAAACTGTATATTGACATGTCCATGGAGCCTTCTGGCCTGGGGAATCTCCTCCTTAAAGATGGGTCCCAGCGGAAGCCCTAGCGGAATGACTTAATTTGAAACACATTGCCAGGAAGTACGGTAGCAAGGGGGACTCTGTGGGGTTTGATAGCTTCCCCAAATTCTATTCCTTTTGGGATAGGGCAAGCTCTGCCCCCCCTCCTCCCCCAGGTCCTCTGTGAGGTGAATCTTGTGTAGTTTTCTTCCACCTTACTCCCCTCTCAGGATTTTTGTGGAGGGAGAAGACAATCCAGCCCCAGAGATTAAATCTTACCTTCACGGAGGTTTTCCAAAATACAGTCCCTTGTGTGGGATCAGATTATCTGCTGTGGAGAAATAAGATAGAGCAAAAAGAGCTGTATTCAGCTTCTTTCTGCCATATATCTACACGGCAGGGAGAAACCAGTGGACATCAGTGGGAGTTTTGCCACGTACTTCAAGAGAGCCAGGATTTCTCCTTAGGTCTTTCTCATGGTTAGTGTTGTCGAAAAAAGCCATAGGTAGCGTCCTGCCCTATCCCTACTGTCTGAAGTCTCATCTTCCCTTGGCAGAGAGAGAAGTGGAACCACACGCCTAGACTTTTTTCAGGCTGTGCTGCCAGATGCAGAACAAGTCTTCACTTACTTTGGAGCTTTTCTTTGCAGGATCCCTGAGCTAAGATTTAACTGCTTTGTTGTCATAAAAACATTATTCACTCAAGCAGGGTCCCTTGCCCTTAGAGGGATACATCTTAAGGAAGGATAGGTGCAGTATCACCACCTTCAGCATGGAGGAAGCAGTATGAGTGTCCACTGGAGTGTCATTGATGGGACCAGTGAGGTGTAGGTGCTGAATTAGTGCTCTCCTCAGTCATCCTGACAGTGTCCCTGCCCATTTTGAGGCCCCAATGCTACTTTCTTTTCCTCCATCAGAAGGGAGGTTTTGGCCACTTTCTGGCGCTGCAGTCTCCTCCCTTGGCAGAGAGTTGATGTCTCCATTGACCAAAGCTGATATGAGGCCTGAGGTAAATCTGGCTCATTTTTCCCTTTCTTTTCCTTTTAATCTGAGAAAACCATTGCCAGTTTGCAAAGCGGCTTTCAGCTTCAGCATGACATGAAAGAACCACCATTCCATCTCCTCCGAGTGAGTTGAAAACTCTGCAATTAGGAAAGATGGACAAGATGTCCTGAAACAGCTCTTCCACCTCTAATGAGTCTTTTATGCAGTTATGGTTCCTTTTCTGTGCTATCTGATGTTATCTCCCGAGATATAATCTGTTCCGACATCACAAGTTATGATCTGGTGTTGTCTGATGTATCCACTTCTTATTTAGTGCCAACAGCAATGATAGTGGTTTTCTCAGACCTGTCCACTGTAACTGGCAACCTCCTTGAAAATTTCAGCACAGAGACTAGGGACTGAATGGGCATAGAGAATGAACTCTCAGCTCCCCCATAAAGCTGACCCCCCTTCAGAAGAGGTATGAGATACATAGGCCATAAGGAGGTTTCTGCTATGACTACCTGGGCTATATTTTCAATAAATTTTCAGAAGCTCCAAAAATATTTAGGAGCACAATTATTATTGAAAATCAGTGGTCTCTATGCTCCTGGAGGCCCTGGGTGCTTTTGAAAATCTCTCTCTCTAGGGATGAATAAAAGATTTCAGTCTCCATGTCTATCAAATCACTGAAATTACCTTTAAATAAATAATTTTTTTTAAAAATAAGTAGAGGATGAAATACTTGGATATTTTTTCGCTTCATCCACATCAACCAATATTTCTGTTACCAGATACTTCATTCAACATGTTTTCATGTGGGCTGGGAAGACAGGCATGGGGAAGTTGAAAGCCTTTCACATTTGCATCCAAAATTCACATGGCACATTTGATAATAACCCTGGTCTCATACGGTTATATACTCCTGAGTGTGGAGGACTCTCAGTCTTTTAAACCATGTAACCCCTGAATTTAGCCTTCCATATTGGGGGTCAAGGGTGGAGTGGCTGCACACAGGGGCCTATTTATCCCTTGCAGTGTCTGGATTGGAGGAATGTGTGTTTGCTTATTCCAGAAGCCATTGGTCACTGACCACGGGTGAGATTACTGAATTCAGAAACCACATGCACTGGCCACAGAGGGCAACAAGCTGCCCTCTGTCCTGCCTCCTTCTTCCTTAAGATCCATGGAGCTCCCCCAACAAAGCCTGATTCTTTAGTTTCTGTGCTGGGAGGGACAAATTTCACTCTTAGTTATTAAGGAGAAAACATGGCACAGTAATGAGTTAGTGAAACACAAAGTCTGATGCTAAAGAGGAAATGAAAATGAAGCTCCTATAAAAGATGACTGGTATTTAAACACCTTGCCTCAGTACCTAGGGTCCTGATCAGGATTGCAAGAGCTGGATCTGTAATTAACACCTAAGGGAGTCATTTAGCTAGTTAGGGCTCTAATCACCAGCTGGATGATCTTATTTACCTCATCACTCTGTAAAGTGGAAGTTATATTTTTGTGAGCTATTTTCCAATAACTTTGCAGTTTATATTTTTCAAAAGCACAAATTATAGAGCGCACTTATTTATTATAGGAAGACAATGCTAGTAAATTTAATCTATTACTTTTGCTACGAGCTATTAGCTGTATATACAAAGACATTATATAAAGTGTTGCTATTTACTAAAACCAAACAGGATTTCCTCTTATAAAGCTCCCACACTAGATTGAAGTCTGCACAATGCATCAATTCTAATGTCCTATTGGGAATTTGTTTCTTGAGCAGATAACCAGCTTGCGCGGCAAAGAGTTTATTGAACCAATACTCCCCTTTGATTTATAGAAGCGCTTTGATTTTAATGGGGCTCATGGAGTCTGATTGTCTCTGCTATAGTGGATTTGGCAGCCTGTCACATTTTGCTAAAGGAAATCAGATCAGCACTGAGTTTCTCAGGGCTGGTCTAGCTGTCAGAGAGAGCTGAGGCCTAGCAGTATAAGCCAAGACTGGGAATCAGGTAGCCTTAAATTCTAATCAAAGCACTGCCACTGATTCACAATGTCTTTGTCTATGTAGAATGGAATACAAGAATTTACCTTTGATAAGGGATAAGCTACCACTGAGCTCAAGGTTTAAAAACCTAGGGAGCTTAGGGTGTTCTGCCAGTCCCACATGAAGGAGTGAGAATTCACCACACATGACACCATTAAACAAAAGATGTAGACAGATAAATTGATAAACACTCAGAAATCCAACCCTAGCTCTATAAAACTTTCCCAAAGATGATGCTTGGGGTGGTAGCAGTGGCCTGCTCTGTGCTCAATATTTTCTCCATATTTGGAATTAGGAAATTACCATGTGTGAACTGATATTTTGGGTCAAAGATGCATGTTAACCAGCCTCTCCTTTGTCCCCAATTCAGTGATTTATCACTCATAAAGACATGTTAATGCCTAGTTTAATATTTGATTTTGCAGGGCTTGATTAAACTCAGTTCACCTCTAAAGATTTCACCACAAACTCTGTGTGCGCATTTGACTGTAAAGAGGAGATGCCAAAATGAATGCAAGCCACAGGGTCACTTGCAAAAAGGAAAAAAAAAAAAAAAAGAGAGAGAGAGAGAGAGCTCAGAACTGAACATTACTTAGAGAACTTTTTCCTTTTGGCTGATCTTCTCCTGGAAGATGCAGAAAAACAAGGTGCCGTATAGCTTTTTTGATTATCTAGTCAAACTTAAAAAACAAACAAACAAAAAGGCCCAAGAAACTGTCATAGATACAGGTATCCTGTTTCCAAATCAGCCAGTGTCTGATGTCAATGTTTATCTTATAAAATTTAACCTGATAATTTATTTTGCTGCATTTGCCACGACAGTGAACAGTGGCCAAGCTGACCTTGATCTTTTCGTGACACTTGTTTCAGGTAGACATGAGCCAAACTCTTGCAACAGCCTTTTTCCAAGTGTCTGTGTTTTGGATCCTACTCTGGCCAGAACAATTTGGATCCTACTCTGGCCAGAACAATTTGCTTTGAGCTATATGTCAATGGAGTAACCAGCTAGAACAACACAAACTAAGGACCAAATTCCAGTATCCTACTCATATGGAATAGCACCTTGCTCCTCAGGCGGTCCCATTACAGTTGTTGGGAATATTCATGAAGTAACGTGTTACTTGACATGAGTAGAAGTATCAGAATCTGGGCCTTAGTTTCCTCTTCAGCTGAAATATAGATATGCATCCACTTCTGCTACTAAAGAACAGGTTCAGCTCACATCAGTGAGAACTGAAGTGAATGGGTGTTGAGGACATACTGTACTTCACAGGTCTGGACAGAAAAAAGGTACAGCTGCCCAGAATTAATTTGGCTATTGGTTCATCTCTCTTTTTAACAGTATCTTTTAAAAAGCCTAAACATTTTATTTACCTAGGAGAATCAGACTAATGCAAAAAAATTAGAATACAGGGAGGGAAGCACTTCTCTGTTGCATATGGTCTTTATTGTGTTATGAATGAAAAGTTGGAACTGAACTTGACAGATGTGTTTGACTGGGAGATAATTTTTTTTAATCTCATAACATTGGCACTCCCCTGTGACCCTGTTTTAATATGACGCGTTTCCTCTCTCCTGCCACTGGAAGAAAAGCTACAGACCACCACATTATTTACTAATGTTTTTTAATTCAGTGTGTGCACTAATCAAAAGAACAAACCTCTTCTCCAACTTTTCAACAACTATTGTAATTGTTTTTCATAGGAATCAATTTTTAATTGTAACATTGTTCTGCTAAAGCCCTATTGTCTGTGTCCTTCAAAACTGTCAGTTAATTAAATAAAATTAAAGCGCTGAAAAGCACATTGTTGTAATTGCTTTGTATGTTTGAATTGTCTTATCAGAAAACAAGGTTATGAATTTCATCTGTTGAGACGCAAAAATAAAATACTTTCATAAAAAAATAATAATTCTCCTGGGTTTTGTTTGAGGTGCCTGAGTCGTAAGTGTGGTGGTGTTGATGGACTAATATTGCGTTCGCCATACATGTAGTGTTCATTGAGAATAATGGTTACAGCCCAAAAAAAGAAAGTTAGAGTGGCAAAGTCAAGCACTCACAAGTTAGGAAACGCCGGAATTAAACTGGCCTATGCAACCTTAATTCCAGGCCTAGTAGATGTGATCATGCACTAAAGCCTGTAGGATGATGTACATGCTATTGTTTCCACTCCCTCCATCTCCAGTCAGGTAGCATATTCCTTCTAGTCCTCACTGCCTGGGTGCCAGCTGTGGGAGCACTGACAACCCAGAAGGGACAGTCTGGTTCCCTGCTCTCATTTGCAGTGCCCAGTGTAACAGCAACCCCTGGCAGACGGGAGAAGCACCTGCAGGGAGTGGTCGCTCAGTCCCGTCAGCTCTGGGCTGGAGCACAATCGGTCACTCCGTGGGAATAATGCATGTGCAGTCAGGTTTGCATGGACGAGCCGTGAGGGCTTTGGCGCGTGCTCAGCGCAGATGATGTAGTCAGAGAATTTAGCTGCCAGACCCCCTCAGCATATGTGAATTGGGATTTTCAGAGCCTTGTAACTTGAACAGAGTTTCATAGGATGGCAAAAGGCATCTTGACACGAGCATGCCCCCTCCCCACCCCTAACCCAATCACATTTCAAGTCCCTGCTCCAAAGCATGGAGATATTACAGCTCTTCAATGAAACTGCTGTAAGAATTTTTTTTTTTTAAACATGGTCAATACAATACATTTTTCCCTAACCTCATTCTGAGAAATGACAACCATTTTAGCTGAAATTTCCCAAAAACATTTGGCCTCAGGCAGACATCCAGCATGGGAAATGTCAAGTGGAACGATTAAAATATGGCACAGTTATAAGCAATTGAAAACTGGGTCTTATAACGGCAAGTGTGGGCAACCTTAACTATAAGAAGCATTACTTGTACCACAGATAATTAGTCAGAATCAGGCCAGCAGCGTAGATAGGGAGAGGGATGGGCAGTAATCAAACGAAGTCTGTTTTTCCCCAAGGTGCTGATCCTGTATTCCTTGCACACTGATGCTCTCTGTGACTAAGTCACTTAGGGACGCGTCTCCTTTGCCCTGCAAACTGTGTATCCATTTAACTCTGTATAACATAGATGTAAAATGCTACCAAATCTGAACAGTAGTGCATTGCATTGCACCGGTATAAATTCCTACACAACGTGCAGGGCACCACTGTATGTACCTTATGGTGCATGCATGTGTGTGTATATATACTTTCCTGAATGTGGGTCAATCATTGTTGTAACTCCATTGGGTTCCCTGGTGTTACATGGGGGATGAAGTTGGCTGTGTGTGATTACAAACACATCCGCAGCATATGCCACAGTTAAATACCAAGACTAAAACATCATTGCCTGCTAAAGCTTTTGTAACTGTAACCAGACACATCCACGCTAATGCAGGAGCCAGATAACTGTTTAGTTAATAACTGCCCCCTCCCCCCATGGTTTATACACAAATAGAGCAAAGCTCTTGTACAACACTCTATGAACCAGTTCTGGGTGCCTGAGCATGATTAGGCTGCTTTCTTTGCTCCACACCCAGCTGTAGAAGCCGTGCTGCTTGTACTAAACATGCCCCTAAAGAACAGGTACATGGAAAGGCACACAGCTGCGGTGTATCATGAGACTAGTTGTAAAAGGGGAAAGTGCTGGCCACTGGAATAAAGGTTCTGAAACCAAAGACAAGGGACATGTGCCAGTTGACAACCTAAGGTCTGGTTTCATCCAGCCATCCTACAAGGGGAAAGGTAATAGCCAGTGTCAGCATTTCACAGTCTACTTTGAAAGGTTACTAACTTGTAGCTAAAGTAATCTGGTAAATCAGGAAGTTTACGTGGTGATCTATTGGCTCAGTGTTCTAAGAAGGCCTGGGCCTGTGGAAATCCATGGTCAGCATTTATCATTAGGAACAATACTGTAGGTTCAGGGCCAGACTGGGCCACTGAGGAACTGCAAGGCAGGCAGGCGCTTCAGCCCCAGACTATGCACGGGTTGGGCATTCTCCAGGTAGCTATTGTAGGCAATGCTAGAGTAGGAGTTGAACGACATCACTAGTTCTACACCGTGCAACGCAGAGCACCAAGCCACCTACAATAGCTCTACAGTTGCTGGCCTGCTTGCTGCCCTTCTATGCTTCTACCACATCCCACCAGACCTCTAGCCACAACAAACGGTGGGAGAAGTACAAAGAAGCCTTTGGAGCCATCCTACCCAATCGCAGGTGCTTGGCCTGACAACTCAGGCTTCTGGGCAGTTTCTTAAGGCCTCAGGATCTTGCCCTAACGGCAGTGGCTACCACTATGGAAGAGGCATCAACAGAGACCCGAGAGAAGGGTCTTGCCAGGACAGGCTGGTAGGTCTGGAATCCCCATTTAAAAGGTGGGAGTACATCTAATCCTTTAATTATTTTTGTTTTAAAGGCAGAAAAATCATCTCCTCCCCCATTTAAATAAACATGGGAGAGAAACAATGTCTGTGGGGCTGGGATGTTGTTTCACGAGATGCCAAGATGAAAATCTCAGGCCTTTCTATTCCCCATTGTTGGCAGGTGTGCTTCCAAGGAGACAAATCATGCCTGCCCTCCTACTTCAGCCCAGTACAGGAGAAGCAATGAGTACCAGCAGCGCCAGCCTCCAATGCAGCTAGACCACTCAGATGGCCACCATCACCTCCTGACGCCCAGTCCAGTCAAGGTGAGTGTGAAGAGCAACGAGGGCCCCAGAAGGGCATTTTGGTGGTCCAGAGGCAGGGAGAGCATCCAAGGGTTACTGAAATAAATGATATTGGGAACCTGTCAGGGCAGAGGAGAGGCAGTGAGAAAATGGAGGAATGGCAGTCTAGCGGTGACGTTGTTGTTGGTTCAGGAGGAAGGATGGACTTTAGGAGGGGGAGGCTACAAGCAATGAAACTGATGTGAGACTGGCTGGAGAGTAGGAAAGAGAATTTTCTAGAGGTGGGTGGTGAGGGCTATGTGTGCTGGATGTGACTGAGAAAGAGGAAGTGGAATTGCAGAGAGGCTAGAATATTAAACTGACATTGAAGCGGGTGGGAGGAAGGGATTAGATATTTGGGGGGATGAGGAAGAAAAATGGACTATGGATGGGGGAAGGACACAAAAGATGGATTTTTTTTCAGCAATAATGTTCTCCCATTATACCAAAATAATGACAACAGTACTTTGCAGCAAGAGAGTGCTTTCTATCTTCAAAATTATTTACATTTATTACCTGATATTCCCAACAACCCTGAGAAGTAGGCTATCTTATTATCATCATTTTTACCAATGGAAAAATGGATGCTGAATGGTTAAGTGATTTGTCCTAGGCCTCAGAATGAGTCCATGTCAGAGCCAGGATTAGAACTTGGAAATTTAGCTACTCGTCTCAGTACCCATTGGAGACAGATAAACAAGTAGCACTGTTTTCGTATGGACAGCTGTGTTGAGTGGTGGAAATTGCAACATTCAGAAAACGATATATGTTTAGGCCTGTAATGTAAATGTATATCAAATATGTTGACTTCCAAAAGGTTTCATCCATTAGTGGCATCTCCATTCCATCCACAGTGGGGAGGTTTTAAGAAAAGTAAAAGGGAAGAAAAATCTCCACAAGAAGGTAAGTAGTAAGGTGGATAATAATAGCATTACACATACAGAATATCTTTGTAAATAAGCTCAGTGCTTTTCTGTACTTGTTGTCTAGACCTGAGAGTCTGCAATCAGACACACAAGGCCCCGATTTGGCAAAGCACTTAAGCACATGCTTAACGTTAAATACATGAGTAATCTCATTAACTACAATGAGAGTAATTTCAGTGGGACGTCAAGTACCTACCAGACTGGGGCTTTAGAAACAAACATGTGAATAGGACTGAATGGGAATTTTTCAACTGACCATTTTTCTGTTCAATAATGCCAATTTATCAAAACTGAATCTTTTTGCAGAGACATATGCATTTCAATGAAACTTAGGCTGAAGGTTTCTCAGATCCAGGATGGAATTTCTAGTCAAACAAATGAGAGAAAGAACCACTCACCCACTCCCAACTAGACAATAGGACACTATCTTGGGATGTGGAAGACCTAGGTTCAAGACCTTACTTTGCCTAACCACTGAGTTATAGAGTCACTCTGGCTTAATTAATTATTTGAACAAAGTGGAATAGCTTCAACAGGAAAGACTGACTCTCTAGCCTGAAACTCTGGTTTTCTTCTGGCCAGCCCCAGCCTTGAATATCATGGTGGCTTCTGTTAGTAAAGTGTTCCTCTACAAGCAGAGCTTTAGTGTCAGTTTTTTTCAGTGTAAGGAGTTAAAGAAACGGTATGAGCCCCAGATGTAGCACTTTGTGTTTGTTCTTATTAGGAATGGGTGAACTGGTTCAGATAAAATTAGAACTAACCTCAAACTCCTGGCCAAATATTGAACCTGAATGAAAGTGTTCTTGGGGGAAAAAAAGTTTTGTTAGCTTTTTCCCTCATTATTCTCCATCCTTGCAAGTGTCGTCAGAGAGGTTAGTTTCTGGAAGTATTTCCTAACTGACTGGAAGCAGAAAGCCTGTTCTCATGGAATTTCCATCCCAAGTCTGCAAACTCATACTGACTTGCAAATCTTTTGTGGTCTGCCTAGCACTATTTATTACTTTTGTGAACCAATCCTGATTGACTGGGAGTTATTTTTCATTAACCAGGAGCAATCATCTCTCGGCACACCACCATAACATTACTCATTTTCCTGAGTGCAGATTAGAACATTAATATGGGTGAATTGTCCCACTGCTACTATGGATGTAACATGGGACTCCATGGAAATTTTGCAGTGGTTTAGCATTAAAGTCAAAAGATAGCAACAGCATTTATTTTGTTCCTCCATAATAGAAACCAAATAACTGCATGGAAGGATGAAGAGGCATTTTCTTCTGCCAGCATTATCATGAGATAACAGCCGCAGCCAGCACAGGAAAATGGTTTGTCTTCCTTCATCTACTTCAAAATCTCACACCCCCGTCCTAATGAAGCTGTCTTTTATTAGACACCTTTCTAAAGTGGCTTATTTAACAGAAATACAAAACCTCCATCTATTTTTCTCATACCACTTTTTTCTTCATTTGAATAGGCTGTCTCAGCCCCTTACACTAAAATTAAGGGGGACAATAGATCACGTCACTGACCTGGGTGGGTGGAACAAGGTCTCCATTTTTAAAGGAAACCTATGTTTGTGACAATTTACTGGTTTTCCTTCAGGTGTGGCATGGTATGAATATAAAGCCTAATGAAATGGAGTGGTGTTTTCATCCTCATTTTGTTATATAAGAGTCATATGCATGGTAAGAAGCACAAGAACACAATCAGGCTCGCTCTCTCTCTGTGCTGATTCAAAGTCCACTAATGTCAATGGGAGGCTTTCAGCTGTGTCTCATGCTCTCTCTTTAAATGATTTTAATCTTTCCTTGTTCAGATGGATGGATGCTGTGTTCTGTCCTTGGTTTAGTTGAACAAAGAGTACAGGTGCAGATGCAGTGCCCAGGAGGGGCTCCAAAGCCCCCGTATTTACTCACAAACAAACAAAGAGGGTTGTTAACAATGTTTGCTTAGTGTTTAGCAAAGCAGTCTTGGAGTTAATCTGTAGAAATTCATCTCACCCTTCACTGATCCAGAAACAGATATATGGTGAATGGCGGAGACTGGTTCTGAAGCTCAGAGCTTAATATATTATTTAGATTTCCAATTAAACCTCTGCGTGGTAAATAATGACAAAACTGGCCTTCCCACTGTGCTTTTGTAATCTTTACAATACAGCGTGTATTATTTATGCAACATCTCCATTTAGCTGCTCCAATCTGCAGCAATGCAATCCTGCCCTGTTTTACAGATCTGATATTGGTAGTCCTGCCTTTATTTGTTTTTTAAAAGTCACTAAAAGGGACTAATTCTGAAAGGAACTGAGAACCTACAACCCCACTGAGAGTCGCAGATACCCAGCACCACTCAAAGCTTTTTAAAAGGGGCTTTAAGGGGTAGGGCAAGACAATGCTATAATTAGCAACATATTCAAATGTAGGGCCACATTGTGGAGCCCTTTTCCACCCTGGTGAGGGCTTATATGAGTGGTCCCACTGAAGTGAGTAAGTGCTCACTAGGAAATGGAAGGCACAGCGGGGTTTTAGTGGGATATAGAGTCTTTTCTCTCTAGCTCACCAGTTCTACTCCACTTAAGGCCAGTGATATCTGAAAGCTGTTACCATCCAATGGCTATTCAGTGGTGTAACAGGGCAGCCCATCCCTATAAGGGCGAGAAGATTGGGGCTGGTCAGCCTTGCCCTGCTACACCTGTGCACAGTTAGACTTAAAAGGATGAAAGGCCAACAGCCGAAGGCTGGCTGGGAAGAGGAGCAGATAGATTGTCCGGAGGCGAGCAAGGAACCTAACTGCAGGCAGGAACTACAGCCTGCCTGAAAACTCTGGGTAAGGGGAGAGGGCATAAGCCCAGGGATGATAAGGTTGAAGTCCAGGAGTTGGTGTAGTTTATTAGAGCTGGGGCTAGCCTGCAAAGGAGGAGTCTAGCAGCTGAGCCCGGCAGAGCTGAAGATTAGCTTATTTTGCTATGCTCTTTTGGACTTTTTGTGAAAGATTCTGGGCCCTGAAAGGGATCGGACTGTCTTATGTGGACTGGCTGCAGAGCCAGGACACGCCTTTGGCCAGAATGAACCAGAGAAGGCACTGGAGAAACTGAGGCAGAGCTGCCACAATACCACTTCCAGCTATGAGGCAGCACGCTGGGGCAGCCCTTTTGTGGCAGGTAGCCTACGTGTAATGAGTTGGTTTAAGTACCTCTGTGTGACTCACAAAACCACTAACACAAGTGGCACTATCTGGAACCATTCAGACGGTCTCTGCCATGGCAACACTCCCTCGACAAAGGGGCCTTACAAGGTAAATTACGTTTTAAACAAACCTCTCAGGTGTGACTAGGAAGTTTCAATGCCCTGCGAATTCAGAGGGAAGGGGAATCTAGCCAAGCCATATAGTTCTGTCTCATAAGCTATCACGCGTATGCTGTAGAGGTACTCAGATGCTAAAGCAATGGACTAGCTAAAAACCTACATAGACAACTACGGAGCTGGCATCTTTAAGAGGGAGCAGGGCCCAGTGCACGTGTCACTGAAGCCAGGTCAACTGCCTCTGTGCTGGCCTTAAGAGAAGGTACCTGGGCCTTGGGGAGAGAAGAGAGGCAGGAGAGAGCTCCCTGAGAACAGAGGAGAGACATAAGGAAGAGTTTCCCAGGGGAAGTGCTCAGAAGCGCAGTAACTGCTGGTGGTGAGTGCTAAGGAACTGATTAGAGCTGGGGAACCCGGCCAAGTTGCAGGAAGTCTTGTGTAGAGGCCAGTAGGAATGAAGGGAGATCCAGCTTGGTCAGTGTAAGCTGGGCCTGGAAGCAAGGGAGGGAAGTTCCCCAGGAGCAGGGGTAGGACTCACAAGCAACGATGCCAGGAGAGTGTAACATTGTAAAGACCCCTCTGGCAGAAGACCCAAAGTGGAGGGCAGTGAGAGGAGCCCAGGAACAAGGGGTTGGCCCAGGAGGGATGTTTCCCTGGATAGGGATATGACACACTGGTGAGGAGGCTGGAGGGAGTAAAGCATAGTAAGGAGCCCTCTTGTAGGAGACCTGATTTGGGGACACAGGAGAAGACTCACAGGAGAGAAGTGGGTCTTGGAACTCCCAAGTAGACAGCCTGGAGAGTGGGGCCCTGGAACTGGGGCAGAATGGCTGATGACTCTTAGCTGGGCAACCCAGGAATAGTGACCCTTGAACGCGGCCGTGTTGTAACTTTATGATAACGGTTCTGTGGATTATGGTCTATGTATATGAATAAATTAAGTCCAGAGGAGGGCATTTTTAACCAAACATTGAAAAACACTGTGTTCCTTTTATGGCTGGACTAATGGGAAACTGAGGCAGGGCTCTGCAGTGCCACCCCGGCTATGAGGCTCAGGAGGCGACCAGTTCTGCCAGTACTAAGTCTTACCAGGTTTATTTCTTGCTTTCCTTTGTAACTATATTTCCGGCCAGCGATGTCAGGATTTTTAGCTAGTTTCCAGTGATCTGTTTTTATTTCTATGCTGCTACTTTTTGGGTTCTGTCTCTATAGATATAACGGGCACATTAGGAATGCAAATACAGGTTCCCTGCTGCAGCCAAGCTGTGCTTAGTACAGAGCCCAGACTGAGGCTTTAAAGGGGCCTTTAAGTCACCTTTGTATTTTCCCAGTCCCAAGGTTGCTGGGTGCCAGACTGTCCTTGGCATAAAACAGGCAGCTTGGAGGAGGCTGCTCTGTTTTACACCTGGTTGCCCCCGCCCCCAGGGTCAGATCTAAAAGCCGGGAACAAGTCAGATGCAGATATGTCCAAGACACTCCCTCTTTTCCTTGCGGATAGCCACCAACAATGGAGCTGGGAATGGTGGCATCCACTCTGGATCAGGCCTTCTGTTTTACAGATGCTTTGCACCAACACAAAGCATCCTGTAATGTAAATGAGACGTGGGCCAGTATTCATTATCATCTACCACATAGTGGTGTCTAAAATACTGTGGTTATTACCTCATAGTGGGAGTAAGAGGATATTGTAGTATCTCAGATATCATTATGCAAAAACTTTTGGTAAATCTTGACCCATAATCTATAAATCACTTTGTCCGCACAGTATTTTATGTGAAGTTACTTTCTGGATATGCATGACAAAATGAAATCTGCCATGGGAGGATCTGTTGATTCTCATTATCAAGGACAAATAGGAGGCTGTTTGAATAACAGCCCTAGCACTTAACAGGAACCTTTGTGTTTAGCTGAGGAAGAAACAAAGAATTTGTTCTCTGCACTGAAAACCTAAGGCAAGCACTGAGCGTTAGCCTCATTCTTCTCACGCTGAAGTGAATGGTAAAACTCCCACTGGCTATAATGGGAGCAGGGTAAGGCCAAGGCTAAGTACCTCCGAAACTGTCACCCTAATGGTCTCAGGCTGCCTGACAAAAGCAAGTGTTAAACAGATGTCGGGCTGAGCTCTGTGAAACACACTGATCATTTCCTCTCCTTTAATATAGCCCTCATTCTTAGCAGTGCTTTGTTCAGTTACAATGATCACATGTCACTCTATGGCTGGTCCACAGCCAAATGCATGGCAGAAGCAAATGGCTTCTTTCTGTTTGCTCTTCTTAAGTTTGCTTGTTTTAATTCTCGGTGACAGCCATTGTGAGAAGACAGATGTCTAATTGTTTGCCCAAATGTTAAATTACTTACTAAAGTGATTCACTCATTTTGTAGTTCATCACACTGCCAGGTACCCAGGAGAAGACTAAGATTTGACTATGTCAGCAAACAGCTGAAGATTATTTTGAGCAATATTGTGCCCAGTGTGAAATCAGACTAGTCTGACCATTCGCAATGACACAATTGTAAACAATTGCCATCCGAATTCACCAGTTCAATTTGTGAATCAACCTCATCCCACTATTTTAGGGGAAAATGTATTGTAGTGAACAGGCCCATTTTTTCAAGGTTGTATAGGCTGAGCCAAAGCCCAGTAAAATCAGTGGCAGTTTTTCCATAGCTTTAAATGGGTATAGGATCAGGCCTTTAAAAAACAATTTATGTTGTGATAAGGTATTGGTGGCTGCCAGCAGGCATGTCTTTGATCTATAGGCAAACACAGACCTATCTGAAGCTAGTGGGCCCTTCATTCAGGTTAAATGGGGGAGCAATTAAATGTCCCTTAATTTAGAGATAACAGAAACAATAGATGTTACTGTCCAAGACATTGGGCCGAAGACCTGAGCAAGAATTTGAGGGAATATGAGAGTCTTCTCTGGGATGATAACAAAAACTGGAGCTTAGGCATTAATGGGTGGAGGTGCCGGAATTTCTGTTAGAAGCAGAAAGAAACAAAAGCAGCTGGTGGAAGTGTGGCCTTGGGAGTGGGCAGAATGAAAGCTCCTTGGAGCAAAGGACTGGATGGAAAGTAGGCTTGGATTTAGGAACAAGGACGCTTCCTCCTGTTTGTTCCTGATATGTTCAGGGGAAACAGGACATTCTGTACATTCTTTGTAAATAAACAGGATTACACTAAAGAGATTATTTATTCCATCATCAAATTCTCCTCCTAACAGAAACAAGTCAGCAAGGCTCTGAATATTGGCTAACAGCTTGGCCCAAGTGTCAAAAATATTGTACCATTTGTACATGCTATAGCAATTTATTCTGTATGGCTCAAATGGCCAGATGGATTTCTTTTCCATATACTAGAAGTAAAAACTGGTGATGAGGATTTGAACGGGCCAAGGAAACAAGGGAAATTTCTCTTTGGGATTACTATTTCAATGGGTATCTAAATAACGGATACTTATTATTAGTGGTGGGAGTAGCAGTGAACAGGACCTAAAGTTTGGATCAGGAATTATCCTTGAAAAATGTTCAAATGAGTTCTAACAATAGGAAAGATTTATAATTTTCCTTGCCTAGTGAGCTATTTTGAGTGGCCTTTTTTTTTGCAGGGTCAGACTAACCATTTAGGCCCAGAAGCTGCCCTGAAATCTATAACAGGCAGAAGTTGGCAGATTTTATTACGAGACACACAATCTTAAACTGGCTACCAACTAACAAAGATTTCCACAGTTTCTGCCTAGTCTGAACCAAGTTAAACCAGCTTTTCTGTGCTTGCCTTGTGTTTTCAGGCTTTTCATCAGCAAACGCATTTCTCTGGATATCAGGTGTCTGTTTAGAGACATTTCTATTAGTCTTAGAAATCTTACATAGTACAGCAGTTTCAGAAAAGAACTTTGAAAATATGAAAAATCCAACCACTTAAAACCCCAGTTCAGGAAGATATTTCTAAGCCATCACCTCATTCCTTATCAGATACAAGAGCTTCACCCTAATTATGTGCATAGCACTGATGCATGTTAAAAGGAATCTGCACGTTTTGTTCAGTGAAACTCAGTAAAAGTACTCATATAAAACACTTTTCACATTTATAGACTGCACAGTCTATTTTACATGAACAATTTATAATTAAAATAGGAATGTAATACTTTTTGCATCCAACACCCTTCGGTTCACATTAAATTGACTTTACTCACACTCTCAAAGTACAGTCACTCTGTGGTGCAACAAGGTGAAGAAGCAGCAGTAGAGTGGTCACTGCCACATCCCTAGCCTGCTGGACATTCCGGTACTTCCGGGAATGGCGTTGGCCCACCCGCTGGTGTGACTTCCCATGTAGCGTGCATGAAGTCACACAGCACAGAGGATGCAATTTTGCAGAGTACACTGCCCTGCCCCCACCACCATGCGCTCACATGCACCATGCAGAAGTGGGGCAGCATGGTCTTCAAAATGGAGTCCTCTCCTCCATGATATCAGACACAAACACATCCTATTTTGTCTCAGTACCTCACAAGCCTTAAAAAAAAAAAAAAAAAAAAAAGAGGCTGGCTTAAAACCAGATGAATGGTGTGCCCAAACAGCAGTAAAATTCATGGTTTCTCTTGCCATCTTTCTTTCTGGACAACTTTCAGCATACTGGGATCCTTATCCCATGCAGATGCAAATTGGGAGTAGCCTCACAGAAGTCAATTGCACTCCTGTAACACCCATACATGAGATTATCTACCATGACGCCAATCCTCAATCTCTGACTGGTAACTCAGGAGGTGCAGTAAATCTGAGATCTTTGTCAAAAGAAATATTTTGTGGATACAAATCATTTTTGACAAAGGTGTTTTTTAAAGAAAAATTGGAAGAGGCATTTTAATAAGGTCAAAGTATTTCATGTTGGCCTCTTGTGAATGGAACGCTTCTGTGGTCAGTTTTCAGACAACTTTTTGTTTCAAATTGTAAACTATTAATATAAAATGAAAAAAGTTAAACAGCAGAACAAAAACATTTTGTGTTGGGTTTTTTGTGACGACAGAACCCTTTTTCCCCCAGAATTTTACTCTCAGAAAATTACACAATTCCCTATGAAATGAAAATCCAGCTCCTGTTCATCTCTACTTGTAGAATTTCCTTCCTGCTTGCTCAGCAGCCTTTAAAAATAAGTTAAATAGATTTGGCTCTTTAAGAGAGTAAGGGATTTTGGAGGTGGGGGGTTAAGTAGTGAGAATGGAGGACGTCTATAGGTACTGTAACACTATATCAGGACTGTAATATTGTTAAGCATGTTGCCATGCTGAGTAAGCAGCTTGTTTGAGCTCCTGTCTCTCACTTTGACTGAGAACATACCACACCTTTAGCAATAGCTGAGTATGCCATTAAACCTTTCATGTCCTAAACCACACCATACACCCTGCACCAACCCCCTCCAGTATCAACACAACAAAGTAGTGATAAGTCAACATTCTTGTCAGAGTTTATACATTTAAACCTAAATAGCCCCATGGATTTCTTTCCAACATTGTCACACTTCCTATGCATGTCTCTTTTTCTCCCTTTAATTCAGGTTGTGGACATTCCTCCACATACACTATTCTACAGTAATCACGCAAAAACACTTGCACTATTGCTGTTACAAGGTTCTCCAGATTCACTCACATTTGTTTTGCAGTAGCATCACCACTGGCTTCAGTGGAGTTTCTCCTGATTTATATAACTGGAAATGAGAGGAGAATCAAGCCCTAGTGCTTTGGACCTTGACATTAGAAAGAATACTGCAATATATTTTATAATTAAGGCAAGGAGCTCAATAGTGTGGTTAAGTGAGACTGGTAGTTACTAGCCTGGTGCCATACTTTTTCTTAGAGTGACCACCTTTTCAAAAGGCAAAAGCAGGACACATGCAGGAGCCTCACACTTCACTCTTCACCCTAGGCAATGCCCCCCGGCCAGGCCAGAGAATCTGAGCCATGATAAGAGCCGCCCAGGGAGCCTGGGCCACTGTGGGGAGCCCTGGACCTTCACCTGCCCTGGGCAGAGTGCCAGGGTGTCTGAGAGCATCCTCCAGCCTATGTCTCTGTCCCCTGGCGTCCGCCGCCCAGGGCAGATGGAGGGTGTTGGACTCCCTGGGTGGCTCTTACCATGGCCTGGCTCCAGCTTGCAGCCTGGCCAAGAGGAGGAGCAGAGGTGGGGCTTCATAGTGGGGAGGAGGCCTAAGGCCCCCTTCAGCTCCCTCCACTGGGAAGAGGCTCCTGAGCTGGAGCAGTGCCTCAGGGAATCCAAGACAAATGCTGTCCTGGAGTCATTCAGGACTTGAACTCTGCATTTTGGATCTGTCCCACCCAATTTGGGATGAGTGGTCACCCTACCTGTTCTATTTTTCTCCTTGAACACTATCAAATCCCATCTCAAATGGGCAATGTCCTGTACATGACAGACTTCTACAGAGGGCTTACTGTTACCTTCCCAAAACTTAGTCCAGTATATTTTGCTGCATCGCTACCCCTATCCCCACAAAGTGAAATTCACCCCTGCACCGAGGGCCATGTGCCCCCCCCCCCCGGGTGCTCAATATAGGCCTTAAGCAGTATATAGGCCACGTGTTAGCTCTCCTCACAGGGGTGAATTTCATCCATAACGTTTCTCTCTTTGTCATTCTTCCACCACTGTCATTCTTTTATTCCAAACTCCTCTCGCTGCAAAACTCATTTTCCTCTGTCATGCTCCCTTTCCCATTTACAGTCTGGACCTAGCTTCCCCCATCCCCAAATTGCTCTTTCCAATTCCTTCCCCTGACCGCCCTCCACAGGCCTGATCCTTTGCTGCAGTCATTTGCATTTTTATTATTGGTGGTGGTGTATTTCAAAGTGTGTGCTCCTTCTATTTAGAAAACTCATTAATATTCAGAGCCTGTGTACTGTACAACCCTTATTAAATAACGAGCCCACTGCATGCACATCTCCCACATGGTGTCTTGCATTAGTTAGAGCTGGTCGTGGCAAGCATTAGTAAATTTAATAAAATTGTTATTACATATTCACCGTGTACTCCTTTGAAGCCCCAGCCTGGTGTGCCATGAATGCATGATTAGGATGGAAAACATAGATCAGTAACTCCACAAGGCCTTACTTTGAAGCTTTATGACACCACTGACTACAAAAAGTTCTCTAGTTTATATTAGGTCTCAAATCAGCAAAAAACCCAATACCATGAGTGTTGAATACAGCAAAGCCACTTTATAGTATACAGGGCTTGAATGTAATTGTAATAACACTTAGTGTAAAGATGCCAACTTAATTTACCTAATATCTGTATAGTGCAGTTGAAA
Organism: Mesoclemmys tuberculata; assembly: GCA_007922155.1. Classification (NCBI taxonomy): domain Eukaryota; kingdom Metazoa; phylum Chordata; order Testudines; family Chelidae; genus Mesoclemmys; species Mesoclemmys tuberculata. Next base: position 15,790,927 of record ML675650.1, read on the forward strand.
TGCAATCTCACAGTACAATTTAGAAATGAACCCAAACATTCATGTACACTGAGGGTGTTGAAAATCCATCCCTGGATCAGTATCCAAATTTTGAAAATGGCCCATGTCTATAGAACGGACTGATGTGAAATCTCAGGTCTAAATACCCTCAAGTGCAGGGATATGCAACAGCCAGACTCGCATTCTCCAGCTGGTGTGTGTGTTTCCTCTAAAGACCATGAATTCTGCTAGGGTTGTATTATTTCTTTATTATTTTTCATTTATTTTGAGAGAAACCCAGACAGTTCATCTCCCCTCCAGGTGTAAATCAGAAAAGAGTCACCAAAATACTCCAATGAAGGAACACCATGAAAAACAGCTTTCCCTGAGCAAAATTCCCACTGCGCAGTCGGGTTTCTAGACCAAAGAGGTTCAGAGAGGAGTATAGTGAAGGATTAGAAGTTTTCTGTGTTTATCTGAATTGAACCTTGATGAGGTTCACTCATGACTAGCTTCTCCACTCATCAATGCTTAGCAATATCCATTTTCAATTTGCAGAGCAGTCTGTACAAATGGCGTTCTGCATCTTGATCAGTTTAGGACAATATCTTGGTTTTTTGAGGTTGTGAGTGTGTATCTTAAGGTTCAGTGCAGATATTTCTGATAGATCATTGAGTCGGAAAGGTGCCTTCATTTTCTCATCTCATGCATAATCACTAAAAGGGGCCCTGTCATGGCTGGATAGATAAAATGTAACCTCCTTGAATTAAATTTTTAAAAATGCTTTTTGAATAACACTTTATTACTGGCACAGCTTCAGCAGCTGAAAGGTCTATTGATGTTCCACTGAAAGCACAACAGAACATCATGGGGTCACGAGTACCTCAGGCAGGGTTGGCAGGAGAATTTTGCCTGACATGATTAGCCTGTAAAGCAGCAGTTTCAAAGCAGTTCATATTCCCCCGTTCTAAAACAATCTATCAGCCACCTTCAAAGCAAGGTTTTGCAACAGGGCTGAGAACTTCAAGGGCAATAAGGATACCGGTTTTGTTATGATCTTGGAGGTCTCTTTGTTTGTTGCACCACCCCTCTATTATCCTTGTCTTTTCTACTCATGTGAGGAGGAAGGGCATGGAAATGTTTTGTCATGCTGCAAAGTGTCTCTATTGGAAATCCTGTGACCATGTTGATTTCCTCAACTATAAATTCATGCTCTCCTTTTTCAGTCTATTCTACTTCTCCAACTTACTTGAATCCCACTCCCACATTCCCAGCTGCCTTTTTGCCACTTTTGATTTGCTCCTCACGCTCTTCCCTCTTCCTCCTGCCTCCATTTCTCTTTCCGCACAGGACGTCGCAGATTTCTTCCAACAGAAAATTGACACAATACAACGTGACTTTCCCCCTCCCCATAGCTTGCCTGCCCTTCTCCTCCTACAGCTCTCACCTCCTTTTCCCCAGTCACATCAAACAAACTCCTTGTCTTCACTTTCAGGACCATTCATGATCTATCCCCACCCTGCCTAGCCTCTCTCACTGAGTACTGAAATGTCATCTCCCACCTCCAATCAGCCACTGAGGCCAGCCTCCATCGCTTGCTTGTTAAATTTTCAAACAGGCACCTTGATACTTTCTTCTGTGCTGCCCCTCACGTATGGGAGGTGCTGCCTGTAAACATCCATCACCTCATTATCCTCCTTCAGTTCCATCCTTAAAATTCTCCTTTGCCTTATTGCCTACAACAAACCTGAAAAGGGTTAGGCTCCTGGCAAGCTGAGACCATTGCATAGCAGGCTGACCGATATTGTCTCTGTTTCCTTGTAATCCCCCATCGGTCCATAGCCATCTGTTGTCTCGTGTCTTATGCTGAGATTATAAACTCCTTGGGGTAGGAACCATCTTTCCATTCTATGTCTGTATAGCACTTGGTACAATGGGCTCCTAGTCCCTTGCTAGGGCTGAGAGATGCTATCATAATACAAGTAATATTATTGGAAAATTGGAAACCTATCAGTGTTCAAGGGAGGGGCTTGTAAAAGTTACATTGATGACACACACCACGGTGAAGCTGTTCTTTGGCAGCGTTTGGGTGTGAGGCAGGCTAGCGATCAGTGAGACAATAAAGAAACATCAGGGAAGTTGGAGTCTCTGGTTACGCCCATTAAAGAAAACAAGTGTTGGCTTTAATCTCATAACCTCATTTTGTTCAAGTGGAGTCTGAGTGAGAGCAAGCATGGAGTTAGTCTACTCCACTGTGATATTCAAGCTATGCCTACACCACACACCGGTGTTGGTGGCATGTATGATATGTGTAGCTACATGCTGCAATGGAAAGCAATGTGTGTTCACCCTGCACTGCATAGCTACACGTGTAGTCTCTGGCAGAGAGAGGCAGCAGGAAACTACATTGCTCAAAATAGTAGTGTAGATGGGGAGGCACTGCTTGGGCATGTAGAGAGCTGAGCAGGGTATATAGCCAGGCACATACTCACAGGCTTCAGGCATGTCTTTCCTCTACTCCCCATAGCACGGCCTCATCGTCAACCCTCTTGCGCTAGGGAGCTACCCATGTACGTAGCCTACGTGATGCCAAAAGAAGTGTACAGGTGTACCTTTAGGTACGGCCCTGCCTGGGCGTGATGTAGAGCTGCACTAGTCCAGCAGGGCCAGTGGAAGGAGGCTGCTGTCTCTCTCTGCCTGCAGATGCACAATGCCTCCCAGGGCACCTAGGTGAACAGAGATCGTGTACCAGCTATTACATCACTTGGGGCAGGATAGCTTGCTCCTCACCATGCAGCTGCACAGCTCTCCTCGACTGTGGAGAAGGGAAGGAAGGCGCAAAGGCTCTGGTGAGCCCTTTGGTGTGCTGCGTGCACTCCACACTGTGGAAGTGGAGCTGTCTGTCATGCAAGGGATGCAATTCTGCCTGCCCCTTCATATGGCCCACACAAAAGCAAAGAAGGCTACCTATCCCCTTCCCCAAATTGTGCATTGATATAAGGGTTGTATAGAATCTGTCCCCAGGGAAACAGCGTCTGCACTGTTTTTCCTCTAATCCCTTCATAGTAATCTAATTTTTTTTGCTAGAAGTACCTGAATGAATTGAAGGAGTGAATACAATAGAGAGCAGCAATACATTATGAGCATTTAACAATTCACGAAATACATGGTCAAATTTTGCCAAAGAGCAAGCAAAGAAATATAATAGGATATATAAAATAACAAATAATCAAAATGCTGAGTGTTTCTCTCCCAGTCCCCCTGGAAAAAAAAATCATCAGAGTAATGCAGTATGTTATCTGCAAATCTGCAGTTTGTTTATCACAGCACCCAGAACAAGTACATTAGCAGCATGGAAAGAGGAAGAAAGTTTGAGAAGTCCCTTGAATTTAGTTCATGGCTTAAATCTAATCATCCAACTATCTGTCTTTAACTGTAGAATACCTATCAATAATTTCGTTTGTTCAGACAGGCTCCTAATTGCATTGTCCATAGAAAAGAGTCCCAAATGTCTTAATATCTATCAAGGCAATTTTTTTTGCTATAGGTGACTTCTACTTTCATAATAGCTACATTATTATGATTATCTGGCATTTACAGCATCCTTTCCCAGCTAAGATGATTCATCACATTTTCAAAATTGGCTAGTGTTAGCACAGTGAGCACCCACTTAGTCTCTGAGAGGGACAGTATGCCATCTGCTACTAGACTCAATGTTCAGAGACTGATGGGTGAAGATCTGAGTCCCAGGCCAGGAGCTTTTTAGTTTTCTGTAGGTATTTTTTGCCAAATAGTTGTGTTCCTACCTTTCCCCATAGCTACCTGTCATCAGGGAGGCACAAAAGAACTGACACTTGCAGTAGTGGGTTCACTGAATTAAATTACTTTAACAGTGTCTCAACACATGAAAATTTTCAGATGAAATAATTGGGTTACATGGCAGTAACTGGAGTCAGAGGGAGAGAGGAAGGATGGTTCAATGGTAAGAGTGCTAGCCTGGGACTTAAGAAATCCCAACTCTCTGCTCTGCCACAAGCTTCCTGTTTGACCTTGGGCAAGTCACTCAGACCAAGATTTTTACTCACCATTGCAAGGCCTAAGAGACTCATTGTTGGAAGTGGCTTGGGCACAGAGTAGCCTAAGTCACTTCAGAAAATGAGACTTCGAAGTCAGGGGCCTGGTCTACACTACAGAGTTAGGTCGACATAAGCTGCCTTGTGTTGACCTAGCTGTGGAAGCGTCTTCATTTAAATTCGTCTCTCACTGACATAAACGCCCTTCTATGGCAGTTTAGTGACACCACCTCCCCAAGTGGCATAGAGTCAAGGTCAATGTGATTAGCTAGATGCGGAGTCAGTATAGACACGGTGTTGCTTACGTCAACTGTTACTGGCTTTCACGAGCCATCCCACAACGCCCCAGATGGACAATACAATTGATACAAGCAGTACTGGTGAGGACGTGCACTTCCTATATAAGGAACAAGTGTGCACGCACACAAGTGATTTAGTAACTCAGTAATCATATGGTGATGTAAATTAGGTTCACAGATTTTGTAGAGTAGACATGATCTAAATCATTTAGGCCTTGCAATGCTGAGTGGGGCAATGCCTAAATACTTTTAAAAATCTGAGTCTTAGCTCTCTATGCCTCAGTTCCCTATCTGTAAAATGGGCATAATAGCAGTTCCCTACCTGAAGGGTGTTGTGAGGTTAAATACGTTAAAGATGAGGCGCTCACACTCTCGACTTCTGAAAGACACATCCATACCTAAGGTAGGTGATCATTTCTTGGTTTATATCTCACCTTTCACAAGCCTCAGTCCTTTATGTAATCATTATAAGTAAAGCAAATAGCAACATCTGTAGTTAAGGTTGCCTAATTCAGTGAACCACCTTATGGAGCAGCAGTCTGCCACCAGCATATTCAACATCATTTTTATTAAAAACAAAAACAAAACAAAACACACGCCTAGGAAATGCAGGTCAAAAGACACCCTGTGTTTAAGGAAGGCTGCAACATGAGGCATTTAGAATTCAGGAAATGCCAAAATTAAGGTTTCCAGGGGACCTTTAATTCTGCTCCCTTATGCAAATAGATTATGGTACAATATCTAATTAAATAATCATATACTATTTTTTCCATGGGCCCTCTGCCTATCTTAATAAGCAAATTGCCTTAGTCACCGGTGAATGTCCAAATAAATGCAGTGAATGAAACAGGGTCCTGAGAATCTCCACCTGATTTTTGGCCAAATTCTATTTGCAATTACAATGGTGTAAATCTGGAGCATATGTGAATTTTATACTGTAAGTCCTATGGCCTGAAGTCCCTTGACAGTAGGGAGCTTGCTGCTAACACCAGAGGTGAACTAGAAGAAAGAGTGCTTGGACTCCAGATGGACAGGGGCTCACTAGGGAAGGGAGCTGTCATCTGTTGGAGAGCATGGGGAAATAACCAGCTGACTGGGCCAGGCTTCATTTGCATTTCAGTTATGTGACAACTAGGGAAATTTTGGTTATAATACAATTAAATTTGGAGTCTGGAGATAATAAAATGTTGTTTTCCCTGATGGTTGAAAAAGGGACAAGATAACTACACCAAATGTGCTTTGGGGGAGGAGGTCACCTTGACCCAAACTGCAAGCTGGTATAGTTGAACAACAGAGCCTGGAGAAAGCTAGAATGAGAGAGACACGCACAACGGGTTTCCTACTTTCTGATTGGAAATGCTTCTCCAGGGATAAGCACTCTGGTCAGGGTCCTGTGCGTTACCCAGCCCTCTCCAAAGACTTTGAAAAGGTGACACAGAGAGAGCTTTCGTGAGGGAGGACAGCTTGGTGACAGGCCGTGTTGCTGAGGCAGCTTTCATTGAAGCCACAGATGGCAGGAGCAGAGCCGAAGAGTTCCTGTGAGGGCCCCTGCCAAGCAATCAATGAAAGCTGTAATTATTCCTGCTCTTATAAGTAACAGAACTCCTGGAGCAGACCAGGTAGCCATTCCCATAGGGCCTGCAGATGAACCTGTCTGAACTAAGGACTGAACAACAAACAGTAAGTGCGGGCGCAGCACAGGAACAAAGTGCCTGCTGCTGGAATGTGTTGCCTTACTAGTCAGTTATTCCATGAGAGGACAACAGAGTATGTGATTACTGGCAAGACATGTAGGTGGTGTCTTAATGAATAGATATAGACAGCTGTTGTTTTTATTATTACCAACTCTAAGTTTATTCTTAGTCTCCTTTTCCTCCAAGAAAGCTGGCTTTTTTTTTTTTTTTTAATTCAACTGACTCCATGATTGTGAGGGGGAAGCATTACTTGTAAAGAGTTCCCAGGGTGAGGGAGGGGTATTTAGTTTTTCCTAGGTTTGGGGTGAGGCACAAGCCAGTGTTGCTAAGGTTTCAAAAGGAACCTCTAGATAATGAACCTGGCCTTCTCCCATGCTGCCAACTCCTGGCAGAATGTCTACAGTACTTGAATCTGAAGGCCCACAGGACTCTCAGTGGACAGGAAGAGTAGCATGTGGTAAATGAGCTGGGAGCCAGGCACTACCCCGCCCCAGTCGGTAGGGAGTTTGGACGTTTTATTTGTCTACCATGTGCCTCACCATGGCATGCAAGAGTGATGATAAAAATAAATCTTGAACAGCTGTCTCATTCACTCACACAGTGCACAGGGACTGCAGAAAAAATAGAAAGTGAGATCAGATTAAAGACCTTATTGGAGCACATATGCATAAACGGGCAGTGTTATGGTTGCATAGGCATCGTTATCTTTAACAATACCCGAGTTTGGAGTGCTTCACTTTGCAAACTGCACCTTCTTTTAGAATTTTTTTTGGTTGTGTAGGGAAAAAATATTAACTAAGAAAACAACTACACCAAAGTCAGGGAATTCAATTAGTTAAGGTTTTTAACCCAACATTCACATAACTGGATTAAACATGATGTGGTCTAGATTGTGACTTTAGATACAGCCCTGAGCAAACTGCACGACCCCAACAGGCACTGTGTGTCAGAAACAGATGTAGAGACAAGGTGAGTGAGGTAATGTCATGTATTGGACCAACTTCTGTTGGTGAGACAGAGAAGTTGGTTCAATAAAAGATATTACCTCACCCACCTTTTGTCTCTCTAATATTGTGAGACCATCATGGCCACAACACGACTGCAGAAACATATGTGAGAGTCTCAATTCCCCATTTCTCCATCAGGAGGATTCGTAATTTACTGCTGGTCTGTATCAGCAACAAATTACAACATCCTTCTGCACCATCTTTGCTATGCTGGCAGGTTCAAGGAGTAGAGGGAGGGAGCCAATGTTCCATTGCTCCCCTTCCCTTTCCTCACTTCTGGATCTTCCTTGCCCATCTGCTCTGAAGTGAGGAGGCTTGCTTACCCACAGTCCCTGTAGTTTGAGGAGATCTGTCATTAAGTCATACTCTAGTTATCAATATTTTAAGGTAGGCTCAATGTTTTGATCTTGACCTTGGCCTGACTCTTTTCAGGGGTGCAATATATGTCCCTAGAAGTCTGCCTGCCTATGAATTGAGAGTAAAAACATTAGCAATTAGACAGCAAAGTACCTGCTTTCCTCCTCCTCCCCCCCATCTACTATTTGTGCCCACAATTAATGGCAGGTGCAAAATCATGGACAGCGTCTTGAAAATAAAGCCATAAATATTAATGTGTTAAAGTTTACATTTCATCAAAGGGGGAAAAAACCACTAGAATGTATTCTATTGGTGCAATTTGGCTGAATTAAGCCTGACATTTTGAATTTCCTGTCATTTGTGGTGTGGATTTCTCAAGTGTTGCAGTAGTGTTAGCTTTCACATGTATAATTCCCTGGTGCATTATTTTTACTTTAAACAAAGAAGACAAAAGTTGTCCTGGTTAAGGATGCATTCCTGACGAGGTGTCCTTGATACAGAATTCCTGTCTCAAGGTAACCTTGGTAAGATCCCTATGGTCTATGCCTTTCTAAGATAAGTATGCCAGTAAACTGAAACAAAATGTATTCTAAAGCCTATGCAAGAAGATTCGGATTCTAAATGTTACAGCTTTTAAAAAAGACTACTTATTACCTTCCTCAGTGAGGCCTAGAACACAAGCCAAGTTTCTAAACCACCCATTTTTGAGCTACACAAGCATAAACTTTCTATAGCATATTTACAACCCAGGGATTCTAAAATGTGTAGAGAAAGCTGCAAGGTGGTCCTTTTATTGGACCAACTTCTCTTGTTGAAAGAGACAAGCTCTGCTCAAGAGGAGTTTGAAGCATTTCCACCTTACTGAGATTATTTCCTTATTTTACGTGGTGTATAGCTCTTTCTTCTTCTGGACAGTCTGATAACACCTTACTTCAAGTCTCCTTTATCTTGTCCAACACATTTCAGTCAAATGAGAAGTTACCAGACAGAAAACCAACTGTCCGGGGCAGGAATCAAGAGGAGTGAAAAACTCACAGCTAAGTGGGGGCCTGATGCAAAGCTAATGGGAGTCATTCCATTGACTCCTCTGGGGTTTAGACCAGGCCTTTATTCAGGCAAACACCCATTGATTTCAGAGGGAGTTTTGCCAGCATCAGGACTTTAGGATTAGGCTCAATAATTTTCTTTATAAACCAGGGCCATCCTTAGGGAAAATGGCACCCTTGGCAAACTTTCTTGGGCACCCTTTAAGTACTGCTCCCCAAGCTGTGGGCGGTCATTCAGCAGGCAGAGCAGTAGTGGGTGGCGCTCCTTGCCCCACAGTCCTCATCCTCACCACACCCCATCCCCTGGGTGGGCGTGAACCGGAGGTGCAGCTTCTTGACTGCAGCACAACCCGTGACTGCAACACCCAGAGCGGTTGCCCACGCGTAAGGCCGTCCCTGTTACAAACGATCCCCCACACCACTATGGTAGTTGTAGTGCTGCAAAATAATTAAAACAAAATTCAACCTTAAAATCACCACAAAACAACAGTAGTCACCACAACACAATGAGGAACGCTAATTCCCTCCCCCACCCCCTACAAATTTCTGAATGAAATACAGCGGTATCTAATGTTCCTCATCTAAAAATGGGTATAGCCAAAAGAGCAGAGCTGTCAACCAAGTGCTGGAAATCATACCCCAGGTCCATGCTTAGCAGAGAGCTCCCCAAATACCTTACTCAATCCCTCCCCACTTAATAGGACAGCTCTGACAGCCTCACCCTACCTATAAATTCTGTCTCCCAGTGGTGTAGCTTCCCCAGGGCCTAACATTTATATTTGCATGCCCCCCTCTCTGCAGGCCCTTTTCCAGCTCCCCTCCACCCCCCCCACTCCCCCGCTGTGGAGGCAGCAGGTGTGTCTGGGAGTGGGAAAGATGGGGGCTGAAGCCCCTGGGCCGCCCGGTGGCTGGGGAGGGAAGGAGACATGATGGGCTCTGATCCCCGGGGCTCCCTTTGCTTGCGCCCCCCACAGCGGGAGCCCCTGGCAGCCTGAGTGTAGGTGCAGTCACAGGGCCCTGGCCACTTACAACAGTGAGGGGCAGCTCTGAGGAGGAGGGCCTGGCCAGCGCCTGGGGGGCATGGCCTCCTCCCACCCACCCACCCCACTCAGTACGCCACTGCCATCTCCCCACCTGCCACAGCATAGGCTTCACTGCAGAGCTCCAGGAACCTCCACAGGCCAAGTAAGTGAGGGGTAAGACTGCCAGTAGGGCTGCTTAGGGCCAGGGAGGCATAAGCAGTTGCTTGCATGATTTTCTCATAGCCCCTTGCTGAGGCACTCCTGGCTCTGTATCACAGTGTAGGGATGCGTCTCTTCAGTATTAGAACACAGCAGTGCCCAACCATCCTAACTGAGCCAATTTCTACAACAATGCTTATGAACCCTTTATGGCTGTATCAACAGGGGTGAGGGTTTGGCTCCTGCTAATTAATCGATTTTGCGGTTTCTGCCTTAGGGACATTTTGTTAATAATTCTGCCACTGCTTGGTTTGTTGTGAGAGGGAGGAACTGTTAATCAACTTGGAGAATCAAGATAAGGTGTCCACAGTAAATAAGTAAGGTCCACAGTAAATAAAACGTAGACACAATGCGGAAGATGAGTGAAAGAGGTGGGTATTTATCTCTTGGTGTTCCCTAGAAAACCACTGAAGAATTAGGGCCTGGTCCAAAGACCATTCTAATCAGTGAGTTCAATGGACTTGAAATCAGACCCTTACAAAAAACGCAATCATCAGCTCTTTGGGCATTGGAGCAATTTGAATGCTGTAGTGTTGAAGAAAAACACAGAGTTCATAGGTACATGAGGCTGCTTATTATGTTACATTCAGAGCCACTGCCTGCTGAATGTGTTTTCAATGCATGGGATGCATGAGTGGAATAAGAGGAAGCAATGCCTGCATGCATTGTGCATGCCCATGCCAGGTAAAGGCACCAAGGAACAAGTATGCATATGTTAAGGTGACAGAGCCCAAAACACATGCTGTGAACTTATCTTGAGAGGCAGGAAAATTGCCAAGGGTGGGTGGGTGGGGGGAAGAATCCAGCTACTTCTTTACTGGTAAAATAGGAGGCCTCTCCTCGGTAGCAAAGGCAAAGTGAATACGCTCTCGTTGTGTTATGTGAGTGCATTAGATAGAAAAAAGGTTATGCTTAGGGGTAAGTGTCAAACATGCCATCAGGAGACTTGACCTTTATTCCTGGATGTATCAATGATTTCCTCTGTGGTCTTGGTTATTTTGGCCCGAAATTTCAAAAATGGCCACTAATTTAGAATGTCCAACATGAGACCACTTCCCATTGGTAGGTTCTGTATATGAACTTTTAAAACTGGTCATTGCAGACTTTAGCACCATTCACAGTTGATGGAACAAAATCTGTTCACATTGCTGGGCCACAATGATGTCTAACAAATTTTAAAAGATGCCAGCAAAAGAGCACAGGGAAACTATCATAATTCAGACTCTGACAATGCCTTCTGAGAGGAGGGAATATCTTCTCCTGTATTTTGCTCCAATCCTGTTTCCCTTAAGACTGATCAGCTGTTTGTGTGGTGTTAAGCCAGGTTCTGAGAGCCAAGACAAAATGCTATTGAAATCCATGGATGGATGTCTCCGCTCATTGTGAGATAACACTTGTGTAACCCCATACATATAATTCCTTTGCTTAGCAGTTAAAGACACCGTCCCTGCCATGCAGTAGTTGCATATAAAAGGTTGAGTCCTTCTGAGGTCTGTCATACGAATCTTTTCCCCTATATGGGTACAGGCAGAGGAGCTAGGGCAAGGAGCAGTGGTAACTGAATAAAGGCCTACATTTGGTCCATAAATCATAGCTGCAGAACTCTAAATTATCATTGAATAAAGCCATACAAAATGCAAGTGAAAACACAATGAATTTCAATGAAAAGACATTTCATGAAGTCCAGATCTCTCTGAGGATTACTCACACAGGATGTGGTCACTTTTATGTAAAAAGAAGCCATACAAAACAGAAAGCCAGATTCTCTACTGATGTAAATGCACAAGTGCCATTGAAGTTAGTTGGTTACACTGAACTACCTGCTGAGGATCTGGCCTAGAGTCTTAGTCATAATACCATGCTCTACAGCACCAAGAAAAATGATATGGGACCATAATGCCACCAAATTGGTGCTGTGTTGATTTGCATGATAAACAACTTATAATGGGTTTTAAATATTTATAATAACTTTGTTTGTTCTTGAAGTAGAATAATTTTAGCATCCCAAAATTATCAAGTCCACTTATTTGCATAATTGCTGGAATGCCGTATAGTAAATTTTGAGTCAAGATATTCATAAGTGATTATGTGTTCACTTACTATTTAAAAAATTGTCAATGCAAAATGCGTTAGAATAACCACCACTGATAAGAGAAAAGGGAGGATTAAAGTTGAGGGGGGAGGGAGAAATCTTTCCATAAATTAACAGTGTCTGCTGCGTCTAAAATTTCAGAATAATCTGAGTAAATGTTGAGCTGGATGTGCTGGAGAAATAAATAGTGACACTGATTAAAATATTAACTTGGGCTTAACTGTAATTGGCAGCAATTCAGTAAAACTGATTCTTCTTAAAGATGGAAATAAAAATGTCAGTTAGTATCTTTTCAGGTTTCTTTTTTCTAAGTGCTGCAGCTTCTCAATCATAATTTACATACTCAATATATCCTATAAATCACATTCTGCCATTGTTCTGTAATGAACTGCAGCTGCATGTTTTAACTACAGGTTTCATCATTAGCAAAGGGAACAAACTTGAGACCTTCAATATGAAAAGCATAAGCACCTACCTACCACTTGAGCTGAAGGAGTAACTCCATTAGTTGCTGGATGAGAGGCTTTCTCATGGCTGGGTCAATCAGTAAAGGAAAACATTGACCATACATGCATGAAAGCCAGTATAATGTAATTCCACATGCAGAACTCCCAATGAAACATAGCTCTGATAAAACCAAACCATAAAAGTTCAGATCAGTTTCTGGCTTTGGCCTTTCCTGAAGCTCGGGAGAGAGCACTCAGATCCAACGTTTCACTTCCCCACATTATAGGCCTAGGACCTAGCTTTGCTCCTTGTGATAAAATGGGAGGCTAGAAGACCTGGCCTGAGTTAGTAGCAGATTGTCCACAGCACAGCAGGCCCAATCAAGCAAAGCAGAGCTGATTAAACAGGCTGTGCCTAATCTGTGGGTAGGGCAGAGCTGAATGGCTAATTAAACCATTAAGCAGAGCCTGCAAAGAGGCACAGGAAAGCAGTGGAAAGGGGGGAAATCTATTGATTGAGCTCTTTCCTATCTGTTATGGAAGCTGAGTCTCCCTGGGACTGTTAGGCCAGAGCTGTTATATTGTGAAGGTGGAGCACTCGCTTTGTATATAAACTGCACAAGATGTTTAATCAGCATTTCAAAAATCATCTCAGGAAAGGTAAAAAATGAGTTCCTGCAATGTACAAAATCTCCATGAGTTTTTTTTCCAAGGGTATAAGTGCAAAAATCAGGTAGGTGGCCATTCCATCTCTGATAAAGAGGTTTGGGTGCATTTCCGCTCCTGAAATGGGGCCTTTCTGTAGATTTCAGGATAATGTATATTTTCTGCAGGGTTTGGAGGGGAGTACAAATCACCATTTTTGTACAGCGTCTCAAAAACTTGGGAGAGGAGCAATCTTTGAAAATTCTCTTTGGGGGGGATGGAAGAAGGTGGTGGAGACAAACTGGAAATGCTCAGCTTATACAGAGAGCCTCAGACACACATCTGTTGTGGTGAAGGGAGAGACTGGGATGAGATGCTGTGTAGGAAGAGGAAGCTATAGATACAGCTGATAGTGAATGGCTCAAGGGCAGAAAGTCTAAAATTGGAGGATACCTTCTTGGCTGAGGAGTGATTGGGGCTTGCAATGTAGGTGGAGATTTTCAAAGGCAAAATAAGTTAGTCTAACACAATCTTTTAAATTTAGCTGGAGTTAAGTATTTAACTGAAATTTGTCTTTGAAACCATGTCCCTATAATAGATATTGCACAGTGTATAGGGAATAGAATAACATATAGCTGGTTAAACTATAGCAGTGTGGATATACCACAAGACCACTCACTGATAGGTGTGTACTCAATCCTGAACCTGGCCCCACAACCACCCCCATGCTCCACTAATCTTAGAACTGCCAGCAACAGAGATGACCTAGGTGCATGCACTTAAAGCACAGGGGCAGTCAGATCGATGTGCCATCTGGGGCCTCCCATTTATCAAAGCATATAGACATGTGCTTATGGATAAATCTACCCTGTTCAGAAAAGGTTTAAAGTGAGTGGTTTGGGGATTTAAATGTGTATAAAGTTCATTGCAAGCTTAAAGACTTTGCTGAATCAGGGCCTTGGGGACAGATTTTTAAATGCATTTAGTTGAGCTGGTCCATGAACTTTCAACTAAAAGGCTTTCCATTGAAAAATGCTATTTTCTCAACATCGGAACATTTTGCGAGAACTTGTCAATTTCAACTACCTTTTTTTAAATAGGAGGAAGTCAAATCTTTTTCATGTTTAGTGTCACTTTGATTCATTTAGTTTTTATTTGTATAGTCTATTAAAATGTTAACACATTATATTGCAAGTCAAAACAAAATGAAACATTTTGACACTACTGAAACATTTAGATGGTCAAATCAAACATTTTCTAGACTTTTGCTTTCTGGGACGTCTCTAAATTTCTACTTTTGATTGGGATTCAGAACAAATATACTTTTAGTATGTTGGAACATTGCATGGAAAAGAAATTCCCATTCCTGACCAGTTCTTTCGAGGGATTTAGGTGCAGATAAAGACGCAGATAGGCATCAAGTAGAATTATCAGAAACACAGAGGTGCTTCTGAAAACCCCACAAACTCCCAGTGATTTCAATCAGCGTTAGGGACATAAGTGGTGGTGAGGCTTTTTTTGATAATCCCAGTAGGTGCTGATCTGTATGTTAGGTACTTAAATACCTTTAAAACTCTGGCCCTTGGTCCCTAACCAAACACTTCCTACTCCTTTCCACATAGCCAAAGCATTAGAAGGACTTGTCTACACTTACAGCACTGCAACTGCTCCTGTGCCACTGTTATGCTTAGTGAAGACGATATCTGTGCTGACAGGAGAGCTTCGACCATGGGCATGCATACTCCACTCCATTGGGAGGCGGTAGCTATGTCGATGGGAGAAGCCCTCCCATTGATAGAGCGCTATCTACACAGAGAAGTCAGTTGATATAACTGTCACTGAGTGACAGTTATATCAACAAGTTCGTAGTGTAAATCAGGGCTTAGAATGTAAACTCTCAGGGGGCTGGGACTGTGTCTAGCACAGTGGGGTCCTGCTCCATGATTGTGGGGCTCCGCTGTGCTACCACAAACTTACAATACAATCCTTATAATAACAATTCTGAATGTGACCCCAAAGGGGGGGGCACAGAAATTTAAATTTGACCCCTTTTGGAGGGGCGTGTTTTTTGATTTCCCGGCCCTGGGAGATGCTCACTCTTCTTTCCCTCCACCCCCCCTTCCCAAGGCTCCAGGGCCACAGGAGTTTGGTGTCCCTGATTATTATTGGGGGGGGGGGCCCAAGCTCCTGTTTCCTCTCCCTTGTGGATGCCCCTGGTTGTACATAGAGACAGTAGACGAGCAAAAGAGAACTGCAGTTGTTTTAGCCCTACCTTGTGTGGCTATAGAAATTTTTACTTAGTCATAAAATGAAAGATAAAAGAGGGCATTTAAAAGCAGTATTTAAAACCACCTGAACATTTTTCACTCATCATTGGTATGAAGGGGGCAGCTGTTTAATCCCAGGGGTGACTGCCATTTTAATAATAACTGCAACAGGAAACACAGCTTGATAACTTCTGTGTCAGCAACAGGAAATACAGCTTGTGAATGTCTGTCAGGACAGAAATATAAGCACCTGCTGGTCTTATGAGAGCTTGGAAGTGTAGCCTGCTGTTCACAGCTGGTGGCCCCAAGGAGTATGGGCCTGTCCTGACAAACATCATCCAGATGACAATATGGCTGCTTCATGTTTAATTATTAGATAGAACCATTTTGAAAAGTGATTTATTCATTGAGGCAGGTCTTATTCCTGTGCACCTTTCCTTAACAAAACTGCGTCAGGCAGCAACAGCAGATTCTCCAGCCTTCATCCCAACAAGGAAGCAAAGATTTCTCAGTGAACAAAACAAGCCTCATTCTGAGATCACATAAAATTCTAAAGCACTGGGGCCTTTGCTGCTCACCATAACACAATGGATCTTTATACATTAATAGGCAACCAAGTGCATCTGATGCTTAGTTGCATTAGAGCTACAGATGAACATAACTAGCCCTGTATCCTGCCTTCTGACAGTGGCCAATACGAGGCGCTTGAGCGAGGGACCAGAACAGGTACTCATCAAGTGACCCATCCCATCAGCCATTCCCAGCTTCTGACAAACAGCTATCCCTGTCTATCCTGCTAATAGCCATTGACGGACCTATCCTCCATTAATTTATCTAGTTCTTTTCTTGAGCCCTGTTATAGTCTTGGCCTTCACAACATCCTCCGGCCAGGAGTTCCACAGGTTAACTGCATTGTGTGAAGAAATACTTTCTTTTGTTCTTTTTAAACCTGCTGCCTATTCATTTCATTTGGTGACCCCTAGTTTTAGTGCTATGAAAAAGGAGTAATACTTCCATATTTACTTTTTCCACGCCAGTCATATTTTTAGAGATCTTTATTATGTCCCACAGCTCATTAGTCGTCTTTTCCGAGCTGAAAAGTCTGTTTTAATAATCTCTCCTCATATGGAAGCTTTTTTTATAGCCCTAATCATTTTTGTTGCCATTTTCTGTACCTTTTCCCATTCCAATATATCTCAGATGGGATGATTTTAGATTCACAGGATTCTTTTCTGTTTCCCTGCTCAGTATCACTTCCACACTGAAATCACATACTCTTCCTGTTTCCAGAATGGTGAACCCCACATGGGTTTCTTTTTTTTTTTTTTTTAATATCATGCGTCAAGGTCCCAAAACCTCAGTCTGGCTTAAGAATCATGAGATATATATATATTTTTAAATCATAAATGTTGGATTCTTTTTATTTGCCTTCTGGTTTTTCTTAAATCTTCAGGAGACACTGGAGTAATATTTTCATTCTTTTCTCTGCAATCATCGAGGCTAGAAACTCGCTTTGTTTTTTAATGAAAGATGAGATTCTCTCATATTCATAAAACTCCAGCAAACGGGGCCTTAAGAAAAACAGCAATTATTGTGAGACTTGCAATAGCTTTGTCAGGTTCTTATATAACTCCCTTTACCATAGTATTTGAGCACCTCAAAAATGTGTTTATCTTCTCAACACTCCTATGAGGCAGAAAAGTATTATTTATGCTCCTTAGGGAGAGCTGAGGCAAAGGGAAGTTAAGCCCCAGATATAGGTGCCTAAACCACAGACTTAAATGCCTAAATCCCATTTGTAGGCATCACAGCGATCCACAAAATCTTCTGCCCAGCTGCCACCTCAGCCAGCAGCTAAGATTTTGCAGTCAAAGTTTCCTAGGTGCCTGTGTTCCTGCATGTGGGTATCACTGCTGCCTCACTCTAGACACCCAGATACCTGTCTCCCACTTGAGCCTCAAGGGGATCCATGATGTGAGGGAAGACTGTAGACAGGCACTCATCTGCCTAATTCACACACACAGCCTCACCCAGTAGGTGTGCTCAGAAGCCACCTAACTCCACACAAAATAGCTGAGCCAAAGAGGATCTCTCTTCTAAACTGTAGCCCATTGGTTATGGCGCTCGTGCAAGATGCTG
>ML675650.1:15808221-16233454 GCA_007922155.1 Mesoclemmys tuberculata
AGCTTTCCAGTAGCAAAACTAGATACAACTGTGTGCAGCAAAGTAGCCTCCTCATAGCAAAATGATATAAAATCAAGCCACTGCTTCCATCACTCTTCCCTTGCGGAAGGATGGCTCACTGGGGTTCCATAGGCATCCTGCTGGAAGAGGTTCCCCAGGACAGCTGATGAATCAGTGCAGCTTCTAGCCAGCTTGGGCCCATTTTTTCCTGGGCTGACCCTCCCCAATTTGTGGGCTGTGCCAGCAGGATACTCACCCAACAAGAAGGGGCTGTGTGCAACGTCTCTCTCTCCTCATTCCTGACAAGTTTATTGGATTTTTAAAGAGACCAGCAGTTAACAGGGCTATTATTCCAGTACCCTTCATTGGCCTTAAATTCCCGTCTCTTTTTTTTTTTTTTTTAAATCCTAGACGAAACATATATTGTTGGTAGTGAGCCTGATAGCTACCTGAGGTTTCATAAACATAACATACAAACTTTTTGTTTTACAAGCATCCGGTTTTTACATGGCTAAATTATTGCTCCTACTCTTAAAAAAATGTTTTAAACAAAAATATTCCCTCTGGTTGTAAGATATTACATTTTTGTATTGCCTGCTTTCCACAGATTTGATGAGACCCATCAGCTGTAGTCTTTGGCCAGAATGATTGATGAGAGCTGCCTTACACTTTCCAGGTCTTCGCTCTTCCCATGGCCATCTGGTTGACTTTTCCATTCTCTCCAATGACATGCAAATGCATGGCAATTCACAGCATCTGTTGTGAGAACAATTCATTTACTTGCACTTTCATTATTGTTATTATTTATATTTATTTATTTATTACTTCTAGCTTACGAGCACTGAGTCGTTCCCATGTGAAAATGAAAACTTCTGGAGTTCAGTCTGAAATAGGTTAAGCACCTCAGTTCAATCTATGAGCTACCCTATTTAGAGACAAATAAAAGCAATTTACTGAGGCAAACTTGAGTATTTTAGCTGAGCTAAAAGCCAGAGTGGTTTCATCAAGGGAAAATAAATCCTTAGATACAAACAATTGGGAGTTTGTGACTAGTCATCCAGGAACTGTCTGAACACAACTTTAGTGCTGTAAGCTTTCTGAACAGTGACTGCCTCCTGCTTCTGTGGAAAAATAATAGGTCTCTGAGATGCTGGGTTTTTTTCTAACTTGCTAATAATGCAGTTTAATGATGATCAGACCACATCTGTCAGATTCAGGGTAGTACAATGCAGTAGATGCACAACAGTCAGCCAAAAATCATGCCGGATTTACAGGATTGCACAACCCATAGTGCTGAAGTGAAACTGGAGGGGGGAGCTAGCTAAACCCCAATGAAGTAGTTAACTCCAGCTCAAGTTTCCCTTTCCCATCCAGAGGTGCTCAGGCAAAGAATTCTAAATGGCCGGTTGGCCACATAAAGCCAGAGTTGTGTAAAAGCCTTTGGGGAGGCCACGTTCTATACCCTGTGTCATAGAACCCATAAACTGGACAAATCATCTGTTTTTCTGACTATTTTATTTCCTTGTTATAAATGCAAACCCAAAACCAGACCTTGTTGACCTTGCAGCTGTATTTTTTCCTACTCTGCTACCTGCTCACATGTGAAGTAGGAGAATATGGTTGTGTGAGTTGGATATTGACCTGTGGCACTAATGCTTTATGATTACTAGTCAGCTAGAAGTTTGTGAGCTGCAGACATCTCCTGGCTTTGATTAGAATTATCAAGCAGATTCCATGCGAAGTCACGGTGAGGGAAGTTTCTATTTGCCATGAGCAAAGCAGTCAGGACTCCTTTGTTTGGCAGCAGGGAAGCTGTTGTTTGAGAACTCTATTTATTCTTGGCTTTTACAAGGAAGAAAGCCTTTCTAAATCTTTCTAAGCAGAGAATATATACAAGGCAATTTTAAGACTAAAAAACCATATTGCAAATTAATGCATAGCTTCAGTGTAAGTGTGAATTTGTGAAACTGCACCATCCTCCATGAGAAGGATTCAAATGCTCTTTAGGTCAATGCAAGGATAGATTTGGCCACTGGGCAAATGTTCTTTCCCACCCTCACTGCTCAATGCACTGAGGTTTTGACCAAGTTGTACTAAATGATGGGAAAAAATCTTTCACTCTTCTGAAGGATTAAAGTTGGTGGTATTGCTGCTGTTACAAAAAATAATCATTTTCAGTGAACCTGTGGATACGTGAATGGTGGAAATCCTGCACTGGATTTTAAAAACAAAAAGTACAACATGCAATTAAACCTGCCAATCAATTACCAAAGGAACCAGCAAAAATTAATTGCCTAGCAGAGGTGGCCTTCATCTAACTATTGTAGTGTACGTGCCAGCATATTAGAAGTTATGATCTAGTTTCCTGTGTGCTGGAGCTTTAAATGTAAGAGAGCTCCAAATCTATCAGCTGTGGGGCCCTCCAATTTGGGGAGCCATTTCTACTTGGTAGCTGACTCAGATTCACTGTATTATCTCATGGATAGTCTCCATTTTGTTCATTCTTGTTTTGCTCTTTTTCCTAAAACAGTCATTCAGATTAACAGTGTGTGTTGGTGCTTGTGTAAGGAAAAACATATCCCTGAGATAACAAACATATTGTAAATCCAGGGAGCTATTTAAACACTTAAGTTTTGTTTACTAGGGATGGACCTTAATGCCATGAAACAATTTATTTCTATTTTTTAAAAGAGAGAGCTAAAGAACTGCTTTTTTCTAACAGTGAACAAGGAACTCTATTTTGGAATAAAGAGAACAGTTTCATCCCCAAAGCTACTCTTGCGTCTGCCTGACGTCGTGCTGCAGGTTAGAGAAATGATACAGATCTTTGCTGGCTTTTGTCCCTCTTGGGAAGTAAAAGGAGTTGCAGGTCGTGGCACCCTGCCCTCTACTTCATTGGCCTGTGAAATGCACACTCAGCTTGTGTCCATGAAGTAGCCCCAGGAGAGTCTGTGTCTGATGGAAGCACAATTGTTCCCAGTGGTTCTCATACAAACAGGCAGCTCTGTTTTGTGAAAATGGGCATAGAGCCTTCCTATTGCCTTCTTTACAAATACGGAGGCTTCCCCTCCCACACCCCCTTCTATAACCTCTTTTAAACGAACGTCTTCCTCCTCAACACAAGAGCTAAGTGCATAGAATTTGTTCGATGTAGAAATAGCAAATGAAGAAAACAATTTTAAAAGGAGAGAGGGAAACTTTCTTGTTTTAGCTTGTTGTACCTGTGAACCTTGCTAAGCTGTCCTCTAAACAGCAAATGAATATAGATGTAGCTCTTAACCACGCCAAACAGGATCTTGTTTTATAGTCCTTGACATGCTCAGCCTATGCCGCCATCATTCTGGGTCCAATGTTACAAACACAGTAATTAACAGAAACTATGAAATTGCTCCTTGGAGGGAGAGAAAAATGAGGGCAAAGATAACCTGAAATCTGTACTTTTGATCCAATAGATTGGCAAATCTCTGACCAGCAAGTCTACCGTAGCACTGCAGCCCCTTTAAGAGAATGAGAGCTAAAGGGAGAATAGCTCATTTTGGGGTAAGGAGGAGCTTTCTGCCTGCAGAGCTGTTAGAATGATATTAGTATGAATCAAATGGGGTTAGATTCTTCAGCTGCAACTGCATGTGAAATATGGGCCTGCTCCAGTGATCCTCACTCTCGTGAGTAACGCCACTTGAGTCACAGCGGCAGGATCAAGCTGGCTAATAACACCTACTTCATGAAAGCGGAAAGGGTTGGTGGGTTGAAGAATAACATGAAACTTTTAAAATATCTGAACTCCGTCAGCAAAGCTTTCTCAGATTAGTCTTTCAACTCGACTTATTCTCTGCAGTGGCGAGGTCACTTCTGGAGTGCTGAGCTCCAGTGTATAACTTGCTGTGTCATTAATGCTAGTTGCCCTAATTAAATAACTGACCTAAATGTTTTTCTCTTGGGGTTGACCATGTGACAAGTCAGTGACATGTTCTAGGAACACCATTAGATGGTGCTCTGGATGGTGACCAGAAATGGATGAATAATTTATCTAGCAAATATTCCCTTTTACTTATTTTGGGGGAAAATATTATGACATTTTTCTAATGAGTTATTCAGCCAAATATGCTTATGAATGCATCTTTCTCATAGATTTATAGGCTCAGAGCCACCTCAGTGTAGTTCCCATGCTGAGTTCTGATTCACATTAGCGGATGATCTGTCCTGTAGATTTTTTTTTAAGGCCAGAAGGGACTGTTAGGATCACCTAGTCTCACGTCCTATATAACACAGGCCATAGAATTTTATCCACTAATTGTTGCAGCGGAGGATAAGGGTCCTTAGATGGTTAAATAATTTGCTTAATATCAATCCATTTAACACTGAAAATCTATAAAATTAAATTCCAGGGTTGTCATGCTGAAGTCTAGAATGTCTGAGTAGGTGTGAAATGATGGAATCAGCTACAACCTGGTTGATGTCTCTTTGCTCAAAATATTACGAGGTTCAATCATCACAAGGGTTTGTTACCATCTGATTTTTAAGTTCTCCTCATTTTGACTTTACATTTATGTGGTGTACAGCCACAGTAAGTCATCTGTCTGACATGCAAAGAGTCCTACACCATTATGGTATCAGAGGTGACTCAAACAATCATCAAGAATCATTGGTTGTATGAGGGAGACTCTACAGATGGTGCGTTACTTGGCCGTACTGTCACTCCCTTGTGACAGAACGGGCTTTCAGCTACTAGTATTTTATATAAATTATTTCAGCAGGATTCTCCTAGCTCTGATAGTGACACCATTTGCTGACAAAACGAAAATCTTTTCTTGGCTTTATGAAACATGCATTTGGCCTCATGGCAAGCTCTTATTTTTGGATTTAAGTAGTGGCATTGCAATCCAGTTTACTGACTCAGCCGTAAGTACCATACTTTTGCATGCAGTATCTCTGTATTTCAGTAAACTGTATATCATATTGCCCTCTAGGGATTCCAGTTCTAACATTATTTTGGAAACATGGTAGAACTACAGGTGCACGCAAATGTCTTCTGTTTGCCTGCATCATGGTGTGCACAAAGGCGATAGTCCCTATCAAACTGAGTATTTCCTTTATTTGTCTGAAGCTTCAGAGATATAAGTAGGCAAAGATAAGAGGCAACGGCAAATAAATTAAAACCTGAAAAGCACTGGGTGCAATTCTCCTCTCAGTTACTCTGATTTACAACAGAAGTCAATGAATTTACACCAGAGGAAGTGACGACTCAGGCTCCTGGTGTGGGGCTCTCCTCCTGAAAACTGTCAACCATGCTGACAGCAGCATCACACCTCTGCTGGCAGAAGCAGATGG
Organism: Mesoclemmys tuberculata; assembly: GCA_007922155.1. Taxonomy (NCBI): domain Eukaryota; kingdom Metazoa; phylum Chordata; order Testudines; family Chelidae; genus Mesoclemmys; species Mesoclemmys tuberculata. The sequence goes on from ML675650.1 coordinate 15,813,550, forward strand.
CCAGGGACTGCTGGCTGGCTTCCCAGCGGAGGAGAAATCAATGATGTGGAGTGTGCGTGTACTATTTTACACCCATCTTGAAATGAGATGGTCAAATAGTTTGCAGGGCAATCCCGTTTTCCATGAATGTCCAGCCCAGTGTTCTCTAAACAGGGCCCAAAGCAGAGAACAAACTCTCCTTGCGGATTGCATAGTTCCAGCTCTCCCAAAGCTCCATTGCTACAGGAAATCTTGCATCACCCAAAACAAACCTAGCATATCTTCCCCAGAGTCAAAACTTGCTTGCATGCTAAGAAAAAAGAACTTGGAAGACGGAATAATTGTGCCACCTGGTGACACTGCCATCACGGTACTTAAAGGAGCGTAACTCCATTGACTTCAGTAGAGTTACGCCTGAGTTCCTGTTCACAGCAAAAATGCGGAGCGTTAGGCCCATTGTTTCTAAACTGCTGTAGGCAAAAGGATGAGTTAGCAACGTATCGGTGTTGGGCTCTAAAGAGGGACTTGGAAGATGCTATAAAACGTATGAAATATTAATCAGAAGCTCTTTCCAAAGGTATCTTAGCGGGCAGTGTTTAACTCTTTAGAAAATTATATTTTTTTGAATTATGTTTCCTCTGGCAGCTTTACTCATAAAGGATTGGTGGGGGGGGGGTTTCTTTCAAGTATTGCACTGAATTCTATTCCCTCGTAATCAAGGTAGAATGCTGCTGCTGGAGATAAATCATTGTGAAAATAGTACAAGCATCAGCATGTGGAGGTTAGTCAAATATAAAATGCGTGTGGGAGGAAGGCGGAAAGTGACTGAAATGACCTTAGCTGAGTTCAGAGTGAGTTACATGGTAGGGGAAAAAACTGTCTGGATAGAGACTTGGCAGCTGTCACTGAGATGACAATTATAAAATTCCGAGTGGAGTTTTCTGCTTATTTTTGAGTGGATTCCTTTAAGATCCAACGGCATGGATGATGATATATCCACTTCAATTATTTTTATTAGGTTTACGCTTTATTTCCCAAATGAAGTGTTTAATATAGTCCCTTTCTCTTCAGGGTTGTTGATGGCAAATGATGATGGGCCTTGCCAGTGATGATGTGGCATGTATATCTTACTCTGTGAAAATTTGGTCAGAGGCACAATTGTTTATTAGGTGGTGCAGACTCCAGTGCTAGGGCATTGTGCTTCATTGCAGTTCTCGCTCAGCCTTAAATAAGCCATCAGCCTCGAGGTTCTTAAGGCAAAACCCATGCTGTTCTCAAAGGTACTAAAGTATTGATTGGAGGGGGGCATTAATTCTATTATTACAAGCCTTTAGAAGGCCTGTCACTGAAGTTTCTGGGCACACGTAGTTCAAATAAGAGGAAAAACATTTCCAATGGATCCAGGGAATCCCCTTATGGGACAACCCTCATCCTCAAGTGAGATGGAGATCCCTTTATTCCTTCCTCCTCAGGGGATAGCTGACCCACTTTGGGACCATATGTGCACTGAGTGCCTCCACCTAGTGGCAGAGTACATAAATTATCATGTCACAGGGGCTATTAATTTATCATTAAAGGGGATCAAGGATCAACAGTTTATGGATCAGCAGCATTTTATTTTAGGGAAAGATCAGATTAGATTAAAAAATGAGCTGACAAGGGAATCAAGGCTATCAAATAAATGAGTAGCCGAGTAGCCAATTAACCTCACCAAAGTAATTACATGTGCCCTCAAAAACTGAAAAGACAGTAAAAAATAGAGGCTCCTCCCAAGGTCATTTCACAGGCCTCACATGATTGGTGATTTGGGATCGCTGAGAGTGTGTGTAATGCCCTTTTTGCCCATGTGGAGGCTTGTCAATTTTGTTTGCACAGCAGCCGACATAGTGCACGCTCTTACGGCTATATGCTGTGGGCTGCTTTGCAAACTGCAGTAGACAAGCTTTCAACAAGTCCAGTGTCAAGGCATGTAGGGTTTAAAGAAGACTGAGCAGTCCAATCTGCTAGAAAGCTATGAACTACGGAGTTGGCTTAATGCATGAAATGAAAATAATTGCACTCTGCAATAAAGGCAAGAGCTACTGTCCGTGTCTAAACAAATTATCTGAGTTATATGATAGAGAATTTCTTTCCAAAGATCTCTTACAAGTCTCCTTGAAAGACGCTTAGATGTTTGTCAAAGGTTGATAGTATTAATAAAGGGGAAAAACTCTGACAGGATGCTTTTGAGAATTGCATAGCACACACTTACAGTTTACTGGACTGTACCTCTCTTTCTCTCGTTAGCACTTCAGCAGTTTTTACTTAGCCTTGTTCACAAAGCTGTTGAAGGCTTGAGTATTGCCACGTTTTAGGAATGCTTCTTAAATACTGTTAAATCCTTGCTGTAGCTTGATCCTTTAATGCATGGTTTGATCATTTCTACCCTATGCTTTCAACATCTAATACAAATAAGAATGATTTGTATGCCTGTATTACTTTCCATATGAGGCTTTTGAAGTACTTTGAAATATTAATTAAGCTGCAAAGCACACTTGTGAGGGAGGTAAATATTACCTCCATTTTACATATGGGGAAAATGAGGCACATAGATTACATGACTTGCGGGAGGTCACACAACAAGTGGGAGGTAGTGCTAGGAATAAAACCCAGAATTCTTGACATCCAAGCCTATGTTCTCACCACCTGGCAATGCTTCTGCTCTATATTCCCTCTTAAGAGTCAAATAAAATGTCACGTAATCAAAGGTAGGATAGGTGGTAACCATAACGAGGCAACGTTGCTTTAGTGATCAAGCACCTACTTGTTAGGTAAAGGTGAGACAGTTGAAGATCTGATTTATTGACCAAAATGTCAACTGAACCCTGAACAAATCCCTTCACCCCGTCTCAAAAATAATTTGAACTCGGCCCTCAGGCTCCAACTTGGTCAAAACACCATGGGTGAATTTGCATTTGGGAGTCTTTGCGTGCTCAGGCTGCACTGAGCCTGCCTGTTGCACCTTGGCAGAGCTTGGTTACCACTAGGGGAATCCTCTAGCAGCAACACAAGCTCCATGCAGATGTTGGCAACTTTTTGCCCCAAGGAGCTACTGTAAAGAAACTGAGTTGACTTTAAGGCACTTCTATGTCTCTTATGGCCTCTTTATTTTGGGAAGATGGAGTGTTGCTATTAACTACACCCAAAGCAGTTTACACATACCCCTGCCCAGCACAGTTCAAGTGGGAACAAAGAAGACAATAGGGTCAATTTTCGTTGAACAAAGTAGAATGTATCTTTCTACTCTCTGCATTTTGTTTGGCTCAAGGTGGCAGCTATCCTAAGAATTCCTCAGATAAATCTTTTAATCATTCCACAGGAGGAGAAAGGGAATCATGGTACACAAAGAAACAAAGATGGAATAATAGGTGATAAAGAATTAGGAACAGATCCTCCTCCTGGTTCAAATCATCATAGTTTACTTGACTTCAGTGGAGCTGTGTAAACTTGCATGAGCCCACAGTCTGAGTAGACAGAACAGCATTTACTTATTTCCAGTGAAGAACTCAAATTCCATCAGCAATAACCGTCAACATTTAACAAGCACTGGAAGAAAGTTTTTTAAAAAAAAATCAAATAAACAGCACAACTTGCGCTCTAATCAATTTGTTGTTGAACTTCATTTACATCTCAGTGAAGTACATGCATGGCTGCTTAAAGCATTTTAAAAAGTTTAAATTATTCTTGAAGAACAATTTAATTTAGTGTGGCCTGAGTTATTTCTTTCTGTTACATTGTTACAGCATCGATTTGCATAACTTAAATGAATAATGCTTGATTCTATACAGACATTTGTCTGGTACAAAGTGTTCAAGATAAACGGTAGTATTTTGAAGGCTATTCACTGGTTTTGGCATGCAATCACCAGTGGATGTTCATATGGAAATTATTTTAAGAGCTTTAACTGATGAATCATGAGGTCTAGGGGATATTTTTTCCTATTAAATTTAACAACAAAGTCAGTCATTCTGGATATTATTTAATTAAGAGCCTTTCGATCCCCAACAGTAAGATTTCAGGTACGCAGTGAGTCAGATATGTACAGTTTTAATATTTGACAGAATACCTCCACATATTCTTGCTTATGTGCACAAAGATATGACCCACATATCCTAAATCATGCCCCTATGGTAGATTTTAAGGCAATCCTGTACAGTTGGAAGAAATGCTCCATTTGTCTCATAAGAGACCTGCCTACTTGAGCTATCTTCCCATCAGGAGCTTTACTAACTAAGCAATCAACTAAAAGTTCAGTTCAGTTCTGTTTGATCATGCTTGATTATGTGGTAGAAAAGTATAACTTTATTCACATCACTTCTTGTGATCGCAGATTTTCCAGAGTGCTTTACCAACTTCAGTCACTCTTTTGGTAACATCTCTGGTGTATCTCTTTGGACTGGGTGTCCCACGTAATCTACCATGTGCTACCTCCTCCCAACCTCTCAATGAAGGTCATAAGGTCCATTTCCTCTTCTCCAGAAATGTACTGCAGTGAATTACCTGAAAAACTATCTAAGATTCAAAGCTCTTAAATAAAACCAGGTTATTAGACTATTGAGCAGATTATAACAACATGAAATGTACATGTCTTGAATATTTTCACATATGATTAAAATGTTAGAATCAAATAGAAAAAATTTCTATCCCTGCTTCTATGGGAGGGTGCAGAAGGAAAGAGAAGGCAAAAGAGAAGGTTACTAGGTTTAGAAAAAATAGAGTTCTACATCTTATTACTCTGTGTGTGGAGGGGGTCTAGGTCTGCATTTTTCTACCGTCGTAGAGTTACTCTTATGACATCCCGCCGGGGTACAATCTGGAACTGTGTGACCACTGTGCCCCCTTAATTCTCCTCCTGGGCTGTCTCTTAGGATGCTGTGCTAGTGACAAGCAGCAAAACCCCTCCAGGGGTGCTGTGATCTCTCAGCCAACAACAAGCAGGGACCCCGCCAGCTAAATGTCATGATACACTATAAGCCACTCCTGAATTATACAGACACACACACACCTGGAAATCTCCCCAGCCTTGCACCCCAGAAATGTACCAATTTACACTGCTCAAGACCTTCTCTTGAACAGTGCCAGCGGATTAATTATTCGCCTCTTTGTCAAAGGAAAGTGGACATGCACCAGGCTTTATAATCTGAGCAGATTCCCCAAGCACTTTAGACAAACTCACTGGTAAAGATAAAACATTAAAATAAGTTTTCAAATCTATCTTTCTGTAGTTAATAGTCATAAGTATTAGGCACAGAGGTCAAACTTGGTTACATAAGAAATAAAAATAGAATCACAGTCTAAATTCTAACTTTAACAGACTAAGGAAGATTGGAACCAGAGCTCTTGTCACCCCACTGGATGTACCAGTCAGTTTCCACTTCTTAATATACCGGCTGAGTTCTCTTCTCAGCCTGAGACCAATCTCTCCCCAGTTCAAAGCCTTTGTATTCCAGACAATCTTCCAGGTGTTGAGGTGGGGGAAGAGAGGGCAAGTGGTGATGTCATCAACCCTCACTTATACTTTCTCTCCAGGTTCTAGAAAGAGCCTTGCTATGGCATGAGGGTTAAGTAGCTCCCACTGCATAGGTTTCCTCTCTGCAGAGTTTCTGGGAGACTGGATTTTTCTTGATAGGCCATCAGCACCTGTCTGGCTAGTCCTGATATAAATCTGTATTGTTAGTGTTAGTTTTGTTGTCACTGAAAGGCTAGCTCTGGGCGTTTACCACATATTTGAGTAACAAACATACTCCAATACTTCATAACTTCACATACAACAATTCAACAGGATAGTAATGTTCAACAGATCACGACTTTTTAAATGATGCCTCACAAGGCATACTTCGTACAAAACATAATTATATCACAGTGGTAAATATGGGGGTTTCAGGTTGCTATTTTGTGATTAAAAATACCACAATTGACACCAGAAATAATAATTTTTTTATTCTTCTGAAATACCTGTTCACATTTCATATAGAAACATTTATTTCAGTAGTAGAAGCTGGACTGTGTTGCTGGCCAAAAAAGACCTAAATAAAGCTGTTCAGAGAAGAGCAACACAATGGATTAGGGGACTGATTTCTGAGGAAATATTAAGAATCTGATCCAAAGTCTTTTGAAATCAGTGTAAAGACTTCCATTGACTTAGTGACACTGGATTGGTCCCTAAAAGTACAGTCAGCTCAAAGTGGCAGATGAAAGGTATGGAAAACACTGCATCTAAATCTGAGATTTACTACTCTTGTGTAGATGATTTTTGCTCTAAATTTCCTCTGAGTCTAAGGAAGTTCAAATTCAATATTCTGCTTCAGTCCATTTCAGATACAGGCTGCAGCTATGAAGATCATGGCTAAATCTGGACTTTCCAAAAGTTCAGTTGGTCAGATCTTCTGTTCTGGTGTAGGGTTAGCTCTAATTTATAGCGTGGTGAAGCCAAAAAGAATTATTCTTAACATAGGTCCGTGCACCCTGCATGTTAGCACCCCTCAAATTCCCACTGAAGAATTTAGTCTAGACTTATAACAGCTTGGATGCACACAGAATGTAGTGTTGGGCCCTGAAGGGGAAATGTAAACATCTACAAGCATCTGAACAGGATATAAAGACCAAGTAACTGTTTAAGCTGGTCCAATAGGGCACTATCTGTAACTGTGCAGTGAAATTGAGCAAATTGTAGGCTAAATCTGAAAACCTAACCATGAAGTCTGTTAGACTGTGGAACAATCTTTCAAGGGAAATTGTGGAAGGTGGAGTTATTTAAAACTAGACACGGCACTCAACAATACACTGTAGGGAATGATCTTGCTGTGACAGCGGAATGGCTAAAATCTCCTAAAAAGTTCCCCTTCACCCTGACTCTTAGGATTCTCTTTCAAGTATGCACTTAAAATTGTGATTCCAGCTGTTTTGTCTTTGAATGATCTGAGAACACCACTGATGGGTTGAACTGAAGAACGCCACCCCCTACCCTCAGGCAGTTATACTAAAGCGCCCAGCCTTGCAAATTTTAACAATTTATATACTTAAAATTGGGGTTGTTAAATCTTTTTCCTAAGGTGGAGCAATAGTGACACCTCCCCCTCCTATTCACAATAGACTAGCCCATCATATGTGCAAACAGATAACATCCCTGTGACAGTTGGGAACATAAATTGCAAGACAAAGATAGTGTCATGCATTTTCCTGCTGTGGTTCTAGGGTTAGTGTAAACTGTTTGTTTTTCTACATACTGTACTATGGAACCTCTCCAGCAAAAACGTGAGAGTCATACCACTGACTTGAGTGGAACGGATATGCTTAAAATCTGGGGTGAGTGCTATATGGATAATTGGGGCTGTGAAGAATATTTGCAACATTTGAAAATACTGAGTTCTGAAACAACCCCAATTTCACACATTTTCACTTCAAAGTGGGTCTATTTTCAGTCTAAAACCCACAGCTTTTGAACTTCAAATCCAGAATTTCATTTTCACAGTGATTGGATCATGTCTTGAAAGACACAATGTTATGCAGTGTTTCAATGTCAAAACTTCCAGTTTTCTTTGAAGTGAAGTTGTGAGGCTGTGAAATAGCCATTAAACAAAATTCTCTGTTTTATTGTGTTAGTTTAGGGGGTGGAAATGGCTTTTTCACAGAGCCTTCTTGGTTAATAAACTAGACTATAGTTTGAACATTGCACTACATTGTTTGCCCCTACTGTTATTTGCAAATACAATTTTGATAATTAGACATAAATACCTGATTTAGGCCTCACCCCTGTAAAGATGTAAGCGCATGCTTAACTTTAAGTGTATTAATTATCTCAATTCAATTGAACTACTTCCATGCCTCAAGTTAAGCAGGTACATAAATCTCTGCAGGATGGAGGCCTTGATATTTAATGGCTTAATTGGATATTTAAATAACCCAAGTTGGGCCTACAAAATAGGAGGTTAATAGAAGCTGAATACTTGGTCCATTTTATGCTTTACATTGGAATATTTACAATATGAGTCTCACTACATTTACTGTAATAAGTCCTCTCCTGTAAAGGTAATTAAATTAGCCAATATAGGGTTGAGTAAAACTTTAATGTTGGTAATCTTTAACATACCATAGTTGTTAAAGAATTACATTGTTAAAATAGTAAATTTAATTACTCATAATGGCACATGCTGTTGTAGTTCTCTTTATAGCTTGCAGATGGTGTGGTGTGGATGACTCTCCTAATCAGAGTATTTGGATAAAATGTATGGCATCACTGTCTCGTTCATCACCTTTTCACAATGCAGGTCTAGCAAACAAACAATTTGATAACTGAGGTTTACTTGGCTTCCCCTTCAGAACCTAGCAAGTAAGGGTTTCTTTCCTTTGTATTTTCTTAACATATCATGCACTTTGGTCCACATCCTCCACTGGTGTAAATTGGCATTGGTGCCATTGAAGTCAAGAGAGCTCTTTATATATACATACCAGTCAAGGAGTCGGTCCTGAATGTCAGTTATTCTGTCAATTGCTTTCATTACTTAGACTCATAGACTCTAAGGTCAGAAGGGACTTATATGATCATCTAGTCTGACATCCTGCACAACACAGGCCACAGGCCATCCACTCCTGTAATAGATGAAGGCAGAACAAGAAATAACAGGCTTAAGCTGCAGCAGATGCTGTTAAGTTCAATGTTGGGGAAAACATGACTAGTGTGTGGCTAAATATGTCAGTTCTGATTTGTGTACGGAGGGGTATATGAGGGAGTTTTCTGCTGATGCTCTAGACCGGGGGTCAGGGATGGGAGTTAGAGAGGGACTCAACGATGTAGATGGCTGTAGTGGCTGCTGCTTGAGGGTAGGAAGGGAGCTGGCTACAATGAATATGGAGACAATTATAAAGTGATAAAAAGCTGTGCTCAGCGCAAGAGTAGCTGTGGCATGGCCACTGAAAAAGCCACCATTCTGCAAAAGGGTGACACGCACAGCACGAACTGCAAAGACGTTCAAAAGCAAAATACACTCCTGATTACAGCTGGAGGGCAAAACTGCGGTGATGACAATACAGACACAGGGTCCCTGGCTAGATTTCTGAATTAAAATACAAGTACATCTCTGGCAGAATTGTTTGTGACCGTGCAAATATATGACCAAATCATAGATTTCAAAATGGATGCCGAAGCTGAGTGCAACATATTCCCAGCAAGTGCATACAAAAAGCGTAGTGACCTCCAGACGTAGCTGGATCTACTGATTGGGATTCTATGGCCTGTGTTATACAGAGGGTCACACTAGAAGAGCATATTGTTCCTTTCTGGCCTTAAAATATAGTAAATTAAAAAAAACCTGACCCAAGCCCCTTCCATACAGTAGGCACAAAATGAGCCCATGTGCCACATTTGTAAAGATGTTTAGGTGCCAGAAGGTACAGGCCACCCAAGTCCAGATCCTCATACTTAGTTAGGTGCTTAACATACGTTGATTTAGGGCCCTAAATGCTTTCTGAGAAACTGGTCAGTAATGAGATTTTCAGGTAACAATCAATGAACTCTACTCCCCAAGCTCCTCAGAGATCTTTCTCTGAGATGCACAGCATCTATCACCATACAGTTATAGAAGATATTAAGTTTGCTTAAGAGACAGTAAATTATAGCTTATTAATTTAACTGGGGTAAATACAGCCTTCCCTTCAAACACAGCACTGACTTGGTTTATAGGCAAAGTGAAACTATTTTTATTAATAAAATACCATGGATTAAGTGATACCAAGTAAAAGAGAGAGAGTTGGAGAGGGGTACAAACAAATAAAAGTGAAAATATGTATCTAAAAGTCTAAAACTTGATCTAGCAAGATACAGTCTTTATACAAGATGGATTATCTCATGCACGGTCTCCTTTTCAGCTTTTTTACTGGCTGGCTTGGCCAGGACCCATCACAGAGATCCAATCACTTGGTTTCTTTGTCTCCTAAGGTAAAGGATAAAGATGAACCCTCTCTCTGTTCTTCATATTTCCCAAAAGATGTCTTTGTCTTATATGTCAGAAAGGCTTCCTGGGGATTTCTGTGTATCTCGGGGGTGCAGGAGCCATGTTAATTCTCTGTTCCTTGGGTTCAGGATAGAGTGAATAGACAGCAAATGTGAAAAATCAGGACAGGATAGAGGGTAATAGGTGCCTATATAAGACAAAGCCCCCAATATCAGGACTATCCCTATAAAATTGGGACATCTGGTCACCCTAGTACAGGTTCAGGATAACCCCTTCTGGTTTAGCGCAATGTTTTTGCTTATTGCTAATAGGTACATAGAGGTAAACCCACATTCCTTTGTGAACATATCTGTTTATCCTCTTTACCTAGGTTAGGCTGTCTGATCACAAACATGTTTTAGTAACATTGTATAGAGGGAATTCATAACTTCACATATGACATTAGCACATGTATTTTACAATGATATTAATAACCAGCATGTTGTTAGCTTTTATATCATACCTCACAAGCCATATTTTGTGCAAATATTATCGGAGTAGTGGGTATGGTGCAAATATGCGTGGCAATAGCTAACCTTCATTGAAATCCATATGAGTTAGGCACCTACACAAACCCATGACAGGAACCCTTATGTAGGAGTCTCCCATCCTATCATCTTTGGTGCTAAAGGTCTGGCAGCTTCCAATGAAAATTACTTGTGAACAAATTAGGTCTAACCTAATTCCATCTGTGAGCACTTATGATAAAGACAATTTTGCGTAGTGTTAAATATCATGTACAGAAAGGACTATATAAAGCGTTTCATAAGTACAGCTGGGTAAAATTTTGAAAATCATCTAAGTCCCGTTTAAAGGCAGTCCACTTAGGCACTTCTGAAAATTTTGCCATTACACTGCATCTGTCTTGTAGTCCAGGAAAAACAGGAGAGTTGTGATTTTTGGGAAGTGTTGATTGTATTGCATCTGTGTCAAAACAATTTATTATTGCTCTTATTTTTCAGGAAACATGGTATCTTTCCTTCACAAAGGAAGCAGTGGAAAGAAAATTCTGTGGCATGAGGAGGTAATTTCCCTGTTGCCTACTCTGACACGCGAGAGAGAAATTGGACATTCAAGGTCAAAGGTGGCAATGAACAGCCTGCCTCTGGACACTGAATAATTGGGTTACAGGGAATTTTATATACTAGGTTATAATTCTAGGTTAATTTTAGCTGCTTGCTGCTACAGGTTTTACTGCTGTATTCCTATTTTGCAAAGTTAAATAGCTTTTAACATTTGGGTTTCTATAGTCACCAGTTTAATTATCACAAAGTAACCATGCTGCTGGTTACTCAGCAAGTAGAAATAAGATTGCTGCCTCCCAGAAGACCCATGGCAACATAATGAGGGATGTGAAGACTTAGCCAGTCCATGGCTTTGCAGTAGAAAAGCCTGGAGCCCCCTTTTCAGCAGTTAAAGAGAGAGCAACATCAGGTGAAGTGGGATTATGAACTGATGAGTTGTTGTGTTCTCCAATAGTAAAGCCATGGGAGAAACCAGCAGGAGAAACAATAGCAGGAGAGAATGAGTATAGAAGAGAACAGCATTTAATACCCGTGCTGAGAGTTCATATATGGCTGTAGGAGTCAGAGGTGGAAGCTGACGCAGTGAGCTATGGGATTTCTCACTACTTAAATCATTCTGTAATTCATCAAGCATTCAAGATAATGATCAAGGATAGACTGAATGATTGCCTGTTAACTGCAAGGCACTTACAATCTGTCCAAGGAAGATTGTGTGACAAAGATGAAGGTCTTCCTTTGCATAGTTGGGCTGATTGATAATATTGTGAGGCTGTCTGGGCATAGATTATCTGAGATTGAGTGCTAATAACATCCTCTTCCTATTTATACCGATTACACTTTGATTAGTTACTTATCTGAGTCTATGAGCTATATCTACCATTGTCCCTTGAATTATTTAACAGAGCAAGTTAGTGGTTCTGAAACTATGCAATTTTCTCCCCTAGAATCTACTTTCTCTTGCGTGATAAAGAAGAAAGAGCTGCTTTGCACACAACAGAATTTTCATTGCTAGATTTGGCCTTTAGCGGCTATTGAGGTCTTCACTAGAAGGCTTGATAAGGGACCAATTTCTCAAGTTTCTACTTTTCCAAATTTTTAACAGGGAGGATAATTAGCGATCGAAAGCATTTACCAAGGGATGTGGTGGTTCTCTATTATGTGAAATCTTTACATTTAGGTTGGGTGCTGTTCCCAAAGATACACGGTTGCTCAAGCACAAGTTATCGGATCTGATGCAGGAACAACTGAGTGAAGCTGTATGGCTGTTCTATGGAGGAGGTCAAGCTAGAAGATAATAATGGGGCCGTCTGGCCTTAAAAGTTTACAAATCTATGAATCTTCTAAGAGAAACAAAGGTGCAAATGGGACCTGAGGATGGGCCTTTAAAAAAAAAAAAAAGAGATTCAATCAGACTGTTTCTGCATTTTTACTGGATTCTTGTGAGGGAGATTTCCTTTATGTGCATATGACCTTGAGCCAGTAATACTCAAGCATGTGGTTAAGTTTGAGCGATATGAATAGTCCCATTGACTTCAATGACACTACTCACATGTCTGAAGTGTGCTTCAGTGTTTTTGCTGGACCTGAGCCAATATCAACAAATAATAGGAGAAAACCATTGCCCTTCACAATCCGTGTTGCGGTTGCTAAATGGGGCAGAGAGATTCTGAGGACTACAATAGGCATAGGTGGTAGCAGCTGATGCTTTGTCTCGTACTGAATCTAGATTTCCAGGCTATTCATAATCTTGAATTCCAGCAGTGGTGCTATAGCTGGGCTCTGATTCCATTGGTAACTGTGGTTACATATCTCAGCAATTTGGCACTGCATGTTTTTTTTTTTTTCCACCTCTTCCATTCATTCCTCTTCAAAACAGGTAGCTAGTTGCCTTGGAGTTTTCAAGCATCTGTGTCAGGAGGGTTGGGGAGAGGAGGGAAGGGATTTTAGAAATAGTGATAGCTGATTTTCATTTGCACTTGGGTGATGCATCTGATGAGTTTTCACATTAATTTATAGAGATTGCTGGAATCTTTATACCTGCCTCAACCTGTTTCTTTCCTGACAGGCACACAGGATTCTGTTTATATCTTGTAATTCTCAATGATAGCTGAGGACAGAGGAGACCTAGAACAAATGTATTTGATCCCCTTTATCAATGTAAGTGGGGTGGGAGGGCAAAGAACAAATTGACTTTGATTATAGCAGTCACAGAACAGCCCAGGTTTGGCCAAGGACATTCAATCTACTTTGTTCAAACAAGTACTTTGGGCTGGGGGCAGATATTTAGAGCTAGAGTTTACCTTTTAAGGTTCATCCCAAATTTGGGGGATTTTATGGAGCTCCATAAAGCAGGTACAATGCTTCCTGGAGTTCGAGGGGGTACAGTGGGAATGTGGCTGCTATATCATCTACATACACAGCGCTGCGTTCACTCCAGAGCACGTCAATGCCCGGAGTTTGGGAATGCTTTCCTTGCCCAATTCACCCATTGGATCTGCACCTGAGATAGCCTAGCAACCACGTTGCAAAGCCCTGCCCCCATTGGTTCATACTCATGAGCACTGCACTCACCAGTGTTCGTTGCTAGGACTTCTGGGGGCCTATCTTTTGCAGTGCAGTGGACGACTATCAGCCCTACAGTGATTTAACCTTATTGCTAAGTGGATGGATTACCAGCCTGTGGGTACCTCTGTGCAGCCCGGGGAAGAAAGCCTCTCAGCCCGGGTCAAGAGACTCCCCTCCCTAGGCTTCAGAACCTGTACCCCAGCCCAAGCCTCAATGTCAAAGCACTGTCTGTCCAGCTATTTTTGGAGCGCTACAGTGAGCCCCGCAAACCTGAGTCTAGCAGCCCAGACTGGAAGGCTCATTTCCACAGCCTGTGTAGATGTACCCTGAGTAAACATGGAACCCGGCTCTAACCCCACCCCCGAGCTGTCCCAACTAGCCCAGGCTGAAAGCATTGCTTAACTCAGGTAAGAGAGTTGGGTATGTGAACGGGGGAGAGATGATGGCCAACGCCTAGCTAAGAGCAAAGGCTAACTGGAGTGAAGATGTACCTAAATTTAAGGCCATAGCATTGTTTGTGGAGGCTAGTGGTCATAGCATCATTACCTTTGTATCCCCTGATTCTCAGCACTATTGTTCCTGGCCTCTTAGTAAGGGGGTATGTGATAGGGTGTCTACCCTACACAAGGCCTGAAGGGGTTAAGGTGGATAGGTAGGCCAATTAATTGCCTGGGTTGCACCTGGAGGAGGAGCCAGGAAATAATGAGGGTTAATTAAAGAGGAAGCTCAGCTGGACAGGAACAGGAGGGGCCTGTATAAAGCGCAGTAGCTGAGAGTAGAAAGGGGCTGCAGAGAGAGAAACTGCAGTCACTGTCCAGGTGAGAGAAGACAAGGTAGGAAGTAGCCCAGAGATACAGCAGTAAGGGACAGGAGTGTGAAGACCTTGACTGGTTGTTGTAGGGTCCCTGAGCTGGAACCCAGTGAGGGTGGGCCTGGATTCCGCCTACCAGCCCTTGGCGACGTGGCATCCTCAAGGGAGCAATGCATCTGGAGAGACTTTGTTGCACGTGATCCCCTGGAAGGGGAAAAACTACAGCAACCTGGCCAGTGAGCAAAGCCATGAAGAGAGAGCAGCTGAGTCGCAAAAGAGCAAGACTGAATGACAGCATGCCACCGCAGGAAGAGGCATTGGATGGGGAGCGCTAATCCCCAGCTGCAGCCAGCAGGAGGTGCTCCAGCAGTGAGTAGAGCAGCCCCTGGTGGAATGTGAGACACTCTTTTTGAACCCTTTCCCACTCACATACACTTAGATCCACACAGGCTAGTCATAATGTCGATAAAATAAATCTCACTGAAAATACCAGGGATTGGGAAAAGTGCTAAACACAACATTGTCAGACCATCTGAGGCTGGATAAAGAATATGTTTTAAAAAAATTAATTCCCTAGGCTTTTACCAATGCAATAAAGCTGAAAGCCTGAAACATTAAAAGGAGCTTAATTTACTCATGAAAAAGGGTTGCTAAACACCCCTTAAAAAAAAAAGTGTTAGTAAGGAAAGGGGTGTTCTATACAATTCATCCACTGCAGAAAAAGGGGATTGTTCGTATCCTTTATGATCTGTGAAAACTGTCTGGAAAAGTACTTTGGAACCTTTTTCTAATGCATTCTGCACTGCTGTAGTAATCTACATATGCTTGTCAACCAGGAGCCAGTGCCAGTGGAGGCCTGGTCTACATTAGAAACTTTTGCCAGTATAGCAATGTTTATGTTTGTGATTATTTTACAACATTTCTATACCAGCGAAAGCCCTGGTGTAAATACAGTTATATCGACTAAAATTTTGTTTGGTATAATCTAAACTGGCAAAAGCACTCTCTTTTGCATTATAAACTGCATCTGCATTAGGAGGGTGTGCTGGTATAGCTATAACTCTTTCTAGTCTAGATGAGACCTTAGTAGCATGATGTTGTTCCAATTAAGAGTCTCTGAGAAAAGCAAAATTATGCTGTCAACTGCACAGGGTTGTACTTTCATGGATCAAACAGAATTCAGGGCTGAAGTATCAGGTGATGTTCACAGTAAAGGTGTTAAGACTGCTAATCTTGACACACCCTTCTGTATTCTTAGGCCCTGATTCAGCAAGATATTTAAGCATGTGCTGAACAATAATGGACCTACTCATGTGCTTAATATTAGGCCCATGATTAAGTACCTTGCTGAAATGGGACCTAAATCTGGTTCCCCTGTGATAAAATCAGCCGCAAAGATAATTTTTCAACCTCAGTTGCTTTGAGATTTTTCTTGGGGCTATATTCCAGTGCAGTATGCAAAACTTATAGGAACAAAAATACCTTTATTGACGTCAGCGGTCTTTTTAAAAATAGCTCTCTGCAAAGACATGTAAGGCCAGATTCAAAGCTGATGTGGTATGATGGTGTAAATAAGACTCTTAGACCCACTTGAAGACACTCTGTCGATGGGCAGGGACATCTGTCGGTATAACCTGTACTGCAAGGTATAATGAAGGCCGCAGCTCAGCAAGACCATGTGCTTACTACATTCCATTGGAGTCAATGAGCGTAAGTACATGCATTAAGGTAAGCATGTGCATGAGTGCTTTGCTGAACAGAGGTGGACTGATGAATTGGGCTCTAAAGTATAGTGAGGGTTGCTTTAAGTTACATCTTCTGGTGCCCTGGCATGTAAGTTTTATGCCAACTTAGACTTCCTTGCTGATCAGTAGAGTGGGTGTAAGTAGGTCAAAGGGAGTCTGACTAATGAGTCCCTATGAACACTCTAGAGATCACAAAGCAGCTGCTGTTTCTGAGAGAATGAACAATGAGTTCTGCATTAAAGCCATTGCAGACAAAGAACTATCACTGCAGGTCTTAAAATTGCTTAACTAATAAAAGAAAACCTTCCCATGCACAAATGAGAGTTTAATGCAGTTTTTCTGAATGAAAGTGCCCTAATATTGATAAATTACCTCATGGGAAATTGCCCACATTCTCCTCAAAGCAAATGGATGAAAAAATGCAAGGCTCTGCTGTTCTCAGCATCCCTGCAGATGAAAGCACAGAAGTACAAAGGCAAAGAGAACTTTCCATTTATGGTCATGTGGTTGACTTACAGCTCATTGTTGCAAATTTCGGATGGCCCAGAAGACAATGGGGCTCCATGTGGGCTTGTGGTGGGCAAAATTTTTCAGCAAAAACTTTTTCCATGAAAAATGCATATTTGGAAATGTCATGCTGCCTGGAATGGGCACAACTGTGAATGCCTATCTCAGGGCAGACTGTCAGAAAGCAAGGGCAGATAAGCTAGTGGTATGTGCTATAATTATATTTTACCAAACTGGTAACGTGAACTTCTGGATCACTATACCAGCCTTACCATGGGGTCACAAATTGTCCCCTTAGATTCTCCAGTCTATCTTGCCATGCAGACAACCTGTATTTTGTGTAATGGTCACTTAAACCAAAGATCACACTACATCAGGTTTCTCCCAGTCCCCAGGGACCAGTCACGTACCCCAGATCAACTGGTACTCTAGATCTTATACCAAAGACAACGCTGGCAGTTAAATCTATTGTAAACTAACAATAGGTTTATAGTTTAAAAAAAAAAAAAAGAGTGGTTGAAGTGGTTAAAGCAAGTAAAATATATGTACAGGTGAGTCACAGGCTATAATTCCAAATGTTAACAAAATGTAGTAATCTGCCAGTTTCCCAAAACATTCTCAGGGCTACCCAGAATAACTCTGGAGATTTCCACCTTCTTGTTCAGTTGTTCTGCCCTGTTAAAATCCAAAGAGTCCAAAGATAAAGAGCTTTCTTTGAATCCATATTTATAGTATCTTCACACAGAAAGCAAGCTGACAGTGTCTCTACCCATGTGAGCTTTTCCTTTGATGACAGAGATTGAAAAATGCATTTAGACTTCTGACCTCCGACCATATACATAATAACCCTTGCTTTGAAATTAACATTTTCTGTTAAAATCCTTTAAGTCCTTCATTAGCATTTCACAAGATTTCTTTGATGGGTAATTTAGTTACAAGGGTTTTGACCATGTAAACATTTGCTATTACATTATGACAGGAACAGATAAGCAAAAACAATACAAATAACATTCCACTAGTTTTTATGAAGTTTAAACATCTGAATACACACTTACACATCTAACCATTATTTTGATCTACACAAATCAGCCAGCATCATAGGAGACACCCAAAAGTTTTGCAAGTTTGTGTCAGTTTTGCCAAATTGTTTCAGCTCAAAAAACACTATTTTTAATCAAAATGTTTCATTTTGACAATCATGAAATGAAACATTTCAATTACCAGTTTGAAATAACTTCTTGTTTCAAAATTTCCTTTAACTTTTTTACTTTTAAAATAAAAAAAATGTTTCAAAGAGGGTGGAAATGATTTTTTCCATTGCCTGGGAACCAAAACAATCTGTTTATTTGCACAGTTCGAATATGGTCCCGGGGATCCACCCACATGGAGCTCACTGCAGGGACTGGGCCTACACAGCTAACATTCAAATTACCATGTGAACAAGACAAACCAGCACTTCAGTTTAGCAAGAGTCACCAAAATAATTAATGTCCTAAGGGATGGTCCAAGGGAGTAAAGGTATTGAAAAACAGTTGAAGAGATGATACTGTCTCTCTTGCTACATGCAAAAGTAGGCTGACTGCGTTGCTTCCTGGATTGTTACTAATATAGCATTTCCCTTTGCTGTAACCATATTCTATAGTCCTTGTTCCTTCCACCATTACAACACCACAAAAGTAATGGTTGGTATATACACAGTGTTACTGGGCATCAATTAAAGTTAAACCCCATGACAGCAAATTACTGCTCCATTACCTGGAGTTTAGCTTTCATGAGCTCTCAAGCTGCTGATTCAGTCCTTTATGTGAAAGAATATCAAACCATCTTGACAAATCTTTTCTATTATTTTCAATCCTCAGCAGTGTGATACGCTGTAAGTCATAATTCACTCAATAAGCCATCATTGGCAGTCAAGGAAATTCAAAATGTATGCTAGAGATCTGTAGGGCAAAGCAAATTATATTTAAAACTATGGATTCAGAGGCAGCCCCATATTAAAGTAAATAATCGAACACCAGTGGTGTTGCAATGAACTACACCAGGTTAAGTTTTATAGTGTTGATATTTTATGCTTCTGGATGTCTAGCCATTTATCATGGAGCTGTGCCTATTTTCTTTCAAGAGAAGAATCTGGCTATTTGAATATGGGTGTCAGTAAATCACTGGTTGTCAGCACTGGTAAAAGTTAGACTGGGGGGGGGGCACCAAAACGTATATGGAAAGACAAGAGGTTGACTTGAAAATGAATGCGATGCGAAAGAACAAGCTGCCTTTCAAACACACCCCGTTTTATATGGGGAAATATCAATTCAAAGTGTATTGGCAGTTGAACTAATGACTTAAAAGGTTGGTTCTCACAAAATTTATCCCTAAATTATTCCACTTTGCTGACCTGAAATACTGTTCTGCCACTATACGGAGGAAAAGTAATTTTCTCTCTCTGTGTATTTCCATACCCTGCGTGCTATGTGTCAGAGGGGGGCTGGTCCCTGTAAATTAAGTAGATCCAGTTCCCCTGTGCCAGAGCAGCTGCTGTCATTTGGCTAATTAAGAGAGAGGGGGGAGGATAGGGAGAGACCCAGAGAGGGGGAATTCTGTTGAATCAGACAAGACTGATTCAGTCAAGGGCAGGTAGGAACTGCTAGAGACCAGGGCATTGGAAGAGTCCCAGAAAGAAGCACCTATTGAGTTCCTGAAGGAAAGATGAAGGCAGGAGAGCAGCAAGAGGGGTTTGCTGGCTGGTGTCCCCAAGCCAGAGCGCAGAGGGCTTAAGGCAGAAGGAGCAGCAGCAGAGGGCGTTACCTGCTGGCTCTGACTCTTTGGCTTAAAGGCAAGGACAGAAGAGGGCTGAAGGCAGGGAATAGAAGAGGGGCTTACCCACTGCCAGTTCCAGGGCTGGAGAGTTGGACGCAAAGGAACCATGAGAGGGCCTGATGAAGTGAAGGGCTGCTTCCCTGTCCAGGCTGCTCTCAGCTGAGAGGCTGTGGGGCTTCTGCTGGGAAGGGTGGGCTTGCATTCTGTTTGGAAAAGCTAGGGTGGCTGCCCTGGTCCAAAGACAGGAGAGGACTGAGAGGCAGCCAGCCCAGGTATGGTTGAAGGTGTCCGTATGTGGGGCATCGAGGGATGAGATGTCTTGAGTTTTAATTACTGTTTGCACTGGAGTGAGAGAGGGGCTATGTTTGGGACTTACGGTAGGGACTATTTGGGCAATGTTGTAGTAATAAACCTGCCCGAAGGAGGGGTAGTATAGACACAAGACAGCCTGAAGTGATGTTACTGGGTCATCTTGGAGGGGAAACTGACCCAGGGGTGCCTGTTATGCTGCAGCCTGTAGCAGGAGGGTGCTCGGGGGAGGGGAGAGGAGGTGCCCTCAGTCAGTGTGGATTTGTTAAGTGTTGCCTCTGTTTTAGATTGGTGCATGAGCACTGATATAGGGAGAAAGGGTGAGGTGGGGGTGGTAAATTATTTATTCTTTCTGTGCATCAGCACACTACCTGAAAAATGAGGATGCTGATTTTTCCCTACCTTACAGGGGATAAATCCATTATATGACGTGCTCAAATGCTATGGTGATGGACATCATTTAAGAACCAAGCAAGAACATGAACACTTACAATGCAGAAATATTCTGTTATGAGTCAGATATTCATGCCATTCAATAAAATCTCTGTAAGCTCTTTGGATGATTTGTTACTCTGTATAGCGCCTAGCACAATTGAGCCCCAATCTTGGTTGGTCCCTAAGTGCTACCATAATAAATATAATAGATATGGTATATACATTATGGTAATCAACCTTTTTTGTATCTCAGCTGCCATCTTTTAATTGCACAGAAGTACTTTCAGCAACTATACCAAGCTCTTGGAGTGTTTCTGAATTTTCTGTGTTCAACGTATGTGTTGACCAAGATTTCACTCTCCTCTTGCCCTTTCAATGTGGTGCTTTGTGAGTGACTTCAGCATGTCTTGTGTTGCTGCACCATGCCAAATTGGTAATGGGGTAAGCAACCTGACACTCCTTTCTCTCATTCAGTGTAGTTGTAGCCCTGTCAGGCCCAGGATATTAGAGAAACAAGTGGGTAAGGTAATATCTTTTATTGCACCAACTAGGATATCCTAGTGGACCGAAGAATTGACCAAAGGGGGAAAAGTGGAGTTGCAACTAGCCAGACGGGTGATGATGGTGGTAGAAGGTCTGTGCATGACGGGGGAAAGAATGTCATTGACGCCAAACGTCAAAAATTAAAATGTCTGTACACTAATGCGAGGAGCCTAGGGAACAAGATGGAGGAACTGGAGCTACTGGTGCAGGAAGTGAAACCGGATATTATAGGGATAACAGAAACTTGGTGGAATAGTACTCATGACTGGAGTACGGGTATTGAAGGCTATGTGCTGTTTAGAAAAGACAGGAAGAAAGGTAGAGGTGGAGGAGTAGCTTTGTACGTCAATGATGAGGTGAATTGTAATGAAATGAGAAGTGATGGAATGGATAAGACGGAGTCTGTCTGGGTAAAAATCACACTGGGTAAAAAAGCTACTAGAGCTTCCCCTGAGATAGTGCTTGGGGTGTGCTACAGACCGCCGGGAGCTGACTTGGATATGGATAGAGACCTCTTTAATGTTTTTAACGAAATAAACACTAAGGGGCAATGTGTGATTATGGGAGATTTCAACTTCCCGGATATAGACTGGAAGACGAGTGCTTGCAAGAATAATAGGGGTCAGATGTTTCTGGATATGATAGCGGATGGATTTCTTCATCAAGTAGTTGAAGTACCTACGAGAGGGGATGCCATCTTAGATTTGGTTTTGGTGAGTAGTGAGGACCTCGTAGAAGAAATGGTGGTAGGGGACAATCTTGGTTCGAGTGATCATGAGCTGATTCAATTCAAATTAGATGGAAGGATAAACAAACGTAGATCTGGGATTAGGGTTTTCGACTTCTCGAGGGCTAATGTCAAAGAGTTACGGAAATTAGTTAGGGAAGTGGATTGGACGGAGGAACTTGGGGATTTAAATGTGGAGGAGGCCTGGAATTACTTTAAGTCGCGGCTGCGGAAATTGTCGGAAGCCTGCGTCCCAAGAAAGGGGAAAAAAACCATGGGCGGGAGTAGTAGGCCAAGCTGGATGAGCAAGCAACTCAGAGAGGGGATTAGGAAAAAGCAGAAAGCTTACAGGGAGTGGAAGAAAGGCGGGATTAGTAAGGGAAGCTACCTTAGTGAGGTCAGAACGTGTAGGGATAAAGTGAGGAAGGCTAAAAGCCGCGTAGAACTGGACCTTGCGAAGGGAATCAAAAACAATAGTAAAAGGTTCTACAGTCACATAAATAAGAAGAAAACAAAGAAAGAAGAAGTGGGGCCGCTATACGCTGAGGATGGAACGGAGGTTAAGGATAACCTAGGCATGGCCCAATATCTAAATAAGTACTTTGCCTCGGTCTTTAATAAGACTAGTGATGAGTTTAGGGATGATGGAGGGATGACGAACAGGAATCTGGATGTGGTAGTGGATATTACCGTATCTGAGGTAGAGGCCAAACTTGAACAGCTTGATGGGACAAAATCGGAGGGACCGGACAATCTCCACCCGAGGATATTAAAGGAGCTGGCGCGTGAAATTGCGAGCCCGTTAGCGAGAATTTTTAAGCAATCGGTAAACTCGGGGGTTGTGCCATACGACTGGAGAATTGCTAACGTAGTTCCTATTTTTAAGAAAGGGAATAAAAGTGATCCGGGTAATTATAGGCCTGTTAGCTTGACGTCTGTCGTGTGTAAGGTCTTGGAAAAAATTTTAAGGGAGAAAGTAGTTAAGGACATGGAGGTCAATGGTAATTGGGACAAATTGCAACATGGATTTACTAAAGGTAGATCGTGCCAAACCAACCTGATCTCCTCCTTTGAGAAGGTGACGGATTACTTAGACAAGGGCAATGCGGTAGATCTAATTTACCTAGACTTCAGTAAGGCGTTTGACACGGTTCCGCATGGGGAACTGTTAGTTAAATTGGAAAAGATGGGGATGAATGTGAAAGTTGTAAGGTGGATAAGGAATTGGTTAAAGGGGAGACTACAGCGGGTCGTGCTGAAGGGTGAACTGTCAGGCTGGAAGGAGGTTACTAGCGGAGTCCCTCAAGGATCGGTTCTTGGACCGACCTTATTTAACCTTTTTATAACTGATCTTGGCACAAAGAGCGAGAATGTGTTAATAAAATTTGCGGATGACACGAAGCTGGGGGGTATTGCTAACACGGAGAAGGACCGGGATGCTATTCAGGAAGATCTGGACCACCTTGTACACTGGAGCAATAGTAATCGGATGAAATATAATAGTGAAAAGTGCAAGGTCATGCACTTAGGGATTAATAATAAGAATTTTACATATACGTTGGGGATGCATCAGTTGGAAACGACGGAGGAGGAGAAGGACCTTGGGGTATTGGTTGATAGCAGGATGACTATGAGCCGCCAATGTGATGTGGCTGTTAAAAAAGCAAATGCGGTTTTAGGATGCATCAGGCGAGGTATTTCCAGCAAGGAGAAGGAGGTGTTAGTGCCGTTATATACGGCGCTGGTGAGACCCCACCTGGAATATTGTGTGCAGTTCTGGTGTCCCATGTTTAAGAAGGATGAATTCAAACTGGAACAGGTTCAGAGACGGGCTACTAGGATGATCCGAGGAATGGAAAATCTGCCTTATGAAAGGAGACTCAAAGAGCTTGGCTTGTTTAGCCTGGCCAAAAGAAGGCTCCGGGGGGATATGCTTGCTCTATATAAATATATCAGGGGGATTAACGTTAGGGAGGGAGAGGAATTATTTAAGTTTAGTACTAATATAGGCACGAGGACGAATGGGTACAAATTGGATATTAGGAAATTTAGACTAGAAATTAGACGAAGGTTTCTAACCATTAGGGGAGTGAAGTTCTGGAATAGCCTTCCGAGGGAAGTAGTGGGGGCAAATGACTTATCTGGCTTTAAGACTAAGCTTGATAAGTATATGGAGGGGATGTTATAATGGGATAGTTTAATTTGAGCAATTGATTTTGGATTATCGGCAGATAAGTCTGCTCAATGGTCTGTGGGAATGCTGGATGGGATGGGAACTGAGTTACTGCAGAGAAATCTTTTTTGGGTGCTGGCTGGTGAGTCTTGCCCACATGCTCAGGGTTTAGCTGATCGCCATATTTGGGGTCGGGAAGGAATTTTCCTCCGGGGCGGATTGGCAGGGGCCACGGAGGTTTTTCGCCTTCCTCTGCAGCATGGGGCATGGGTCGCTTGCTGGTGGATTCCCTGCAGCTTGAGGTCTTCAAATCTCATTTTTGAGGATTTCAATAACTCAGTCATGGGTTCGGGGTTGTTATAAATGTGTATGGGTAGGGTTCTGTGGCCTGCCTTGTGCGGGAGGTCAGACTAGATGATCATATTGGTCCCTTCTGACCTATGAGTCTATGAGTAACTTCTGTTGGCAAAAGAGAAAACTTTTCAAGCAACACAGAGCAAATTCTCTGCACAAAGTGATTTAAGCCCTGGATTTGGGAGCCAGGAATTCGTGTTCCAATCCCAGTCCTGACATTTGACTCTCACAATCTGAACTCTGCGTTTGGCAAAATTCTTCAAGTGTGTGTCCATTTTGAAAAGTGGCTCTTAAAAATAAATTTAAAAAATAGCAATGGAGATTTCTGTGTCAATTGTATCTCAATGATTTTCATATCAAATATGTTCAGTTTACAAGTCAAATGGGTCTCTTTTTCTGACTACCATTCCAGTAAAATTAAGATGGGCTCTGAGAGCCAAAATGGGATCTCTCCTCATGATGCATGATCACTGTAATAGAGGTTTGTGCAGGACACGTGATGCTTTTGGTGACAGCAATACAGATGAAGCCCTCTACTGCCTTCATAAGAATGGCCATACTGCATCAGACCAAAGGTCAATCCACCCATATCCTGTTTTGCAATAGTGGTCAATGGCAGATGCTTCAGAGGGAATGAACAGTACAGGGCAATTATTGAGGGATCCATCCTCTTGTCCAGTCCCAGCTTCTGGTAGGCAGAGAGTTAAGGACACCATAGCATAGGATTGAGTCCCTGAGCATCTTGGCTAATAGCCATCAATGGATGTATCCTCCATGAATTTATCTAATTCTTTTTTAACCCAATTATACTTTCAGCCTTCACAACTTCCCCTGGCAATGAATTCCACAGGTTGACTGCATTGTGTGAAGAAGTACTTTCTTTATAGTTGTTTTAAACCTGCTGCCTATTAATTTCATTAGGTGACCCCTGGTTCATGTGTTATGTGAAGGGATAAATAACACTTTCTTATTCACTTTCTCCACACCTTTCATGATTTTATAGACCTCTACCATATCCTCTCTTGGTCATCTCTCTTCTAAGATGAACAGTCCCAGTCTTTTCTTAATTTCTCTTTATATGGAAGCTATTCCATACTCTAATTATTTTGTTGCCCTTCTCTGTGCCTTTTCCAATTCTAATATCTTTTTAGAGATGGGGCAACAAGAACTGCATGTAGAATTCAAGATGCATGCATACCATGGATTTATATAGTGGCATTATGATATTTTCTATCTTATTTTCAGTTAGCTTTTGTGACTATCACTGCACATTCAGCAAATATTTTCAGAAAACTTTTGATGATGACGCCAAGATCTTTCTTGAGTGATAAGATCTAAATTATCTGTTGTTTTCTATGTTTAACAAGGATTATTTTTCTCCATGTGCATTGCTTTGCATTTATCAGCATTGAATTTCATCTGCCATTTTGTTGCCCAGTCACCCAATTTTGTGAGATCTCTTTGTAATTCTTGCAGTCAGCTTTGGACTTTAGTAATTTAGTAGTGTGCAAACTTTGCCACCTTACTGTTTACCCCTTTTTCAGATCATTTATAAATATGTTGAACAGCACTTGTCCCAGTACAGATCCTTGGTGGACCCTGCTATTTACCTCTCTACACTGTGAAAACTGACTATTTATGCCTACTCTTTGTGTCCTATCTTTTTAACTGGCTATTGAACCCTGAGAGGACCTTCCCTCTTATCCAATGACTCTTTACTTTGCTTAACAACCCATGGTGTGGGACCTTATCAAAAGCTTTGTGAAAGTCCAAGTACACTTTATGAATTGGATCACCCTTGTCCACGTACTTTTTGAAACCCTAAAAGAATTCTAATAGATTGAGGCATGATTTCCCTTTACAAAAGCCGTGTTGACTCTTACCCAGAGAGAAGCATGGTACATTGGGGATGTCTTCATTGATGGTGGCAAATTTGCCGCTGTCAGATCAATTTATCTAGGTCAATTGAGCGAAGGTTAAGACCTGCTTAATCAATTTGGAAGTCGATTCAATAAAACCACCTCTAAAAAAAAGCATAGCACTGCATTGACGGGTATGCATTTCTTGTTGGTGCAGCATAGTGCAGACCAGGATTTAGGAAGTCAACATAAATTACGCAAGTTACTGCTGCCAAATTTCCCCATAAGTATAGACCCAGGCCTATGTGTTTGATCATTTTGTTCTTTACTATAGTTTCAACCAGTTTGCCTGATACTGAAGCTAGGCTTATCAACCTGTAATTGACAGGATTGCTTCTGGAGCCTGTTTTAAAAATACCACCTCTACTGATCTTTCAATCTGGGTCAGTTCCTCAGATTTGTCTTCTAAAAAGAATGTCTCAGGTGTAGGAATCTGCTTCACATCCTCTTTGATTCTGAGGTAATGACTGAAGGAAAGAAATCATTAAGCTTTCTCACAATGGTCTTGTCTTCCTTGAGTGCTCTTTTGGTACCTTGATTATCTAGTGGCCCCACTGAGTGTTTGGCAGGCTTCCTGCTTCTGCTGTATGAAAAAAAATTGCTGTTACATTTTGTGTTTTTTGATAGGTGCTCTTCATATTTCTTTTTGGCCTGCCTAATTATACTTTTACACTTGACTTGCCAGCATTTACGCATTGTTTTATTTCTCCCTAGTAGAATTTGACTTCCAATTTTTAAAAGATCTCTGTCTCTTAACACGTCCCTTACTCTGCTTAGCCATAGTGGCATTTTTGTGTCGTCTTAGTGTTATTTGGGGGGAGGAGTGAGTGTAGGTATAGGTTGAGCCTCTATTATGGTGTTTTTAAATAGTTTCCTTGCACCTTGCAGGCATTTCACACTTGTGTCTATTCCCATTAAACTAGCTTCCTTATTCTTGTGATGTTCTCCTTTTTGAAGTTAAATGCTGCTGTGGTATATTTCTTTGGAATTTTTCCTCCTACAAGGATGTTACATTTAATTAACAACATTATGGTTGCTGTTACTAAGCAGTTCAGTTGTATTCACCTCTTTGACCAGATCCTTTGCACTACTTAGGACTAAATCAAAAACAGTGTCTCCCCTTGTGAGTTCCAGGACTAGCAGCTCCAGAAGGCAGTCATTAATGGTGTCTAGAAATTTTATCTTTGCATCCCCAACTAAGGTGACATGTTCCTAGTCAATATGGGGATAGGGGAAATGCCCTATTGTTATTGTATTCTCTGTAATCTCCATGAGCATTTCACAGTCACCATCTTTGTCAAGTGCATGGTACTATATTCCTACTGCTATGCTCTTATTTAAATATGGGATTTCTATCCATAAAGATTCTATGGATAAAGATTCTTATTCATTTAAGATTTACTACATTTGACTATGGTTTCTTTCACATATAGTGCCACTCCCCCACCAACCCAACCTATTCTTATTCCTATGTATTTTGTATCCTGGTGTTACCATGTCCCACTGATTATCATTATTCTATCAAGTTTCTGTGATTTCTATTGTATCAAATCTAACTGATTGGAATTTTGTAAAGTAATTCTACTCACAATGCACAAGACAGGAAAGACTCTAGTCACTCTCCTGTAGGTGTGTTGGCTGCTCAGTGCTAACAGGAATAAAAAGCAGTAAGAATTGATTTTTGTCCCTTTAATCAGTTGCTACTAGAGCTGAATGAAAAAATAGCATGGGGGTGGGATCCACAGGAAAACGTTGGAGAAAATATTTTTAAAAATTTGTTTTCATCTAAATCTTCCATAGAAAATGGATTTTTTTTTCTTACCAGCAAAAATTAGATTACCAAAAATTTCAGCCAAAACCAAAAATAATTGAATTTCAAAACGCTGCTGTAATGCCACTTGGGAGTTGTAATTGAGATGCTGTGTTCTCTTCTGTAGTCAGGCCAGGGTGCCTGGTCTATATCTCCCATAATGTACCATATACCATGGTCTGCCCTCTTGGAGAAGCGAGATGGTACATCAGAGGAGTTGATAGCCATAGTGCTGCATTTCTAAATTGGAATGTTTTATTATGGCTGAAATATTTTAGGTTTTGGGCATTGGGTTTTTCAACAAAAAAGTAAAATTTTCCATAGTAAACCGACTTTTTTTGTGAAAAATTATATATGGTCACAAACCCTATTTTCCATCAAAGAATAGTTTTGACAGAAAACTTTTGACCAACGCTAGTTACTACACAGTGAGCAGGTCAGTTGAGTATGAAAGTACCTTTTGTTCCTTAGAACTTTCCAAAGAGAACTTGATTTTAATTTTCCTGCCTCAGATTCCTAACATGTAAAAAAGGGACAGCAATATTTAGTAACCATAAGAATCGTAACAGTTAATTTAATTAATGTTTATGAATGGCTCTGCAGATACAAAGTGCTGTTTGCTTTAAGTGCTAAGCATTAGATTGTCATTTTGCATCTGTTTGAAAAAGCACACACGTAGGATCTGATATTGCAGTTTTTACTCTGGCTTTCTGATGGGTTTGTATCTCTCTTAAATCTATAATAAAATTCTTATTTGCATTTTAATTCATTAAAAATTGGGAAACTTGAGTGGTTCTATCTTTTTGTAAATTCTTTCCATTATTTCAAATGGCAAAATCTAAGGGAAAAAATAAGAAACATGAAATCTTGCAATACAATGTACATAATGTAAATAAATATTTGCATAAATGTATTTATTACAGAACATAGGCGGTCTTATCCTAGGTGCATGTCTTTTGTCCCTTGAAATTAAGGTAAGTATGATTGATTCATTCTCATACTGAATTGCCTCTAAAGAGCGTTTCAAACAAGCAAAATACAACTGCTCTCATAGCACTATCTTCTGGAGTTTCCTCTTTAAAGCTTCGGTTTCAATATGAACGTCAAAACCATTGAAATTGAAAATGTATTGATTACACTGTGTTTCACGTTGAATATGGCTGATTGAGTATGGGATGAATGGAATAAATTCAATGGAGTTGTAATGGTTGGACAAAATCTGGCCTCTCATAACTCCAAGTTCATCTTGCATATTCCAAAAAGAACTCAACTTTTTTATAGGGGAAGATATTTCATAAGCTATCCAAGTTGTTGACCATCTTCTTTCTTTTTATCTTTTATCAAGAATAATATATTAAATTAAGTATCCCATATTGCATTTACCTGCCATAGGAAGAGGAGGATCTCTGTTCTTCGCTTCATTTGCCTGTATTTTCACCATGCATTATAACTTCCTGTGACATACCCAGGCACAATCCAGACTAATGAGTCAATGTGTCTCCTGACCCATAACCTGGGGTGCCCTTTGCAGGGCTTTGCTGCTGTGGCCTCCAACCTGAACTGCTTACAAACAGCCTCGAGCATGTGAGTCACTTCCAGCTGTGTCTGTGTGTGCTCCAGCTGGCCATACCTTGGCTCTCGTGTTTAAATATTACCACAGGTGATCACAACACTCTCCCAGTCATAGACTTCCCCCAGAAATGTATGTCCTGTGCTGCCTTGCCCTTTTCTGGACATACAAATATATTAAGTCCATTATTCCTTTAATGGATAACATTATTCCTTTAATGGGGTAACAACTTGTTATCCCAAATTCAGTTACCCATGTTTCAACTTGAATGCACTGGATTAGATAAAACAATAAAAAATAGTTTTCAAGTGAATACAAGTAATGAGGCATAAAAGTCAGAAACAGTTACGAGAAAAATAAAAATGCATACTGCTGCCTAACTTAACAGACTGTATTAAATTCAAAGCAAAGTTTTCTTACCACATGCTATCAGAAGTCTTATTGACTAAAACCTTAAGGTCAGGACTCCTTCCCAGAGTCACTGGCTGCTTCCTTTGTCTCTTCAGGTGCAGTGAATGCAATAGGCATGGGAAGAGAGAGGGGTGCCTGTCCCCCTCTTGAAAAACATTTCCAGCTGAGACCCAGGAGACAGAGTCCGTGTAGAAGGATATTCCTTGTTGGTTTTTTCACCTGTTTGAGCTTCCTTTGGTTTTCTCTTCCTGCTTGATTAATCTGTTCACTGCTTAAATGCAAATTAAGGTAAACACACATTCCTTTGTTTAGGACAGACCCATTTGCCAACTTCAGTTTGGGCAGGGCCCTGGGGTTTGGAATATGTATTAATAACATCATACAGGGGAATCTTAAAGCTTCACATACAACGTTGCCACACACATTTCACCAGGACAATACTGACCAGCAAATTGAGTTTTGAAATAACACTCCACAAGGCATACTTTGTATAAAGATTATTACAATGGTGTGTAGGGTATATTTTGTCATACTACCATGTCAAAGAACTTTTGTCAAAAAAAGTTTAAATGTGTTCCAAAGTAGTATTCAGCTAAAACATATAGTTACAGAATTAGTCACGTCTTCAGTTCTATTCAGATTTACAACTGAAATGGCTTTAGACATATCTTCAGTATATTCTTGTCATTGCCTCAATCCTACTTTGGAAGGAAGTTGGCTAGGTCTGCATTGCGGCAAATAATGTGGAGGATGTGGTCTGTCTTGCGTACATAGCAAGATGTCAATGGATGCCAAAGGAGGGTGAATTTGAGAATAGCGTGTGGTTGTGAAGGGACCCATGGATTGCATACTGTATGTGTTTGGAGGTTGGCTATGACAGAGCTCTCTTAGTCCTGAAGTATGCAGGCATTATCTTATCTCCAGTGTTGCAGGGGAAGAAGTAATGAAATGGAGGTCTGTGTCTAATGATAGTCACACATAAGGCATAACAGTGCCCTAGAAACCATGGAATTATTAGCAATAGGCTCTACTCTTTCATTTTTTCTTGAATGGTGATTTAGTTTTAGTCAGGAGGAATATTAAACAAGAAAAGGCCCCAAGTATTGTTCAGACATTCAAAGAAATCAAAAGGTAGCAAATTCAAACCTGATAACATGTACTTTTCCATACAATGCTTAATTAGAGGGTGGAACTCATTGCCATTAGACGTTCAAGAATGTGGCAAGATTTGAACTGGAGGTTTATATGGATCACAAGAATATCCAATAATTAATGCTTTTTAAAAAAATACATTTTGAAGATTATAAGCTTCAGGGTTTACGTTAGTCTCTAACTATTAAGGGTTGTGATAATGTAAATTATCCCACATTTGCCTTCATCGGGATTGTTTGCCTTCTCCTCTGAAGCATGTGGTGCTGGCCATTGTGGGAGACATGATACTGGCCAGATCAGCTAGAGAAATTCCCATGTTTCTATGCTATAATTTCAGGTTTGCACATGGGTGCAGTGTAAGCAATAGAAATTCCTACAAGGCATTGTTCTGCAAAACATCTATATCTTGTGGTGCTCTCTTTGGGGAACTTAGAGCTGTAAACTACTGTTACCTCTCTTCCTCAACAAGAGAGAGATTTGCTTGAGCTTAAATTGTGTGTTAGCTCCTTGCCGTGCCAGTCTGCAGTGGTGTACTAGGCACCTGCCTAGGGGGGAACGCTGGGTCCCCGCTGACATCCCTGGCTGCCTTGCTGACCCAGCTCCTCCACCTCCCCCATCTGGCCCCTCTGCCCCTGCACTGAGCGCAATGAAGGAGCTGTGGGTACCCTGACCACATATGGGCCAGGCAGCCGCCGCCACCACCAGGCAGCCCGGAGGCATCTGCCTCTGTCACTCCCACTCCCTGCCAGAGGGGCTGGGTCAGTGCAGCTGCCAGGAATGTCAGCGGGGGCGGGTCCAAGAAGAAGTTCCCAACTGGCACCCCTCTCAGGCTGGCATCGGGGGACATTGCCCCCTTGGTATGCCACTGTGGCCGCCACATCCGCCATCCCCACAGCGGGAGGGAGGGAGTGGGGTAGAGCAGGAAATGGGCCACAGACCTCCCCTCCGCCACTGCCAACGATGATGGGGGGAGGCCGCAAATAGAAATATTGGCTGCCGGACACCCAAGGTACGCCACTGCTAGTTTGTCTGCTTCACCAGCAAACTCCTCGAAAGTCTGCCAGTCTAAACCTTGCACTGCAGGTAACATTCAGTGAACCCCAGTTCCCAAGCACCCAGAGACGACATATCTGGACACTCAGAAATTACCAAGCCTGTTGCCTCCCTGGAGACAGTGCAAACACCAGCCTATTAGTTTAGCTAAGGACCCACGCTTTAATACAACAGCACTGAGATGGTGTACAGGGAAACCAAGCACAAGTTTAGTAAGCATAAAGAACATAGATTTAAGTGATACTAAGCAATAGACAAAGAGACAGGTATGGTTACAAACAAAGCAACAGTAACCAGCTTTCTAGTGACCAAAACTTAACTTTAGCAAGCAGAAATCTTTGACTCAGCAGTTCCTCACTTAAATCAGAGGGTGCTGATCCCTTTGTCTCTTCAGTGATGGACAACAGTGGAGTCTTTTCCTCCTCCCCTTTTATAATCCAAAAAACCCTTGAAATGTATTCTTTGAAAACTACACCCATATAAACTTTTTCATCCCTTGCTGCTTGTGCTCAGGATCTGATGCAATGTAGTCTTCTCATCCTCCTGACAACTGGTGTTTACCTCAGATGCAAATGTACTTTCATTGTCTCTGGCTCACAAAGCTGGATCCAAGACAGGAGAATTCATATTCCTTTGTCTAGGATAGGCTTTTTTTTATCAACTGTCGCCACAATGTGTTTTAAGAACGTATTTCCAGCACACACACACACAATCACCAGAGTGTCACCAATTTTTGATACCTTGCAAGACGCACACTGCTCTCAGAATGTCCTTTGCCAGTTGGCATAAAAAGGGCTCTTAAGATCACAATCAAAACCCCAAGTCAGGCAATACCGTGAAGCTTGTGAATCTGGAAGGAGTTTCAAGCAAGCCTGGGATGAGTTAGGGATATGATTTACTTCTTCACTCCATTTTTATTCCAATGTACCTTCACTGAATTCAGTGGAATTGCTCTTGACTTATGTCAGTCTGAAAGGAGAGACAAGACCATGTCTTCTGGTGCTTGTTTGTTTTGGAGGATGATTGTCAGTTATGATTCTGAAAATCAAGGAGGACAAACTCACAAAATGAAACCAGAAGAATGATCCCTGCAGGCTGAAACCATCTTCTTTGTCTACATTTGGGCCTTTAATGGCAGAGTTTTGCTGATCTTATTTCTTCTGTGTGCGCACCACTAGTCTATCCTCAAGATTTATTTCCATTCTCAATGGCCAAATCCTGATACATACTACCAGTTACTGTTTTCTTGAGAAAAGGGAAAAATTCTAGCTCTTCAAAAAGCTGCATGATGCTGTGTTGCCTTTAATGTCTCTCATGCATCTCATATATCTTTTAGTCCTTCCTGGTTTGATCCTGCACTTCGTGACTCCAACAGAAGCTAACAGCAATACTGCTAATGTCCAGCTTTTATACTATGCTTTTCATCAGTAAATCTCAAAGCACTTTACAAAGGAGGTCCCCATTGTTATCGCCATTTTATGAATGTGGAAACTGAGGCACAGAACAGCAAAGGGACTTGCTTCAGCAACCCATCAAGCTAGTAGCGAAGCCAGGAATAGACCCCAGATCTCCTGAATTTTATTTCCATGCTGTAGCCCCTAGATCCAACTTCAGAATATACAATGTTGTTTCATTCAGACTGCTCCAGCAGCTAACAAGATTGCCATTTTGAACTGGGACACTTTCACTTTGCACAAATGTAAATGACATGGGTACCAAATGGGGGTGGAGGGGAGAATCGGGCCCATAATTCTGTAAACTGGCACTTCAGCTACTGAATTTTGTTTGTTCCACTGCATTCGTGTTTCCAGTGAAGTCTTTGAAATTATGGAAGTGCCTCTTCAGCAAATTTCTAGTAAAAGAGCTGCACTTCTGGTTCAGTAAGGTTCTCTGACAGATTTGTTTCATTTTTTCTTTCTGCCTATGACACTCCCTAAGCAAAAGTTATTGCAAAAAGTAATTGGACAGACTCATCAACATGCAACTACAAATAGATGCCCCTAGTAACACCCCCACACCTCGTAAATCTATTGAAATGGCAGCTTTTCTATGTTTGCTTTTTATGCGCCTCTTTTTATTATTGATGCCTTTTTGAACATTCCTGCTGCAGTTCCTAGGTAATTATTCCACACTACTCTTCTGATTAAAGTAAAAAATTACTGGTTGTGAAATTGGCCAGTCCAAACTGATAGAGCACTTTGGGAACAAAACGTATTTCATATGTCACAAAGAATGTCATTTAACCTCTTTGTTTCCTTTTTTTATTGCTGTTCTGTGCAGCCATGGATTACATCGCTCCCTTCCCCAGTCTAGTTTTTCAGTTGCTGACTAACCCAGTGGAGAATGCTTATATTTCTTATAATTATATAGACATTGACTAGTCGGTGAATACTTAAGACCTATCTTTGGCGCTTGAGTCCTCTCTACCAGCTTTGCGTTGTCATCTTTATCTCACCCATTTTATTTGGAGAAGTGACGGTTTTGGTGTAAAGTGCGCATCTGTGGGGGTGGAATAACAAAACATGGGTTTCGTTTTCATCATCTAGGTTTTTAGTGATATTACTCTGTAAGTGACAGTTCATAAAAGCAGCCTATTCAAGAAAAATACTAAAGTCTTGGGATTTTAAACATACGTTTGAGTAGGATTTTCAAAAGGGCTTAAGCGATTTAGTAGTACAAGTCCAACTGAAAGTCGGTAGGTGGTTTTGAAAATCCAACTCTATGCTTTAGAGTGGTAAACTGACTGAGGCCTATTCCTTTTTTAATTTGATTGTCTGCCAAGTTGTCTCAGCTACAGCATCTAACTATATCTGTTACTACACGCTGCTACAAAGCCTGTATCTTGATTGTAAAAAGTGCATTTTTGTAGTTAGAGGGGAAAATGTAATGGAACTATATTGCATCACTGTATTTCCTTTGTAGATGATACTAAAGGTTGATGGTTGTTTCTATGATCTCTCTGTGACAGTATAATAGTTCATTTTGAATTATGGTAACATCAGGCTATTGCTCTTCTTAATTATTGTTCCTTATAGTTACAAAACAGACATGAAGCAAGAGAAAATTACAATTAGTCTCGTATCTCATGAAAACCACTGAGAGTAAATTATGTACCCAAAAAACCTCTCAGGAATTTATAAAAACAAAATGAAAATGATCTACATTATTTTTAAGTTTAAAAATCCATACCACCATATATATGGTGTATGCAGATGCAATATAATGAATGTAAATGGGGACATATGCTTCCTTCAGAATGCTTTAGCCATGTTTTCAGCAATGCCTCTGATTTCTGTCTCTCAGCTTTGCTGGGTTCTGTAGCAAATTGTAAATTCTTTGGCAGTGTGGAATTCCTAGAGAAACGTTCCCAAAATGAGAATTATGGGTGTGACACTGATTCTGTCTTTCATTTTAAGAACATGCAAGAATGTTTTTCCATTCATTTTGGGCTGCTGCTTAACTTGCTGTTTGCCATCAGCTCCGGGATATCAAGAAAACTAGCTGTAGAAGATAGGGTCCATATGCCATGAATCTTCTGTCCGACAGTATGCAGGACTGCTACCCATATCATTCTGACTGTTGAGAAAAGATGCAGGTGAAAAGCACAAAATGACAGCTGACAGCACCAGTATTTCCACAAACGATGCTGATCTCTGCCGCCTTCATGCCCAGGAATAATGGGCAAAGAGGAAGGAGGGACCTTTTCTGCCTTTGGGGGCCCCACCTGGGAGCCAAACTCAGATGTGGTCTTGGCACTTACCTGCCAGCTTGTCCTGGATTGGGAAGAAGAGATGTATGGTGCACTCTCTCCCAAGGTGGCGTGGTGGCTGCGCTTTCCATAGACTGTTGGAGACATTCTTTAGGATAAGAATTAGTAAGTGAATCTGGCGTTGGCAATTGGAAAATAGCTCCTCTCTATCTATTCGCTCCTAACTCCTCCCTTCTTTGTTCACTGCCAACCCCTCCCTATCCATTTTGACATTCTCACTCCTAACACCCCTCCCTTACCTGAAACTACCAGCTATATATATAGCCAACTGTCTGCAGGCCATTTGTAGAGGGCTGAACTCACAGGTAGAGAGCTGTCGGCCCGAAAGAAAGAAGAGAGCTGAAATCACAAGATGGAGAGTAGAACACCAGAAAGAATTTATGGCAAAAAAGGAGCTCCGTTGTGGACAATCAAAAGAAAGACCTTCATGGCTGCTTGAGAACATCTGAGCAGCAGTGAGCATCATTGAAGAAAAGCTGCACCTGAGACTTTAGACAACCGGGGTAACAGAGTCCTCACTCTGTGTCTTGGCCAAGTAAATCCTTACATCAGGAAGCTGCACAGGTAAGTTACAAACAACCGAGCTAACTGAGTCCCCGCTCTGTGTCTGAACATAAAATGATCCTCGTGTCAGTCTTTGGACAGAACAGAAGGACCTTACCTGACAAACAGAGGGATGTTTTTAAAGGTTGTGTAGGTAAAGGTCACGTGAGTTGCATGTCGATAAAGCTGGAAGCTTCTGGTCTGAGTGAGATTCTCCCTCTCTACCCATCTAGCAACCGCCTGATCCACTCTTGCTGGATGAGAGATGTTTAATGATATTTATGGTTTATATAGAGTGTTAAGTATATTGTTAGATTAATAGTATCAAGTATTACAGTGTTAAGAATATAGATGTATTATTGTTATAGTATTTACTTCTATCTCTGTTTCTCTTTTAATGTAACCATTCACTTCTAGATAAATATTATATTTGTTTGTGAAGTATCGCAGCTTGTGTATCCTATCTTGATCGGAAGGCTGTATCCATGTCTTTTCAAGGGAAGGCAGGTTGTCTCCCTGGAAATTCCAATAGGGTGGACCACCACGCCATCAGTTTTAGGGTAGCCTCACACTCTAAGTTCTCCTGGTAACAGAAGCATGTGACTGCGAGAATTTGGCAGAGGAAAAGATGGGCTTAGGAAGGAGAAATAAAGCTCAGAAACAGGTTTGCGGAGTTGGAAAATGAAGAAGGGGCACAGCAGGTGGTTGCTGAAGGTGGGAGGGCAAGGAAAAAGAGAAGAGTAACTAGTCCTATACAAAGAGCGGATAAGCCAATGGAGATACCACCAGATAAGAGCCCCAGGAGAATACAGGAACATTTTTAGAGGATTGCAAAGGAGAACACTAAACAAGATGACTTGCAGCCAGAAAGAACAGGCCGGAGAATCGCACCGTTATCAGGAAAAGGCAGGTCTACATGATTGGGGACTCCCTGCTGAGAAGAACAGACAGACTTGTAACTAGAGCTGATCCGGAGAACAGAAGGGTGTGCTGTCTACTGGGTGCCAAGATATGGGAGTGGACTTGAGACGAAAAAGGATCCTAACGGGAGCAGGAAAGAATCCACTGATTGTCCTTCATGTGTGTACAAATGATATAGCTAGATTCTCACTAGAATGTATCAAAGGAAACTATGCCAGGCTAGGGAAGACTCTTAAAGAAATCAAGTCAGGTGATCTTCAGTGGGATTCTGCCTGTCCCTAGAGTAGGACAACAAAGGCATTACAAGATTTGGATGATCAACAGATAGCTCAGGCAGTGACACTATAAGGAGGGCTTTGGGATGTATGCTCATTGGGGACATTCATGGACAGTGGATTGTTCTCTTGGGATGGACTTGAGTTGAGTAGGGAGGGAAAGGCACTTCTAGGATGGAGGCTGGCACAACTGATTAAGAGAGCTTTAAACTATGGAGCTGGGGGAGATGGTTGGGAGATGGCCAGGTAATCTCCACACCTGATTTTTAGCATTGAGAGGAAGGAAAATGAGGTAAGAAGGGACACAGAAGTGGGGAGCAGCATGGATATTAAGAGGAAGGGTGGTGTAGGTACCAGTCTAATAGGCGTTATTGGCAGTAGCATGACTATGCCAAATCAGGTAAGGCACGTGAGCAGAGTCAAACAGCAAAAATTAAGAAGTTTGTATACCAGTGCGAGAAGTCTGGGTAACAAAATGGAGGAACTAGAGCTACTGGTAGAGGAAGTGAATCCAGATACTATAGGGATAACAAAAACATGGTGGAATAGTAGTCACGACTGGTGTACAAGTATTGAAGGGTATGTGCTGTTTAATAAAGACAGATATAAAGGCAAAGATGGTGGAGTAGCATTTTATATCAAAGATGAGGTAGGCTGTAAAGAAATTAGATATGATGGAATTTATAAGACAGAGTCTGTATGGGTAAAAATCACATTGGGGAAGAAAACTACTAAGGTTTCCCCTGGGATAGTGCTTGGGGTGTGCTACAGACCACCAGGATCTGATTTGGACATAGAGAGAGACCTCTTTAAGGCTTTTAATGAAGTAAATACTATTGGAACCTGTGATTACGGGAGACTTTAACTTCCCAGATAGAGACTGGAGGACAAATGCAAGTAGTAGTAATAGGGCCCAGAGTTTCCTGGATGTAATAGCTGATGGATTCCTTCACCAAATAATTACTGAACCAACAAGAAGGGATGCCATTTTAGATTTGGTATTGGTGAGTAGGGAGGACCTCATAGAAGAATTGGTTATAAGGTACAATCTTGGTTCAAGAGACCATGAGCTAACTAAATGGAAGGATAAACAAAAAAAAGATCTGTGACTAGGGTCATTGACTTCAAAAGGGCTAACTTTAAAAATTTAAGGGAATTAGTTTGGGAAGTGGGCTGGACTGAAGAACTCATGGATCTAAAGGCGGAGTAGGCTTGGAATTACTTCAAGTCAAAGTTGCAGGAACTATCTGAAGCCTGCATCTCAAGGAAGGGGAAAAAATTCATAGGCTAGAGTTGTAGTCCAAATTGGAAGAGTAAGCATCTCAGACAGGTGATTAAGAGAAAGCAGAAAGCCTACAAGGAGTGGAAGATGGGAGGGAAAAGCAAGGAAAGCTACCTCTTGGAAGTCAGAACACGTACAGATAAAGTAAGAAAGGCTAAAAGCCAAGTAGAGTTGGACCTTACAAAGGGAATTAAAATCAATAGTAAAAGGTTCTATAGTCATATAAATAGGAAGAAAACAAAGAAAGAAGAAGTGGGACTGCTAAGCACTGAGGATGGGCTGGAGGTTAAGGATAATCTAGGCATGGCCGAATATCTAAACAAATACTTTGCCTTCATTTTTAGTTAGGTTAATGATGAGCTTGGGGGTAGTGGTAGGGTGACTAATGGGAATGAGGATATGTAAATTACCCCATCTGAGGTAGAAGACAAACTAGAAAAGTTTAATGGAACTAAATCGGAGCGGGGCCACATAATCTCCATCCAAGAATATTAAAGGAACTAGCACATGAAATTGCAAGCTCATTAGCAAGGATTTTTAATGAATGTGTAAACTCGGGCTGTACCGTCTGACTGGAGAATTGCTAATATAGTTGCTATTTTTAAGAAAGGGAAAAAACGTGGTCCAGGTAACTACAGGCCTTGGAAAATTGTTAGTCTTGGAAAAAATTTTGAAAGAGAAAGTTAAGGCATCAAGGCTAACAGTAATTGGGATAAAATACAACATGGCTTTATAAAAGGTAGATCATGCCAAACCAACCTGATCTTCTTTTTTGAGAAGATAACAGATTTTTTAGACAAAAGGAATGCAGAGGATCTAATTTACTTAGATTTCAGTAAGGCATTTGATATGGTTCCACATGCAGAATTATTAGTTAAATTGGAAAAGATGAGGATTAATATGAAAATTGAAAGGTTGATAAGGAACTGGTTAAAGGGGAGACTACAATGAGTCATCCTAAAAGGTGAGCTGTCAGCCTGGAGATAGGTTACTAGTGGAGTTCCTTAGGGATTGGTCTTGGGACCGATCTTATTTAACCTTTTCATTACTGACCTTGGTACAAAATATGGGAATGTGCTAATAAAGTTTACATAGGTATTGCCAATACAGAGAAAGAACGGAGTATCATACAGGAAAATCTGGATGACCTTGTAAAATGGAGTAATAGAAATAGGATGAAATTTAATAGTTGAATGTGCAAGGTCATGTATTTAGGGACTAATACCAAGAATTTCTGCTATAAACTGGAGACAGATCAGTTGGAAGTGACAGATGAGAAGGAGGACCTGGGGATATTGGTTGATCACAGGTTGACTATGAGCCGCCAATGTGATGTGGCTGTGAAAAAAGCTAATGTAGTCTTTAGATGCATCAGATGAGGTATTTCCAGAGAGATAGGGAGGTGTTAGTACCATTTTACAAGGTGCTGGTGAGACCTCATCTGAAATACTGTGTGCAGTTCTGGTCCTCCATGTTTAAGAAAGATGAATTCAAACTGGAACAGTTGCAGAGGAGGGCTATTAGGATGATCCAAGGACTGGAAAGCCTACCTTGTGAGAGGAGACTCAAAGAGCTTGACTTGTTTAGCCTAACCAAAAGAAGGTTGAGGGGAGATATGACTGCTTTCTATAAATACATCAGAAGGCTAAATACTAGCGAGGCAAAGGAATTATTTAAATTCAGCGCCAATGAGGACACAAGAACTAATGGATATATACTGGTCATCAGGAAGTTTAGACTTGAAATTAGACACAGCTTTCTAACGATCAGAGTTCTGGAACAGCCTTCCAATGGGAGCAGTGGGGGCAAAATCCTAGTTGGCTTCAGAACTGAGCTTGATAAATGTATGAAGGGGATGGTATTATGGGACAGCCTAGTCTGGCAGTTGA
This sequence comes from Mesoclemmys tuberculata, assembly GCA_007922155.1. Lineage (NCBI taxonomy): Eukaryota > Metazoa > Chordata > Testudines > Chelidae > Mesoclemmys > Mesoclemmys tuberculata. The sequence goes on from ML675650.1 coordinate 15,854,159, forward strand.
CTGATCTTTGTCTATTGGCGATAGAGATGCCAATGGCCTATGAAGGTATGTTGGATAGGGTAGGTTCTGAGTTATTACAGAGAATTCTTTCTTGGGTGTCTTGCTGGTGAGTCTTGTCCACATGCTCAGGGTTTAACTGATCGCCATATTTGGGGTGGGGAAGGAATTTTCCCCTAAGGCAGATTGGCAAAGACTCTGGGGGGGGGTTGCCTTCCTCTGTAGCATGGGGTATGACTCACTTGCTGGTGAAGTCTCTGTACCTTCAAGTTTTTAAACCATGATTTGAGGACTTTACTAAATCAGTCATAGGTCAGGGGTCTATGATTTGAGGACTTTACTAAATCAGTCATAGGTCAGGGGTCTATTACAGGAGTGGATGGCTGTGATTCTGTGGCCTGCATTGTGTCAGATTCGATGATCATATTGGTCCCTTCTGACCTTAGAGTCCATGAGCAGCTTCTGTGACACTTTTGGAACCTAAGACTCATTTAAGTGTGTATGTTTACCTGCTTTAATCATGTAAATAACTCTTTTCTTTTTCTCAATTAATCCCTCTTTAGTTAGTTTATTATAGGATTGGCTACAAGTGTTGATTTTGGCATAGGATCCAAAGGGCAATTGACCTGGGGTAAGCGACTGGTCCTTTGAGACTCGGCGTAACCTGAATATTTTGATGTTTGATGAAAGGAACCATCTACCACAATGGCAAGCTTGCCTGGGTAGCAAGATGGACGGAAGTCCCAAGGTGACTGTCTGTTACTCCACATTAAGACTGTCATACTTGATACTTGTTTGGTGAAATCTAAGCATAGACCTCAGGGCTTGGTTGGCATTTGTGCCCCGATTCTTCAGTCAGCCCTGAGATTGGTACTCACACTCCTGAGCATTCCAGACAGCTTGACAGCATGGAATGGGCGGCCAGGCATTGCCATAAAAACGCCATGCACACGACTCTTCCTGTTCTGTAGGCCCTCACTGGAACAGACTTACAATGACCAAAAACATGTCATCACATAAGTAAGGCCATAGCAGGAATAGTGAAGTTTCACCCACTTCTCATTCTTACAATCTCCGTCTTCAAAATTAATATCGACTGTTTTGTTTTCTGACAATCTTTAGTGAAAGAACTAAGCACTGCGGGGCACTGTACATTCTGTGGCAAATAGTCTGCTGAGAACTTTTGTCATTCGAGTTCCCTTTAGAGAGGGTGTGAGATATTGTGAGTGCTTGCAGTAACTTCCTCCGTGTGAAATCATGAAGCATGATTGCTGTAAGAAGTGTGAAAACATCTTAGCACATCACTACACATTTGTTTTTCAGAGTTCTTCTTTTGGCTGGTTATGTCTCCAAATTCAAGAGTGAACACTCGAGTTAGTGAAGGAGAGGCGCTCTGAACCTTGAGATGCTAACATTAAAGTAAGGTTTGGCTTACAGTTAATGTCAGATTCTTAAAAACAAGCCCAAATTCTGAGTGCAAAAGAGACATACCTATATTTATGTGTGCAGTTTTTCCAATGGCATGAACAAATCAGGCATTTGCACATGCAGCTGGTATTTAGGCCTGGTCTACACTTACCTTGGCGATTCGGCAGCAGGCGATACGCAAGTGATGTAAATCACTTGCGTATCTCCTGTCAACTTTGCAGCGTCTCCTCCGTGCGGCATCCTTACTGCACTGCGTCGAAGGGAACAGCACTCCCTTTGACGCAGCGCTACTCCACTTACCGGGGTGGTTTTCCTGCGTCGCTTCCTGGATTGACTGAGCGCGTCTATACAGACCGCTCGGTCGATCCAGAGCAATTGATGTGATGGCGGCAAATTTGCCGCCATCAGTGTAGACCTAGCCTTAGACATCTACATGCTTGCCCAATTTGTCCGTGCAACTAAAGCAATTATTTACGGAAATATCTGGATCTCAAGCCCAGGGCTATTTTCTAAGTCTTAGTGTCAACAGACCCTACTTGAATTTTTAGTGAAACTGAACTGTTGAGAAGCAAAGGAAATAAGTCACCAGTACTCTGTGATCTTGGTCCAGCTTCACCTTAACAGTGTGATGCGTCAATAAAGTCACACTGTATCTGGAGTTAGCTGTACTTAGAAAATATGTGCAAGGAAATCTCCAAAACTACTGCTCCCTTCTTTGCTCTCAACAGGATGCAAGCATAATTTTTTTCAGGCCCAGTACAAACTTGTAACACAGGCCCCCTCCCATACACATACCACAATCTCTCATCCCATACATACAATCTCATGAGCCATGAAAAAAGATTGAATTCTGAAATAACTGTTACATATTCTACATTTCTGAAAAATGCCCCCTTTGCCATTTTTGTTTAACATAACACCTAGCCTGAGAGTCCTACAAGTTTGCTGACTATTTTGTAACTTTTTGATCATCATAAAGGTATTATATCCTATCAATGTCTTGATTTTGTTCATCTGCTTCCTTAGTTAGTATATTGCCTGACTCCAGAAAGGCCTTGTCTGACTTGAAAAACTGGAGGATAGATTGGTGTCCTTTCGCTTCTTTTAGTTCCCTTTCATCTACCTTGTTACATTTCTGGCTGCCTGATTTGTATTTATAGCCACCACTAGACATGGCAGTATGGTGTATGTGTGACTGTGAGTGAATTAGACACTTACACATATATTTTGGCCCTGCAAATCCTACCAGAAACAGCAACAGAACTGGTTCCCACTGTTTTATGGTGCTTTGCTTTGCCCCTCCCACCAGCTGTCCCTCCCTCCTGCCTACACACAAGGAACTCTGGGACTGGTGGTTCTTGATATTGATATGATACACCATGTCCCAGAAAGGAGCAAAAATCTCTCTGTGTCTCAGTCTCAAACGACCAGTCCTAGTTTAACTGCACAAGCACACACTCTCTATTCTATTCTTACTGTTCAGAATGTTGCTTGAGACTGTTCTAAAACTGTTTCTTATTGGCTCCAGCAAATCTCACAAAATCTGAACAATAGATACAGGGAAATAAGTTTCTATAAATATCCTCAGGCATGATCTACAATTTAGCCTCTTCCAAAGGCACCATTTAACTTGCCTTTGTTAATTGTTGTGTTTATGCAGGCATGGGGAACCTGCTCATCAGATGCATTTTCAAGAAAGCTGTGAAGACACCATAGTCTATGATCTGCCATCTGTGACAGATGTTTCAAACCTATTAGCTACTATGCATCAACAGTGTTTCAATAGCATAATGCATTTCTCATATTTTTCTTCTAGATAGCTAGCCAGCCAGTTTTATTCCATCACAGAAATGACACAGGATTAACAGCAGCAGAAGCCTTGACCACCTATGGAATAAACAGCATTTATTTATATTGGAATGGGTTTATAATTATAGCCGAGTCTGTTGTTTATTGTTTTATTATTTGTATTATCATAACACCTAAGAGCTCTAGTCATGGAGTAGGACCCAGTTGTGCTAGGCACTGTACAAACGCAAAACAAAGACAGTCCCTTACTTTTAATATGTAAATATTTGCACTTATATAATATAATAGGGGTGTTAACCATAGTTCTCCAGCCAAATTCCATTGGGGGTGATTGTCTTCAGCCATTCTCAACTTTCTGCAGCAGCTTAGATTGGATATAATAATTTTCTAAGATTCCTTACATAATGTGCTGTTTAGCATTTCAGTAGCTGCCATTTTCCACCCCAGAAGTGGCTACATTTCACTGATGGGTGACGTGATTCTAGTATGTAATAATGAAAAGGCTTTGGGATGAAAGGCACCATTAAAACACGAAGCGTTGTTGTAATAATAGCTACTACACTACTAGGTAAAATAGCTTTAGCAGTTTGGGTTTCAGTGTCCTTAGATTTCACGTCATACAACAGCGAGAGGATGGGGTGAGAGAGAGAGCACTGTGTGTGATCAAGGGCTCAGGTGGGCTTTATGAAGAGTAGGTATAGTGCACAATGAAGCTACTAGGTGAGTGGCTGGGCTGTCTGACTAATGCAGGAGTATTATCCTATGTTTCTATGTGGCAGCCAGCCTCCAATCTTCAAGATGTTTTCATGGTATTCTTTAAAATGCATGGAAATAATCTGTTTTGAAAAATGGACAGTCCTTGTAAAGTCTAAGGTAGCTTATTATGGGCACATAATTTTCTCAAAGCAGAACAGGCTTGCTGCTCCTTTTCACACCATTAATGGATGGCTTCAACCAAAAAGCACAGCTTGTAACTCTGATTCCATTAAAAGCTCTTTGTGAAAAGTTCTCTGACCTTTTTAACAATAAAGTTTAAACTTTGTGACCGTGGTTGGACTCCTGAACAGCCAGCTGGGAATCTTGGTTAATGTATGGATCTCCCTTAGCCATACTTTAGACAGATCACTGTGAGATGGGGGTGGAATTAATTCAGGTCTGGGCTAAGTGGACGCAACTCTCATTTATGACAAAGAAATTTGTATCTGTGTACAGCGGAGATAAATTTAGTCAACCACATGCAGGTGGTGAAAGGTCAATTGTCTATACCGCCTCAGCCTCCTCCTCTTGTTTTCAATGGGGTTAGGAAGTATCCATAACTTGATAACTAGTAGCACAAGAAAATTAAGGGCCAGAAGGAAACTGCACAAATTTGGCATTTTTTTCCCAACTTTACTCTAAACACCTGGTAAAACTTTTAAATGAATTACATTCGGCCCCCCATTCCTTCCACTGTGCTAATTTTCCATTAACATTGACATGATCAAATATGAACTGTCATGAAGGCTCACAGACTACAAATTTCAAAGTGATGCGCTTGAGTATTCCTGGAAGCAACATTTTAAACTTGCCACCTTGTCCAGAACCATGTCACCCACTTGTATGAAATCCAAATCAATCAGTTCGCTATGTCAGTCCTTTGCATAGTGTCCATCTCAATTTTTAGGCATTATCTGTCCTTTATGAAATGATAGAGGCTATTCACATGTTGTGAAATGATGACATAAAAAGGGCTTTAGTATTATGAAGTATGATTTTATATGGATTTCTACTATGAAAACTGAGCAGTAGTAGTGATAGTAGGACAATATTAAGGTTATTTTAATTCAATATTTTGTTTGTTTTCTCAGCTTGCTTTGGAACAAGATTTAGGGCAATGGAGATACTTAGACCGTGGTTGTCAGAAGTGACGTGGAATGTCTGAAGTTTTGGATGCCCGACTTTCAAGGGCCCTGGTTTTCAGAGGATAAGTGACATGCCCCCTTTAAGGTGCCCAAGGTTGGACACTGAAAATCTGAGGTATCCAAAATCATTACTCTGTTTTTTAAAACCTTGGTCTTAAAAGTCAAGGGACAAGTTTTCATTGTTTTTTTGTTTGTTTGTTTGTTTTTTTGTTTTCATGCTTAATCCTTCAACTGTTTATGCATCCCAAACCAGCTAAAGGTGGTGCAGCTTTGCTGGTAGCCAAGTCGTACTATGCTTTTTTATTTGGCTTCTGTTAAAAAGGGTAGAACAGGAATTTGGAGGCTAGAGCGACACTGTGATGTTAGGTCGTGTGAGAGAAGTTTTCCAAAGTTAGGGACACTTAAACTGGGGAGAGGGCAAAAGGGAGTGGCAGTGAGACGTGGTCTTGGACGTCACTGGAGCCAAAATGACATGTGCAGGTGGGTGGGAATGAGAAGAAACTAGAGTGGGAAGAGCAATAACAGTGCTTTGTTATATTAAAATAAGACTCCAGTAACTGGCACATTTATATACTTATCTGTTTCCTCTGACAACTACTACTTCCAAGCTGTATTGCTGTTTATATCTCCCCTCCAAACACACGCAATGTATTATAATTTTTATCAACTCCCTGCTGGGAACACTTTTATGAAAATAAGATCTTCTCTTCTTAAGAGTTCATCTGCTCCGGCTGCTCATTCCCTCATCTGAAGTCACAATCCCCTGAGACATCGCAGTTGCTGCTGGGGAAATGAGCTACTCTTTTTAACAGCTTCGATCTTGAAAAGGACTGTGACATAGTCTTATGAAGCAGAGTATAAAAAGCACATTTTGTATTATGTTGCTGCCCGCTATGTTACAAAGCCGATCTTGGGGAGAGGGGTCACCTACTCTTCCCACAAGAAGGGTCTCTAAAGGGTGAAGATAATCCTGTCCATCTGCACAACACTGAACATGAAAGACTCTGGATAATATTGCATAAGATTCATGGAGTGAGATTTTTTCAGTATATTAATCATTTAGTAGATCTTTTCTGGAAGCTCTCTTGATCATCCTGACATTCATTCTAGCACCTCAAATATGTGCATACAGTGAAGAGTCAGCTGTGCATCACAAATTGGCATGTAGTGCCTAACTTTTTTTTTTAAAGGGATGGCAGTGGGAAATACTCATGAGCCTTTCAAGGCCAAATGGGTTAGCTTTTCAAGAAACGTTTTACTGATATTGATGCAACTGGAACATTGAAGCTCATATCAGAATGTGTCTTGTGTCACCTAGAAGCTACACATATTTTGCATGGAAGGACTCGAGACCTGCTTGGATGTTTGTGTAATCTGGTTAAAAAAAAAAACTACAACAGACAGAATTCGAGCTGAAGAAGCTGTCTCCACCCTAGTCTGAATTTCCAGGCTCAGCATCATGGTCTTTGGGCCTATATGGTATGGACCGCTGTCCTGGTCCCCAGTAGGGCAGTGGGAGGTTGGGAACACTCCTACTATGAGTCATCAGCTTAGATAATACTGTGCTGGGGAACCATGGAAGAGTACTGGTAAATAGCTGAATGTGCAGCCCCTCCTCATTAGCAAGGCCACTACACAAAGGAGTATATAGGGTATATATAAGATACACCATGGAGGATCTTCATCACATTACTAGAGGGAATGGGAAGATGATGTTTCATACTTAGCAGCTGGCAACTTTCATTCAGTGTTGCCAACTCTGATGACTTTATCATGCGTTTCATGAGATTTGGTGTTTTTTGGAAAGCCCCAACTGCTGAAATGAAGAGAAACTTAGATTTTGGGTTTTTTTTAAATCTTGCGCTCATGGCTGATGAGAAAAGCTGGAAAATGTGAGCAGCACACCCCAAAGACTCATACTTAAAGGCAAATGAAAAGAACCCCACATTTATTTTTCAGAAATCTCAAGATTTTTGAGCCATTCTCGTGGGTTTTGGCACCTGACTCGTGATTTTTGAATCCTTGGGGTCAGCAATTCAGTGTTCTGAACAAGTGATGGAGCTAGCTGGTTCTTTACATGTTATATTCAACAGGGACATTTTTATTTCATTGTGATGTGGCAGCAAGGCCCCACACTGGCAAGAAGGGGGGTTAATGAAGACCTGTGGATCCAGGTAGCCCTGCCCTGTGTACACCTACAATGGATGTCAGGTGTGGAGAAGAAAGTTAAAAGAGGACAAGATGGTAGTTGGCAACTGACTTGATGGGAAATCAGAGTTCCATTTCTCCCTTAATGAGGGAAGCCTTGTTTCCAGTCACGAATTTGAGACTGCTTGCTGGCTACATGTGTCACCCAGTGCATGGGACTGAGTAGGTCTAGAGAGACCGATCAGTGGACTTGCTGTTTTAAGAGAGGCCCTGAGAACTAGTGTAGGGTCCTGTGGAAGACTTATTGGATGACTCTCTTTTGAGTTCTTGGTTTTCTCTTATTTTCAGTCTTTAATGGATGGGTCTCATCTGAAGGACTCAAACCAAGCACAACTGCAGATCCCATGAGAGGTGGTACCTGATCATCGGCGACCCTGAGACAGAGTGAGTAATGCCGTCTTGGACCACAAGGGGGGCAGCACAGGTGTGAACTTTGTCTCACTCATCTACTTTTCATTTTCAGAAAGACTCCATGTAGAGTATAAGAACTTGAAATTTGGCTCTGTCTGAGGAAACGGATAGGGTTGGACTACAAATGGGTCGGTGGCAAGGGCCATCTAGTTTATATTAGATCAAGTCCCCTTATTCAATCAGCTCATTATTGCCCAATAGCAGTAATAATGTCTCGGTGGGATTTTCAAAACTGCTCAACTTTGACCAGACTGCTTTTATTAAAGTCAATGGAAATTTTACTTTTGATTTCAATGGGAGCAGAATTAGGCTGATGTAAGCTTTTGCAACCCCCCGCTCCCAGCTGATCTCTGAAAGTCTGAATCCTTGTGCCACTTAATCTAAATGTAAGCACCTTGCATCCCTATGGACATCATGAGCTGATCTTGAAGGGCCACCCATTGCATCCATATTGTTTCTTCTCACACACTCTGGGTTGCACCTCTCTGATATATTATCTGCTTGGCCTCCTGCTGCAGTACTGGGGGCCTCATATTCCACTGCACCATGTCTGGTCGTTTACACCTGTGCAACGTTGGTATAAAACATAACCAGTCTGACTTGATAGCATTTTCACAGGTGTAAGTGACTATGGAAGGTGCAGGGTAGGGGAGAATTGGGGCTTTGATAGTTATTATGTATGTGGCAAAGCTCGGCAATCAGCACAACATTCACTGCATCATGTTAACAGAGTCTTGTGATCCGGTCTAAAACGTTGCTAAAATATATGGCTTTTGTTTTCTAAACCATGGCTATGCATTTAGGCTGCAAAAATGCAAGTCTAATTTGTGTGTATGTGTGCAAATACTACAATTTTGCATGTATATAATATATGCCTGCAAATGGACACTTAGTAAGAATCAAGTCTTAAAATGTGCAGTCAAACCACATTTTGGCAACTCAGCCATGTAATACACTGTTGAAATATGGCAACTTGCTCTGACATTTTGAAAGATCCAGAGAGAGAGATTTTATGCTCACTAGAGAAAGACTGACAGACAGAGGGTTGGGATGATTCTTTGAAGATAATAATCTGTCTAAATGTGTATGCTTTATCCTATTATTACACAAGCTGAGTATAAACGGAGCAGTAAAACAAGGTCTAGATCCAATTTTCTCTCTATAGAAACAAAGGGGGAAAGATAAACTAGTTTATCTGATTATTTCTAGTATGCATTTTACAGTCCCACCAAAAATATGCTAGGTGCTTGTAATGGATACAAACGCCAGAGAATAGAAAGGGTTAACAAACTGTGGTGAGCATATTCAGCCCTGCCTGCCACACCTGTAGTGGGTTCCAGGCCTGTAGGAAGGGGAGAGGTCACTCAGTTAATGCTGGATGGGAAAGAGAACGAACCAGGTGAAGGTCTGGTCTTTTAGGCCTCATTTAACAATAGCCTAATGTAAGTAAATATAGTTGTAACCCTAAGGGTAAAAGATTATTATTATGTAAGTTTGTTAATGAAGTAGTAAGTTAAAAGAATACCTTGCAAAGTCAGATGCAAGTTCTGTCAAACGCAGAGTTGGGTGCACGCAACAATTTAACTTGCAAGTTTTAAAATTTTTCACGAAGTTTTAGTTGCAAAAACAATTGAATATTTATATTTAATGTAAACTGTGCCAGAAAAGATTGCAGATAACCTTCCCACCAGCAAATGAACTCCGGTTATTTCTGTGTATGCTGCATCAGTGCAGTTGTAAAATATGAAAATTAACCTATTTTTTGCAATTCAGCTTTGAAGTCCAGAGCGGTAATTGCAGAATGATAGAAGTGTAGGACTGGAAGGGACCTTAAGAAGTCTTCTAGTTTCCTGTACTCAAGGCAGGACTAAGACTATCCTTGACTAATCTGCTCTTAAAAATCTCCAATGACAGATATTCTTCAACCTCCCTAGGTAATTTTTTCCAGTGCTTAACTACCCTGATAGTTAGGAAGTTTTTTCTAATGTCCAATCTAAACCGTCCTTGCTGCAATTTAAGCCCATTGCTTCTTGTCCTATCCTCGGAGATTAAAGAGAACAATTTTTCTTCCTCCTCCTTGTAACAACCTTTTATGTACTTGAAAACTGTTATCATGTCCCCCCTCAGTCTTCTCTTCTCCAGACAAAACAAACTCAAAGTTTTTTCAATCTTCCCCCAGAGGTCATGTTTTCTAGACCATTAATAATTTTTGTTACTCTTCTTTGTACTTTCTTCAGTTGTCCACATCTTTTCTGATATGTGCCGCCCAGAACTGGACGCAGTACTCCAGCTGTGTTCTGTCTTCTCCTGTCCTGTTTACAATATTCCTGCTAATACATCCCAGAATGATGTTTGCTTTTTTTGCAGCAGTGTGACATTGTTGACTCATACTTAACTTGTGATCCCCAGATCCCTTTCTGCAGTACTCCTTAGGCAGTCGTTTCTCATTTCGTATGTTTGCAACTGATTGTTCCTTCCTAGGGGGAGTACTTTGCATTTTTCCTTTGTGAATTTCATCCTGTTTACTTCAGACCTTTTCTCCAGTTTGTCCAAATCATTTTAAATTTTAATCTGATCCTTCAAAGCATGTGCAAACCCCTTCCATCTTGGCATCGTCCTCAAACATTATAAGTGTACTCTCTGTGCCATTATCTAAATCATTGAAGATACTGAATAGAACCAGACCCTGTGGGACCCCACTCAATATGCCCTTCTGTTCTGAAAGGGATCTTATTAATAAATTGAGGGGCACACTCAACCTCTTTCCCTGAACAAAAATCAGTATGCAATTGGTTCGACTGATGACCTGTATCTATCAGCAGGGGTGGTTTGACTAAATGCAGACTCTGGGTAAAGTAACCCAGGGAAACATTTATTTAGGGTTGATTATGAGTGGGATGGGGAATAACTGACATGATCCACCAATCCCAATAATCCCAGTACAAAAAATCACTGGTGTTGAGATAATGGGAGTTGAATTCCAGTCCCATTACTTCAAAACTTAACCCTTGGACTTCTCAGTCTTTTCTTCCTTCCCTCCAGGGAATGCTGATCACAATCTCTCCTGGACGCATCGTTGGAATTAGCCTCCATCAGGTAAGTTTCATTCCTTAGGTCCTCTGCTGTGGATAGTGTTTCATCTGCTTCCTTGTATGAAGTTGCGCAAATAAACAGTTCCCTCACCACGCTACTGCTATGATGGGCAGCCTCAAGCCACTGGACTCACTGACTTATATAGACCCTCGGCGTTTTGAACCTACCAATCACGAGGCTGGAAACCTTCCTGCCTAAACTCCACCCAGGGGACACAACTGTGTCTCCTCAGAGCTTCCCGCCACTGAATTGATGGGCAGAACTCTGTCAGCTGGCAAGATGCCAAACTTTGGCATGCTGTCAGGTATGTGGCAGTCTCCGTTTTTTCCAAGACAGAGTTCCATAGCCCTTTACAAAAACATTCCAAACACACAGAAGGATCTGTATAACATTCTTAAAAATTCTCAGGTAACACTTCCAGCTTGACTGTGAAGCACTGATGATTACTCTCTGGGCGCAAGTTTCCAAGCCAGTTGTGCACCCAGCCGATGATAGCTCCATCTAGGCTGTATTTACCAAGTTTGTTTCTGAGGTCATGCAAGACTATCAAAAGCCTTACTAAAGTCAAGATATACCACATCTACTGCTTCCTCCCAACCACAGGTCTTGTTAACCATCAAAGAATGCTATCAGGTTGGTTTGACATGATTTGTTCTTATCACCTTATCTTCTAGGAGTTTGCAAATTGATTGCTTAATTATTTGCTGCATTATCTTTCCGGGTAATACTCATAGTTGTGAGTACCATACCAGTGCCTGGAAGGCTAAAGTTCTGTTCTCCCTCCTATAGAGGATTTCACTCTACATGATATCACTATAGTCCCCAGTGCATGAGTTGCTTCCCAACCCTCCACAGATAAAAACAGGACATCATAGATCTCAAGTTTTAGAGGTCATACCAGATGAAAACTCTCAAAAGTGCTATATAAGCCCATCCATGGACTCAAAGTTCCATGGACTCAAAGTCTACCCACGTATATGGTCCAGTTTAAAATCTAAACCACACTCCTTTGAACTTCCTTCTGACTGTCCAATGGTACCAAATGGACAGTTTCAGTGATATAAACTCACTGTTCACATAGGGGATTTTTCTGACATGGATTCTAAGCAAGGCCTTCCTCAACAACACCCTCCATCCAAAGCGCCTAAAGAAACTCCTGAGGTCCTCTCAGGGGAGGAGCACTACATCACTGGAATGTAAATGGCCTGTGCATAACCCCAAGAATACTTTTCACAGTTCTGGGATGAGTTATTCATTTTCTAAGGTCTCGGGGAGTGAAAGTGCTTATTTACTGAATGATATCTTGATTTCTGTAGAGTTAGAAGAGCACCTAAAACTGCCTGTCTTTGCTGCAGTCCATCTGTTAAAGGCCGTAAGGATCCTACTAAACATAGAAAACTATATTAAACCCTCCTACTATCTCAGGCTTGCTGGGATTCACAGTGGATGCCTATACGTTCTCTGGCCCAAAAGGGGATCCATGAGAAAATGTGTGACAATCGGTTCCTTTTATCACCCAGAAGTGTTTTGAACTGCTGCAGGTAGCCCCATTTTCTGCTGTCCACTTGGCTGACCTGTACTACAGGGATATCCAGAAAGGCTCACTGGATGAAAAGAGAGAGGTAAACATTAGGGAAGCAGCAAGCATTTTCTTGTATAGGTCATGCTCAGTAGACCGGAGGGAAACCTAATGCTATTAGAACCTCTCTCTCCTTTAGAGACCTGCCTATTTCAGAGAATGTGGAGTCAGATGCTACTAAGATGATGATGTTTTACTTATCTTCCAGAGAGAAAGAGGCAACCCGCCTTACCAAAGGACCTTCTAGGAGCTTGTCTCGATACAGAAGCTGTAGCAGTATAACATAAAGTGTGATTCTGCACTAATTTAGTTAAACTAACGCAATTCCTGTATGTAGCACTCTGTAAATGAAGTAGAGCTGCCTCAGTCTGGGAAGCTCTAAGCAGGTTCTATCTACCTGCAGTTTCTATCAGGTACAGGCAATGGCAAATCCCAGAAGAAGAAAAATCCCAGGGTGTGCCAGTTTCTTTTGTCTTGTTAGATTGTACTCTGCTTTAGCTGAGCATGGATGTGCAGGACCCAGGAGGATGTGTTTCTTCCTGGTCAATGAAATATATTGAGCGTTCTCTGGCATCTTTTTTGTAAGTCTTACAGTCCCTGTCTGATGATAACTTCCAGTACCATCAGAGCATGGATCCAGGTCTCAGCTGAAAAATGCAGGCTTGGAGATATTCTATTTGAGATCCACTCAGTCGGATGTCGCTGCTTCTATGGTACTCGGTAAGTCATAGGACATTTCTGCTAGGAAATCCTAGGTTTAACCAAGACCATATAACATGTTTGTAAACATCACTGCCTTTGTCTAGTCTAGGTCTTAAATTATGTTTGAAAATGTATTCATTAACATGTTTTAAACCAGTGCTCTTTTTCCTAGTCTTCACAGTCCTATAAAGCACCGATTGAGGCTTAGGGAGCAAGCTGTAGCTGGAGGATTCTAGACACAGGCATGCCAAGAATGTCAGAGCTGTAAAAGAAAGTGGAGAAACTCTGAAGAAATTGGTATCTGGAACATCAGGGCTGGTGTGGAGTCTTGATTTTTGTCTTCAGAGGCTTAAGTGCTAATCCTTTCCCTAAAGCTCAAACTGAAGTTGAAACTGTGTGTGCATGTGCATGTGCATGCATGATGCATGTGCATCACCAGGGAAAGGCTTATTCTGGGGAAATTGATACTACCTGGACAAAACTGATATATTCCATACAAGTCTGTAAAGCTGAAACTTCATAATTGTAAATGGTTATTCTTATTTCCAAATAGTCTATATAAGTACAAGTGTGAAGTGCTGCATTTTCGTTTAGATATGTGCAACAGCAAATGAAAGCCTGAGCCTCGAGTAGTAGAAATGGGTGGCGTCATGTTTAAATAATACAGTGGGTGTTAATTTAAACACACAATGACTGTATATTAATATTAATTGAATTCTTACTTGAAACCTTTTGCACAAAAAAATCTCAGACTAAACATGATAGCTTTCTTTACAGGAAGCAAGAGAGAGAGATTCCTAGGTAAATGGCATTGAAGAGATGAATGGAGTTGGGTGGGAACTGGATTTCCATTACACAGGAAATTCTGCAGTTTCCAAAAAGAAAAAAATCCAAAATGGAACAAAACCAAAACATTTCCCACAAAACAAAATTCTGAATCTCTTTGGTAAATTTAAAGATTTGCTTTTAGCAAAAGCAAAACACTTTTTTCCAATCTCATTCTTTTTAATGTTTATTATATAAAAAATTGTTTTGAAAAGTCATTTTGAAACAAGAACTCAAAACATACCATTCAGAAAATGCCAAAACACAATGTTTTGATACTATCAAAATGCTTCATTTTGGCTTTTTTCTTTTGCAAAATGAATTTGTCAAAATTGACACATTCTTAAAACATTTTGATTTAGTTGAATAAACATCTTGCCCAAAAGATTTCCAACCATCTCAAAATGAATTCAAGTACCTTTGGAGCTGTGCCAAAGGACACACCCAAGAACAACTCCTCTGAAGGAGTTAGTCTGCTTTTCATCAATAAGGCTAAGGTTATGACACTTTGCATGCCGAAACCTCGCTAGTGTTGCTCTAGTAATTCCTTTTGATACAGCTATATTGCCATATAGTCACTATAATTTTAGGAGGGAAAACCTTTGAAATTCTGGTGATGCGTGTGCCTCTTTGTGGTGAGAAGGGATTTTCTTTGAGTTTGTCAGATTGCAAAATGTTCTAGCAAATTAGCAACCATCCAAACATTATGCCATCATAACGTCACTTTAAAGTCATTATCAACCACTTTAAGCATTTGAAACAAATCTCATTGACTTAAAAACAATGTTTGTGTAAAGAGACAGTGGCAGGTGAGCTGGAGCAGATAGCCTTTCCCATGAGCTGGGTGTCAGTCTTAAACGGTTAAGAATAATCACGCTCAAATTGTAGCTGTCTGTGCCTTAAACTAATAACCACCCCCAGAAAGTGACTGCTCAGTCACAGGGTTTAAGCCAGGGACTCCTGGGGAACTCTTTGTCTGTCCCAGTGTCATGCAGCACTGTCCTTAGCTTGCCTGCTTCCTGTGTTCTTAACTGGCCTGTGGGCTTCCTATTGGTCAATGTCTCCTCCTGGCCCTAAGTCTCTGGAGAACTAACGAGCCCAGCAGGTTGGTTGAGCACCAGAGGGGGAAGAGAAGGCCTGATGGACCCTGTCACAGAGGCCCATGTGGCTAGACAGCTTCCAGTTTGAAGCAAGTAACAAAAACAGTGTATGTTATTAGACTGGTGCAACAAATGATCATGTATCACGTAATGCTCCCACCCCAGTCCTTACACAGACAGGCAGCTATGACTATATTGCATGTGCAATACACATAGTGCATGTGTAGTAATATAGGCATGCATAGGGGTAGAATCCCAGCTACCAATCCTGACAAGAAGAGGCTTTCTAGCTACAAGAGGAGAAAGAGTTTGCACTCTGGACCTGATTCTCACCTTGCACTGATGCCATTCCACTGATAGCAACGGAGTTACACAGTGTAGAACCAGCATAGGAGAATGGTATCTTGCTGGGAAAATTTCTAGAGCCACTGAAGTCAATGGGAGTTTTGCTGTTGACTTCAATAGGCCCAGGATCCCTCTGTGTGTTTTGTCATTTCAACAATCTTTCGTTGCTCAGCATCAGTCCATTGTTCCCCGTATCCGCTATCCCTTCATGTTCCTAGCTGGCTTTATTTGCTTAGTTATTATGGAGAGCCAAAGATCTGTGCGTGGAGGTGTCTTACACCATATTTGCTAAATGGCCAGCTGAACTGCAGAAATGAAGCCCAGAGATCAGCCCTGGAACTTTGTCTCTTTGCTTCGGGGTGATTTATACCACAACCTTAATGCCTTATTCTTTGCATTCCCCAAAATCCCCTTTGACTTCAGTGGGAAATCTTGGTGCACTAAGAATATAGGCTTAGATCTTTTAATATTGTTTCGATGTAGT
This sequence comes from Mesoclemmys tuberculata, assembly GCA_007922155.1. NCBI lineage: Eukaryota > Metazoa > Chordata > Testudines > Chelidae > Mesoclemmys > Mesoclemmys tuberculata. Next base: position 15,870,041 of record ML675650.1, read on the forward strand.
GTGTGGAAATAATATTTTTTTCCTTTTCTCACACTTCCGTTAAAGAGTGCCTACATACTGATACTCATTAAAATGCCTCTAGGATTAGGACTCAGGTTGTTTGTCTGGCATTTACTCAGTGAACTCTAAATGTTCCTACAAACTGAGATGTTTATTTCTGCTAACTGATTTTGAAAATGTGTATGGCCGTTCCCCCAGATTTACTTCCATGTAACTCACTGCAGGATATAACCCTAGGTTCCTACACTGGGGTATTTGCAACCTAATATCATGATGCTGCCACCATATATGAACAACATTAAGCACAAGTCACAGGAGGGGGTGTTCCTTATGCACTTAAAGTTCAGTGTGTGTGTAAGTGTTTTGCAGGACTGGAGCCTAAAATTAGAATAGAACAAAACAAATATGATGAAAAAATGAGCAATAATGCTTTTTGGGAGAAAAACAATGAATAAGTGGCTTTGCCTCATGGATTTCATGTTTGATTCATTTAAAAACATGTAACATATATAGTACCAGCTCTAGAAACACTTTTCAGTGGTGAATCAAGACAGTAAAACCAGATCCTCAGTTGACATCGATATGGAACTCAGCTTACAGCAAATGAGGATCTGCAACAAAGGTTTTGCATAAAATGTTATTTCTAAGGGAGGAGTCAAATGAAGAATGTGGTCTCCACAGAGGTAAACAGCTCTATGTCTGATGGCCAGAAGGGAAGAAATTTTGAAAGTGTTACTGAACATGTACATGGATGAGTCTTTTAAAATATTAGCACCTCAGTCTTTTTTCTTTGAAATGGAGGAATCTTTAAACGGGCCAATTTTTGTATATAGATATATTGCATGAACACACATACAAGCTGTAATTATGGTGAGGTTGAGGCTGTGAGTCCCGTTTCAGTTAATTTTTTTATGGCTGGGTCAAATTCGTAAACTGCATGATAATAGAAATGTATAATCGAAATACTGACACCACCTTAACTCCAGTAACAGAAATGTGCTGCTATAACTTTCTTTGCTAGCTAATCTCCTTGTACAATAACCGCGGTTGCCCTAGTGAATTATAAATCACTACAGGAGGGAGGGTGGGGAAAGTGCTTTCATCTGCTAACTGGGCCAGATGCATTGTTCTCAGTTCTTCGCTTTATGCATGCAGTTACAGAGCTATTTCTTTACACAGCCACAGAAACGTGGCTCTTTTGCCCTCCCTCTTTTAAGTTTTGTTCTTGTCATATATCTCTTGGATCCCAAGGTCACCCAAGCTAAGTTCTTTTCACAGAGCTGGTTTCTGACTGACACAATGCCACGCTTTCCTTTCTGGTAGATCCTCATGCAGGCATCCATAATTCTCTTTATTGTTAATTTTGAAATGCAACTTCCTTATCTTTGAACAGCGAAAAGGGCTTGTCTCCCTGTCAGTGGAGACTTGTGGAGCAGCAGCACCATCTAACAGCCAAAAGAGCTGGTCTCCCTGTCAGCAGAGGCTTGTGGAGCAGCAGCACCATCTGCTGGACTAGTCCAGTATGACTCACCATTGCAGCAGTACCCAGGCCACCGCAGATTTCACTGTAGTGTACAGTTTGTTTCTTTGGAGGATAAGATGCTCACATCACCATAGCATACCCGTGTAACTTTGCACTGGTGCAGGGCTGCATTCTCTCGCTGTCCACACGCAGCTCCTGTTGACTTCAGTTAGAGCTGTGTCCAAGCAGCGCACAGCATAAGTAGTTCCTTGGAGAAGAGAAGATCATCTAAATGTGTGTCCCTTTACCAAAGCAGCCGGGAGGATTTGCAGGCCCTCAGTCACGATGTGGAGGGAGGCCCCCACCCTGAACGATCTCGCCTTCGTATTTTCATCTTTTCTCTTTCCCTACGACCAGTAGTGTCTTTCCAGCCTGACTTTTTTTCCCGTTGTCTCTTTTCTTGTCCTTCCACTTAGATTTGTTTTGTTTTCTTTTCATCCCGTTTGTGTCCCTTTATCATTTCTCCCACTTTTTCCGGCTTCTCTTGCTCTCTCCCACCCTTCTTACCTGCTTCTTTCTCTGACATAAGCCTCTTCTTATTTTTCATCTTGCCCCTTCCCTTCAGCCCCGTTTTCCCTTCCACTCTTACCAAGGGATCCCAATGCAAGTGACGGAACAAGCCAGATCCCTACATCTTGCTAACTCTAAAACACCATGATTCCCTATTGTGCTCCCCTCTTATGCTGATAAACTCAGATTCAAGCAGAACTGCATCTATCTAAAAGTCACACCCACCCCTTGCTGGCCCTCCTTAGTGTGAGAGGCCACAACAGACATCCAGCATTTGCTCACACCTGGTGTGGTCTACACAGACAAGCTGAGAGAGACTTCTGGCCCTGGACTCTAGACCTGGCCCTGGCCCACAATAATAGATGGTAGTAGCCCTGTTACCTATAGTTGAGGCGACGCAGACTCCTGGCTTCTTGATACACGATCAAGAATATCAAAGGAAAGCCAGCACCAGAAACGAAAGCTTCATTGGATTTATGTTTTTTTTCCTTCATTAGTTCCACAGGCATAGCATGATTTCCTGTTAATCTTGATGTGTGGTTTCCTGGCTGCAATAGGGCCTGTTTCCAAATCAGGGAATCATCCATGGCCCCAGAATGTATGACTGGAATCCCTTTGTACTGTGCATAAAAAAGGGTCATCCGACAAGCAATGAGCTTTACTGCAAGGATAGAAGTGCAAGGCAACAGAGCAAAGCCAGCAAATGGACATCTACTCATCTGTAAAGATATCACAAACCAGAAAGAACTACTTGGGCTGCAGATGACTGACCAACCAATTCTTATTAATGAGTATTAGAGGAAAGCAATTAAGCCCTATACAGATAGCCTCTAATGAATGCTTTATGTATCCTATATGAGTGTTTAGCTCCTATCATTTGTATTGCGCTTCAGAGGAACAATAGGGCTTCTTCTGCATTCTACTACAAGACATAAATCGATTCAGATTCCTGATTGCCTGTATGATTACCTGTAACAAAAGGTTTCTGGAGCAAATAGGACTTTGTACTTTTATGGGGCTGGAGGAACTTTGTGGCTTTCACAGTTTCCTGAGCTGTTTTTTTTTCCATTTTCAAATTTGGATTTGATCTGTAGACACTCTTTTTGGTCTCATTTTTTTGCAACAATTAATTCATTTAAAAATTCAGTCATTAATTCATTTAAAAACAAAAAGACATCCAACCCAAAGAGAAACCAGTGTTGTGTATTAAGATAGACAGACTCCCTCCTCCCAAAGGTGGCTGGTACAAATAAATACTATATCGTATGTGTGCCTGGGCCTGCGTGTGTATGTGTGTGTATGTTTATAAAATTAAGATTAAAGAATCACATCTATCCTGTCATAAGCATTTTCTCTGTTCCATTCTTTGGGCCAGTCAGCAGCATATAAATGCTCGTTGGCATATAAACGCCAAATGTTTGAGGTCAAGTTAGACTTCAGAACCCATAATGTTTCATTTGGGTTCAAAATTTGGCAAAATTAGTTCACGTATTCCCTATACTGGAGTCACAGCATCTTGAAAATGTAGTTGAAGGATGCCCCTTTCAAATAGTGTTTTCATCATCTGAACAAATAGCTAAGCTTTACCTTGGTTAGCACTGCTTTATCCCCTTCCAGAAAGCCTCTCCTCTTTTGTCTAAATAGGTCATTCCTGAAATTCCATGTGGCTTCCACAATTGTTGGGTAGCTCCATGCCTCTTCCTGTTTGTGGGTGCTTAGTAGGGAGGTCTCTAAACTCAGGGCAGACAGAAATCAGGGTGTTCAGCAGCAGAACCAAAGAACCAACCTTTGGGATCAGGGAGCCAGACCAGGAATGAAACTCAGTCCCATAGTCCAAAAACAAGATTGGTGACAGCTGCTTGCTTGATCTTTTCTGAACTCTTCAGTGACTTCTCTGTCTGATTATTCATTTCACTAGAGCAGCACAAGACATTTGTACGTTCATGAAGGCCTGAGTTTCACAAGCAGCGTTTCACAGTTTGACAATTTATTGCTGATGGGAAAAATCCCTCCTAATAAAATTGTTCTAACCATGCAATAAAAGATATTTTCAGATAACTGAGCTTTGCCATTACTTATCAGGCTAGCCACACGTTTTGAGTGTGGCGTTTTGAAAGGAAGAAGACACCACCACTTATCGTTATTAATATGGATCTGTAATTAATATCTCTAGCTCATTATTCTGAGACTATAGTTCGCTTCCCTGTCCCTAACTATAGTTCCTAAAATGCATGGCAACCCAGCTTCCCTTTAAGAATATACAGTTCTACTCATGCTTTTTGAATCAGGGAGAGAGATGAAGAGTAATTTATCTGCAGTCATGAAAGTCATAGGATTGGTTTCCCCTTCTTGGCTTGAAATTCTGTTGTTTTTAAGCAAACAGCCTTATGTTAAATATAGGAGAAAGGGAAACATGGTACTTGAAAGATGTATTGTTTCTATAGCTGTCGCTTGGAAGTAGGAAGACTGGGGGTGGAGGTAGGAGGAGAAACATTGTTGGGAGGACAAGAATGTTTAGTGGACCTAAATACTGAAAATCAGAATATGTATTGTGCCAAGGCAGACCTCTTCCATAGGAACTACTTGGGATCACAGGCCAAGCTGCTAGCACCATGGACAGCTATTTGACAAAAAGCTCTTTGCAGTTGTTGTACTAGCCAATTCCACTATGTCCATATAGCGGGTCTCCAGAGTTGAGGAGGCCCGTTCCAGACACCCAGGCCTTCAGGAAAAGGTGCATAGTCCATCTCTCTCCCCTTATAACTTATGGCCCAGATCCTCTGAACCAGCTGAGATGTAATAGGTGCAAACTCTTTGATACTGGTTAAGAGCTAACTTGTCCTAAAATGAGCTGTCCAAGTTCTTATCTGAGGGCCTGTGATGGGGTGCACTTATCAGGTTCAAACTTGGCTCTCTGGGAGCCAGAATCCTGCTCATGTAGAATATCCAGAGAACAGGTGTGGTTCAAAGAAGGAAGCACATCCATCTACTGAGCACATTAGCTCACCAGCAGAGAACCCAGGAAGGAAGCAGGCAGTATAAAAGGCTTACCCAAAGAACAGGATAACTGCTGCTATAGGGCTGTGCTGTAACTGGAGTGTAAGAAGGAAACAAACAAACGGTGAAGGTAATTTGGTGGACCTGTGTGCTTCTTAATTCACCCCGGGGGCTTGCTAGCCAGGGTTTTTCTGGAGAAGAAGGGGGAGTCCGTTTACATGGCCCAAACGATTGTTTCTCTTTACAGTTCTTGTCTGGAATCACTTGACCAAGGGGAGACTAACCTACACACAGTGATCGCACTGAAACTGTTCTGTTGCAGAAATGGCAGCATGTAGTCCTAATGCTTTTGCGGGAGCGTGTCCTACTGACAGCATTTTCTTCTTTATAGCGTATATGCGGATGGCGTTTTCTGCTACCAACCAAAATGTTAAAACTTTTTGGACAAATCAAGCCTTGTGAAACAAGCTATGTATGTTTGTTCTTTTATCAACCAGTTAAAATTTAGAGTATTTTCTAGTAGGGCAGCTAGCTGCTTTGCACTGTCAAAATGCCAGCTATAGTGGGAGGAAATGTTAGTATTACTAACACACAGTGTCTCTCAAAATTAGGGTGAAATATATTAAGTGGGAAGAGAAGGGCTGCTAAAATCAATTATAGTGCACAATAATGTATATAATGCCCATTTATGAAGGTCAATTTGTGCGTCTATGAGACCATTAGTGCTTGTATCTGAAATATGAGCTACACTTGTAAATGTCACCTATAGTATATAGCAGCACTCAAAAAAAGTAGCAGAATGTTAGGAACTATTTGGAAAGGAATACATAAGACAGAAAGTATCATAATGTCACTACACAAATCCATAGTACACCCACGCCATAAATATTAAATGAAGTTCTGGTTGCCCCACCTCAAAAGAAATATATTAGAATTGGGAAAGATACAGAAAAGGTCAATAAAAATTATTAGCGGTCTGAAACAACTCCCATATGCGGAGAGATTAAAAGGGCTAGGGTTTTTCCTCTTGGAAAAGAAACAACTAAAGGTGACTATGAATAGAGAGCTATAAAATTAGGAACTGTGTGGAGAAAGTGAATAAGGAAATGTGATGGGGCATCTTCCCCATAATGGCAGGGAAGGTGTTCACAGAGCCCTAGGGAGGCTGTTCAGTTAGCAGCCAATTACAGAGAGACTGTGAGAAGCAGCCAATTAAGTTCCAGAAGGCCCATATAAAAGGAGCTACAAGGCAGCTTGGGGTCAGTTGCTGTTGGGAGCTGAAGAAGAGAGGACTGGGTTCCTAGAAAGCTGTAAGAGGACAGTACTTTATAACAGCTGCTAGCAGGGACTGGGGGAGCTAGACATAACTCCTGGCTGGCTGCTGGATTTGTAGGCTTGAGGCCCTGAGCTGAGAATAAAGAAGGTACTGGGGCCACAGGGAAGCGGCTGAGCTAATGGACTGGGAGATACCCACCATGGAAGGGGGAGAACAGGCATGGTGGCACGGCCAGAAGGCTGAGTCATGATGAGGCTGCTGAAGTACTTAAATTGATTTCCGTCTGTCAGCAGTGATGATGACTGGCAAGGCAGCACCAGGAGAGGGCGCATGGGATAGCAGGGTTAATCCCCAGGATGACCAGTAGGAGGCAGCAATATGATGACCAGAGTTCCGTCGCAGGAAGTGTTATTTCCTCCTTCAGGTAACATCAGGACTAGGGGTCACCTATTGCCATTAGAATGTTTAAAGCAAACAAAAGGAAGTATTTCTTCACACAACACATAGTCAAGCTGTGGAACTCATTGACAGGGAATGTTGCAAAGGTGAAAACTGTGACAGATTTTAAAAAAAGAATTATATACGTTTATGGCCATTTGCCAAGATAGTCAGGGATGCCTCCTGCACGCTCTGCGTGTCCTAGCTTCTGAGTGCCAGAAGCTGGGAGTGACTGATGGGATGGATCCCTCAATTGCCTCATTCTGTTTCTGAGCTAGAGCCTTGGTCTTACCCAGTATGGCAATTTGTATATTCTTTAAACAATGTGTCCAAACATGGACTTCAAGGGAAAGCTAGAATGGGTCAGCATTATAGTGAGGATACAAGTACAATAAAAACTGCCTGTGAATAAAGGAATAAAGGAAAGGAGGAATGTATCCAATGGGGGCTGAGAAGGATGAAGCAATTCATCATGCGGACGTATTACCATAGCCTGCAAGTGACTGTTAAAACATGGGCTTGATCCTGCGTGGTGGTGTGAGCACTTGAATTCCCACTAATCATAGTAGAGCTGACATAGGAATGTGCAACACATTGCAGGATTAAGCCCTAAAGAAACTCTGTGTCAGTCTGCAAGTAAGTTAGGAGAAGCAACCCCTCTTTTTATATACTATACTGCCACTACCAAGCCCTCTGCAGTTACTGAGGACAGGCTGGAAGCGAGAAGACTCTCCTTTGGCCTAAATGTTGACTATAAAGCATTTGCCATTCTGTATCTTTGCGGATGGCCTGAAGCCAAACAATTGGTCAGCTAGGAGGCTTCCAAAAGCGAGGACAAAGTAAAAGGAATGAGTGCAGCCCAGCTCCTGCTTTATAACTAAAATGCATTAAAAAAGCCATCTCAGATCTGGCACTAAGGGGCAGTCCCAGAGACCACAAGCAAAGATTCTTACAAAGACTAAATGGCTGAGTGAAATCTACAAGGCGGGGAAAACCCGAAACCAAAGCCCTGGAATAATGGCATTCAGTAAAACAGATTCATTTAATATAATGAAAGATAATTGTGCATGTAATATTTTAACTTAATATTACTCAACAGATGCAAAAATAATAGTGGAGTGATTCACCACAAATATATGCTGGTGATAATCTAGAAGAAGCATGTAACACTTAACAATGTGGTATTCTAGCTAGAGCAATATACAGCAACAAATGTTTGGTTTTGCTCTTGGAACACTAATGCAGACTTCAAGGAAATGGTCGTGCTCTCAGTTTGGGAAATAGCAATTATTATCCTTCTTCACCAGCTGTTGGTTGGAAGATACTTTCTTAAAACTGTAAGGCCCTCCTCCATATAGGCCTCTAAGATTGTCTTAAGCAGCCACTGTAAATGATCCTTGTGCTGATGCCAGTTAGTTTAATCTATAACACTACTACTACGTGAACATTTGCCTGCATGGTCACTTCGGGTTATGGATGGAGCCTAGGCTAACTTCACAGATCCAAACCCCTCTGAAGTGCATAGGGATTTGAGATGGAGTGGTGTTTTTAAATCCGGATCTGAATTTTGCAGTTCATGCCACATCTCTGTAAAATAAGCTCAGTGTTGGACTTCTGTTCAGGGGAGGTATACTCCTAGCTACAAATGAAGGGCAATAGTCATAATGATTGTTATGAGATGGGCCAATTAGACCAGAGCAGAAAAGTGGGCTAAACCGAAGATGTCTGAAAAGTCCTCACAGTTCCATGTAGATTGGCTAAAACGTACTCAAAGTATAGTTAAATGCTATATTTCTGGTTCTTTTATGATAACATTTAGTTAAAATTACTGTCAGTGCAAAGAAAAACAAAGTAGCCAAGCTATCTTTGTTTAGTCATAATTTAAGACTGTTCTTCATAATTTTGTAGTAATAAAAGTAAATGGCCTTCATTAGGAAAATTAAATTAGAGAGGGACCTAAGATATAAAGTTAAAATCTGTATCAAATTTGGATGTGGTATTCTGTTTCAGGACATTGTCTAGAAAGGGTGCATATTGTGGACCTGAGAAGAACACGATAATAGCAATTGAAGTGCTTGACGTCGGTCAGGTTCTTTTGTTTTTGACACTAACGGAAACTTGGGAGGTTGTGTAGAATAATTGATGGTGCATAGGAGTGGGAGCTGGGAATTTCTGATGTCATATCTGCTGACACATTCTGAGATTCTGGGGAAGTCAATATGAAACTTTTCAACTATGGATGCTCAGAGCTCAGCACTTATATCCATATTTAGGTGCCCTCCTTCCCTTGCCTCCCTGCCAAACAATTTTTTGAGACTCACATTTATTTAAGCACCTAAATGAGGATTTAGGGATCTAATTTTGAGGTCAGTATGTCTGAAAATGGCATCTTTACCCTCATCTACGAGTGTTTCCTCCACTGTAAAATTATAAAAAAAAAACCTTTTAATTTGACAGGCTTTCAGAAGATTAATAAATCAGTGTTTTAAAAGTGTGTTAATTCCATTATTGAAGGTGCTCCAGAAAGTTCAAAATAATCTTGTATGTCCAAGTCATAGCCCCCAAAACTGGAGTGGAGTGATCCTCGGTTACTGGAGAACCACTTCTCCAGTGAGAAGGAGAGCTCTCACACCTTTGTGGCAGTGCCCTACAGGCAGTTCTGGTCGCCCACATATGCCAGTGGTACTGCCGTGTTGGGAGATGTTTTTTCCAAGAAATGGACCAAGGTGTGCAACAATATGCTTTGGGGGACTCTGCAGGAGAAAATGCTTATGCAGCACCAGAAATTCCTCCTTCAGATTCTAATGTGGCAAGGCTTTCAAGTTCACTGGTGGTGAATCATACATTTCAAGTATTTAAGTATTGTCCTTAATAATCTTCCTTATTTAAATTTTCACACTTTCCAAAAGAGTCACCTTTTGATTTGAAGCTTTCTCTCTTGGGCTGTACCAAACAGCGGCTTTAATTATAATTACATCCTGTACAGAATTGTACTAATTGTATCCTGTTCAGAAGTTGTATTAAACATAGGGAGCCACATTCGGAGGGCCACATCTGGACAAAAGAGTTCTTCTCCTCTTTCAGTTCAGGACAGGCTGGATTTAACCTGTCATTGCTAGTCTGCTGTATATCGGGTTTCCTGGGGAACATCAAATTCCCTGGGCATGGAATATTTCTGCATTCATTCTTTCATGGATAGAGAAGTGGGTTTTTATTTCTGTTACTGGGGAGCTAATTACATGTATTATTGGTCTTGCTGAACTGAATACATGAACTGCAGTGTTTTGTGTCTTATAATTTAAGATATTAATATCAAATGTCTAAATTAAGTTGCATGTATGGTCTGGAATTTAATGTTTCCTTTGGATCTCAAATGAATACCTATTAAATAATTTACACCCACAACCAAATTCTTGTCCATAAGACAATGTGGTTCATTTTTCCTCTTCCAACCCCAAAAAATCTATTGTTTTTCAGAAGTTTTGCATTATTCCACCTCAGAGTACTTGCATTTGGGGGTTGGTGAAGTTATTCTGCTGTCAATGCAGCTAGTGAAGTGACTTGGGATCTTGCTGGAGGAATGGCCCAATATAAATGTAAGTTATTCTTACTACTGATGATAATAATAAGTCAAGCCCAGAATAAAGTTTACGGCTGATTTGTTTTAATCCCCTAAGCAAATGGTTTTTTGGAGGAATGGAACTGCTGACCCAAGTGTACTGTAACAAAAGCAGTTCTTCGTGGCATTACAATAATTCAGCCTAAGACCAGTCTGGCGTAATACATTCAGCATGCTAATATGCTGTATATGCTTGTGAACATAGGTGCCAGTTCTGTCATATGTCTTGTGTATAAATATTCTGACTGATAATGGAAATGAATCCTCACTTTCTGGTCCATCAGCATGTTCTGCTAGCCTGTTCATATAGCTTCTTCATCGAAGAACATGACTTCAGAAAAAGCTCCACTGAGCTCTCTCTCTCACTGTCCCCTCTCTATTGAAAAATGAATTTTAGTCACTTAAGACTTCCAAGAGACTCTACATGGTACAGTATTTATCAACATGACAATTACACAGGGAACAACTGAGAGTCAGGACCGTCTCTTCCTATTTGATCTGAAAGGTAGGTAAGGCTTGATCTCTGAAATCTACCAGATACAAAGTACTAAGCCACAATGCTACAGGGGACTCATAAAAGATTTAAAATTTTCAAATTATTTTAGGAATGGAACAGTGCAGAATGCATATTTTCATGCTTCCTAGCTGGTCTCAGAAAAGGCAGAAGGAACAAGCTCTAGATAACCTCCTCTGGAAAGAGACAATTAAAGATTGTCCTATTTTGTCATTGCCCTGCACCCCGTCCAAGTTGTACTTTACCACTGAACCCAAACTATGCCCCCTTTCTGTGTTCTTAAATATCACCTTACTGCATATATGTGGAAGCAGTAACATAGAGTGTAATTAGAAATAAAGAACTCAAAACTAATTTAGTCCCAGGGTGTATTAGCATATGTCAGAGCTGCACATTTTCTTGTACAGCAACATATTGGTTGAGTAATATGGTTTTTTTATAACAAAAAAAGGACACTTCACACTGTGGTTTTGGGCATCTTACATAGACTGTCCCAGAGGAACAAAGATATAGTCAAGACAAGGTGGCTGGACATAACTTAACTTGAGGTCTCCAGATAAAAGACGTCATCTCTAATAAGCTCCTGTCTCTTTCACAGCAAAGCTGTGGACTAACATATTGGTTGATACAAAAGAGATTCTCCAGATTGTCCCTCGTAACAGGTGGGTGCTCAGAAGCTGACTCATAGGCCCTGCACGTGACGTAGGTACCCTAACGCCCGCTTTTTCATTCTCCCTAGTGGATAAAGCACTATCGGGCTCAAGTGGGAGAGAAGAATCTAGATGTCTAGAAGGAGGAAACAATGATGCTGCCTCAGAATCTATAACTTAGGCACCTAAGTTATAGGCACTTCATCTGCGCCTGCTCAGCTCTGCTGACACTCTAACTAGCCATGGGCCCGATGGACTGCCCTGCCTGACTGGCTGAGGAATCCAGCAGACTGGTTCTGAAACCCAGTAGGAGCAGTATCTGTCTGGCTGCTGCGAACACATACCAATGGACTGTCTGCCTTCCAGTGCTCATCTCACCCAGCCCTTCTTCACCGCATCTCCAGCTAGCTCCTGCCCTGCACCAAGCCTTTTTCCCATCTTCGCTCTTCTCTCAGATCCAGCCTTGCTTCTGCCTTCCCTGAATGCTGGTAATCCGGTGCCGACCCACAGCCCTGACTAACTGTGCCTCAACTCTTGGCTCTGGAATTCAGACGCTGGCTTTGGTTCTGACCATTGGCTCTGATTACTGAGTCCAACTCTGTCTCGCTCCTTGACCGCAGTTGAACTTCTGACCTCAAATCTTCCCAAATCCATCGCCCCAGACACGCTGACGTTTCCTTCTGGTTGGTCACGTGCAGAGGGGTGAAACCTGTCCCCCAGTTAACAGCCTGCTTCGCACAGTCTGCACAACAGAAAACCGCTTGAGGTAAAAATAAACGAAGTGTATGTAATGGAAAAAACACAGATTCAAAGATGAAATAGTAAAACGCAGTAAACAGCTAAAACAAAGATAAAGATGCCAGCTCAGGATTTATAATTTTATTTTTAGCTCAATTCCCTTTTCTACTAAAAGTCACATGTTGCCTCTGAATAGCTTCTCAGAATGCCTTCGGTCATAGACAGGAGCATGCACCTTGCTTAGCTACAGGTCCTCCATTTCTGAATCACCTTCACTTCAAACATCTTCCCTTTTTACGGAGCTCGGCAATATTTTTTTTTTCTCTCAGACAGATGTAATTGCTGATTACACAGCATGGGAAGAACACTCGCCTTCCTTTTTTTCAAGACTGGGGGGGTTTCCTTTGCTCTTTTCACAAAATTCAACCTTTTACAAATTTCAAATATTAATTAAAATTCAAATATTAATTAATAATAATTAATTAAATCAACTTAAATTTCAATTATTTGTGAATATTAATTCAACTATTAATATTTATTTTAAATGGCCACTAGTGTCTTTTCCTGGTTGTACAATGCTATGTACTTGGCATTAGTTTTGTATAAAAAACAAGTCTCGGTGGTGTCCCTCCTAAATTTATGCTGGAATGACATCCTGGTTACAATTAAAATTTTCTACACATAGAGGCATACGAGTCATAATCCTAATGTGTGTGTGTGTCGATATATATTCCTATTGAGAAATGTGTTCAGAACATTACATGTTTTCATAAGACATGTCCTGATGTACATTTGTGCACAATAACATTTTCTAAGACCAGTTGATTCAATTGCTTTGAATAAGGAGGCACCACCAATTACAGGCATAGCTTCCCTTTAACGCATATATAAAAAAGTGACCTAGCTCAGGAACCAGCTTCGATGTACTTTGACATCACATTGACTCAGTGCTCTGCCTTCATATGACTAGAATGATTGAAATGCGCTCTCTCTCCACAGTAGATTCTACCACAGTGTAAGTGAGAAGGTCTTCCACTGAAGTCAAAGGAGCCATGCTGTAGTAGGTCAAGAAGAGCATGGCATCATCTTTCTGCATATAACAATATGTACCATTTCTATGAATGGTCTGGGTTTTTCAAAATCACATGCACAATTGCACATAAGTAATGAATGCGAATACAAATCTTCTACATGGATGTGTGACAAAGCACTTTCTTCGGTGCACTTCTCTGTGGTTACTTGGTTGCTGCAGAAATCTTTCCGCCTCACTGATGTTCTCCTAAAAATTCACTCACCGATTGACTAGACTTCATTTCTAAATCCCTGCTACTTTGTTCCTGCATTTTTATTATGTTGTCTATGGCTATTATTTTAATTAATGGAGCGTCGTGAAATCGCTCAACAATTTTGTGACCCAGTGCTATGAAAGGAGCTTCACAAATAGCCTTGTTAGTCAGAGCGGTGGAGCTCCCATAAATCCTGGGAAAGTCAACTGAAGTTGAAAGTACTCTGCACCTTTAAACAGTCAGGCAAAAAATTAGTGGTGTTGCTTTTGGGCATGTCACTGTTTTGATATTCTGCTACTGGATACCATCATAAAAAAACTGTAATCCATTTACCCTCAAATGTAAAAAGAAAACACATACAACACAGAACCACCTTTGCTGGGCCTTAAAGATTTTTCAACATTCCTAGATTTAAGCCTATAGAAGGAAATAGATTTTAAACAGACATTATAAAAAAAAAATCTACTACATTAATTTCCCTGTGGCCCTTCCTAATTTTAATTACTTCCTTCTATTGCCTCCCATGTTGTTTGCATGACTGATATCACAGATTGCTTAACACATTGATTTAGCATCTTTGCTAATTGCTTTGTAGTGTTAGGCTTTGGGGTTATTTTCTTTCAGTGTTTTTAAATGTTAAATTCAGTAACCCTTTCCGATGCATTGTTCTATTACCCATGCCATCCGTGGCTGCATGCACAAAACCAAAAAAGTTGCACCCTCTCACTACCTGGGGTGTAGTGGTATTTCAGTTATTTATGGGGCGCTGAAGGAGAAATATGGGGCTTAAAGGGCTCTCAAGCAGTCAAGTACAGCTCCCTGTGCTGAGGCAGAACCAAGTAAACCCAGCCCATGCCTGTCAGATGTTTGTCCACCATTGAAGAGTACCAGACCCTGGCTTGACCCCCCGCCCCCAAACAGGACTGTACCAAATTCAATCTCCCAGTATGTCAGCTCACTCATACTCTTTGAATATGGTCTTTCAATCAGTTGTTGGCCACCTACCTTACAGTTAGACCACATGTCCCAAGTTTCTGTATGAGAATGTCATTTGGAACTGTGTCAAAGGCCTTACTAAAAGTTAAGTTATGACTTCTGCTTCCCTCTTCAACTAGCCCAGTAATCCCATTAAAGAAGGATATGAAGCTGATTAGGCATGATTGGTTCTTGACAAATCCATGCTGACTATTCCTTTATTACCCTATTGGTGCTTTAAAATTGATGAGTTAATAATTTGTTGAAGTTAAGTTGATTGAGTTAGCATTCCTGGATCCTCTTTGGCTATGTCCATGGGAATAAAAAAACAAACACATGGTTGGTCTGGGTCAGTTCATACAGGCTTTTGCGGCTCAGGCCCTAGGACTGAAAAATTGTTGTGCAGATGTCTTGACTTAAGCTGGAGTTGGACCTCTGGGACCCTGGAAGGATTGAGGATCCCAGAGCTTGGGGTAGAGCATGAGCCAGAACAGCTCCATGGTAGTTTTTAGTCCCGCAGCCAGAGCCTAGGTCCATTGTGATATGTCATATTAGCTGTGATACATCAGGTCACAGCCACAGCTTTGCCGCACATGACTTTTATTCCTATGAAGACATACTCTTAGTTTTCGTTTTTAAAGATATGTACTATATTTGCCCTTCTTCAGTCTGCTAGGACCTCATCCATCCTCCATGAATTCTCTAAGGTAATGGATACAGGTTCCACGATTGCTTCAGTCAGTTCCTTAAGTCCCTATGATGAATCTCATCATGTCTTGCTATCTTGAATACATCAGACTTACCTAAATGCTCTGTAATTTTTTATTTCCATATTTTGGCAATTGTTCCTTCCCCTTGCTGTTTACTATTAATGTGGGTTGATTAGCTGGTCAACATTAACGTCTTTATTAAAGACTGAAGCAAAATATTTCAGCTTTCTTGATGTCATCAAATTGTAGCACTTCCTCCCCACTAAATAGATGGCCTACCCTTTTTTCTTCATCTTTCTCCTGCAACTTATATATTTAAAGAATCTCCTCTCCTTGTCTTTTATGTTGCTTTCTAGATGTAACCCATTTTTTGCCTTAGGCTTTCTGATTCCTGCTTGAGCTGTTTTGTTTTGTTTGTACTCCCCCCTTAGCGATTGAACCGTTTTCCCACTTTTTTTAGAGTTCCTTTTTGATTTCTTTGATCACTAAAGAGCCTCTTATGGCACCATATTGGCCTCTTACTGTACTTCCTGTCTTTCCTTTGCATAAGAATAGTTGAGAGTTTATTATTGTCTCCTTCAGAAACAGCCAGTTCTCCTGAACTCCTTTAACCCTTAGCTTTTCCTCTCCTGGGACACTAATACCAGTTCTGAGTTCATTAAAGTCTGGTTTTTCTGAAGTTTACTATCCTTTAGTATGCTGCTCTCACTTCTTCTTTTCCTAAGAATAATAAAATCATCCTTTCATGCTCACTTTCACCCAAATTGGCTTCCTTCAGATTCACTATCAATTCCTCCACTGTTGGTCAGAACCAGGTCCAAAATGTCTGGCCCCCTGTTTGCGTCCTCCACTTTCTAAAAATAAAAACTTGAACCAACTACCTTCCAAGCTGACTAGTGGGACAAAAAATTGTGATGTATTGCTTTTCCAGGAGATGTCCGGTATTTAATGCCCCTCATTAACTACCAGGTCTTATATTTCAGGTATTTGTTCTAAAGATTTCTTATCAACTCACCACCTCCTGATTTGGCAGTCCACAATAGGCCCCTACCAGGGCAGCACTCTTACCTTTTTACTCCTTATGTTTTCAGAGAGATGTCCAGCTGATCTGCTTCTAGGCCACAAAACAACATGCTTGATGTAGCATACAACGCCTCCCTTTTTGTGCTGCCAGGCCTTCGTGAACAAGGTATACCCCTGTACACCACTAGTCCAGTCATGGGACATCCCACAAAGTCTCTGTAACACCAACTAAGTCATACTTCAGTTTATGTACTAATACTTCCAGTTCTTCCTATATATTCCCCACATTCTTTGGATTTATTTATAGATATATACTGAGCAAATTCTCCAAATTGATTCGACTCTGGTTGCGTCAATGACCCTATTGTAATGTTCCATTTCACCCCCCATATGTAGCTCACTATTGAATTGCATTTTTTATGATTAGCTGTGGGCATTTATTTCCTGCCTTAATGTTATCAAGTTTAAACCTGGTCACTAGGTTGGCCTCATTGAGCAGTTGTAAGAACAAAATTGAGGGGAGAGACCAAGAAGAGAGAAAGGACAGGGGCAGAGACTAATCTATGGTTAGCTGAGATTTAATATACGTGGTGGTGTGATTTGGGAAAACAGCATACCCTTCAGACAATCTCTTTTAAGAAGAGGTCATTTGCCATAAGGTAAATGTGATGAGTTGTTAACCCCACACCAGCCTGAAAGGCTGAGATGGGGCCAATTAATCAGATAGGTCACAGCTGAGGTGAATAAAGTTGCCTAAATAATCCCCTGAATGAAGGAATCCAGCTGAGAAGGACCAGGCAGGGCTAGGATAAGGGCAGGAAGCTGACTACAGAAAAAGGCTGATAGAAGAGCATTTGAACTAGTACATCCAGAGAGCTAGGGATGCAGAAGTCGTCCAGGGAAAGAGCAAGAGGGTCTGAGAGAAAGCAGACCACAGTTACCATCTATAGTGTCTGTGGACTGACACCCATAGTCATGCGTGGGCCTGTGTTCCCCTACTACACACGGGGAAATGGCATCTTCAGGGTATGGCATGAGAAGACATCTTGAGACAGCCGAGGGAGAGGAAGGTGCAGAAGGGGGTGTCAGACCTGCAAAGAGCTAATAACCAGCGTGGCCAAGAGGAGGCACCTCTAGGGGTGAGTGGACCCCCGACAAAACAAGAAACTAAATAGTCTGCTTTTTTTTCCTCTTTCCAATTATCCCCGAGTGGTAACATCTGAAATATATGTTCTTGAGGCCACTATATTCACTTGCAATTTTTCATGCACAGAGGAACAAAAAGCTTCAGATCTATAGAAGGCAAGTAACTACACCATTTGAATGTGAATGAGCCATTTGCATATATATGTCATAGTTCAGGTAACCTGTCCTGCCTGAAAAGTCTCTTGAATTTCCAAGTGTTCTCCATTTAACTAACAGGCCCTGAGCCTTCATTTGTCCTGGAGTGGAAACCCATGATTCTCTTGTTATCAAAATGCATCTTGGGCTACAGTATGGTGGCAGAGCTAATGGGGGGCAGCTAAAGAAACGGCCCCCACCACCTATCAGCCTTGGGTACGGGGGTGGGCTTTTCAAGGCTATTACACAATTGATAATAGGTGTACAGCTAAGTATTGCACAGGGCTGGAGAGTGAGCCGAACCTTTGCTCATCCAGCAGTCGCTCCTGTTCTACAGATTTGCATCCAGCTTATTTTTCCAGCCATTGTGCTATGATGAACTGAGTTATATTGTGCTGAGACCCTGTGTGCCAGTTTCCAATGCCAGTCATTCAAATTTGGCCCATCAGTCATGAGAGAGGGGCTGCCTGAACAACCCTGAATGGTGTTGATACCCCCCACAGACACACACACCAGATTCCAATACCCAGAGACTAGCCCCATCCAGAGGGATGGGAAATGTGGGTTGCAGGTTGGGTTCATTTGCCAGCACCACTCACTGGGCTGGGATTAGTGTTGCAGCACTGGAAAGGAGGGCACTGTTGCTCAGTGGGTAGGGTGGGGCATGGCAGAAAAAGCTTGCGCTCATCGAAAAGGAGGCAACCACCCATTGCATCCTCCATATCCCTCCACAGTCACAAAACTTGGCTTCACCACTGCTGAAATTCCATGTATACCCACTGTGATTGCTTGGAGTTACATCTCTAGGTTTGCACTCTGCAATTCTTCCCTTCAGGAGCTGTGTTTCATTAACCAAATGGCAAACACAATTGTCCCAAACAGCTTTTTCAGAACAAAGTATTGTTTAATAGCAACAGTAGGAATAAAACATTAAAAGAGAGAAAATTTGTAACATTAACGAACAGTCTACATCCACAGCTGTCTTATCCACATCTTAGGAAGGCCTAAATTTTCCCAAACACACATTTCTGGTGAGTGGGGTTCAGTGTGCTCCCCAATTATCTATGTCAACTTCTGTTTAAAAAAATGTAACCCTTTATTAGTTTAACTACTTTTGCTGCCTTGCTTGTCTTGTTTGAGACACATTTCAGAGGAGCTGCTTTTCTTTATTTTCTCCTGTGTTTGCAGGGCGGGCCTCCTTCATCTGGTCATTGGCTCCCTTTCCATATAGGGGCAATTAAACCCGAGCTTGAAGCTAGCCCCCTCATAATCCTATAGTAAAATAAAAATTGGCTGAATATATAAACATAAAATAAAACCAGCATTTCCCTTGTGCTTCACAGTCCTCTCATGCATACATCAGTATCCTCTCACTAGAAAAAACTTCTTCTGCCAAAACTACATGCCCAAAATTTTCAAGTGTAAAAATGTGGCATCAAATGCAGAGGCTTCACTTTGAAAACTGTCCTAAATAACTCTGACAATGGTCATGGGTCATAGCAAGCAGAAGAAAAGCGCATCTTCTAAGGCTTCAGTCCACCCTATCTTAGGGAAGTTGTGGCTGCACCCAATGTATATAGGTCTATAAAAACAGTTCCCAACCTGGGGTGTGTGACACCCTTGTAGGGGCACCAAATATTACAAGGAGTCTATGAAGCTTCAGTAATATTGAAGTCATGTAGCCCTTCCCCCCCACCATGCAGACCAGAGCAGAGGCGCAATCCCCGCATTCCTCCCCCCCCCCCCCCCCAATTGTCTCTCAGGTGCCTGGCTGGAGCAAAGCAGGCCCGCGTTGCTGGGGGGCCTGGAGCAGACTTGGCCAGATCACCAATACCCATTTCCATTACACTCAGTCTGTGAGGGATGGGAAGTGGGGCGGGGGGACATGCGTGTGGTGATGGCTTCACCAGGAAGGCTTAGCATCTTACTCAGTAAGAGTAATTTATTTATTCATTTATGTGTGTTTATACGGGTTATATGACTTTGTGGCTGGTGAAGGGTGCAGGGGCATGTCTTACCTAATGTTAACTAGTGGTGCTTTCATTCAAAAAAATAGGAAACGATTGGTCTCTACCTTCTTTTGCAGAAGGATAGAGGGAGATATCTGCGGCGCTCAGCCCTTCCTTTGTAAATTTTATCTGCTCTTCCTCTTTGCTGAAATCTGCTGTCAGCTTCTGTGCTCTCCCCCCCCCCCCTTGAGAGGGAGGAACCCAGAATCAGAGGCCCAAAGAGTAGGAGGCAGGCATCTTGTTTTACCTAAAAAACCCCCACCGCCCCTTGTCCCATGAACACTGCTGCCTGACTATAGGCCATGCAGTGAGAGACACAACTGCCTTCAAAGCAGAACGAACTGCTTAATGTGGTGCAGCTGAGAGCGCTGGTGTGAATGAACGTCTGTGACTAATGATAGGTGATTAGGTGCCATCATCCTCATTTTAGTGAGGTGATCAGCTACATTCTGCCCTCTTTTGATGTTTTCTCACGGTAGGCATGCAAAATTCTTAATGTAGGATCTGCATATTTTCCTGATCATTTTCTATTTACTCTGCACTTTTCCACTGCTCTGTCCTCAGGTTTTCTAAGGGCCCAGTTTGCCATCCTTAGTGACATTAGGTGGGACCTTAATCTACAAGTAGCCCATTGAATTCTATGGGACTTTCGATATGAGCAAGGTACTACACAATCTGACTAAGGTTCACAGAATCTGGGCCTGTAACTGTGCACTGAGTGATCAAAGACTGCTTGTAACTTTTGATGAAGGGAGGTGAAATTTTTTTTAAAAGAGAAAATTGCAGAAAAAAATAAGATGAAAAAGATGTGGAACTCAAAAACTTAACAGATAATATAAGGGGATCTTATCAGTGACAAATTACTATGCAGGGAAATAGAATATTTTCTAAGGAAAATCAATGCTGTACTTGAAAGTAAGTTTTGAATTGATCAGAATGCCATGGATTTGCCAAGTTTTACCTTCAAGATTGGTTTTCCATAATTAAGTGGAGTAGTAGAATGGACTAGTAAGTAGCTGGACTCAATTACATTTCTGAAAATCAGTGCTAAAATGAGGTGCTCAGACTCCGTCAGCAAGTATAGAAAAAAATAAATGGGCTCCTCAAGTGCTGTACGGCAAGTAGGAAGATTTTTGAAACTAGGTAAAAGAGAAGGACTTAAGTGAGAGGGAAAATCAGGTAGAATATACTGCATTTTAATCAACAGGTGAATCTTTGACATGATTATTCAACAGTCTTTCCTACCACACATGCATTATCAGAATGCTCATTACAAATAAATTCTAAATGTTTATAAAAACTAGCCAAATATTATAATCACAAGTGAAATAGATAGACCAGCTTCCTGACCTGGGATATCACACTGGACTTATAAATGTACTTAGGTGTTATGAGAGAGCCCAGTTTTTCTTTCTTGCCTCTCTCCCCTTTCCTCCCAGTCATCACGTATAATACTGACAGACAGCAAAATGGTTGTACTATCATATCTGTGCTCATAAATGTATTATATTGGCAATTTTAGGATAACATCATCATATTCCTTGTACTAGGAATGTTTAGGTCACTGAAGTCACAAATGATTTTAAAAAAAAAGTTTGGTTGTTCTTTATATCTGAATCCCTATATAAAATACGAGTCTCGAAAAATGGTGCATGACATTTAACTTTTTAAAAAAGAAAAGTCTTTGTTAAAGAAATCTCTCAAATTTCTTACTTTGGCAGAACCAAAAATGGAAAAGATTCACAATAAGGAAGCAAAATAGGCAACCAGGTTTTGATGTGATTTCTTACCTGAGGTTGTCTGGTACATTGCTGTGGATCCTGCAAGGTGCAAAGGAGCTCATAAATTACGAGGAGTAATAAATTACGGCCCAGGTTGTGACATTAAGTAAAGCAATAGAACAAGGGGTCTCGTCTAAAATGTACCATCCCAGAGGTTGCCCTCAAGCATTGTGCCTCAGGGCAAGTCTTTACATAAAATGCTGCCTCAGCACAGCTGCAGCCCTTTAATGAAGACACTGTAATACTACAGGGGATAACTCTCTTGTTGGTGTAGTTAATCCATCTCCCTGATAGGAGCAGCTATTTTGGGGGGAGAATACCTCCTGCTGACATAGCACTGTCTATTTGACTAGCATAACTACCTCTGGGTGATGTAGTGACAATATAGGCCTGTAGTTCAGACCACAGCTCTGAGCCAGTTTCTCTCTTGCTTCCTTTTTTCCCCCCCTCCAGTACTGGAGAAAGTCCAGTAGTGTACTGCTGCAGTATATCCAGCTAGCTAGTGACAGGCCAGGATGAAGCCAAGACAAATGGGCATGTTATGGAGATTTGCTTTGTTTTCTTAATGTTGTGAACTATATTTTTTGTCTTGCAAAGCTAAACATGTTGAATTTTACTAACATGCCCTATCACTGAAGGTCTGTGAAGAGAAACTATTTGTTAGGCATTATCATTCCATTTCAGTGTGTCTAGCATGGACCATCACCAATAAATTGTGGGTAGCATCCAGTTCACTTGTCTGACTGTGAGTTACTGGGAAGTGCTACTTAGATTGAAAACAGCAGAGAAGACTTGGCTGTGTTGCAAGAATGTATGATGTTTGTATGATACTAAGACAAATTGTACTGGCAAAATTGAAGGTGCCCTTCTGAAACTGTGGCATAGTAGGTCTTTAACATCACTAGATTTGGTGATTCTATTTTTCTCCTCAGAATTGAGAAGCCTATATGGCAGGACAACTGAGGTGGAATAGGTATGATTTTCTTCTTTTGCCATGGCCGCTTGAAAATGTTAAGCATTTGTTTCCTGATATTTGAGCAGAACACAAAATGGAGTACACATCCTTAGACTGTGTAATATTTTTCTTCTTGCTGAAGTTGATGCAATTTTATTTACGGTAATTAAAATGCATTGGTTGTTACATTTTGAGGATTGTGATTCATTTTATGTTGTCGGTGAACGGAGCTGGCAGTCTTTCTTTTCTAATACCTGATATTCCTTTTGCCCTCTTATCAACTTAGCTATATAGCAAGGGACAGAGAATGTGTTTTTGTTCTGCCTTTTCCCAGAGCTGACAATAAGAAACAGCACTTTTTTTAGGTTTCTTTTTTTCTAAGCCTGTTCCTGAATTTTTCTTTATATATTGTGAAAGTGTAGAACTGAAAATTGGCGTACATACGTCTATCTCTGGCTCAGGCCATTGATGTGCTAAATTTTTATCTGCTAGAAGTTTTTTTGTTGTTTCTTCCTCTGTTTTCCTAATATCATAAAATCACGGAAATTAAGGATAGCCCTAGACAGTGGGTAGACGTTAACTCATGTCGTATCTCTGATTTCTCGATTTTACTTGACTGTGTTGCAATACTGATAGGGCTTCCATCACTTCTTTCAAGAGATTTTTACAGACTAATAGAGTTCACTGGGATGATGGTTTTTCCTGATAATATTCAGTCTAAAGTTTTCTTTTCTTCTGCGCTTATTGATGACAGCACCTTTCAATTCATAGTGTGTGATTTTCATTAACTTGCCTCTTCCCTCCCTTCCAGATCATTAATGAAGATGTTTGATAAGATTAGTCCTAAGACTTTTGGGGGTGGCAGTGTCTTTTGTTAGTCATATAAGGCCTGCGTAAACAAGCAGGACACTGAATATTTCCCGATCTAGAATATGTCTAAATATTTGTTGTGACTGGCCTTACAAAACTGACTGTAGCTGTTCACAATCCTAGGTGATTTCTTTTTTTCCTTTAAGCAATTTCATCAACTGACATTTCTATTTCTGCAAGACAAAATAATGAGAAACTCTTTTTCTTTAAAACATATTTAAAGTTTTATTGTAAAAAATCTTATTCATTTAAATTAACTATTTTAACAGAATCCGTCCCCCTTTCAGTTAGCACTCCATAATAACCTGTTTCCCATATCTGTTAAAAAATTAATCATATTAATATCTATATCTCAGTAACCCCATAAATCCCCCACTATCTATTAACCACAATCTCAACTTCCCTTAATTCCAATCGCCCCACATTCATTGTAATTGGCCTAGTGAGTGTTTATACTATCCTGTCTTCCTTGTATCTTTGAGTGGGACAAATCACCACTGGTGACAGATATGGCTGGGGAAAAAGGCCTATAAAAGGGGATTCTTTGTAAATATTAGCTCCTTGAGGTAAAGCTAGTGACTTTAGCTTTCAGTCCAGTTAACTCATCTTTCCCCTTGCCTGTACCCTAGTCACCATAAAAAAGGGACTGGTGATTGATAGCCTGCTCCCCATTTCTGCCACCACAGGGCTGGCCACTATCAAAGATGAGCGATCCCCTAAGAAGCCCTCTTAAGGGATTCCATCTGAGTCTCAACACTCAGTGGGTCAGTGACCTCCATGAATAATGACCAGTGTTGAATGATGATTGAGGGCTGGATGCAGGAAAAAAAACAGCACATCTGTATAAACAAAACTTCAATTTTTTAATTCTTTTGTTTTTTCTCAATATGCCAAGAACTCTTAAATCCTATTTTTGAAATATATAAATATTAGCTAAAATTTGTCTCTATGGTCTTCTCAGCAGGGATTGATCTATTGATATATTGTATATAGAATTCTGCATATGAAATATTTGACTCCTGATCTTTGT
Organism: Mesoclemmys tuberculata; assembly: GCA_007922155.1. NCBI lineage: Eukaryota > Metazoa > Chordata > Testudines > Chelidae > Mesoclemmys > Mesoclemmys tuberculata. Next base: position 15,894,285 of record ML675650.1, read on the forward strand.
AGTTTATTTCAGAGATTTAGTAAACAAAGGAAACTTTAAAAAACAAAAACAAAAAAAACCCACCACAAAATACCAGCTGGTAAGAACAAAGGCCAAATTCAATCTTGTTGTGAACAGATGCAATTCCATTGAGAGTCACCTGCTTTCACCAGCTCTGAATTTGGCCCTTGTGGGGTAGGTTTATTGAAGTTTTAATTAGCCTTGTAAGCTTCAAAAGAACAAAATACCAGCAGCAGGGGTTTGCCTGACTGATTGAATGGTCTGCCAACACTTGCTGCGGGCTTGTAAATACAGTGCTGCACTTGACGTGTGATACGTTCATGAAATACAACCTCTCTCTTAGTTAGACCCAGTAGAAGATACGAAGTTATTTAAAAGTGTCATTGCCAAGATAAAAATCTTATGTATTGTGGTAAAAAGAGATGCATCAGGAGAATCCTGAGCCAAGCCTTCTGATAAGGAGTCGTTTAAATGGTGGCAAATATCTAGGTCTAATTTACCTTGGCAGAATCCCTTATAAGAAAGAAATATATCAGGTCTTTGATTACCTGTATACATAGCCATTGAAGCAAACCTGGAACCCTCTGTCACGCCACTTGGTTAGGCCACTGGTCTGCAAGCCCACAGTTCATCCTCACTTAGCCTAGACAGAACCATCAATAGGGAGCGAAAGGAAATACTGTGTATATCACCAGGAACAAATGAAGCTTTTTGGTGTAGAGTGATCCTAGCCTTTCCAGAATGGCTGCAGTTTAAGGCTAGTCCTTGCGTTATATGCAGTGACTGAAGGAGGATCACAGCAGGGAAAGGAGATGAAGAAACAATGGCAGCATAGCCACCTTCCCCTCTGTCGCATGTGGTTCAGCATTATCGTCCCACTTGGTAACAAATTTCCCCCTTAGAGGTCTGCAAACCTCCTGAACCCCAGAGCAATAGAGATGCTGCCTGTGGATGTTCATGAGGTCCTGGAACTCAGGAGGACTGTCATGGTTGCTACGTATTGATACAGAGCCATGGGTAGGCAGAGTGCTTTAAAGACCTATAAAATGACAAGCCTCTGTCCTGAAGGATTAATAAGATAAACTAGAAATCTTCCATGGGGCCAGCAGCCCCTTCCTGCCTCTCCCCCAGTGCAGGTCAGGGTGAGGGTTGTAACCCAAACCACATCCTGGTTCTTCCACCTCAGGACTACGCCTACTTCCTTCTCCTCTAGGCCGGGGAGAGCTCCCTGGCTGTGGCCTCCATTTGGTTTGGCAGCATGTATGCACTACAGATAGTTCCACATGACTCCCTCTCCCATCTGACCCCTTGGCCTGTGTGCGCTCTGGCAGTGTCACACTCCTCTGCCAGTCTTCAAAGACCCTACCCTAGGCCCACAGCATGTCTGTGTGTGCCAGGTAGTGCCACAATCCCTTCTCCCTGCAGTGTTTACCATCTGCATGAGTGCCTGGTCACCATCTGCATATATATATATATATAAAACCGGTCCAGAAGTTAGATGTCCCCACAGGATATCCATTTGACCCTATCAGGCACCCAGCAGTCCTAGCAGGATTTGGACAGAGTCACTTTGCAAAGCCTCCAGGACCTGCTGGCCTGGGTCCAGGAGAACCATAGGTGGCTCAATGGTGCCAAGTGAGGTGGGAATATGGAGTCTCATCTGGGCTGCCACTAGGGCGTCCACCAGTTCATCAAAAAGTTGCAGCCAAAATCGAATGAGCATGTGCTGATGAGGCCTAGCTATGATGCACCCCACAGAATGCCTAGGAACAATGCCTGAGTGAGCAGGGTCTGTAATAAGCCATGCTGCTGAATTTATCCCAAGGTGCTTCTATGATAGTTGGAGAGACTGCATGCCTTCATCAGTGCCGCTATCAAAGAGCTCATGTGGCTGAACAAGGAGAAGGTGAACTGTGACCCGAGTGAGCTCAGCTCCTATGCGACTGCCACGAAGGGGCTGATGTGGGAGCTGGAGATGAGGGAATAGAAGATAAAGGAGATCCAGGGCTCGGGGGGGGGGCTGCTACAGAACAGCACCTGAGCAAGCAGACAGTAGAGACTACTGCTTTTAGATCATGAGTCCCAGCTTCAATCTCTACTGCCAACAACACAGCCAGGGGTGCAGCATTACATAGATGTGGGGAAAGAGTGGGGTTGACATAAATTGGATCATTTAGACTGCTTCACACATCATTAGGCAACAGGCGCAGCACCAACAAAACTGGTTGCATGTTGTGGAATACTCCAAACCAGTCCTACTGATAACAGACAAAAATATAGCAACAACACTTAACCAGGGCTTTTTTAAATTAAATCTTTAGCCGAATTATAGGTGGAGCTTATCCACATTGACCCCCTAATAGCAAACTACCAGTGGAACTGTTGTATTGGGTGCTTGCTTAAACAGGCATAGGATCCAGCTATCAAACCAAAACAACTGTTTGTAAAACGCCAACACAAGCTCAGAAGGTTTTACTACAAAGCTGTGACTGAAATACCCAGCAGTAAATCAACCGATTCAAAGAGCTGTGGCTAATTAACAGCCATTATATTGGAGTATTTTACAGTTATATCAGTGTAATAACATCGAGAATTTATTCTCAGTAACTGAGCACCATCATGATGTTTTATGTTTACAATAATTGACAGAGAATCTTAAGTAATCTTCACTAAGAAATTAAAACTCCATCTGAAATCAAGATGGTGCTTATGTAAGGGTAATTTTCAGTTTGGGCTTGGAAAAAGTGCTTCTTCCTCCATCGTGGTCCCCCTCCTTCTTGGACTTTGGCTCTCTTTTCAAGCAAAGGCAGGAACCTGGAAGCCAGAAAAGTCAGGTGACCTAGAAGTCTGCCCGGCAACAGACAGTATATAAGGACTGTGCTGACAGCACTTGTGGCTGTCCGCCCCAGTGACAGTCTGTGATGGAGAAGAAAGAAGACTTACCTGCTGCCCCTGGTGTTCTTAGTTGGTGTCTTCATCCTGGTAGAGATCCTGATCCTGTGCTGCCCTGATCCTATCTGTCGTCCCCCTAAGAAGGACAAACCTGTTAATTAATTTGTTATTACCCACTTTGGTGTTGTTTGGAGTCCTGGCTTCAGGCCATTGCTCAATTAACCACCAAGAAGTTATCAATAAAAACATTATTTTAATTAAATCATATTGGTTTCCTTATCCTTTGTGGTTAAGGGAGATCACCACTGGCGATTAGACATGTTTGGGGGGGGGGTGACGGAGGTCTGTTAAAGATCACCTCCCATTGTAAACACAGGGGGAAGAGGGGGACACACTATACTTTCCTTAGTTAATGCTGTAGGCCCATCCAGGGAGGCCACATATGTTACCCCTAAATTCTCGGCGTGGGAACCCCACAATGACTTATCTGATTTCGGTAGGTAACCAGAGGTGGCCTGCCCTAGAGAAATTACCAGGGTTTTACCAGAGGGTTTCCCTTTCACCTTTGGGAAAACTCCCCAGAAACAGACCAGCTCTGTTAACCCTTGGGAGGACACTGATACATAATGTTAAAGTTAAAGTACAGGATCTAGAATCCTTAAAGTGCACACAAAAGTGTAGCTGTTTATAGTTTTAATGGTTTTAATAAAAAATAATAATAAAGATAATCTTAAGCGGTTATGATCAGAGAAAACAAAATGGCAGGCACAAGTGATCGAAGCGAAGAAGCAGAGCTGAAAATCGCTGAAGAGTAGAGGCAAAGCCACGGCAGCAATAGCCACCTGCTGACAGAACAGAAGGCTCCACAGAAGATACAAAGGGAAAAAGAAGTCCATGGAAAAATAAGCATGATAGGCCAAATGAATGTGTATGCTTAGCTTAATAAAGCTGGATGTTTCTGTATGTAAGTCTGTATTGTATATTGTTTTAATGTGTAGATAAGAACTTGTCAGTATCCTACATGTGACTGATCACCACATAGAATGTAATCACTTAAAGCTGTTACTGTGTGGTGTTACTTCAGTGTGTGTATTTGAGCTAAAGGGATTTGTTGTATAGTGTTGCCTTAATATGTGATTTTGGGAATCTATTGTATTAAATATCGGTACATTTAAATAAATAATATTTTTGTTTTTGAGGATTACTTCGTGAGTGTCAATCCTTCGAGTGGAAGGCTGTATCCGTGTCCTCGCAAGGGTTAGCAGAGTTCGTCTTTTCTGGGGAGTTTTCCAAAGGTGAAAGGGAAACCTCTGGCAATTTCTCTTTGGTGGGCCACTTCCTGTTCCCTACCAAAACTAGATAAATTGACAATTAAGGTGTTGATACAAATAAGTCATTGTGAGGTTCCTGAGGTCAGAATGTAGGGGTAACAAGTGGACTACCAAAGTTACTAGCCACCCCTTTCAAGTAAATAAAGTGTCTGTGTGCGTTCTTAAGTAAAACCCGAAGTGCTACCACTAAAGAGGCCTTAGAAACATTTTAGGAACAAATATACTCGAACTTTCTATCATAGAATTTCCATAAAATTCTCTTCATAGTACTTGGAGAAAACACACTGGAAGAAGCCAACCCAGCCTTTTGTCCGCATCTTAAACCAGCTTCAAAACATTCACGTCACCAGATTGCTAATCACACTGAAAACTCCGCGACAGCGTGGCCTCTTTTAAACAAATGGCATTATATCCACTTATACCAGGGAATAACTTGGCCTGGAGTTTAGGAAGGAGGAAAAAATGTTCCTTGTTGTTTACTGCTCTTTGTTTTCTTTCTTTCTCTAACCTTTTCAATATAACAGAAAAGGTTACCTGCATTAAATTATGTTTCTAAGCCTCTCTTTTCAATGAGCACCCTGCTTCATTAAATCTTTTAGGGTTTTTTTCTTACAGTGTACTATAACCATAACATATCAGAACAAGCCAGCGTGAAGACAGAAAAAGACACCAAAAACCAGAAATTGCAGAACACTGATTTGTTTCAAAAGAAACCAAAAAAGTATTGAGGTTGCAAATTTCTTCATAGCGCTTTCAAAATCATTGTTTTCTTTCGGTTCCTCTATATTCAATAACTTATGGCAACCTCCCTCACATCCTCTCCCTTCATGTCCTGCCCTCTTCTGCCCCCGCCCCCTCCTCCACATACATTTGCTAGATTTTTTTCTAATATTACACAATTTTCAGCATAATCTGAATATCAGATTAAACCTCATGCAAGCAGATTTCCCATTGATTTCAATGGGGCCAGGATTTCGACTTTTGAGCGCTTCGCTGTGAGCCTTAACATTCTTAAAACAGGGATAAATCCACATTTCAACAAGTATTTTCTCTGTATTGAAAAGGAATGGATCTTTTCTTTGTAGGATTATGAAACTTTTCATACATGTTTGGATCATCTCAGTCCCGATCCCACAGTCCTCTTTCAGGCAAAACTTCCATCCATTTTACTGGGGCCAGCATTCAAAACTTCCATCGACTTTACCGGGGCCAGGATTTCCCCTAATAAAAAGCAAAACTTAGAGAATCTTAACTCTACCACGCATTGATATTAGTAGGAATACCATGTCCAGAGCACTGGTTGGATCCTCACTGCTTAGACTTTGTCTATAACTGTTCACATTCATCTCTTTTGCAAGCTGAAAAGTTCCAGTCTTATTAATGTCTGCTCATATAGAAGCTTATCTATACCCCTAATCATTTTTGTTGCTTTTTTCTGTATCTTTTCCAATTCCAGTATCTTTTTTGAAACGGGGCAACCAGATCTGCATGTAGTATGCAAGATGTGGGTGTGCCATGGATTTATAAAGAGACAATAAAATATTTTGTCTTGTTATCTATCCATCCTAATGATTCCCAACATTCTGTTAGCTTTTTTGACTGCTGCTGCACATTAAATGGATGTTTCCAGAGAACTATCCATAATGACTCCAAGATCTCTTTCTTGAGTGGTAACAGCTAACTTAGACCCCCATTATTTTATATGTATAGTTGAGATTGTTTTCCAGTGAGCACTACTTTGAATTTATCAACATTGAATTTCATCTGCCTTTTTGTTGTCCAGTTTTGTGAGATTCCTTTTGTAACTTTTTGCAGTCTGCTTTGGACTTAACTATCTTGAGTAGTTTTGTATCATCAACTGCAAATTTTGCCACCTTACTGTTTACCTCTTTTTCCAGATCATTTATGAATATGTTGAACAGTACTGGTCTCAGTACAGACCCTTGGGGGACACCACTATTTACCTTCCTCCATTCTGAAAAGTGACCATTTATTTCTACCCTTTGTTTCTTGTCTTTTAATTAGCTGCTGATCCTGGAGAGGATCTTCCCTCTTAACCCATGACTGTTTACTTTGCTTAAGAGCCTTTGGTGAGGGACGTTGTCAAAATCTTTCTGAAAATCTAAGTACACTATATCCACTGGATCACCCTTGTCCAAGACCCCTCGAAGAATTCTAGTTGATTGGTGAGACATGATTTCCCTTTACAAAAACCATGTTGACTCTTCCCCAACAAATTATATTACTCTGTGTATCTGATTCAACTAATGTTCTGATACTGAAGTTAGGCTTACTGGCCTGTGATTGGCAGGATCGCCTCTAGAGACTTTTTAAAAAATTGGCATCACATTAGCTATCCTCCAATCATCTGCTACAGCAGCTGATTTAAATAAGTTACATACCACAATTAGCAGTTTCACGTTTGAGTTCCTTCAGAACTCTTGGGTGGATACCATCTGATCCTCATGCCTTATTATGGTTTCATTTATCAACTTGTTCCAAAACCTCCTCTAATCTGAGACAGTTCCTCAGATCTGTCTCCTAAAAAGAACTGCTCGGGTTTGGGAATCTCCCTCACATCCTCAGCCATGTAACAAATGCAAAGAATTCATTTAGTTTCTCCACAATAGCCTTTTCCTTGAGTGCTTCTTTAGCATCTCAATTATCCAGTGGCCCCACTGGTTGTTTAGTAGGCTTCCTGCTTGTGATGTAGTTAAAAAAAAATTTTGCTGTTACTTTTGAGTCTTTGGTTAGCTGTTCTTCAAATTCTTTTTTTGGCCTTCCTAATTATATTTTTACACTTCACTTGCCAGAGTTTATGCTCCTTTCTATTTTCCTCAGTAGAATTTAACTTCCACTTTTTTAGGATGCCTTTTTGCCTCTAACTGCTAACACGGTGGCACTTTTTTGGTCCTCTTACTATGTTTTAATTTGGGGTATGCATTTAAATTGAGCCTCTAATATGATGTCTTTAAAAAGTTTCCATTTAGCTTGCAGGGATTTCACTTTTGGCACTGTACCTTTTAAATTTCTCTTTAACTAACTTCCTCATTTTTGTAAAGATCCCCTTTCTGAAATTAAATGCTTCCATGGTTGGCTGCTTTGGTGTTCTTCCCCCACAAGGAAGTTAAATTTTATTATGTTATGGTCACTATTACAAAGTGGTTCAGCTATATTCACCTCTTGGACCAGATCCTGTGCTCCACTTAGTACTAAGTCAAGAATTCCCTCTCCTGTTGTCCTCTTGCTGCTGCAAGAAGCAGTCACTTAAGGTGTCGAAGAAACTTTATCTCTGCATCCAGTTCTGAGGTGATATGTACCCAGCCAATATGGGCATCCCATATATGAAAATCCCCCATTATTATTGAGGTTTTTTATTTTTATAGCCTCTCTAATCTCCGTGAGCATTTCACAGTCACTATTCCCATCCTCGTCAGGTGATCCGTAGTATATCCCTACACTATATGCTTATTATTCAAGCATGGAATTACTATCTGTAGAGATCCTATGGCTCAGTTTGGTTCATTTAAGGTTTTTATATTTGACTCTATGCTTTCTTTCACATATAGAGCCACTCCCCCAGTACAACCTATTCTGTCCTTCTGATATATTTTGTACCCTGATAATACTGTGTCCCATTGATTATCCTCAAAGCTTCTATAAATTGGTAACCTGATTTTAATAAATGCAATTATTTTCTGGCACAAATTAATCATTTTTCTTTTTCTCTTTTTAAAACTTTCTTTTATCAGGTTTCTTAATGGAAGGGGAAAGGGGAGGGTGTTACGTAACCACCTCAGTGTCCCATCAGGCAGAGATCCTGAAGATGATGATTAGCTCAATGAATTTTTCTGGAGGCTTTAGGAGAATATTTACAAAGGGAATTTTCAGTCTGAGTTGGGCACCTAACTGCCCTTTGTGCATTTTAAAATCTCCCTGTTATCTTCCTACCTTGGCATCTGTTATATTTTGGTTACTGGAATTCCAATGAGCTTTTGTTTTCATTAATCACCTCTTGCTTCAAGGAGTTTGAATAGAACATGTACAGATCTCATACCTTTCTCTTATGATACTTGGAGACTAATAACACCAGAACTCCTGTATATTCTCTGTATCTCTAATCAGATCAAATTTTAAAATATCTTTGTTTAGTCTTTTTGAAAAATAACTTTTCTTTTTTAACTGCCCACCCGGAGGAATTGGTTCTCTCTCTGCTCTATTGCTTTGCATCATGAGGCTCTGTTAGGCATCTGCATGTTGTTTTTGCATAATATTAATACGGAAGTAGATTCAACTTACATATTCATTTAAGGTGATGTTTTAGCTGCAGATGTTACTAATTCTGAGCATGTCTGTGCATAATTAGTTACCCAGGGTACTGAACAATTACAGATCTTTCAGATGGCACCAGGATAGTATTTTAAATCTGTTTTAAATAGTATAGTATATTTTAAATCTAACAACAATTAAAGTCTAAATTATTCTAAGTCATTTAAACGGTGAAGAGCAGGCTTCATAATAGGAAGTTTCCAGATGTTCAGGTACTGATTGAGGTAGGAGGGAAATATTCTAAATTACATAAACATCTGAGACACCAGCTTACCTGCAATGTAGAAAAACTGCATGTTGGAGTTGAGGTTTGGATATTGAAGGACAGATTTAAAAAAAATATTATTTTTTTTTTTTAAAGTCTGTGAATATTGTCTAATCTGTGTGCACAATAACTACAACTGCATGTTGATTGAGTGACTGTGTCCTCAAATGACTCTTTGCACATGAGCGATGTGATTTCCAAAGGGCACTAAAGAAGTTCAGTATATATTATTTATATTACTGTAGTGCCTAGAAGCCCCAGTCATGTCCATTGATCACTTAGACTAAGGATTGGTCAACATGCAGCTTATGCACTGATTTAACTAAATCTGTCCCATATGGCCACATCTTGGATCCCAGGGAGCAGTCCAAACAACTGGTGCACGATCCCACTGTGGAAAAAAATAGCCAAATCACACACACAGTTGCATAGGATCCTTTGGGATTGTTCAGGATGAAAGGTGAGATACAAACCAAAAGGGCTTGATTCTAATTTCACTTACCCCACTGCATATCATGAGTGACTCCACTCAGGTCAATAGAATTAAGTAATTGTAAATCAGATGCAAGATAGGAATAGGGCCCAATATCTTCTTTATTATCAATAAGTATGTGTGCATGCACATGTGATAGAGAGATGTGCTCTGTACCTGATTACAGAATCTCAATGCAGCTAGAACTAAGAGAAACTGATGCAAATACACGTGTACGTTCTTGCTGCTCTGTTGTTTTCATGACCATACTTTCCTTTAAAAATTGTGCTATGTGTCAACAACCCCAAGCACAACTTACTTATACAAAATGAAGGCTTTCCCACATGGAAGACACTCACAGGCTGAAAAGAAGACTCAGGTACACAAATGCTACCAGCCTTGAACAGCCTTCTTGATTTCCTTGTACTTTCTTAAGGCAGCAAATGCTGTTGCTACTGCATCTTAATGCTATGCTGCACACCATTGCAAAGAGTTTGTAGCGACCCTGGACGAGGAATATTTTCCCATGTTGAGCTATTATGCCTCAAAAATCCAGAGCAGCTAATCACTACCATATATCGATCCCTGACACAGTGACTTTAATCTCTGGGCGTAGTTAACAAACCAGGAAAGAATGACACTCACACAGGACCAATTCAGCTTTCTATTACACTGGTATAAGTCAGTGGAACTGCACTACTCCTAATGAGAGCCATATTCTGCGTTGATCTTTTTCTTTCTGTTGTTCACAAGGTCTACCCTCGCAGTAGCCTGCAAAGTTGCTGGATTTCTTGTTTTCAGCTACTGTTGAGAAACTTCCCCTCCTTGTCCTGACAGCACCTTCTTTCAAACTTCTAATCAAAGGGTCACCAGAACGTGCTCCTCCTTCCCAACTAAAGGCCTGTGTCCTGTTTCTGAATGTCTGTTCCACAATATGCGCTAATCATACCACAATTCAATGTAGTTATTTCAGGTAAAAAATATCCCAAGAGCAGGAAGAAACCAGGATAGCCATACTGAGGATTTGGGGGCTTTCTGGGGGGGGGCTGTACTGCTGACTGTTCTGCTGATACATGTTCTTTTATCTTTTCACACTGACCCAACTGCCAAATAATGTCTGCCGGCCAGAGCCTCAGCTGGTATTAATCGGTATAACTCTATCAATCAATTTGAACCAGCTGAGGATCTGGTCCTCCATGCCTGCACTAATGCTTTGAGATTTAATCACCTCTTGAGTACTGCTGGCAATGCTTTTTGTTATTGCAGATTCTTAAATACAGTGAGTCACAAAAACAAGACTCCTATCGATCTGCCATGAGTATTTGTAGGGAGCCAGTCACCTTACTACATAAGCAGTATCAAGTCGCCTGTTGTTGCCAAGTCTCACACTGTCTCATTTCCAGTCACCTTTAATTTAAAAAAACAACATGGTGATTGGAAAATACACCCTACAGTTTCACAGCAGATATGTGCATTTTATTGGATTACAGCTAATGTCAGGGATGTTACATATATTGTAACATGGCCTCTTCTTCCCACCTACATTGTATGTCTTCTCGAAAGACCATTCTCTTTATCTTCTGCTCATAGAGATGTCATGTAAATAGATGATGATTGAATTACAGCATCCTTGTATTTAATCAGTGACCAATTCCACCTGTCTGTCTACAGCATCTGGTTCCCAGCTCTTCCACTCTGCAGTCAGCAGAATAGAAACTTGCTATTCCACAGTGGATGTCTTTGTCATCTCTTTACAGAACCATTACAATCCCAGAACTGATACTGTAACTGTGAGCCTTCTCTGTTTGGTTGCTGTGCGTTACAATTTTTAACATATGTTCATCCTAAACAATGTTCCAAGGCACTGTCTGCATTCAGTAAAAAATTAAAGAATTCAGGCAATTGATGCTGGATATTTTTATGAAAATGGCCATTATTATAAAAGATAAATGATATCCCTTGTTGGGATACTACTGTCTGTAGTATTTTAAGGTACTAAATGTCTAAAATTCTTTCAATGTTCATTAAAACCCTCTCAATTACATTACAGCCTTGTAATAGCCCAGCAGTTTTCAAGAACCCCAACATTAGGTTTTTGTAGAAGAGACATTGGAAACCGTTTGTATTTTTACATGTAGAATATTGGATAGAACAAACTTCATTAGTTTATAAACTGGATGCTTTGCTGCTATTATAGAGTCTCAATTGCCTATATTTTAAGCTATATTTTAACTGTTACAGATCCTATCCTAAATGTATCCATTTACTATTCCCCTCTCTTTTTTCAGCTACACACTGGTATATATATAGTACTGGTAAGAACACACTTAGCTGCTCTGAGCACAAGCAAATGGTTATTTTGCTAAGACTTGCCATGCTTTTGTGAGACTGCAGCCTTGTCCTCTGAGATGGAGAGGATCAGGCTGCACCTGTGAGGTGCTGAGTACCAATCAGAGTGAAGGCTCACAGGATCCCACCCTATGAGCTAAAACTTTCTGTTTTGCCCCCCTCCCATTTAATGCACTTCTAAGGGAACCTAAATAGCTACAAAATAGACGTCCTTAGATGATGAAATATTAGCAGTAGTAAATGGTGTACCATCACACCTTGATGGTGCTTGTGTCGTCAGTATTGTTGCCATATATACATTTTCTTACTGGCTGCTTTGCCAACAAAATGTTGTCCTTACCTCTCTCACACACACATTCCCAGACAAGTCTTGCATGACCTCTGAAAAGTAGAGAGATCCTTTGTGTACTAAGGATGTTTGGTGCACTTGTTCATATTCTTGTATAAAGTGTCTATGAAAAGACCATGTAGAGAGAATGGATGGCCAAGGAAATTAGTAATGGGTCTTTGACATCTAATTTACAAATCTGGTCTAGGTTAGTAGCATGCAAAAGTCCACAACAGCTGATGGCTATTTACTGGCCTGTGTAAAATGAGCTGATAGGCTCAGTTTAGAGAGCTATATCCACCACACAAAAGCTACTGATCTTGTTGGAATAACAGTCCATAGTTGGAGGAAGGGTTTTCTTTGAGTTTTAGGAAGAAATATCTGGACCAGTAACATTTTGCATCTACTTATAGCCACCCTATCCATTAAAAAGGGGGGGAAGAATACTTTAACATCTTCATTGATGAAGGTTTTTAAATTGTCAGCGCTGCAGAAATTGTCGGATTCTGTGGATCAGCTAATTTAAGAATACATTCCATTTCAGACCATATGAAACTAACCAATATGGTGAGTGGGGTTTGTTTTGTTTGATTTTTATAGCTTGTGAATGGTACTGGATTGATAGCGCTGGAAGTCAAGCCCTTCTATTTATTCACAGAAGACGCTCAGCTTGAGTGCCAGCAGAACAGGCTCCCACATACTGTCAGGCTAGAATGCCTCAACCCTGCGCTGGATCAGGTCAGGAAGAATCATCTCTAGGCGTGAGTGTAGTTTAGCGTCCATGATCATTGTCTCTGTGGATTCTCTGCTGGGGCTGTGGACAACGGTGCCGATTCACCCTAACACATGGTGGTGGCTTCTGAAATCCAGTGGGAAATGGAGTGAGCTGTAACAGACTGGGGTTGATCAGGGGTGTCAGCCTCGGAAGGAGGCCACATTGCTTCGCGACGGGCAGGCAAAACGTCAGTAGCCCTGGCTCTCGGTCAAGGTAGGCAGGCAAGGAGTCTGTAGACCAGGCCTGAGTCAGGGAGAGCTGGCAAAACAAACAGTCTATAGGCCCAGGCCCTAGGGCAGGGCAGGCAAGCAGAGCAACCGATTGCAACCTATTGAGGTTTAGGAGGCTAAGGGGTGGTCACCCCAGGGTTGGGGTAGCAAGGGGTGAGAGGGACGCAGGCACTGGAACACAGCTGGCCCACAGTCGGCTACCCCGGGACACTTCCTTCCCCGGCGCCCCTGTACCTGTGGCCCAGGTCGTAGTCCATGTCCTCAGGGTAGATTGCAAGGGCCAGTCCCAGCAGGCCCTCAGTCACTAGCGTATGGCAGCTCCTCCAAGTCACCAGGGGCAGGCCGCTCCTTGAAATCATTGGCAGCCCGCCGCTCTTCCCGGTCACTAGCCGCAGGCTGCTTTTCCAAGTCACAGGGGCTTTGTAGCTCTGGCAGGCCCTCCAAGCTCCAGGCAGTAGGTAGCTCAGATGGCCCTTTAGTGGAATCAGGGTCAGGCTCAAGTCCCAGCCTTGGAGGAGAGACAACCTTCTCCTCCAGCAGGTTCTCTCCATCCCATCTGAACTGCAGAGCCTGGTCCCGCCCGTGTGCTTCCAGTTTGTGCGTGGTGCCGTACCTGGGCCTGCCCATCAGGTGACGTGTGTCGGCCCCTTGGTCGTTAGCCTCAGGAGGAGGCCACCTCGCTTTGCTGCAGAGCCTATATAATCCATTTTACACAGACCATTAAGCCCTGCACTAGTTGCTGGTGGCTGTGTAGTTATCTCAAATCAGATGGCAGTCGAATGCCATCTATTACACAGTATATTACAAGAAATCTCTTCACAATGCAACCTAGTGGCTCATGTCCTGAGTGCAGGGCACCCATCCCCAGCACAGTAAAGAGGATATTAAACTAAACCAGCTACATTTCTTCCAGAAAAAAATCTTACTCCTATTAGACATGTCAAAAGAATGCCAACTGTTAAATGTAAATACACTGTCCACAATGACATTGGAGGTGAAGTTGGCTGAAGGTGAACTACTACCCTGTTTCCCCGAAAATAAGACCTATCCCGAAAATAAGCCCTAGCATGATTTTTCAGGATTTTTGGAGTATGCTTGAAATATAAGCCCTACTCCAAAAATAAGCCCTAGTTACAGTTTACAAGCGGTTCACAAGTAAAGGTCCCCATACACTTTACACTCATGGAAAAAAATAAGACATCCCCTAAAAATAAGCCCTAACCCATCTTTCAGAGCAAAAAATAATATAAGACCCTGTCTTATTTTCGGAGAAACATGGTATGTAAGAGATATTAGAGTCTTTGCTGTGTTAAGTACTCCAGCAGGTAAATTTATGTGGCATCTGACAAACAAAAACCATTAGCAGCCATTAGCAAAGAGCAAAGCTGTTGGTGGTAGTAGTGCTTTGCAAGCTGCATGGGCAAAACAGATATCAGAAAATACAGGCTTGTTAGAGCTTTCAAGCATCTAGGGAAGATTTGAACTACTGGGAGTGCTCATATGTTTGTTGGCATAGAGACGATCTACCATGTTGCCTTACTTTGTTCTAGATGCTGAATGTGCTGTGACCATGGGGGAAATGGATTATCTTCTTTTCCAGTTGTCCTGCAGTGCAAAAGGAACCCCATCTGAATTCAGAGAACCTCTCTCTTAAACACAAGAGCTCAAGTGTCAGCAGCTAACTGCTCATGAGCATCCTTGTCCCTTCGGTATTTCTCAGAAATAGGCTCTTGTAAGCTCATTAGCAAGAGAAATGTATTGTAAAGGCTGTGAACCCCTGCTGTGAATTCCCATCTCAAATATTGATTTCAATGGAGAGATGGATTTAATCTCACCACTGTTGCTATGTTTATTTATAGAGCACCGGAAGTGTATGTAACATAGTGGCTTTAGTGAGACTTTGGATTGAGTGAGGACTTTGGATTGAGTGAGGGTTTAGCTTTAGGTTGTTTAATCTTTCTGCAAAGGGCATTGTAAGAACAGGCCAAGGGCCAAAGGGGAAGTCTATTGTTTGTTTACTCCATGTTGACTGACAGTTTATGTACATTCACTGTATATGAACAGATAAATAGGCTTTGTATTTTACAAAAATCAAATCTTTAAAGAGCAAGTTTCTGATCTTGTCTGATGTCTGAATTTGGTTTACAATAACAGATGGAAATCATACCCTTTTAAACCTCACTTCCCATAAGAATCTGCTTTTTGTGCGGTGGTATTAATAAATTCCTTTCATTTCCTGACAACAATGGTAGTAAGTTTACCAAAAAAAACCCCAAACCTAACCTGGATTAACATTCAAAGTCCCATCTAGTATTTTAGCCATCTTTATTCAACTAACTCTGAACCCCATCCTCACTCATTTTGCTGGAATGAGTTTCCTCATTAGCATCAGAACCTAGATTTCTCATATTGAAAACTATCTTTATAATGCCACATACTTCTATTCCTCTGCTCTGCAGTCTGCTAACTACTTAGGAAACTATAAATTAAACTAAAAAAAAAACCTGAGAGTCCTGTAGCACTTTAAAGACTAACAAATTTCTGCAGGCGTTAGCTTTCGTGGGCTGCAACCCATTTCATCATGCCTGCAGAAATTTGTTAGTCTTAAAGTGCTACAGGACTCTTGTTGTTTTTGCTCTATACAGACTAACAAGAACTTTTCACTATAAATTAAACTAATCAGCAAGGACACATGGAATTTGATTTGGACTTGTTTGAAAGTAGAGAGACAATATTCAGCAACTCCCTCTGACATTTACTGTAGAGGAACAAACACATCGCTGTCCTCCAGAGCAAAAGGAGATTGTTCAGGGATCCATTCTGTCTAATTACCAGTTTTCTTGTTAATCCATGTCTGGGTTAAATTTATGCCAATATTTTGGGCATTATTTAGCACACCTTGCTCAGAAAGTCTACTATAGACTTCAAGAAGAGTTTTGCCTGAATGAGGAGTGTAAAAAGGCTCTATTTTTCAGTCTTAATTCTTCTCCCTTGTGGATAGAAAACAAAATGGAAAAACAGTTTTTCCTTGTTTCTGTTTATCTTGTTTTCTACAGCAAAGGCCAGTGCAGTATATCTTTTCTCTATAGTATCTATATCTAAGCACTTCTGGGTTTGTATGGTTTTTTTGTTTCACAAAAAATATGGCCCCTGCATACTATAATCGGTACCCAGATAATACTCTAAATTTCTATCTAAGAAAGTTACAGAAAATTCTCCACAAATTCAGCCCTGCATTCCGCAATGATGTGATACTATAAATGAGGCAATATCATAGTCACATGAGCATCAAATCTGTACAGAGATGTATTCATTTTTAATGTTTAAATGTTTCATACATTTTAATTAAGTCATAGGTAGAAATGGAGTAGAATGTATAGTTATGCAGAGCACTGAACATAGACAAGGTATTGTTTACAACCATATGACAATGGAAAAATTATTACAAGCGAATTATACAATCACAGAATGTAGAATAAACCTTGATATAACACAATGAGTCAATAAAGCAGAAATAAAATTCCTAACAGACAATGCATAAGCCAAACTATATAAACAGTAGCTTCCATCAGACATAAACCTACTCTTTGTGAATGTCCAGAGTTAGAGCTACTCAGAAAATTTCTATGAAAACACAATTTCACTTAATTTTTTTCCATTTTTTCCCCCCGTTTTTAGCCACACAGCCCTTCTCTGATATACGGTCACCTGAAATTGAATCACAAAAAAGGAATAGTATATGACAAGCATAGACAATCAACACACATGAAAGCAAGGCAGCATGTCCTAGAAAAGAGCCTTGGTTCTCTATTACCATGCATCTTGTGTAGTTATTTAGATCAAGGCAAATAGGTGTGAGATGCTACCCACTCAACATGGTAACATTTTATACCCTTTTTGTATGGGGGTAAATGACTGTACAAGGACAGGGCAATGGAGAATCAGGCCCAAGTTTTTGTTCAAAGGGAAAACTCGCTCCTGATAGCTGCAGTATAAAATTTCTTATTGTATATGGGGTCTAAGGCTGCCCTCCTTGAAATCAAGGGAGCTTTGGCTATTGACTTCAATGGGGACAAGACTGACCACATGGAGAATGAACAGCCACTACAAAATGACTGGAACATATTCACTTTAGGCTCAAATTCACTGGAAGTTTTGCTGAGTAGCACTGCAGCAGTTAGCTGGTTCTACTAAAGTATGTCTAGGATAGATGCCAGTATCTGTAATTATTTTAAAGGCACCCAGCTGCACCTTATTAATAAAAGGTTACAGTGCAGTATATGCAGTCCACCTCTAACTCAAAGATCTTGCTGAATGTGTTCATAGAGATGGAGTTTATTCATGCTAATGAAAGGCATGCTCTCACATTTGGCTGTTTCCAAAAGATCATTATAGTTCTGTTGTATTCAAAGTTCTAACATTTTTCCATATGGAAAGGATATGATTCTTGGTAACTGTAGTGGTCCTGAGAAACCACCATCTTTCTTACTATATAATTGCTTGGTGTAACCAAGTACAGTTAGAATTAGAGCCATAGTAAAATAACCATAATGATTTTGTCTGGCACAATAGGAAAAGGGCAAGGAACTTCCAGTATTTGAGGATTTATAGTATTTGAAAATGCTTTTCAAACGACCTGTAAATTCCAGCTGATGTTTGTTCTGCCACTCAACAAAATGTGGAAGCACATGAAAACAGAGAAGCAAAAAAAGGACTTCCATGCTACCCCTCCAGCACATTGCATCTGGGACATCGCAGTGCTTTTGGCAAAGTAAAATAGTAGACATATCTAGAAACAGTGATCCAATCCTTAAAATTGTAATGCTGGAATGTAAATAACAGAAATACCATTCCAGCTCCTCAAGAAACTGCTAGAATAACATTCAGCAGCATTGGACCCAACTCAAGCACTGTCTAGAAATTGCTTAATAAGCACAAAGGAACCCACATAGGGAGCACAAAATGGCCTGGGAGTATGAGACAAGAAGGAAAATTAATCATTTGAGCTGGAATGTTAGACTGTTCATTAACTCCATGACTGTGATCATGGTCCAGCCAGTGCAAATTCAGACAGAGAATACTGGTTTCCCATTAAGGTTTCTTAAAAGTATCTTCTTGTGATGGATTATGTGTTGCAAGTATAGCAGCACCAAAGATACCATGATATCTGTAATGTGGGAATTGCCTTAAATATTTGTGAAAAGGAAGCCAGGGTTAGAATTTCTTTTCTTAGAGTTATGAGATCTTTAATAAGAGGCAAAAGGACATGTCTTCAGCTGGCAGTTTTGCACTGACTTCAATAGCGCTGCATTGATTACACTAGCTGAGGATTCAGCCCAAACTGTCTTGTTATACACCTAAACAAGGCATCCTTACTGCCATCATAAGAAGCTTTTATTTGGAAAGCAAAATCATTACCAATGAATATTTTGTCAATATCTGCTTCATTTGGTAATAAGACTCCATGTTTTGTTTTTTAGTCTGCTGATGCCCTGTTATTCTTAGGTCTTTAAATTTATTTTGATTTATAACTAACTCAGCCTTACAATAAATTTATGCGTATGCATAAAAAAACTATGTTAAAAGAACATTAAGTTCACAAAGTCAAGCTCTCAAAAGTTAGGAAATGCCAGAATTAAAGTTGCCTATGCAATCAATGCTAATTAGTCCTGCTGTGCATATGCATTTTGATACAATGTTTAATAACATGATCCTATACTATTTTTTTCCACATGACCCCTGCCTCATTCAATAATCTGAGAATTTGGTTGCCAAACTCTAACAAGTCTGTACTGAGCATATATAAACTCAGATTTTCATGGGCTCATAATTTAGACAGATAGTCACAGGACTGTAAAAACACAGATCCTGACACCAAAGCAAACCTCTCACAAATTTGAAGTACCAGTTCTAAAGCAAGGAAATGCTAGATCTTCTCAATGAAACAGGTATAAGAATTTTTCAATATCAGCAAAAACACTTATTTTTTTTCCTGAAACTCATGCTTGGAAAGGACTGAACCATTTTAGTTGTACTTTCCACAAAAATGTAGCCTGCGGCAGACACCTGGCATGAAAGACTTCAGCTCAGACAGCAAAATTATAAATAGTTGAAAACAGGTGCTTATAATGGAAACTGTCAGGCAGTCTTAACTATCAGCATCACTCCTCTGCTGCCTATAATAAACTGATTTATTAATAACAAAGCCAACTTAAATAATATTCTTTAAAAAGCCTGTCCAAATCTAGACAGTATTTATACCAGGGTTAATTTATTGACTGTGGTGCTTGTTCTTGTGAAGACCCAGTCCTGTGAACTATAAAGTCAGTGGGAGCTGTAAGTACGAATGACCTTGTAGAAAGGGTCAGCGTGAGTATTTTATTGTCTTCTAGTCTTCGTATAGTTACCTAAATAACTCCCAAACACAGGGAATTAAAATCCCAATAACTACAAATGAAATCCACTGAAGTCAATGAGAGTTTTGGCAATTGAGTTCAATGGGGCCAGGTTTTCACTCCTATTACTCTAATCCTGCCTCCACTGAAGTCAGCAGCAAAGATAATGCTGATTTACTGATAGCTATATACTTATGGGCCTTATCACCATAGGATCTTCAATGGCAGCAGAGGAGCCTGTGTTCAAATAAAAAAATAAAGATTGGTCTGTGGCAGCCCTAAATCCAATGGGTAGCAAATTAGGTCAGAATTTCACACTAACAGATTTAAACCCACAAAATTAGGAAATTAAGAGTTAAGACTGTAATAGTCTTACCCTGTTGTGCTAAATTAACAGGACAGCCAAAAAGTGGGCTATAATTCACTGCACTAATTACATTTACATGTAATTCAGTGTGAAAAAAGATTATTATGATGTGATTTTCCTGTAACACAACAATTCTAACTGATTGATCTGCAGGTCTCTGTGAAACTTTCAACTTTCTTTTTGAAGGAAAGTGGAATGTCCCATTCTCTTATGCAGTAGTCTTTCAATGAAGCTAAAATATATTGCCATTCTGGTATATTAACCTTCTGTCATGCTTGCTCTATACTGCATGTGTGTATAAGTCTCATGTACAACAACCACATAATTTCTAAATTCCAGACACTGTACTAAGGAAATGGATCTAATCATAAGAAGCCAAATTCATAAAGACATTCCTCTTGTGTGAAGTGTGCACTGAGGTATTATCTTGTATGTTAATTAAATTGACTGTAATAATGAGAACATGTTGATACGGTCAAGATAGTAGGTAAAGAGCAAATGGGATTTTATTGTAGAAAATATTAAAAATCTAACGTATGCCAATGTAAGCAACTTGCCTGCAAAAGGTTTCATGTTTCAGTGAAAGAATTCAATAGGAGCATAAAGATAACATGGAATCAGAGATAAAAGCCACAGTCATGTGAAAAGGGCAAATATATGAATAGCAAAATCTCTCCATGCTATAGGAGTTCATTGATAATGATGAGTCCGTTGAAGTTATAAATGCATTGAACAAAGCACGGGCAAAAGAAATCTAGTAGCCATAAAATAAAAATCAATCTGGAACTCCACTGCCTATTTTTTATTAGCTATGGCTAAAATGTGCTCCTCTGGTAACTCATCTTTGACTTTTTCCCTCGTATTTTAAAAGATTGCAATAATGTAGATAGTTAAAAAGAAGAAAGCAGAGGTTTGGGCAGCCATACTCTTGGTATTCTGACGTTGTGTGTCATTCCCCAGACTAATGTAACTGGACTTTCCATTCAGTGTGACCATGCTACTGTGCTCAGAACTGGCTTTAACACAAAGGGCTAGTGAGAGCCTAGACCCTAAACTCACTGAGTCATTTTAAACAAAACATGTATGCGTGGCAGGGAGGGACTTTAAGTCCACATCCTTCACCCCCATGCTCCACAACTTTCCTGTCGCAGAAGTGGAGTTGAGCTGCTTGTCCTGGGATTTGTGTATCATTCCCAACCCTTTCAAAAATGGTTCTGCATTTGAAAATTTCCCAAGTATGCTTTTGGCCCCTTAGGCCCTCAGCAGAATTCTGCAACCATTCACTGCTTCCTCGTTACAACAGTTGCTGTGCTGTAGATAAGTAATATTATCCTAGTTTTACAGATGAGGAAACTGTGGCAGAGAACCTAGAACCACCTTTGTTCTCTGCCCCTCCCCCATGTTTCGTCCACTAGACTGCTGCTTTTCACAATGTTAAATTGCTTCTCCTGGTCAGACGTAATACTAGTTATTCGGTATTGATTGCGGGCAGTTGTTTGGGAAAGAGCTTCCAGCAGTGTAGTTTGCCCACTAGGGAAGCCTCGATTCCATTCCTCCACCTCCAGCTGCAAAGTGATCTGAAGTCCTCACAAAAATCATGGAACATATAGCCATTGATCTCATGGCTCCAAAGCTCAGCCCTTGATAGCTGTGTTCATGGGGAAAGATGAATAACCTGTGATCTTTAAGAAAAACCGCCAAGCTCTCAAGCATAGTGATCAGTTTACATTGGTTGAAACTGAAAAATGCCCTTGCTTCGACCTGTGCTGAATTTGGCCCCTGCAATATTGAAGATAGTGTCAGTCAATATGTTGGGGAGAGGGGGCTCTTATCTTGTACTCTCCTTATCTTGCACCCTTAATGCTTTTCCTGCTACATCTCTCCTTTGGCCTCCTAAGTATATAAGTTTTGCATAGCTACCAACACCCAGATTTTTACAATTTACACACATTTGCTGACCATCTTATCTAATATGTAACTTAATCCATCATTTACATCACCAAAGAATCTAGCTTCTTACATGCATATTCCTTAAGCATTTTGCAAGTTGAGAACAGTTCTGCAAAAAGGTGCATATTTTCCCCAGCAGCACTAACCACACACAGCAGCTAAAACAGTGTTAAGAAGGGGCCCCTCAACAAAGGGACAGAGACTTTTAAAACCCAAAACAGTAATTTATTCTGTAGTAAATAGTATGATGGAAGTTATGACACTACACTGGAAATATTGGAGAGGAAGTTTTATTTGAGCAGGGCGTCTCAATTCTTTGTTGAACTGGAAGAAGCAAGAACTGGAAATGCTGGCGCTCTATATGCTTTAGAAGTTTAACTATAACTGTAGTTATGCAAGGAGATGACAGGCCCAGTCTGGAAATCTCAAAGGTGTGGATAAAGTCTGAATAAGCATGTCTGAACCTTTGGATGTTGGTGCCAAGCACTGAGAGTCTCACACCTGACTATTAGTAGTAGTATTACTAAGACACTCAGCTTTTAAAAACAGGAAGAATGGTTGTATTAGCTTTCCTGTCCCACCTTCAACAGACCCAAGTCTTTTTCTCTAGCCCAGCTAATGACATGTCTGCAAGTAATGGTAAGTAAACCAGGAGGCCAACGTTTTCAAAAGCTCCTCTCCCAAGTTCCAGTATCAGTGGAGCTACTCCATGGCAGCTGTGTAGGGCCTGCTGTTGCTGTGTTTCTGTTCTTCGGGAGACCACGGCTAAGGGAGTCATGTAGCGGCAGATCTACTGCCTGCACCCATTCGTGTACCTCAACAGCAGCGTCCTCAAGCCAAATTACATGGGGTTTCAGAAGCAGTCTCAACAGATTCTGCGGTTTGCAGGGGAAAGCCTGAATGGGCGTTCAATCCCCATCTTTCCCATGTAGTGATAAGGGGCCATCGACACCGTAGACAAGGGTCTTGTGGCCACGGAGGCAGTGGCGTACTGAGGAAGGGCCAAGCCCCTAGACGCTAGCCTGCAGGGGGGCACAGGGAAGGCCCTCTTCAGAGGAGCTGCCCCCCGCTGTTGCAGGGTGCCAGGGCCCTGTGACTATGCCAACTCCAGCTCAGGCCTGCCGGCAGCTGAGGGCTCCCACTGCCGGGGGAGCAAGCAAAGGGAGCCATGAGAATGAAAGCCCATCACACGCCCTCTCCCCCCCGCCAGCTGCTGGGCAGCCTGGGGGTATCCATCCCCATCACCCTCACTCCCAGCTCCAACCACCGCCCCCACAGCGAGAGGGGAAGTGGGAGAGAGTGGGAAACCTGCTTGCGGGGTACTGCTGCTGCCGCCAATGGGGGTCGGGGGAGAACGGGCAATGAGCCCACAGACCCCTGCCTCGTGGGGCACTGCTGCCGATGGGAGGGAGGGGGAGGCTGAATGTAATTCGTGGACCCCGTTGTTGGACTCCATGGCATGGAGGAGCGGACAGGGTTTCTCTCATGTAATTAACTCCTTGGAGCCAATGTCCCTGCTTGCAGTGGATGCATAGTAGAAAACATTGCAATGGAAAAAATCTTGTACAGTGAGATAGATAGGTAAATACTGCTGGAAACTAGCTGTCTTCTTGAAAGATTTTTTTTCTGTGCACGGTGTTGTAAGCAAATGGATGTACAACATGTGGAAAAAAATACACAATTGTGCCACCCTACCATCTACAGCTAATCTACCCAACATGTTTCCCAGTCACCAGTGAAACACTATGTCCTCCACAGTAAAGAGAAGTAAAACTCGACAGAGGAAGTGAGCCTGTACAAGAAACAAACAAGGTCTTATATGAAACTACCAACAAAGACGAAGTGCTGCTATAATTTACACTTGATGTTTCTGCCTTTCTTATCACATTTAATTTATGATGAAGGTTAAAGTCCTTTATTTCATTGAGTGGTGTCTTGGAGGGTCTTTCTAGCAGGAAATGTTACACTGGGTTGCAATGATCATTTTTGTTTGTTTGGTAAATCAAATATGTCACATAATTCTAACTCATGTCTTCCTCTGGCTAGCTGGAATTCATCCTCTAGCTAGCTGAACTGTTGCTTTGTAAAGCTAATGCCTGTCTACTGTCACCAGAGCTTGAAAAGAGGCGGTACTTCTGTCTGAACATCAAAAGAAGAACTGAACCAATATCATAATTCGTGGACTGAGCAAAGAGGTCATGAAAGGGATGAGAAGAGAGACCAAACTGCTCTCAGTCTAAAATGCTCCTGTACTTGTGAGGGGTCTGTCAGAAACATAGGCTGTTGCTGCCTGTGATGGTTTTTGGGAAATAGAGGAATTCAATTTCCAGGGCTCGTCAACTGGTGTCTATCATGTCTCAATTAAAAGAAGAGGCAAAGACAGAGTCCATGGATTTAATGATTTCAGTGACAAACTTGCCATTACCAGAGCAATTAGCTCCAGTAATTGTACCACTGAGAGGAGCTGGGGAGTGGTCTGCAGCATAAAGCAGTATTGAAAACCAAAGAAAATGCCTTGTAAATGCATTGTAACTTCAATGGAGTTACACCTGGGATAATTATGGCCTAGGGTGTGAAACTGCAAAGAAATGGAGAAACCTATTTTAGTTACCAGATCAAACCACATAGTATAGCCATCTCTATCTCATGCCACTTCTGGAAAGACAAGTTAGTGAAAATGCTGCTTTTCCACTAGTCCTAGCGGCTGAGTTCTAGTAAATATTGTTCATTCTCTTTTCCATTCATCCACATCTTCCTTTATTTAAACATGACATTATTCAGAAGAGACATTTCAAATATTAAAAAAAAAGAAATGTGTTACATTTGGCTGTTTCTGTAAACCTGGCCCGCAGCCTGAACTGAACCTCCTCCTTCTTTTCACTTTGTTTTATACTCTTTTTAATTAACTTTAACATAGAAATGCAGGGTTAAGCTTTGCCACCAGCTGTATTTTCTGCTTAGAAAAAGATCTGCTTACATAGCAGTCTGTCGCTCACCACTTCTCTACTGCTTCTGCAAAGAGCACCTGCATGCATATTATTAGTCTTTTCAGATCATGTGAAATGGGATTCCTATTTTCCTGGCTGCATGAAGAAAATCTGAAGAGCTGAAAGAAAAACAAAAAGGCAAAGGGCAGAGTTTCCGCCACAGAAATGAATCTCTCTTGCAGATACCTCAGCTTGACAACCAAAGTGCAACATATATTAAAAGAAAACATGTCCACTTATTTTAATAACAATGCTTAGCACTCATACAGTGATTTTCATCCATGCCTTTCAAAGCATGTTCCTCATTTACTGATGGGAAAACTAAGGCACAGTTAAATTACTTGCCCAAGGTCTCATAGCAACTCGATGGCAGAAATGATAATAGAACTCAGGTTGCCTAACTCCCGTATCCTCTTTACCACTCTGCTGCTTCACTAAGGCTGTATGCTGTTAGATTCAGATTTCCTATGAAGTTTCTAACCTATAGAGCTTACTGTTTGGCTGTCCAAAAGGAATGAAATGTAAACAGTATAAATATATATATCTATCATCCTTTCAGTTGCAATGATTTAGAATGTTAGTAACATGGGTTAGTAACAAGGTCAAATTTAGCCCTGATGTAAGCAGCACAACTGCACTGTACTGCAAAGTTGCCATGCCTGTTTATTCTAGCTTTGAATTTGATGCTTGATGTTTAGTTTGACTGTAGCAATTTAAATTTCAACAACTTTTATAACCACAAGCTAGTTATGTGATTTGTTCTACTGTTCATAGAATAGTTGTAAACATTTTGGGGTGATTATTTTTATTGGAATTTTACCTTTTACAAAACAATGGCATAATCCAATAAGTATACAATAAAAATGTATGAGTGATATTTGTAAAAATTAAAATGTCAACTAATAAAAACAAACAAAAAAAGGGCTATATTGCAACAAAAACCCAGTTCTTAAGTGGTGTAAGAGTATGTTTGGAGATTTGCTTCTTGCCATGGTATGGTAAAAAGTTACATCACACCCTGGTGTATTAAATCTTTATGAAACTGGATTTACATTCGTTCACTTTAAAGGGATTTTGAGAGGAAGGATGATCTTGTGCTTACAGCACTGGGCTGGGACACAGGACCTTGGGATTCAGTTTCATGGCTTTGCTTTAGATTTTCTTTGTGAATGTAGGCAAGTCACTTAGGCCAGGATCCTGTACAGAATTGCAGATATAACTGTCCAGCTTCCTGGACAGTTTTCAACAATGGAGCTGTAACCTTTCTGTGTCTGCGTCTCATTTGTAAAATGGGACCCTTTGTCTTGTCTGTTCAGGTTATAAAATCTTCAGGCCAGGGAGTGCATCATAATGTTGCCAACTCTTCAGTGATATTTGGTGTGCATTCATTGTTTGGTCTGGTTTTTTGCATTTTTTTTTACAGATTCGGTTTCTGGAATCATGTGATTACAAGCAACTATTAGCTTTCATTTGAAAAGAAACTGTCTATCCTTCAGGGTTACAGTCCTAATAGATCAAAATGAAGACATCAAATAAAAACACATTTTAGGACAATCTTATGAGTTTTGAATGCTTGTCATTGACTCTGTTATTGCATTTGTATCATAGTAGCACTTAAAGACCAAAAATAAGCTCCCCCTGCGAAGTGCTGCATAGGATGACATGGGACTATTCACTTTAATTTTTTTAAAAAGAGAAAAGCATAGAGCAAAAAGCTTGAAATGCGACTCAAGTGACCCCTCGAGCCTCAAAAACCATGAGACAAGTAAAAAGTACCTTTCCCCTTTTTTATGAATTTTAAGCTAACATGTTTTTATGATGGGCAGGAGCTGACTTATAATTTTTGAATGCTGAGGGGGTTTCAAAAATCAGTGCTACAAACGTCCCCCATCCTCTATGTCACTGCTGCAACCACAGGATCATGCATGCAAATGTTGCACAACCACTGCTGCGAATGTGACTGTGCCCATAGCAGCAGTACGCATGCTCACTTGGAGGGAGGGAGTGGCTGCTTGGCTTTGCTAGCTTCCCTGATGGCACTTGCATGAGGCAAGGGTTCCAAGAAAAAGCAGCAGCCCTGCCTTTCCAAAAAAGCCCAACAAACCCAAAAGAAGCCCAACCCGTGCCCTAGAGGGCATGTAACCAGGGACACTTACATGTCGATCTGTCATGCTGGTCCATGGCTGCTCCAATGCCTGTCCAGTACACCGCACCGCTCCGCTCTGCTTGCGTGCCTCCGCCTGTCTTCTCTGCCCGCCCGCCTCCTCCGATCCACTGCTCCGCAATGCTGCCCCTCTCTGTGCTAGCCAGCTGGCTTGCATCATACAGACAGCAAAACATATGTAGCAAACGAACTGTTGTTTGTGTGTTTGGAACTACAAAGACAATATTTCATCATCCTCGGTCTTTGCTTCCTATGTGCCCATGGTCTTTGTTGCCTCAATTTGGTACATTCTCATGTTGAACCAGCTAAGCATCTTCTGGGTTGGGACAAATCCCATGCCGTCTTAACTCAAAGTGGATATGCAATATATTTGTCAGAGTCTATTGACTGCCTCCCTTTAGAAAGCTTGGATTTCACATTATTCATGTGAGAGAACACTTGTTCCACATTTGCATTACTCAGAGTCATGGCACGAAGGCAAAGTGCAAACAGGGCCAGTTCCTTAAAGCACCATTCACCACTGCTGTCTTCAAAACTCTTTACTTCCACCCAGAACTGCTCTGCCTTTTTGTCATCAGCAGTCTTCCATTTTTGGAAGTTGATGGTTTGCTACTGTGAATCCAAAGTGTCCAGGTCTCCTTTGTATATTTTCAACATAGAGACAAGGCAGTCGATAGCTGCGGTTTTGCCTGACCCTGAGAAAGAATGACTGATGGACTGAATGCTGACATAGAATCCCACAGTTCGATATTTGCAGGGAGTCATGACTGCATTTGTTTTGCAGCTTCGAGAAGAAAGTCTCAGCATCGACTCTTTAAACCATCTTCAATAGTTTTGTCATGCTTTGCTTCTCCTAAAGCCAAAGTAAAAACTGTGCCAAAATTAACTGCAGACAGAGGCAGGAGGTTTCTTGAGTCATTCAAAGTAACTTCCAGGAGCTTAGCATCAGATGCAGGGATCCTCCACTAAATCTTGCCAAAAGACCATGGAAGAATGCATTGAGGGAGTCCGGCATTTTGAAGACATGACATCCAGATTCCATTTGGAACATTTTATTGAGTCCAGTGAATTTCTGCAGAATCGGTGTCAGAAACTGTAAATACAGTTTATTCACCGGGCCACAGTACATCTGATACAGGATCTCTGCATTATAGCATGATTGCTTAGCTTTGCTTATTTGGAAATGCAGCTTTAGCTCATCCCACTGATCCGGTATGCACACATAGCATTCATGAATGGGGAGCCATCTTGTTGCTGATAGCTGGATGAGCTTCAGTGGTGTGTTTCTGTGATTGATCACTTGGAATATCTTGGCATATTCATGCTGTCTCCAGGAGCTGTGAGAAAACCAGCTGTAGGAATGTGATACTAAATGCTTTAGACTGGGTGGCAGCATTTCCATTGCTTTACTGGCACACAGCTGGATTGAGTGACACACATTTGATGAGAGTGAGATTCGGATTTCTTTTGAGGAGATGAGTGTACACTGAATTCTTGCTCTCAATCATAATGCTGCAGCCATCAGTCCCAATGCCAATACATTTGCTGAAATCAAGACCCACAGTGTGAAGAAAGTCAATTAGTGAGTGCTTTGGCAATTATTTCTGCTGTTTCACCTTCCAAACTCAATAGTCCCAGAAATGTGGATGCTATTGTGTTCAGGGAGATGCTGAAATACTGCATGACGATACACAGTTGCTTTATTGCACTGACATTGTTCCAGTAATAATCACTTAATTCATGTAATGATTTTAGAACATAATTCAGGATCGCTGGAGGCTATCCACATCTATCATTGGTATTGACTCAGTCAACCCCGCCTCCGTAATCATTGTAAAGAAAACTTACCGCCTACTTGATATTATCAAATTGCCGTCAGGCTTCAGTTTATTAATGCATATGTAAATTCAGATGTTCATATGTTGATCCAAAATGAAAGGATATACCCCAGGACGTGCAACATCTATCGTGAATATTTGCTGTGTAATGTGTTTGTCGTAGTTCTTACGTGTCCTGACGCGAGACGTGGCGAGGATGTGGTGCTCGAGCAAGTAGTGCTGCTCAAGGCTTTTTCAGTGCGCAGGGCCTGAGTTAGCCTGACGTGTACAGCCAAGGCGCACCTTTACTCAGCACTGCTATTGATGACTGGCCTGCTCACGATGTGATTGGCACATCGAGGATGACATCACTCAGGTAGATCTCACCAATACTGTTTCAGCGGCCTGCCTCGCCCTGCTGCTCCAAGCGCTGGCCACGAATGGATGATCTCAGCTGTGCTCGGTGGTTGATAGGACTTTCAGGAGGCAGCTCCATCACAGTGCTCTCAAGTGGCGGCTCGGTCACAGTGCTCCCAGACAGCAGCTCTGTCGCAGCGCTTTCAGCAGGGTCTCCTTCAGACAGTTGTTCCAGTGTCTTCCTTTGCAGCGTGGTCCTCTCACAACCCTTCTCAGTGTTGACAACCTCAGCTTCTGCCTTAGGGAAAAGCCACATCTTGTATTTCCCGCAGGAGGACCTAAGTGAGAACTAACCATTCAGCTTAAGCAGGAAGTTTCTATTATTCCTGATTAGGCAGCATTCCTGGTTTCTAACTGGCTTTAAGTGAGCTCTGCTGATTGGTTCGTTTGTCCCATCAATCTGGGGCATTCCTTTTGATCCTGGGCTTCTGTCCTAAGAAAGGCTGTACGCTCGTCTATGGCCACCACAGACTCACCAATGTCTTTGATGAGGTCAAAGAACATGAAGGGAGCAATAACACTGATTATTAGTGCTGTGCATTTTGTGTGATGGAGATTTACATCTCTGGCCAAAAATAATTTGGAGACTTCCCCAAGGTGCTCCACAGAGCTAACTGCTGAATGGCAGGCAATGTAGCAGGCCATGCCTAGCTCTGATTGCTGCATTGAGGAGGTTGAGGCTGAATTTGAAGGTCTTGACATAGTGACTCCAACATCTGTCATCTTCATCATGCACATAGAGGAAAATGGTGCTGCATTTGTTTTGTTTGTCAGTCCCTACCTATTGTACAAGGTCTGTATGGTGGGCATGAATCAAGCATTTGCAGAATTTACAGACTGCTTTACTGTCATCATCAGGCACAGGCCTTAGCCAGTCTTTCAGCTCCTTTTCTGTTTCTCGCTGCTTTCTGTATTTCTTTCCATACTTTGCCCATTTGGAAGACTTCATGCTTTTTTCGTTGGCTGAGTCTCTGTGGCTGAGCCTTCAAATGTCAGACAAGTGATGCTAAAATGGAACAGGATACAAATGGGATGTGTCAAATAGGTTAGGTGGTCCAGACCCAGAAAATTTAACACCTCCACCCACCCAACCAGCACTGCAAGGACTCAGGAGCTTGGGGCCAGGGATTGGGGCGGGGATGCTCTGTGAGATTTGCTTGCAGCATCTGTCTCCACCCACACACACTGTTTCAGCATTGATACCAAAAAGGAAAATGAATGGGGCTCCTTTGTTTTTTTGCCCCCTTCCAAACATTTGGTTTTTTGCCCTCTCCATACCTTTGTCTCATCACGTGCTAGGATTGTAAACATTTGGGAACAGGTTATGCCTTTTAGATGTGTAAGCCAGTGCCTCTAACATAATAAACCCTTGAGTCTTGTTAAAGATTCTAGCTACTACTGGAATACAAATCATAAGGCTTCAATTGCATGATCACAAACTATTTCCACAGGGCACACGCTTTGAATGGCACACGGTAAATTGGACAGGACTGCACTCCTTTGCTAATGAGGGTGTCATTCATTTATCACATTAAGATTTTTGTACATATATGAAGTTAATAAAAGTCAATACAATTACACTACATTGACCTGCCTCTGCTTAAATTAAATTGACTTAAATTATAGTGGTTTAAAAAGTTTGTATGCAGTTTGCAGCGATTACTTTTGGCTTCCCATCCTTAATTTTGGGTTCACCTAACTTCCTAATTTTTGTATACTTTCCCTTTCTCAATGAAATGATAACCTGGTGGGTGGGGGGGTCTGCTTTGTGGTTTTTCTACCCACAGCGATGTTACATTTTATTATGTTCTTGTCAGCATTACTAAGCGGTTCACCTACATTCATCTCTTGCACCAGAACTGTGGTCCACTTATTACAAAATCAAGAATTTCCTCTCCTCTGGTGGTTTCCAGTTCTAGCTGCTCCAAGAAGCAGTCATGTCCAGAAATTTTATCTCTGCATCTCATCCATAGTGGACGTATACACTGTCAATATGGGGATAGCAGAAATCCACCATTCTTACTGAGTTCTGTATTTTTATGGTCTCTGTAATCAGCCATCATATTTTGCAAGATCTGAAGCCTTGTTTTTTGGCTAATTTTAGGCCTTGTTCTTGGGCTAAGCAGTAGCAGCCATATTAGGTGAGACAGTAGCCATACGTTAAGTGGCATGTAGCGTCATCTTCACATTCCTGACATTACATCAAGCCAATGTAATATCTGTCTGTTAAGAACATGCTACTATCCTAATAGTATCTACCACCACCAGATAAAGAAACATCTTAAATGACGTAAAGAAAACCTTATTTAATAGTATTCTATGGCATGGAATTGCTTTTTAACAGTTGTGTTTGTAAAATCTACACTTATTGTTTTGTCTTTATGGTACCACTTCTCTACCAGTTATCTGAATGATTTCTGTCTGGTACTTTGATTGTTTCTCTCTGTTACATAACTAAGTGTGGCACTATTTAAATCAATTAAGCTGATGGGATATGATTGGTTAAAGAACTGTTTCGTAATGGCCTAGGATTGGTGTTTTGTAGTATTTTAGTTTTAAAAAGATTAGTTAACGTACAGCTAAGCTGGACACAAGACTAAAGAAATCAGAAGTGATGCAATGGCTAAGACAGTCTGTCTGGGCAAAAATCCCATTGGTGAAGAAAGGTACTGGAGCATACACAAGACATCTTATATTAGATACTTTGCATTAAACAACAATACACAATTATACTATAAGGGTGAAGGGCATCACGGAGTTTGCATACTACCCAAAAGATTATACTGCCAGCCAATCCTTTATTATGTAAAAGCAAAGATTTATTATAAAAGGAGAGAAAGAAGTTGAGAGATGTTAAATGCTCAAAGCAATCAGATGCATATAAACCAACTGACTTCAAATGCATATGAACAAAATGACTTCAAACTCCGTATGTTATATATCAGACTTTGTAGTGTAATTGTGGAATTTGCAATCTTGTATTGTTCCTGTGAAGTACATCCAGGACCTAAATAGGTATCAGTCCTTTGCTTCAGAGCTTCAGAGGTTGAGTTGATCCAAGAATAGAAACCAGGAATGAAGACAAACTGCATGTTCCTATGTCCTGATGACTGATAAGGTATAGCCCCTGGGTTCTTTCACTGGCTTAATTGTGCAGTTTAGTTCCCTGGATGAACTGTCAAGCTGGGTAGGTGCTGCGTTCATCCTGACTGTGTGACCCAGAAACACAGCTCGGTATTCATTGCAATTCTGCAGTATTGCAGAGTTTTTGCTACTACACATAGCATATTTTCTGCAATATTGGTATCAGTAATATCAGAAATGGTCACTCATATTCCACATCACAATAGTATTCTTCTCTTCTTGAATATTTGAGAATCAAACAACCACACGTGTAAAAAGTACTAAGGGTGGAGTGAGGCAAAATAAAATTTGCAGAAGGCAATCCACATTGGTGGAGCAAACGCAAATGAAGTTTTGATCCCAGGCCAAGAAATCAATCAGATTGAAAGTCACATGATCCAACAGAAGAAACTTGTGCTATAAAAATCAGTAGAAAAATTTCAAATTAAAAATCCAAGTAAGAACCATAGCACGATGACATGCATCAGCACAATGATAGCAAAGGGAAATGATGAAGCAGTAAGAGTAATAAAACTAACATTTTACAAAGAGGAAAACTATACTTAAAAGGGATGAGAAGGTCGTGCAATATAGGGAATCACAGCAGGTAAGACAAATGTGTGAACCGTTCTGAGACTTCATGTAGACATTTCAATTGTTAAGGGACTCAACGCATAATTTTTGAGGGGTGAATGTAAAGTGTTTCAATGAGTCAAGTCTTCTGTAGCACCTCATCAGGTTATGAGACCGCTGTGTCTAGGCAGTGGGAGGCCTGGGCCTTTCAGAACCCAGCCCAGGGAAGCAGCTCCCTGTGCTGCTGAGAGGTGCAGTCCTGTGCAATAAGAAACAAAACAGCCCCTCTGCCCTGCCCCTATTTTTGAAAACAGGGCAGGTGGCTCATCCCACGCTCCCTGATTTTGCCCCGCCCCTGCCCCTACCCCCAACCATTTGACCCCCCCCGGCCGGTACAATTCTCCCCCTCCTCAGACCCTGCCCCCTCCTCCATCCGCTTTGCCCCCTTCGCCCCCCCTAAAGCGCTGACGGCAGAACCCCAGGGCAAAGAAGGGCAGAGGCTGAGGGCATGGCTTCGCCAAAGGTTACTGCGCATGCTCGGTTGTGTGCGCGCATGCTCCGTGCCCCTCGGTCCCAATTCCTGGTATGGCCCGAGATGGTCGATGTGGGGGGGGGGGAGGAGCGGTGCGGCCTGCTGCGGTTAGGCACTGGCAGGTAAGAAGGGGCAGCTGCGGCGAGAGACTCGTAGCCTCTCCCAGGCCGCCCGCGGGCCGGCCCAGATACGGGGGAAGTCCTGTGGCGATGCCGAAGGCGGCCCCCGCATCCGCAGTCCCCCCCAGTCCCGGCACCCTCCCCGCCACGCCGAGAGCGCTCGCTCCCCCTTGTCGGATCCGGGGGCCGGGCCAAGCGTCTCACGCCGGTCCGATTCCCTGCCCCCGGGGTGGGTGAGGGGCTTTAAAAAGGCCGGCCCGTGAAAACGGGGCCGGGGGCGTGCGAGGATCCGCGGCCAAACCAAGTCACCACGCGTGTAGCCTAGCAACAGCGGCCTTGTGACGCACGCCGCCGGAAGCAGGAAGGGGGATTCGAATCTAGCCACAGCCACTTCCGGCTGTCCCGTGGACAGGGATTGGCCCCGTTTCGCTTTCGAGGCGTTACGCTAATGTAGCACGCTTACGTAGAGGGAGGGGGCGTGGCTTTCCTGCCGCCGCTCCCCTGCCGCCGCCTGCGTGCGGTTGAGGAGAGTGAAGCGGCGCCCCGCGGCTACCGCGCGGCAGACGGGGCCGCGAGCGGCTGAGGCGCATGCGCGAGGGGATTGGCGGCTGGGGCCGGTGGGTGCCGTGTGGCAGTTGCGGCGCGCGGCGCGGCGGGCTGGGGAGTGCGGCTGCGCGGGTGAGGCGGGCGAGCCCCCCGCGGGGTTGTGGGGGAGGTGGTGGCTGGTCCCCTCAGGGAGTCTCCTAGGGGCGGGTCCGTGGGGAGGCGGCGTGGGCGGGGTGACCGAGCCCCCGACTGGAGTGTCGGAGACTTGGAATCGGCCACTGGCCTGCTGGGTGACCAGGGTCCCGTCGCATTGTCGCCGTGCCTCAGTTTCCCCCATCTGTGAAGTGGGCGTCGCGCTAGCGGTCTTCGCGAAGTGCCTTGCTCTCTCGGGGTGAAACGAGACCCCTAAGAAGCGGGTGCCGCTATTGTTATTGGGGCATGGCCATTATCCATCGCCTTAGGACAGCGGGTGGCCTCCTTTCTTAGTCAAGTGTGTTACCGCTTTTGGTAGCTTGAGGTTGCGTGTTTCTGTGGTTTGGGCACTGGGGAAAGGAGGCGGCTGTCTGTCAGGTGCACGGGCTATGCAGGAACAACTTTCACACCTATTCCTCCTTTTGCTCCCTGGTGCCTTCTTGTTGGGTAAACATTTACCTGAGCTTTGCAGATTTTACTGCCGTCAAAATAACCTGACAGGATGGACAGCAAAGTAGGTTGCTTTAAAAAAACCCAAAACCAAAGCTGTTTTTATTAGGGCCCTATATCCAAGGCAGGAATCAGATTTGGCTGTTACATAACATGTATCTTGCGTATATTCAAGTTTCCCTTACTTGGAACATCACCCCTTCAATCATGTCTTTTCCAGCATCTTGTGACATAGCAGCCTAAGTCCTTAAATAAACATTTAAAAAAATATAAATGTTCTATTTAAATGCAGATTTTTTTTAAATTAAACCTGTTTAAAATTAAATTTGAAATTGACAACCTGTGTTTAAGGCCTAAGCTTTTTACAATCTTTTAAAATGTAAATTAAATACGAAAAATAATATTTAGCAGCATATATTTTGCTGCTATGTTTTAAAGAAAGTGCAACCACGGAAACTGGCAAAAGACACCTACCAAGCACTTAAAACCAAAGATTGTTGAAATGCTAAACCAGCCTTTTGACAGCACTAGCTCTTCTGCAGGTACAGAGGGAGTATTTTCTTTATTCAATTAGTTCAGTTCAGTGACTAGTTTATTAAGAAACTGTGCCATAGGCCACTAGGGGAATTATTAACTGATGTTGGTGAGTTGAATTGATTGCCTCTAGCAGAGCCACACTGAGATAGCTTAAATAGGGCAAAACTGCAAAGAGTGGGGCAAGTAAACCCCTAAATACTGGTAGTTATTCTTCCATAAAATATACCAAACCAGCAACAAACATCTGATCACCTCACTGATTATTCAGAAGATAAAAATACAGTAAAGAAGAAATGCATCATACATAATTTTCTGACACAGTAATCATGGAAAAAAGAATATGAATAAATGTACATTATGCTATATAATTGCTTAAATGTGTATAGACACAGTGTATCCTGGTTAACACTAAGAAGCACCAAGTTTAGTGCAAAGGCTATATTTTGTCTTTAATCAACATGGCTTTAATAGTTACCAGCCAATGAGAATAAATTTTTATAAAAATAAAAAAACATACAAATGCAACACACAATTAAAGTCAGTTATTTAAATCATGATTAAAATTGATGATTTAAATTGCTTTGATTTAAATCAGTCCACCCTGTGAGAAAATGAAGAGATTGAGGCTATGAGAGAGGTGATTTTTTTAGGGAAAGCTACAGGGAGAGCTTGAAAGGCAAGATGCACATAACACAGGGAAAGCAAGGAGGGGGAACTACAAATGTAGGATAAGAATGAGTGAAAATAGACAGTGGAATACAGAGTGAAAGAGGTTCCCAGATATAGACAGGTCTGGTCTATGCTAGAAAATTAAGTTGGCTTAACTCGGTCAGTTAGGTATGAATTTTTCATAACCCTTCTTAGGGAGGTGGATTATCTACACGAGTGGAGAACCCAGTGGCATACTGAGAGGGATGGGGGGTGGGAGAGGGCCATGCTCCTGGGCGTTGACCTGCCCTTTTACTTGGAGCCGCCGCCCCCTCCCCCTGCTGGCTGTTGCAGGCAGCCAGGGCCCTGGGACAAGGCTGTCAGCCGCTGAGGGTTCCAGCTCCGGGGGAAGCAAGCAAAGGGAGCCACGGGAACCAGAGCCTGTCATGTGCCTCGGTGGCCCAGGGGTATGTACCTGCTATCACTGCTTCACTCAGCCACATCCACTGCCTCCACAGTGATGGGGAAAAGAGGGGGCGAGTGGGGGAGAGCTGGAAATGAGCCCGGTCCCCCCCCTTCCATGGAGTGCTGCCGCTGACGGGGACTGAGGGGGCAGAGTGGGCAAGGAGCCCACAGCTCCTCCCCCCGTGGGGCGCTGCTGCTGCCTATGGAGGTCGAAGGGGAGTAGGATCCCATAGACCCACCTCCCCCAGTATGCCAGTGGGAGAACCCCCTCCCATTGGCATAGATAATGATTACACTGAAGATACTGGGGTGCAGGTGCAGCAGTGCTCCTGTAGCATTTGAAGTGTAGACAAACCCAGGGCAAGGGATGAGAAACACTAGAGATAAGTTGTATATTGAAATTTTTTTTAATATACAGCTTTGTGCAAAAAATGTTACAACTAAAGCTGGTCAAAACACTTGAGTTTTTTGGTGAAAAAAAGTCCCTCTTTGATCCTATTTTTTGGCATTGGTTGGACACTGCAAGTTCAACATATTTGTGAAGCAAGCACTGTTTTACCTACCTCTTGATTGATTACACTTTATAAAATATCTGTATCCCCTCAATTCCAATTCACTTTCTGTGACAGGCAGCCTTAAACTTCAGAGGGTCTTTGGTTTTGCCTTTGGAATATACTGGCAATTGGCAATTTACAACTGTTTACAAATAGTTACTACTTAAAAGAGAAATAAAAAGAATAGTATAATTACATTCAAGTTTAATCTATATTTTAATATCTTACTTGGATTTCGAGATTAACAGAATGTGGTGACAGACAGAAGCTATTTGGCTACATTGATAATCACCAACAAGATTATAGGTAGTTATAGACGTATATCTACTTCCAAACTCTTAATAATGCAAATCCAGAGTTATTTACAGTGAGTGGACCTAATTACCATTTATACTTCCTTTCAATATGTTCTCAGAGGTTGTGTTTGGATTATACTGATGTCTTTCCTTCAGGCTCTGTGCAAAATGTTGCAGTTGAATATAAGCTTTATCTCTTGCACACCTCAAATGTATATGCAGACCAGATATGAACAAATCTGTATTTCCTAAGGTTATACATTTTGAGGTATGTACAGTTTGACACTTCGGGGGGTGAGGTGATAGTGTCTCACCAGCACCTAAGAAGTGCATCTGTAATTGTGCAATGTGTCCTGTCCTAAGATTTTGAACTTAGAAAATTATTGTTTTCCTTTTTTAAAGCTCCAGTCCTGCTCTGAAAACTGCAAGGACTCAAAGGTCTACCTGTATGGTTCTCAGTGCAGGACCAGAAAATACTTAAGTCAACGTGCTATTTTTTAAGTGCATAAGCAATTACAAAACTTTTACACAGAGGTGAATCAAACAACCTGACTTTTGTGGAAGAAATTTCTTTAATTGTATAATATAAACAGTAATAACTTGCTGTTCAGGTGCAGAAATTGTAGGATATGAATAACTGTAACTGATTCAAGAGAGAGGTTGATGCCTGAGAGATTATAGGTCCTTTCACCTTTCTTTCTTGTATTGAGCAATTGTGGTTCCTCACTAAATAAATAGTGATTTAACTTCATTATTATTTTGTTTATGGGTGTAGCAGGGAAAGTATGTATGATAAGATATCAAGTTTGTCTGTTAGTAATAGTATGAAGTAGCATTTATAAATTCTCTGTCATCAAGATATCGGGATATCATTTACAAAATATCACAAAATGGTGAAGATTTATAGCTTTCTAATTTGAAAACAGCACTGTAAATATCTGGTGCACAAATTTAATTCTTGAGTTTCATGAAAATACTCAAGATACATGTAATTTTTCAAAAAA
This sequence comes from Mesoclemmys tuberculata, assembly GCA_007922155.1. NCBI lineage: Eukaryota > Metazoa > Chordata > Testudines > Chelidae > Mesoclemmys > Mesoclemmys tuberculata. The sequence goes on from ML675650.1 coordinate 15,932,392, forward strand.
TTAGCTGTAGCCCCATATTAATTTATTCTTCTTTCATATAGAGAGTTGAAAGAGACTTAATCTAAAGTTAGGTCTTTGAATTTAAACACAGGATTTATTTATCCTCTTGGGATGTAGCAGACTCTTACATACAATTTTACTTAAACTGAAAGTGCACTTATAAACTTCATGCATGCATAGAGATTAGAATGGAATCCCAGTTGCTTAAAGTAGAAGTAAAAACTAGTCTGTCTGTTTAGTGAAGATGAAAAAGGATAAACTAATAACTGGTGCTACTCTCACTCTGTTCTTTTTTTAAAACTACTTTTTCTAGGTTACAGAAAAAATCTCTATAATGTGACAGTTAAGAAGCCATCATGTCAGCTCTGTGTCCACCACCTTCTCCTGCAGTTGCCAAGACAGAGATCTCATTGAATGGGGACTCACCATTACTAGCTGCTACTTTTGCCTACTGGGACAATATTCTTGGACCTAGAGTAAGACACATCTGGGCCCCAAAGGCAGAACAGATGCTTCTCAGTGATGGAGAAATAACTTTTCTTGCAAACCACACATTGAATGGGGAAATACTTAGAAATGCAGAGAGTGGAGCAATAGATGTGAAGTTTTTTGTCTTGGCAGAAAAAGGAGTAATTATTGTGTCGTTAATCTTCGATGGAAACTGGAACGGGGACAGAAGTACATATGGACTATCAATTATACTTCCACAAAGTGAACTTGGCTTCTATCTTCCTCTTCACAGAGTGTGTGTTGATAGATTAACGCATATTATAAGGAAAGGAAGAATATGGATGCATAAGGTACGTTTGTTCCTCATAGCAACCAAATATTAAAACCCTGGTAAGACCTTTGCTGTACACAGTAAGAGAACTTGCACTGCATAGAAAATAGATATGTGTTTTTTAAAGGCAACAATCTTCCTGAGTCACGTTAGATAATAATCCAAGAAACAAGATCTCATAGGTATATAAATAAAATGTCTACCTCAATACACACGCTGGAATTGTATGATAAAAATTGATCCGAATACTACCAAATTCAAGGCCTGAACCTGAGTGAATACAACTCCTGTAAGGGCTGGTAATGACATGAAAGGGGTCCTCTGCAGATCTATCCAATTGATGCTAGCTTCCTACAGAAACATTTTTCGCCTCTCCCATGTCTATGATAAATTTTGGGTTGCTTCCATTTTTTATAAAATAACTGTTGGCACAAAAAACTTCTGTAAGTTCCCTATGCTGTGCTGAAGCTCCAGCTAAGTAAATGTAAACACTACAGAAATAAATGTGTAAGTAATTCAGGGCAGTTAAAAATCAATGGTTTTTTTTTAATAAAAAAAATTGGATTCTTTTATTTAAATCAGACTTTTTTTTATTTTTTTTAAAAATTTCATTTAAAAAATAAGTTACAATTAAATCTCATCCCAAACCTACACTTCCAGTCTCATGAAAATGAATTAATAGCTCTTGTCTGTCCAGCCTAATCCCCAGCTTTTGCTTCTTGAAAGTTCTGGGCTTTCAGTTCTGTTTCTCAGCAGAGTAAAGTCACATGTGTAAAGAAAGACACAGGCTGGATAGGATTGTTGTTCTGTGCTTATGTGGTGGTGGAGCTGGGCCAAGCAAGGTAGAGGAGTTAGTTAAGACACTGTTTTAAAGGCACAGAGAGAATATTTTCATTGTTTGCCACGTTTGCAGTATTGAGTGAATAATACCAATGTTACCAGATTTGCCCATCACTTTGAGGTATGCTTATTTATTAGGGTTAACTTCCTGGAAGAGGAGGTGTGATTCTATTAATGTGCTGCTTGTGTTACTTGTGTGTTCATATGGTTACAAGTCCCCTCCCATTGGAGCTATCCTGCAGGACCTAAGGTTTTCAGATTCAAATAAACCCCCCACAGATACACACAACCATTCCAGATTAACTGAATGCGTCTGAGCAGACCGGCCTATCGGCACTCTCAGCTGACCCCTTATACGTCCCTGAACTCAGCAGGCTGGGTGACACAGCACTGTCAGCTGTCACCCTCGTGCCCGTTGCACCGCACCACAATGGAGCACACTTATGAGCAGGCTGGGTCCAAACAGCACTTTTCAGCTGTTCCTCTTATGTCCCCCTGGACTCAATCAGGCTGGGTCAAACAGCACTTTCAGCTGTCACCCTTATGCGCCCCTGGACTCCGTAGGCTAGGCAGAGCAGCACTTTTCAGCTACCCCCTTTATATGCCTCTTTGCAACACAATTGTTCTAGCAGTAACCCCCTTGATAAGCAAACCCCATAGGATTTTGGCTTAGGTAAAAGAAGCGTTGCTGCAGAGCAAGGTAGGGAAGCTAAGAACACAAAGGAGTAAATGCATTTAGAGAGAGAGAAACTGGCAACCAGCTTGATTACAATAGTTAGTTTATTGCCAGGTGTATGAAACTTATGATACTAATAGTGATGCCATACAAGGAGAGAAAAACAATCTAACACTTACAATACAACAAAATTACAGTGGGGTATTGGAGAAGGCTAGCCCAGGTTTGATTACAAAAGTACAGAGTTATACCTGGATTAAAGAGAGAGCGAAAGAGAGAATTGGGAAAGATTGAGTAGGGGTATTTTGTAGAACCAGGTTTGTTTGTGGGTAAACAATGTGTCAATGAAGTACCCCAGGGTGGTTTTCTCTATGCTGGACAATAGGAGCTGATCACTCCCAGCTATGGTCAATGTTCCTTGGGGGAGCTCACAATGCAACCAGGCAGATTCAATGTTTTGCATATCAATACTAGAATGGTCTGATAACTGCAGAGCTGGATGGGTGTAGGTGTGAGTTCATTTACATCAAGAGCAGAGATCTCCCATAATGCAGTGCATCCCTTGGCAATCCCAGAGTTCAGCGTGGTTCCTGCTTTGGAGCTTGGGTCTCCATTCTTCATGCTAATTCTTGTTCCATCTTCAATGTAAATGAGGCTCCAGTTCTCCATTCAAGGTGCTAATTGAGATGCCTCTTTTCTCATCTTCTATATAGATGAGGCATGGGGAGTTGTCTCAATCCTATCACCTTTGTTGGGAGGGTTTTAGGTGTGTCTCCCACAGCCTTTTCACAGCTTTTGTTTCTGGTTCAAGCAGAGGCTGGGGGGGATTCTAGTGAGCCAGAGAGAAAATAGGGGTTTTTCACCCTGGCTCCCCAAGAACACAGAGCTGTCAGGTAACAACCAAACATGAGGAGATACTAAGAAGAAGAAATGGAAGGATGCTCCTTAATAACATGGCTGCAGTGCCCATTTATTTCATCTTTTACCCAAAGACTTAAGTACGTCTTCTCCAGGAATAAAAGAAAATGTTGAAGTCGCAAAATACTTACGCAACAACCATTTTGCTTCAGCTTCACTGAAGAGAGCAGGAGGATGGAATTCTGTGGTTGATTGTTTTGAAACAGTTTGTTAAGAACTGGTCTATTCTTATATAACTTTGTGAAGAAAACCGTGACAAAATGTATGGAAGTATCTCATCCAAAGTATCTAACTTTGGGTTAAAGAGGAATGTAGAGGATATGCTCAGTATACTGACACTTATATTCAGAGCCTCAAATTTTAGAGAAATTGTTGCTGCATTGCTGATGCTTTTGAAATTTGGAAGGCACTTCCAGAGACATTGAAGAAAGAAATACTTCACCAGACAGTTAAAGTGCAGGCAATAAAGAAGTGAATGGATCAAACACCAACTCCACCTTCATTTTCTTGTGAACAGTCTCCACCCCAGATATAAAGGTAGACACCTAACTTCTGAAGATGATGCTGCCATGGTATGGGCACCTCAGAATCACTCTTAAGTTATGCCAGTCGTCATAAATTTCAGGGCTGGAGTGGAACCATTTAAATAGTACTTGTTTTCGATGATGTTTTGAACAAAGTCACTCCCCTGAATTGGTGCAAATCATTAGCCAGGCACCTTGAAATTCAGTTCCTTCAGTTGCTAAGCCAACTTTTCACAGCTGTAGCTTCCTATGCAGGCACAAGGAGAATCTTTTAATTATTTGGGATTATTCACTCGAAACTAAGACATCAACTGGAAGTTGAAAAAGCCGGAAAACTCGTATTTCTGTTTGTCTATGAATGACAGTGGGAGTGGGGAAGATAAGAGCTAGTGGTAGAAGTTTTAAGGACAGCTTACGTTTAGTGTTGTGATGACTTGTCTGATGGAGTTAATAAAATTTGAAATTTAAAAAAAAGTGTTTAAGGACAGCCATCAGCCGGCAACTCAGGAGACTGCTGCAATTGCAAATGTGAAACATTTATGTAACATTTAAGATTTAGTTTAATAAAATATAAATGCTGTTGTGTTCGTGTGTGTGTGATTGTTTTTACCGTTCCTAATGTACTGCTGCTGCATTTGCAGCTTGACACAGATAATGAGTATTATGTACTATTTCCTAAATGAATAAACATCAAGTTATCTAAAAAAATTACACAAAGGATACCCTTCTAGCTGTATTGAGTTGTAAATTAACATGTTTTAGGGATCAGATTTGCACCATTATTTAAGAAATATGTGAAGAAGTATCAGTGGGAAACTTGATTTAAATCAGTGATTTTCTTGGTGATTTTAATCGCCTTGAATTAAATCAATCCACCATGGAAGTATGGTTGTAAAACATATTTTGGCCCAGTGAATATATGGCTTTTATCTTGTTTATGTGCCTTTAAAGTTACTTGGGTCTGTAGGTCTTCACCACCTCTTGGAAAAATGTTATTAATGTGTTTGATCCCAGAATGGTAAAAACTCAGTAAGCTGAATCCGTATAGTCTTAACACACTGCACAGAGTCATCAATACGTCTAAAAAACCCTAACAAAATGACAACAGAATATGGACTTTTAGAATAAAAAAAGAATATTGCGTAAAAATAACAAAACCAAGGGACATGAAAAACACACTTTCGTAACGAAAAGCAAAGATTAAAGCCATAAATTCCCACTTAGGGCAGATATGGTCCATTTGGAATCCCATGGGGAATTCTATTAATCAGATTGTGTTCAGGAATTATATAACTCAGTTCCTGTCTCTGTGTCTGCTGTAAAAGCTTTGCAGACTGAATGTGTTTTGGGAATAAAAGAGAGAAAGTTTTAGTATAGTTCTGTTATGTAAGAGAATCTCAATACTTCATAGCTAATTAGCATCTTATATTTTTGCTTGAAAAGTTGGTAAGCTTTGACTTTTTTGATACAAAGTGTCTATGTGATGGAAGGTAGTTCCAGTTTATCTCGTATACCAGGACCTAGACAATTAAATCTTTTATAAAAGAGTACATCTTCTTAAAAGTTACTATTCTGTTTTTGGGGTAGGAGACACAAATAATGTATCTCCTAATTTCCATTTGGTCAGAGTACTCAATCTATTGGTTCCATAGAATCACCCTGTGAAAACTGTCTTCCAACCCATCTAGTCTTGATACTTTTGTCATACTTTACAAAGGAAGAATAGAAATTTAAACTTTCATTTTCTGTTTATGAGGGCAAGGGCACAAATATTTCATGCCCAATCCTATCTCCTAAAACTGAAATGTGCTGCTTTAGCAGTTAATTCTTTAACAGTCAGAAGCTAGTTATGTTCACCATGGTTTTTTGCTCATGGACAGGTGTTTTCTTCATTTTGTGTTGTTTAGCTTTGGCTTCTACACTTTGACTTTTTTGAGGCAAAATGATCAAACTCAGCATGAGACTTCATTCTTGGAAGCAATCATATTTTTGTTTATTTCCTGATATAGAGATTTAAAGATTTTCATGATGGGATCATGGAGTTGTAGCTGTGCTGGAACTTAGAATATGTTCTGTACAGAAAATGTTCTCCTGTCTATCCCAAAAAATAAGTTATGAGATCTTTGACTTTATTTGTATGTTTTCCCACCAGCTGTTTTTGGAACAGACGGGCTCAGTCAGCAGCAGAATAATGAGCTCTGTAGAAAGTTATTTGTCCCTATTTTTTCTTGAGCAGTTATGAACCTTTCTACATAGGTATCTCTATCCCAGCTCAATTCTTGCCCACAATAGAGAAACGTCAGTGATAGCTGCTCTAAAAATATAGATTACAAATATCACATATATGATTTTTAGATACCAATGTCTGACAGTTTCTGGGTATAATAACATACAAAAAAATTTAAACGTAAATTACTAAAATGAGAACATGCCTGTACCGTGGCTCTTGGAGCAAAAGAAGATTTCTACATTGTCCATGCTATTGTGAATCAACCCAACATGCAAGGTTAAAACGAAAAACAAAAGTCTTGCCCTTATTGATGCTGCTGATGTGTTTTGACATTCCTACCGGATATCATGCCTCCCAGGTTTTCAAGAGTTCTGTCAAGGGATGCTCAACAGTTCCAACCAGATTGTATTAGGAGGGAGAAACTCACTACGACTTTGAAATAGCATTCTGCATTGGCGTATTCACTCAGATACCTGCAGAATATTTAGAATGATAGACAAGTTACTGTTTAGAAGTCATTCCAAATAGTATCTTGTTTAGCTTTTACAAAGTTAGATGTTTGAAATGTTATGTGTTTGTCTAATAATTCCTAGAAGCTGTATTTCAAAAGAGAAAAGGATTACAGTAATTTGTTCAGTTTCAGCTACATGAAGATGGAAGTTTTTTTAAAACAAGGAATCTTTTTGTCAAGGAAGTTTTTTCTCATTGAAGCCTAAGTCAAAGAGGGGTAGTGCCTTTTACGTATCTGTATAGCACCGACATTGTTTTTCACAGGCCTTTTTTCAGATTCATTTACTCCTTGCTTGTTCCTTTAATCATCTGTTCCGAGGAGTTACGTAAGCTTTCTGTTTTGATCGCAGTTGATCAGCCTTGAGTAGCTCAGTTACAGGAAACTACCAAGTAAACTTGTGAAAGATGTGGCAGCTCTTCAGCTTCTATAAGATGACATCTCTGGAGCACACAGAATCTTTATTGCCTGGAATGTTTTGCCTGTGCCATTCATTAGGGCCAAGTTTTTGTAGCATATTATGCTGAATTGTTATAAATGATTGTTATATTCTTCATCATATTCACTACTGATGTTCTGATGACTTGAAACTGCCATAGTTTTTACTGAGTTTTTGGTATAACCTCATGTATCCTGTGGTGAAATACCTTGACGTTTCCATGAATGTCTGCAATATTTAGTTCTAGAACAGTTAATGTATTGAAGATCTGTCAGTATCTCAAAATACGGAACAAATCTCCTTCCCAAAAGCAAATAGGTTTCCTCTTCCTGAAAATTTCATTTTTTTCTCTTGTTTAGTTAGGCTGAAACAACTTAGTCCTTTTGCAGTGGAAAAACTAAGTAAAAGTCAGCATAGCTGAATTTACCATCTCTATATCCTATGAGACAAATCCACCTGGTATGTTGTTGATTAGATACTGAAGGATATTTTTGTTTTATTTTTGCTTCGCTCTCCCCCCTTGACTCCTTCCTCAAGGCAAGTTAGAGGCTTAAGGAGAGGGCAGGTGCAGGGGGTAGTATTTACCACAAAATAACACCAGTTCTTACTGTTGGCTCTATAAAGGAAAATGCCTTGAACATCAAAATGTGAATCAAAGAAGTGTGACTCTACAGGAAGAAAGTTTACCAGTTGACAGATGTGTGCATAATTGTATAGTCGAAAGCGGAGTTTTTATAACTTTTGTGAAAATTAACTGCTTCTCTTGCTCAGGAGAGGCAAGAACATTTCCAGAAGATTGTCTTGGAAAGCACGGAGAGAATAGAGGATCAGGTAAGAGCGACTGATTGATTCATATGGCACATGATTAAAAAGCTATTACAGGAACTGGTGACTGTTGAAGTTGGTACTGCTGCTTATTTTTGGGATCCAGGAAGATATTTTTGGACTAGCATAGTGACCTACCATGCACAGAAGGCAATCTTTGTGAAGATAATATGGTGGAAGCTCTGACCAAATTGAAGGAAATTATATCCCATCACTTTATGGGTAAAGCAGAAATCTGTGAAGAATATGACCTTTCAGAAATGGGAGGCGACTTACTTGAACATGATGTTCTCTAAAGGTAGCAGCTTCCTTAGATTTATACTCTCCTCCCCTTGTCTACTCCTGGGTAGGTTTTTGCTAGCTCATTAGTCTGTCAAGTGAGAGAACTTATGTTTGGTAACTATTATCTTGTAACTATCCAAGAGAGAAGTGGTTATAGACTTTGTGACTGAGATTACAAAGAGAATTTGGTTTCTGAAGCAATAAATGTGAAAACAGAACCCTAGAGCTTGTTGCAAAGGATAAGACCAGAGAAATAATTTGATTCCTGTATTACTAATTAATGACCGTATATCTGTATCCTTGTCTCTCTTAAAACATTTGCCTTTAGAAATATAATGCTGATAATTGCATTTAATACACTAGGATACAATCCTCTAGCTCTAGATCCACTTTGTCTGAGTCAAGCCAAATTGATTGGGTATTTAGCATAAAAGTCTTGAAACTAACTATAAAACGTTCTTAGTAATTGGTCAGCTGCTTTTGTCCAGTTGGCTATTTTTGATGAGGAAAAACTGAAAAACATTCATCAATTTCCATCTCCTTTCTAGTCTTGTGGTCTTGTCTCCCCCTTCTCCCCCTCCAAAAAATAAAATAAAATAAGCTAAAATTGTTCTATTTTTGGTGTTACACATTTCTTTTCCTAGTAGTTTTTTATACTGCATGCTTTGCTTTTATTTCACATCATCTTATTTATTGCACAGGGGCAAAGCATCATTCCAATGCTGACAGGAGAAGTTATTCCTGTAATGGAACTCCTTTCATCTATGAAATCACACAGTGTTCCAGAAGAAATAGATGTAAGTCCTTATGTTGCTGCATTTTCATAAGGGAGGAACTGTGGTGCTCTTATTTAGTTCTGCCTTTGGTAAAATAAATTATTGATTCCATAAATCATTATGCTCTTTAACTGTTGGGCACAGGAATGCTCTCCGAAACAATATTTTTGCTAATAGCAGTTTCTTGTAAATATCTGAGCACTAACAATAATTTTTGATCAGCACTTGGCAAAATTGGCTGTCACCTGTTATCCTTTTTAAAATGGGAAAGGAAAGGATAATTCATCAAATAAAATTAATATTGGAGAAAAGGGTTTTAATGGTGATATCTGTTAGAATCTGAAATAGCCTTCCCTGGAAAGGAGAGAAAACACTATCACTTGGTCCAGTTGAAAATATTTTGCTTAAAGCACTAAAAATATACTGCTGGGAGCACAGTGGTGGTTGAGCTTGGGGGAAATGGATTTAGATGATTTATTTACTTTTTTCTGTTTCTTAATCTCTGTTAAACTGATTCAGAAGTTATCATCTTAAAAACAGGAAGGGCTGTATTTTTGAGAATCTTAATCATGCTTGATTTCTCGCAATTGTGAAACTGAAGTTGTCTAGGATTCACTAAGCTATCACAACATACCATTAAAAATCCAAAATAAAATGTTTTTAATGTAGTTTGTTACATCACTTCTTCTAACCTTTCTTTCTGTTCCTTTGCACTCCAGATAAGTGACACAGTGTTAAATGATGATGACATTGGGGACAGTTGCCATGAAGGTTTTCTCCACAAGTACGGTCTTGTTCTGTTTTTTATGCTGTTGTAAAACCACTTTAAAAATAAATGATGCCAGTATCTCTTAATTGGTTGCATTTAGTCTTAGAAGGATTGCATTTTTATTGGTAAATGTCAGTTTCTCCATAAACACACAAAGCGACAAAAAATCTGTCCATCAATGACAAAATAAGAAAAATACTGCCTGAGAAATTATAAGCATTTGATTTGATATTTGCTTTGTATATTTTGACATGAGATGTTGACAGTTACTGGTTACAAAGATTTAACTTTTTGAATCTTAATGTCTTTTGTCATGAAATAATTGTTGTATAACACTCCCACCCTGTAATTTCCCACCAATGTGAAATTTTAAATAGAAAAAAAATGCTTAAAAATAAACATAAATATCTGTAAAATTATTTAAAAAAAAATCCAATTCTGCCAAGTCTAATTGTATTGGAGGTTAAGGGTTAATTTGGGGTGAGGAGAAGTTAGTGCTGGTATCACTTCATGATGTGTCTGCCTAAGCAAAATTGTAAAGATCCTTTCCTTTCTAAATGAATGGTCATCAGTTGATGGCTCATCAAATTTATATGCTGATCTGTATCAACCCATTTTGGCATGACTGTAGGACACTTGTTCCTTATTACTGGAATGACATGCTTAGATAAAGGGAGCTTGAAAACCGTTAAAAGTATATAGGAGGACATAAACAAAGGGTTTTGGTTTTCTCAATACAGTAAATTGGGTAGTGTTTCTGTCATAGAAAGTTTAGGAAAAGTCATGGGTTGAAGTCATAGATAAAGAATGACATCATAAATGCACATTCTTTAGTACTCAAAAAGTTTAATTCTTCCATTGGTTTAACATAAAAATAGTTTGCTACTAAATCAGAACATAAATCTCTGTTGTCTTGAGAAATCACATAACACACTCCCATATTTCCTGGGGGCATTTATTGATCTTCTGTCATTCCTCAAAATATCTCTGTCCAATTGCCTGGCTAATTTAGATAGTTCCTACCTCCTAGAACTGTCATTGTTTTTTACAGTACCAAACACTCAGGTGCTGCACAAATAAAGTTTTGATGATGTTAATACCTAGCAGTTACATAGCATTAATGTTCATAAGGCACTTTGTTGTGAGGATTTATCTAGATTTTCAATCCTGAGGCAAGTTAACTTTTAGAAATACATGAACACATATCATTATATGATTTATCATAGGTGAATTGCTTTTCACCAATACACATCAAGAGAAATTGGCCCTGTGGTAATGCAGCATTCTGTTAGCATGGCTCTGATACAACAAATAACAATACCTCGTTCTTGGTTTTGATTAAGATATAGATACAGGGAATAGCATTTGTTCACGGTATTATTCTCATTACCGAATAGCTGCATTATAACTGATTCTGTAAACAAAAATGGTGTATGCACCAGAGCCACATTGCAAACAGGCTGTTCAGCTGAGCTTCTTGTGCTGCACAACTCACAATTATGCCCTTGAAGAATAGGGGAGTTTCCTGACTTTTGCTAGTTTACATTCTTAAACTTATCATGGCCTTAGATTTTTTTTTAACTGAATAACATTGGACTTGACAAAGTGACTATAATAATTCTGGTCATGTAAATTAAGCACAGTCATGCATCCTTATGGAAATCCAAAATGCAACTGCAGAAGTATATTTGCACATATGAAGAACTCTTCAATGTTGTGTACCAGCTTAGATCCCAACTTTTTTTTGCACTGAGATATGTGGTGGTAGATGCTTGTGAGATAGAAGCCCTGATGTGTTTAGTAATTGAAAGAAGGCAAGACTCAGAACCTTACTGTAGTGCTGATGTTCCTTTACCAATAAAAGCTATTTAATCACAGTATAATTTGGGTTCCTTTAATTTGAAGGTATAATTTTACTTTTGATTATTTTAAATGAATTACCTTATATTATTGGACACTAAAGCCATAATTGCGTTAGCCCTCCAGTAACTTAATTCAGTTTAGCCAGGGGTAGCTTCATAATAATATTTAAATAATCAGAGTGCTATTTCTTGAATGCATCAAACTAAAATCTAGACACTACCAAAAATCCAAAGGATTAGTAATGTAAGTGAAGAAAAGTCTGTTTGAAGGCGGTTTTTTTATTTCTTGTTTTTGTTTTGTTTTTTTGTTTCTGAATGTAGAATTATTTTTAAGCACTTATTTTGGAGTAGTCCATTGTACTTATTAATCTGTATTTTTGTTTTAATTTGCAGTGCTATCAGTTCTCACCTGCAGACTTGTGGTTGCTCTGTAGTTGTAGGTAGCAGTGCAGAGAAAGTTAATAAGGTAAATGTATTTTATACTTCACAAAACTGGATTCTGATTATTAGGACTGTCAGCAGGTTATCTGCAGTAATGTAAAAAGTGGCAATTCATGAGAAGTAAAGATATTATTCAGTTAAAATTTATATTGCCTGCAAGTATATTTGATGTGAGGCACAGGGAAGAGCAGCATTGTATTGCTATTGAACTTGTTTATTTGTATGATTGGTTACACTAATAATTAATTGACTATGAAAAATAATTGATCGTTTGTATTTGACAATTCTTAGCAACCAATTTATTTTATTGATTATGCATATGAAATTAGGGTAAATGTGGCTATGGTTTTAGGATTTTTTTTAAATGAGCCATATGCATAAATTGATGGCATCTGGATTAACTTTTAGCAATTCAGCTATGGCAATGGGTTCAATCTAAATAAATGAATCTGTGCATAAGTTTATCATATTGAATACCCCAATGCAGAGTAAAACTTGCTGTGCTTCTAGATCACAGGTTGCTTCTACACAGTATTTAATGAAGCACCAAACTATTATGAGACACTCGTGCATATATTTGCACTCGTGCATATATTTGCACTCGTGCATATATTTGCACTCGTGCAAATTTTCCAGGACATGAAGTCCCGCCTTCAATTCTTTGATTTCTACTTGCCTGTTCTGTGCTGTAGTTTTACCATTATTCTCAGCCTTAATCATAAATAATTAACAACTTTTAAATAATTTAATGTAAAAAATAAAACAGGATTAACTCGATTCTGTTAGTGACTTGGTCAGTAATTCAATTAGGTTCTGGGTTTCAGTGGAGACACGAAAGATCCAAAGTGCAGGTGCAAACGTATAAAATTTTGAATCCTACAATAGCAAGATGCCCATTGTAGATTGGCATGTTTGCTGTCTGGAGTATCTGTGAAACTGACTTATCAAAAGGATGCTTGCTTTATGCTACCTGGACTTCCATGATCAGAAAGTATAGGAAGCATTGGCCGAATGCCTTTTTAAAAGAAGAGGAGTAAGGTGAACTGCCAGGAATATTAGGATAATGCTCTTTATACTGTGTCTCTTTGAAGACAGCCTACCTAGTGGCCATACCATTAGCCAGAAGAATAAATGCTTGCAGACTCCTATGGTAGTCTGCCTTCTCCCCACACCCTACCACTTTTTGAAAAAAAGACAGGTGTTCGGTGCAAGGGAACTGAGGAAGTGTTCGGGCAGTGCTGCCTCATGTAGCCAAGGGAGGGGCTACAGCAACATGGTACGAATGCCACCCCTCTGTGGGTACTGTTAGTCACATTTCTCCAGCTCTGGTGCACTGGGCGCATGCACACCCAAATGGAATACATATCTGTATCACATCTAGAAGACCTACAGTTAGAGTAAGTAACTGTTTCTTCCTAAGCTTATTGACTTGTCAGGCAATTACGTAGGCTGGATGTCAAAAGAAAACAGCTACATATTTAAAATAATTATACTTTTAGAAAACCTGCCCAACTGATTTTGAAAAAATGAAATGGAGGGGAAGCCCTTTTGACTCCGAGGCTTTCTGAATGGATTTGAATGTACAAATTGGTTACAATTATGCAGATGTGGCAGTTTCAGATGAATTGAGAACTTCTGCTAGACAGGTTATTGGCAGTACAGCAAAAGTTCTGTGGCACCTTAAAGGCTAACAAATTCATTTGGGCATAAGCTTTCCTGGGCAGAAACGGCTGCTCCTCTGGAACTCATCAACATGCAAGTTATTGGCAGTGTTGCTGTAACGGTGTTAGTCCCAGGATATTAGAGAGGCAAGGTGGATGAGGTAATATCTTTTATTGCACCAGCTTCTGCTGGTGAAAGAGACAAGCTTTTGAGCTACACAAAGGCGTCCAGATGTGAAGGAGAATTCCATGTAGCTCGAAAGCTTGTCACATTCACCAACAGAATTTGATCCAATAAAAGATAATATCTCACCCACCTTGTGTGTCTATTAGAAAGTTGTCTCTTAAAATAGCAAGTCGATGCTGGGAGGTGAATTCACACTTTCACAAAACGTTATTCTTATATTCTTCTGGGATAGATCAGATTTTTGGATCTGGAAGACTGCCATTTGATTCCTGTTTAATTAAGCCATTCTTCAGTCCACCCCCTGGAGTGTGACTACTGCTAGTTAATCTCCTACAGTGAGAATTACAGAGGCAACTCATGATGGGAGAAAATAAAGCTTTCTTTATCAGTAAATTGAATTTTCCAGATGAATTGCCTCTCTGTCCTTTCTCCAGAAGGGAGCCCTTTAATATGCACCTTTAAGTCAGAGAGAAGCTCAGGGAAGGAGTGTAGAGAAGGACTTTGTAATAACCTGGTCTCAGAAGATTCAGATCTCAAGCACATGGGCCATTAATGATTGCTACCTGTACGACTGCTATTAGAGTAGGGGTTGTCTTTCATCTCTCTGTACAGCACTCTGCACAGTAGGGTTTCAATCTGTGTTGGGACCGCTGAGTTCTAAGATAATATAAATATTTACTACTACTGTTTGTCTCATGAAACTGGCATGACAGGACAGCGTAGATCTGTAGAGGCTTTATGTTCACAGAACTCCATTTATTAGTAAGAAACCAATACGCAGTCTTTTTATTTCGTTATGCTTCGAATTAATGGTGTGTCTCATTGAGTTCTAGTTTATTTTACAAGATTGAAGTTTTCTTCATAGTAAGACTTCTTTTTAGTTCTGGGAGTCAGTCTTTTAAGTGAATGTGTATAACACCCTATAGTATTAATATAATAAGCTTACAAGAGGAAACAGATATTATAAGCTTTGGGGCTGGTAAAGTCATCTTTTTAGTTTGTACAGTGCCTAGCACAGTAGGGTCCTGGTCCATGAATGGGAGTCCTAGGCACTACTGCAGTATAAATAATAATCAATATGTAAATTGTTCAGATAAAATATGTATATATTCTAAACATGATACTTTAAACAACTAATTAGTAAGGAACTATTGTACTTGTTTTGTGCTTAATACTTAGAGCATCTCTGATCAGATGAACAATTAGAAACTACTTCCTTATTAGGAAATCAGAAGTAGACTGAACAAAGAAAAGAAAATAATTGAGCTGTTTGACAAAAGCTGCTTAACAGGGATATTAGGCATTAATTTGGGGGTAGTAGAAGCGCAGCATGTATGTATATCATGAAATGTGCATTATCATGGCAAAAGAAGTCTGAATTAGTGGCACAAATTATGGGCATCTTAATTGCCTGCTGAGCATACACAGTATTTTTAAAAAAAGAAAAACAGCTGGGAAAATGTATGTCTTAGGTTAAGAGCATATTATGTAACAACCACACCAGTGCTTCTAAATACTCTCTCCTCAAACTATCTTTCTTTAATAGTGTAGCTAAAGAGAGTGCTTAAAATAAACATACTAATGTCTTCAGTAAGTCTATATTAGTGATTTTTATTAGACTTTCTTAAAATGCAAAATCATTATTACTGAATCATTAAAGCTGGTTTTTGCATTTTCTGGCGTAAGCGTTAGCTGTCAAAGTTCCTACAGCAAGAGCATCTTTTGAGCAAGACATTTGCTGAACAACTCAAATCACTGGTTTGCTACTCTGTTTTATTGTGTCACTCACCTGCTTATTGTTTATTTCCATTGGATGCCTCTTGTGGCATGGACTATGCTTTTCTCATCTTCTGAATAAGAGCATCTAGAACACTTTGATGTTTTTTCTTCTTAAAACGTGTCGTAAAAATTTTATAGGATGTACAACATGACTAAAGCTGATGTTGCTGTTGTAACCTAAATTTCTGTGTTTCTTGATTCTCTAAACAATTAAACAACCTGAGATGTTCCATTTAATATTTCTGTGGTTTTTTTCACTTAATATGTAGTCTTTAGCAGTGTGGTTTAAATTTAATAACTCTTTTAGATGTCAGTATGTAACTATTTGACATTAATATAGAATTATCTTCTCTAATATGCATGGTGAACTTCTTGGATAATCACTTTAAAGCAGTACTGAATTCTGTTCTAAGATCAAAACTTTCTTTACTATACATTTGTCTGTTTTTTTTTTTACAAAGCTTTTTGTATTGCAGATAGTGAGGACGTTGTGTCTGTTTCTTACTCCATCAGAACGGAAGTGTTCTAGACTCTGTAGAAATGAGTCTTCCTTCAAGTATGAGTCCGGACTCTTTGTACAAGGATTGCTCAAGGTAAGGTTTATTGTGCCTTTTGATTATTTTTCTAAATTCTTTTCTACACTGTCCAGCAGAGTGGATTGATTTAAATTAAAAGTGATATAAATCACCAAGAGAAAATCATCAATTTAAATCAAGTTTCCCACTGATGCTTCTTCACATATTTCTTAAACAATCATGCAAATCTGATCAGTAAAACGTGTTAATTTACAACTCAGTACAACATTTTACGACAGCCAGGAGGGTGTACACTTTGTGTAATTTCTTAGATAATTTGCTTTTTATTAATTTAGGAAATAGTACATAATACTTATTACTTGTGTCAAGCTGCAGATGCAGCAGTTAATGCATTAGGAGTGGTAAGAACTAAATCACACGCAAACACAATAGCCCTAATATTTTATTAAACTAAATCTTAAATGTTACATAAATGTTTCACATTTGCAGTTGCAGCAGTCTCCAGAGTTGCTGGCTGACAGCTGTCCTTAAACTTTGTTTTTCTTTTAATTTTCAAATTTTATTAACTCTTAACAGACATGTCATTGCAACACTAAACGGACACTGTCCTTAAAATTTCTACAACTAGCTCTCATCTTCACCACTCCCACTGTTGTTTTTATTCATGGACTGAAACAGAAATATGACTTTTCCTGCTTTTTCAACTCCCAGTCGATTTCTTAGCTTTAAGTGAATAATACCAAACAATGAAAATATTCTCTCTCTGCTTAACAACTGAAGGAACTCTGTTTCAGGGTGCCTGGCTAATGATTTCCACCAGTTCAGGGGAGTGACTTTGTTCACAACATCATCAGTAAACATGTACTGTTTAAATGGTTCCGCTCCAGCCCTGAAATTTAAGATGATTGGCATAACTGAGGAGTGATTTTTGAGATGCCCATGCCATGGCAGCAGCATCATCTTCAGAAGTTTGGCATCTACTTTTATATCTGGGGTCAAGAATGTTTGCAAGAAAATGAGGTGGAGTTAGTGCTTGATCCATTCGCTTCTTTATTGCCTGCAGTTTAACTTCCTCGTGAGGTATTTCTTTCTTCAATGTTTCAGGAAGTTCCTTCCAAATTTTGAAAGCATCAGCAACAATTTCTCTGAAGTTTAAGGCTCTGGATATAGTCAGTCTCTTATGCTTAAATGGAATCCTGAAACAAAGTTAAAAAACGATTTTGAATAGTTGTTCTTCTCAGTTCTTCTCACTCTTTTGTTCTCTCACTCTATAATTCTATTATTAATCATTTGCATTTTTTTCAGCCAGGATGCAGATCTGATTCCAAATTACCAATAAGCTGACTGACTGCACTTAGAGTGCCCTTAATTTTAGAGGAAGCCCCATAGGACTCACTGGCACTTCTGTTTTTTAAGAAAACCTGTATAGGATGGGGTTCCCTTGGGAAAGCTAATATATGCTGAAGTAAAATAAGGAATAGACTTGTGGCATCGCCAAATGAGGGGCATGTGTTATGTAATATAAAATAAGAAAATGACACCCAGTGGCAACTGGCAATTCTAGATTTCTCTTACTGCAGCTTTTTGTACCATATACTTGGATGATAGATTCTAAACCCAGTTAACTAATTAAACAAGCCTTAAGGATTAGCTAAAATAAACTTCTTTTTCTAGCAACATCCAACATAGCAAACAGCTTGGGAATTTACTTGTTAAATCACACTTATACTAAAAGCCATAGAGAGAGTCTTGAAGAATGATGCATTAAAAGTGAATTATTTAAGTTACTAACCAGTTGATCCATATTATTCTTCAGACATATCCAGGTCTTCATCTACAGCATTTTCTCCCAATAAGTAGTTTTTGTTATGATGTTTCATTCTTGCAGCTAGGCCCTGCATCTCATTCTTGCACTGCTTGTACTTGTTTTCCTTTTTTTTTACCCAGGGAAGGAATTTCTTCAAAATATTCCCAGATAGGGTCTCTTATGAGGAGAAGCCATGACAATTTTTCTCTGGCAAAAGTGTGGGGGAATATAGGAAGCTGTATGTGTACTGAATAATGTCTTCCCTTTTTCGTTCCAGTCCACTCCACTGTTCCTTTCTACTCTGCCTCCGTCCTTTACCTGTCTGTCTTTAAGACAGTGTCTTAACTAACTCTTCTGCCTTGCTTGGCCCAGCTCCACCACCACATAAGCACAGAACAACAGTCCTATGCAGCCTCTGTCTTTTTTTGCATATGTGACTTTAGTCTGCTGAGAAACAGAAACTGAAAACACAGAACTTTCAAGAAGCAAGAGTTGGTAGTTAGCCTGGACAGACTAGAGTCATTAATTCATTTTTATGAGACTGTAAGTGTAGTGATGAGATTTAATTGTAACTTTTTTTTTAAATGAGATAAATTTAGTATTTTACTGATGATTTTTTAAAATAAAAAAAAAATCTGATTTAAATTAAAAAATCCGAATTTTTTGATTTTTTTAAAAAAAAAAATCATTGATTTTTTTATCCATCCTGCTGTCCAGAAACCTACAACCTCTTAATTTATATAATTGTCTTAATTTGAAATTACATAAATATATTATTTCTTTAAAAAGTTAGTTCTTTTCACTTGTTGATTCTTGATGCCAGCTTTATACCCATGACTTCCCTCTATGTCCATGTCCATTTGTTGCCTCTTGTCTTATAGTTGGAGTGTAAGTGCTGTGGGGCAGAGACTGTCTTTTTTTTTAATTTGCTGTTTGTACAGTTCTTACCACAGTGCAGTTCTAGGCCACGACTAGATTTCCTGGGTGCTATGGTAATACAAATAATAAATGCTTATGTATATTTCCATGGTTTAAAAACTGTTTCTGAAGGTGTAAGAATTTCAAGCTGATTTTTCCTCTGTACTGTCCCTTCTTTTTAGGAATAGTTTTTGTTATTGTCCCTTCACTTTGGGATTAAATCTTTAGATTTACTATTTTTGGGGATCCTAGACCCAAACAGGCAAGAGTTTTTAAAAATTGCATATGCTAAGTAAATTAGACTCATAGAAAAGAATATTCGTCTCCAGCGGTCTAACATGCTATGAAAAATAGTTTCCAAATATTTACTAAGGGCTATAGGAATGGATGGTGCTTCATAGGCAAATAATACTATATGGTCCCTGTCCCGAGGAGCTTTCAGACTAAATTTGACAGATGATGATAATGGCTGAATGATATGAAGTTAAAGGGTGGAACTTATAATATGGTTAACAGATTACTTTAGGAATTAAACTGTCAAAAAGTAATATTTTTAGTAGTAAAAAGGCAATACTATTTTTAGTAGTAAATAAAGAAAATTACTTAGGATTAATTATGGTTTAGTCACAAATCCTGTGTGCATAGTTGCACTGCTGTAGGAGCACACAGGAACTCAGAGCCATAATTTGTACCCTTGTCTCTCCTTTTCTCCTCCTCCATCCCACCACTTTGCTCCACAGGGGAAGTAACCTGTGCCAGCCCTATACCTGGCACAGGTTATCTCTCTCTTCATGCCAGCTTAGCTGTGCTGGCCACTACATTAGGAAGATGGAGTCAATGTCCTGCCCCTTCATGCCCACTCTTATTTATGTTGGATGGGAGTAGGGACCCCATGAGTCTGTTGTCCCCTCTGTTTATACCAGCAATGGGCACTACACACCAGCGAGTTAGTGGGTGCGTTATCTCTCTTGTATTTACATGTACAGGGAGCCACAATTTTACGTTTTTATTATATTTATTTAGTGATTAATATTGTTTGTGGGGAACAATGCTTTTATCAAAACCAAGTAAAAAGTTAGCCTTTTTTCCTATAGTGTGATATCTCCTAATTAGGTAAACTAAGTACTTTGTTCTCAGTAACAAGTGTGC
Source organism: Mesoclemmys tuberculata (assembly GCA_007922155.1). Taxonomy (NCBI): domain Eukaryota; kingdom Metazoa; phylum Chordata; order Testudines; family Chelidae; genus Mesoclemmys; species Mesoclemmys tuberculata. Next base: position 15,952,300 of record ML675650.1, read on the forward strand.
ATTTAAGAGGAAGCTTCCGAAGTTCAAGTGTTGATTAGGTGCACTGCCTACTTAAGTTTTGAGAGAATTTCATTCTATAAGGAATGAAGATAAATGATGTTCCCATCACGGAAAATATTTTTAAGGAAACCAAACTTGAGCATGCTCAAATTTCATAAATTCAAAAGAGTAAAGTTAAATGCTGTCACACTTCCTGCATGATAAATATTGCATAATGTATAGGATTCTCTCTTGACCTCTGTTCAGTCCATTTAGTAGGGTATTTGCTTACTTAGAGCTGTACTCAGAGCTGTAATGTTGCTGTTCTACTTTCCTGTGCTGCTTTGTGACTGACTTTACTGTCAAGCATCGGGTGACCTGTGAGTGGTGTTTCCATTTGGTGTGATAGAATTGCTGCTAGGATATTACCAGCAACAAGACTGTCGTGAAACAGTGCAGTGATCTTCACAGAACTATTTTCTGACAACCTCTTCCAAAAAATAGATATTTTATGTCTATACTGTCACTTTAATGCAACCATCCCATTTTACAACTGAGTTTAACTATCCACACCCCCAAAACAAAATGCATCTAAACACTCTATTTTAAAACTTAAGACTGGTACTTTAATGTTTCAGATACCTGTATGTTTTTGTAACTAGGAGACTTCTCTAGCTCTCTGTTTTTGTTGTAATAGGATGCAACTGGAAGCTTTGTATTGCCCTTCCGTCAAGTAATGTATGCTCCATATCCTACTACACACATAGATGTGGATGTCAACACAGTGAAGCAAATGCCTCCTTGCCATGAACATATCTATAACCAACGTCGATACATGAGGTCTGAGCTGACAGCATTTTGGAGAGCCAATTCAGATGAAGAGATGGCTCAGGATATCACTATCCATACAGATGAAAGCTTCACTCCTGATTTGTACGTACTATCCTTATACTTTCAAAATTATACTGCTGAGGACAGTACTTTGCACTTTGTCTGACCGTTTCTAATAAAATACAGTTCTGTTTTATTCAGTAACTGCTTTCCTTAATCAGGATAAACAGTCTGGTTCTTTGTCTGTTTTCTCCTTGAGGAATGGTTAAAAACACTACAGAGGTAGTAGGTTCAAAATACTACAGAGGTAGTACTTTAAGTATTGCTCAGTTTTTCATTAGCATTCCATCTCAGTGAAACTCCTGATAACATCCCATTGAGTCTGATATGGTTGAATAATATTAAATAAGGATGTGTTTATAACCAAGTATATTTATAGATGACATTGGCTTACCTGATTTTTGTTAAACGCATCTGGGTTGAAAAAGTTTGGTTTCATATTCCAATGTACCTTTTTAAAATATCGCCGTACACATAATTCACTGAAACTGACTTTTTAAAAAAATTATTTGTTTGAATTCTACCAGATCCATAACTATAATGCTATTATCAGGCAGTAATATAATATATTTAGTGCCTCCTTATCACTTGCTTTCTTTGTTGTCTCTTCACAGGAATGTTTTTCAAGATATCCTGCATCGTGATACTTTAGTAAAAGCCTTCCTGGATCAGGTAACAGCTGTTCTTTCAAAATGAGGAAAAGATGAGCAATTATATACTCTTGTGTAGCAAATATTTTACACAAATAGATCCTTCCCAGTATTATTTGAAAACACAATAATAGTAGTACTAGATAGAGTCCTCTGAACATGTGAAGAAGTGTAATGACCTGCTAATTGCAGGCTCTATAAAACAGTTGTCATTCTATGACATTAATAATCAAAAAGTAATACCGAGTTATGTACAGTGCCAACACAACATTCTTGTTGATGTTGTGATCCCTTCCTGAAAAGTACTTTACTAGTGGCACTGTATCCAAGAATGACTACAATGACTTTTTTGGGGTGGAAGTGTGGTGGGGAGTAGAATAGCAAATACACTCAGCCTAGGATGGTACCTCTCAGCATGGAGTTGTTATCCAGCCAGGTATAGGATTAGAAATTGGTCTCAGTTTAAAATGTCTGACTGTTTAATAGAGACAAGGTGGGACCAACATGTCAACAACAACACACATGTGACTATGTAATACAAATAGATGGCCTTTAAATACTGCAAATTTAATTAGCAGTACTAATGTAACCCTGAAAATACTAGATGATATTTGTGGAAAAACAAGGTACACTTCCTATTGCTATATAGCACTGTTTGAAATCTCAGCATTGAATAATCACTCAAGTATGATCCATTTCAAGTAATGTAAAGAGTACAAAAACATGATTTGTCTTAATGGGATTGCAGAACAGCTTAATTTATCACATCTGTTCAAGTAAAGAATCTAACATTTCTCATGATAATACACTTGCTTGAGCACAATTAGGAACTGTTACATATGTGTTAGTTCACAATTCTAGTTTTCCACATTCCTGGAACAAACTTGAGTTGCAAGGGTCTTGCATGAAATTTAGTTAGTTTTCTGCTGTAATTTTAACAGGTCTTTCATTTAAAACCTGGCTCATCTCTGAGGAGTATTTTCCTTGCCCAGTTTCTGCTAGTCCTTCACAGAAAAGCTTTAACTCTTATAAAGTACATAGAGGATGATACGTAAGTAAATAGATAATAGAAGGGAGTGGGTGCGAAATTCTTGTTCACTAGGAAATCTTTCTCTGTTGTAACAGTTTTCCTCTTTACTCTTTTGCAGGCAGAAAGGAAAAAAGCCTTTTAAGTCTCTGCGTAGCTTAAAGATAGACCTTGATTTAACAGCAGAGGGCGATCTTAACATAATAATGGCTTTAGCTGAGAAGATCAAACCAGGTCTACATTCATTTATCTTTGGGAGACCCTTCTACACTAGTGTACAAGAACGTGATGTACTAATGACATTTTAAAGATTCTGTATGCTGCTTAAAGAAAGCTAGTAATGTAAACACCGTTTTTTTCCCTTTTTGATAAGCACAGTCCTACGCGCTAATGCAGCAACTGAAAGCAGGTCACATTACAGTCCAGCAGAAGCAGGGAGGAGGAAGCATTAATAGAAAGAAAGTCACTTCAGGTAGAGAAGCACATTTCAAAAGAGCCTTTTTTTGTTGTTTACAGTGAAAGTAAATATTGCAGTAGTTTTTATGATATTTTGGGTTTGTCGTATAAACTTTGCCACAGTTGTGGCTTAAACTGATTTAAAGGGAGGCTTTTGTATTGATTATTTTGGGAGATCACACAACTTCCATATCACTTCCCTTCAATTTTGTGTCCCTCCTTATCCCAGTGTTGTCATGGAAAACGGTACTACTTGTCTTGTCCATTATGGAGGGCACTGCCGTTTGTGAAACAGAAACTGGAAAGACAGTTTTAACTTCTTGTCTTATCCTCTTCCTTTGTGTGGCGCTACCATGAAAAGCACCTGCCCTTCTCCCCATTTCAGCTCCATCAAAAACTTTTTTGGCTACTTCATTTGAAGCATTTAAAGGGATCTTAAAAAAGAAAATGATGAAAGAGTAGGGTACAGCATCACCCTTGGAAGCAGAGTGCTGCTGTTTAGTGGATTGTAAAAGCCAAAATGATGTGTAGAATGCTGCTTTTAAAACTGGGTCATTATTTAAGCTGCTTTGTGTGTCTAAGTGCCAAACAGGATATTCTGTCTCTGATTATGTTGGACCATCATGCATTTCAGTGTTTAATGGCCCAACGTAATTGAGCTCTTTCAAGACACAAAACAGGAAAATTAGGTTTTTACACTTGGATAGCCATTGCCAACTTTTCTTTTTATAATCTGCTCCTATCTTTCTTTTTTTATGAATGAGAACAAGGGCCACATTAAAACACTAGACCACCTGTGCCTTTGTTCTTTTTGGAAATATAACACATGGAATGTAGCCAAACTTCAAGATAGTTACTTTTTTTTCATGTTACCTTTTGTCATAAATTCAGCATAACTTTATTCAGAAATCAATGTGGCTGTTAACTAATAGGAATAGCAATGTTAATGGAAAAACAAACTCCGGTTCAGTGAGATGCTGATCTCCCTCTTCCACCTCAACACACTCGCCTCTGTCCATTTCTTTTGCTTTGCGTGGAGAAGATAAAGAATAGCAAGAAGTCAGGAAACATCTTTTACCTGCTTTCACAGTCTTTCTTACTTGAATAATCTCAACTGTTGGATGTAGTTTGCAGGTTCCCCAGAGATTTTTCAAGTTTTGCTATTGAGCTGCATGGTGTATTGTACTCAGTGATTCATCTGCATTGCTTGCTGTGCTCTGTCTTCTCCCTCCTGTCCCCTCCCCCCAAAAGGCAGGAATTTACTGCTGTAAATTCAGCGTGTTAGTGTTACTCTATGATTAGAGATTCCTTGCTAAATAACTATGTTGGTAATTGGGAATCTCTAGGGAAAGCTGTAGTTACTTTACTACATAAGCCCTTGCTATAACTTTTTATATAGGATTGTTTTGCTCTGTGAATTACTCATACCCGTTTCATCAGGTGAGATATAAGACATAACACTTCAGAATAATGGATTTTTCTAAAATATCCAATTTTCTGACCTAAAAAGGGACACTGTCAAATAGCTAATGTCCATAATATTCAAAATTTGATTGTCATTTTCTTATGGGAAAATGTATATTACAATTGAAATATTCAAGACTTGACCTTTTTTTTTTTAAAAGTAAGATATGCCATTGTGTAGTTATAACACACATTTAGTTACTATGATTGCACATGAAAATAAGCACATTACACGTGTGAATGATCATAACTTGCTGTGTACATGCAGTTACCTTATTACATGCATAATTACTCTCACAAACTAAAGTTTGTGCCAATCTTTAAAAAAAAAAAAAAGTATAATACACTTTTGTTGGATCCCTGCAAAATGTCTTGTGCTCTTGGGCTCCATTCTGCTAGCTTCTTATCAGGAAAACTATTATTAGAATTATGCTGACTTAACCCAATGATACAGAGATTACTTGTGATTTGTCACCATTTTTCTGTGCACATTTTTAATCAGGTTTGCCTTTTAGAAAAGGACATAATTCATAAGATTTTTTACTGCTAGGCTTCTAAGATGACATTAAGAACTAAAAGTAGATGACATTACATTTCTGAAATGGAAGTAAGGTGCTAAAGTTCAATTGACTTTAGACAGTGCTGGAATTTAATGATTGTAGCATGGTAAAGCTTTGAAAACTTAATACTGACACTACTAACAGCGAAGCTCTATGCTTACTGAAAACATTTTCACTTTGAAACAAGAATGCTGGAAACTTGTTCAGATGCTGGTTTTGTTGCACTATTGTCATGGATGCAGACTGTACAATGAAATAAATTATTAATGTGTTTGCATGCTGTGTTGTAAAATTTATTGTGCAGAACAAGGAAGGCCTTTTAGTAAAACCCATGTGGAATTTTATTTGTCCTTCTGGAGCTTCTGCTGAAGAACTAATAATTCTATGTTTTGAGATGGAGTGAATTATGTGACCATTTGCCCTTTTTAAAATGGGGGAAAAACCCTTTTTCACCAAAGGAAAATATTATTTTTAGTCTTCCAAAGGCAGGGTCTTAGGTTGGGATGGTAAACTTTCAACTTGGGTTATATATATATAAACTTGGGTTATATATTTTAGGGAATGCTGGCAGCTCAGTCATATCCCTGGTTAGAAACTATCACACCCTTCTACAAGGTTCGGTAGACTTTTTATCTGTTGACCTACTTCTCATGGATTCAAGAGAATTGGAACAGTTCTTGCTTATTTTTATGGGCAGCGGGTGGTTAAGAGAATGGCATTAAGTCCTGATTTCGCCCCCTCTTCTCTCCCCCCCCTCCAACTGACAACTGCTTCTTTTGGGACTTTCTCTCTTCTCACCCTGCATGCATTAAGACTTGACAGCAAGGCACCCCATGTTTTGATGTTACAAAAAGTTGCATTCTCCATCACATGTTTACCTAAGATGGCTACTGCTAGGGAGGGCATCACAGTGACTCTCCAGTCCTATATGTGTATGTGCGCTCTTACCAATCTTGTTCCTGTCCCCAACTCACCAGCAGAGTATGCCACTATGGTTAAAGCACAACACTCCCTGGTTTGAGGAGTGGTGTGGATGCCACATATTTCATTTCCAGCCCATGGAATATAATATTTTTAAGAGGAATTCAAGCTTAAGACCAAGAATGAAAGCATAGTTCAAATACTTATCCAATGTTTGGGTTGTTCCTTATATTGAGAGAGGTCCCTCGCTTTAATGCCTAATAATTTATGTCAATATTGGTTGCCCTTTGTCCTGTATTTCAGCATTACACATTCTAAAGAGTAGACAATGGATAGTGATTTTTGTACTACAAAGAGAACATTATAGAGCACTCCGTAGGCTTTGTCCTATATTTTTGTCATGCAGTTGTTCTTTATTTCCTACAAGTGTAGTAGGCCACTGACATGGGCAAACAACTTCTTAAAGAGTAAGAGTATGGATGAAGGAATGTATACGTTTCAGTCCACATATTTGTCCTAAAAGGTATTAAGGGCATTAGCCTATTCATTTGCTGAACTGTTTTTGAAAAGTCACATAGATGTGGAGGAGGTATTAGAAATAGAAGATTTGTTCAGTTTCCTTGAATCTTCAGAAGTGGGTAAAAATGAAAAGCAGAATGGTTGGCAATTACCACTGAGTAAACCTGGCTTTGATCCCTGTTAATATGATGGAACTACCCTAGAAAGAGAGTTTCTAAACACCTAAATGAAAAAAATTACTGCTAAGCAGAAGGAGTTTAAAGAGTGCCAAATTTCTGTTCTAAGGAAACAGGAGGAGGGTCTAGCGCAGGGGACGGCAACCCGCGGCTCCGGAGCCGCATGCGGCTCTTCAGCCGCGGTAAGCTGTTTTGCGGCTCCAGACTATTTTTCTTTAGTCAGTGGAAGAGGGGGCAAAATGGCTCTTTTGATAGTAAAGGTTGCCGACCCCTGGTCTAGCGGTATATCACAGCTTCTGCTGCCAGCTCCCATCTTATGTACCATCTTCATTATTGATCAAGATGGCAGGATAAACTTCAACACAAATTTGCAGATACACTGAATTAAGAAAGGTTGTAAATATCTACCAGGATAGGCGGAGCAATAACATGAAGGAACCTAGAGGCATTAGCAATCTGGGTAGACAATAACATCTAGGAAAAATGGAGTTCAAATTAATAGAGTTGGAAGACTTACATATTCAACAGGACAAAAATCTGCAAAGCAGCAATGCGAAAAATTGCTGAAGTATTAATACTGGACTGCAAATTAGACATGACTCATGGTTGAAATATAGCAACATCGTAAGGGCACGGCACTTTGGGGGGCTACATAAGCATTGTCATGACAGCATGAAGATGTAATAGTCTCTGTATAGCCTGGTCTTATCCCATCAGTTTCTAGGCATTTTCCTACCTGGATAATGTTTAGTAATTGAAAAAATATAAAAGGGGGACCAAAAATAATTATAGGCCCTAGAAGGATTAATTTATGGAGTAAGATAAACTATACATCTTGGTTAGGCTGAAAAGAGTGGGAGGGCATTAAATTACAGATAGCTGCATGAACAAGGGCGGTAATGTTTCACATGTGGAGCATAGGGATATAACTAGACATAACTGGATGAAATTTGGAAAGAGTCCTTAAGATGAATAAATGTCAGGAAAACTATCTTGATAGATTTATAAGGCTATGACATGATCTGAAAGAGAAGTGGTAGAAACATCATCACTTGGCACATACAAAACTAGACTGACTAAAATGTTAGAAAATGTACAATAGACAAAACTCCATCAGCTGGACTTTAATTCTGTGCCAGCTTCATTTACATTTGAAAATTTGAGGTTTTATTTTTTAATTACAGTAGAACCTCAGAATTACAGACACCTTGTGAATGAAAATAGTTTGTAACGGAACAAAACGTTATGGTTGTTTTTTCAAAAGTTTGCAATTGCACTTTGTTGTAATACAACTTTGAAACTTTACTATGCAGAAGCAAAATGCTGCTTCTAACCATCTTAATTTAAAAGAAACAAGCACAGAAACAATTGCCTTACCTCAGGGGTCTCAGACTCGCGGCCCGCGGGCCAACTGCGGCCCGCGGGCTTGTGTCATGCGGCCCGCAGTCCGAATCCGGCTGCAGGCTTGTGCCGGCATTTTTTTTTGAGCGGAGCTCCGGGAAGCTGTGGCCGTCTTAAAAAGGAAATGGCCGCCGAATGTGGGCCCCACAGAGAGATTTGACGGCGGACAGTGGAGCCTGCAAGTCCCTGTGAGAGCCTCTCTCTCCTACTGTGCCGCCGAATTTTACCCTGCGTGGAGATTTTTTCGGCGGAGAGTAGAGCATGAAAGGTACAGTAGAGTAGTGTGTGTCATGTGCGGCCCCCCTGAACTCCACTCAATGTAAATGCGGCCCGCCACAGCAATTGAGTTTGAGATCCCTGCCTTACCTCGTCATTTTTAAAACTTTTCTCTATTTTCAGTAGTTTATGTTTAACACAGTACTGTACTTTATTTGTGGTTTTGGATTTTTGTCTTTTTGCTGCCTGCCTGTACTTCCGGTTCCAAATGAGGTATATGGTTGACTGGTCAGTTCGTAATTCTGGTGTTTGTAACTCTGAGGTTCTACTGTATGTGAAAATGAAAAATACACTTAGTAAGAAGAGTAGACCCCCTTTGTTTTAAATTAAATAAAATGTATTTTACATGGTGTCCACACTTCCAGTTGTCAGAATATTGCAAGCAACACAAAGCTGGGGATACGAAGTAGGGAGGGAGGGTTTTGGTAGCCAGGTGAGGTACAGTTGGAGTTTGGGCATATGGACATGCAATTTTAGGATTGTGGGATATGTACATTACTTGGATATGTCTGCTAAAAAGATCAATAGTAAAATAACTCTTAAAATGACATTTAAACTGTAGAGTGCGTAGTACGCTGGGGCACCAACTTGATAGTATGAATAATAACAACATTGCATCAGTTTATGCTTGATTCATATTTTTAAGCTTACCTTCACTGTCAGGGGCCCTGGAAACAGGCCTTTTAAAATACAATTTTAGATTCGGAGCACCATTCTTCAGCCCCAGGTGATTGCAACTTGTGCAGCCAAAGAATACAGAGGGGTCCTGCCAACAGGGAACAAGGTTCTGTTGTGCCCTTCTATGGCTGAATATGTTAGGTCCTGTGGGGCTGATTGAATGTCCTCAAGCGTGTTCTGCTCTTGAAAAGAGAGGAAGGAAGGAGGCAATATTGTGGCAAGTTGAATTGCAGAAACTAACAGAATCACAGTGGTATGACAGCTTGACATTGCACTGAACTGTGCTTGTCATGATGTTGCACTGACGTGATGGTGAATGCTAATGATGTGATTATGCTATCACAACATTGTCTGGACTTTGCCCTGCAATTATTTTATAGCTTCCTGTGACTCCATTTGCTGTCGACTCCTCAAAAGCTGGTGCTAATTAACAAGAGGCCATTTGTTACAGTACTGTATATTGCAGATTAGAAACCATTTTGTTCTACTGACCTACATTACATCCAGGTATCTTTTAAGCTCAAGAAGCTACATCCTGTGGTTTTCTATCTAGGAAAGTACTACAGTCATGAAAACATATCTGATTTCCCTGCAAGTATTTATATTTACAAATAATTGTTATGCTAATTGGGTTAATCTATATACAGGTAAACCCGTTTGTGTGTGTTGATCTTAGACACAGGAAAAGATAGATTAAGGTTTATAGTAACATCCTCTGATAATGCAATTTGGAAGAACAATTTTCCAAATCAGTTATTTCAATTAAAAGTCAAAGTTTACATTAAAAATATATTTTTCCTCAGACTGGTCAGGCTTTTTTTCAGTGACATTTCTCCCCAGTGTTCTCAAACCCATCTATTTGTGATATCTCAATGGGTCTCTTTGTGTCTGTGTTAACAAACATGCTATTTCACTGTCATGTGCTTAAGGAAATGTGTTTGCTTGATTAGTCTTATTGATGTGACAACATAATGATCCAGTGTATTAGTTCCAGAAAAACATTGGCTTCAAAAGCAAATCATGCTCCTTAGCAGAAAATGTCAAATTTGCAGAAATGGCTTTAAATATTTACTACAAATTGTATTCACTTATTGGCTTGCTGATTTAGAGTGCTTGTGCAGTGTGTACTTATCTTTTTTGTATGATTTCTTTAAATTGCATGAATGTTTTGGTAGACCCTGCATTACAAATTCCAGTACTCCATGTGAATTTGGTATGCTTGTCTACTGACTGTTGTGTAGTTATGTGTTTTTCAGGTCGCAGTTTTATGAAGCATGGTAGTGTAGTCTTCTTGCATTTTGTCAGAAACTGGCAAAGCTAAACATTGCTAATCCAGTTGTCGTGGTTGATTTCCTCTATGGAGAAATTGCGGGCAGCCACAAACACTAAAATAAAGAGGCATTGGAATGGTCAACTAAAGCTTTGTCCACACTGCAGTTGAGATTATGCTGGCAACAGCCATAAATGATAGAAATTAGAGCACTTTTGGGGCCAGATTCTGAGCTGGTGTAAATTAGGGTTGCATCAATGTTGTGCATAACTCTGTGCTGATTTACACCAACTGAAGATCTGACACTTCATCTTTAAAGCCAAGAATTGAACACACTTCCACAAGCTGCGGGAACTGGGATCTTTGAACACACTTGAATCATTGAAACACATTCTCAAACTAGTACTAATTACAGTCTTGCTTATTTTATCGTTGTTCCCTGCATGCTCACGTCTGTTTTTAGACTAAATTATTGAAAATGTAAAATATGTTGCCGGGAATGTATCTAGATAATTTTGAAAAAAAAATTGTGAAAATTAAGTTCAACACTATCATCCCCATTCTACAGGGACAGAGAGATTGTAACTTGCATAATGCCTCAGAAAGAGAGATGATGTGAGGGGCTGAATTAGGACTTTAGAGTCCTTTGCCTCTAGTCCCAGTCCAGTATGCAGATCCGGGGAGGAGCTGGAAGGGTCCAAGAACAGTTCAGCAACTAGTGACAAAAGATTTGTTTTATTTTATAACCATGGTGCAAAGTGGTGCTGTAATCTAGCATAGCAAAATGCTCTATCTGACTGAATAATCTTAAATACTAACTTTGCCCTTTCAGAAGCTTGTATAGAAGAAAAATTGGATGCTTTTTTTTGTTTGCAAACATTAGTCTCAAATTCAAATAGCCTTATTGGGCAGAGATTAAAAACACTTTTGTTTTAAGCCAAACAAAAAAACCCTCATAATTGGAACAAAAGTTTGTATTATTCTACTAGCAATGAAAGGTCAATTCTTTGGACTGTGAAAAGAAGGCTTTTAAATAACTTGACATGCCAGAGATTTAAATACCACTCTGTGCTCTTCTATTCGCTTTCTCTTTGTTCATAGAGAAGACCTTTCTTTGTGGACCATGCTCACTGGAAACAGTTCTGCTGCAATCCACTGGAGTTTCTTGCTGAACCAATCTAGAAATATCTAATGGGATTCAAATATTTGTAGTGCAAAGAGAATTCATAAAATGTTTTGAGAACAACTGGGGGGGGAGCAAACTGACGCAGCAAAAGGAAATTGTGTTAACTATAGTGGGTGTACAGCCACATTCAGATATAAGAAACAACAGTGTTCACTCTGCTATTGGAAACAAAGGTTTGGGGGAGGACAACCCATGAAAGGTCCCAACTTCCAGCATGGCTAGAACTGAAAATCTTTCCCACCAGAGAAGGCTGAAAGCCCCACATGTGAGGGTTAAGAACATCCTAAGAGCCCAGCCTTGTGGGAAAGGGATGGGCAGAGAGCTGCAGTAGTTTGGGGACCAGCGATGAAATCATGGGGTGCACATGTAAGTGGGAGATTGGTGCATGCATGATGACAGAGGGGGGAGGAGAAACTTGGTGGGTGCATTAAGAAGGCCAGTGTACAGTGTCTGTGGAGGGATACCTAAGGAATGATAAATGGTTGAATCTCAGAGGAAGATAACTGCAGGAAGGAAATTAGTGAATATATACATAGGTCATTGCATGTTGTTATGTGGGTGAGTGTTGGACTTGGTGAGTGCATGAATTTGATTAGAAGTGATTGTCTTATGGATGTTTTAGTCGCGGAGTATGAGCGACTGGGTGTGGATAAGCAATAGAGAAAGAGACGTGAGAGTAATGGAAGGAAGGGGAGTTTCAGTGGATAGCACAAGGGGGTGAGGAAGATAAAAGTAAAGATTGAGTGGAGGGAGACGTTCTCTGGAACGATCAAAAGAAAGAGAAGGAGGAAAATAGTCTAAATCTGGAGGGAGAATCACAAGGTATTTAGAGATCTTGGGCCTCTGATTAGAAACTGTCTTTTTATCCCTTATATGCTTTGACTTTTCAATGCTTTTTTTTTTTAAATCCAGCTGTGTGGGGGCAATGAAATAAACATTATCAAACTGATCATATTTTATGTTCCTTTTCATTTTTTCTACATCTGGTTGAGATTAAGAACATTTTCTCTGAAATTATCAGAATTTGTTTAGATGCATCTATCTTGGGTGATTGTTTTCAGTGCCAATCACAGGACTTAAGCTGTTTTTTATTTCTAGTAGAAAATTGCTTCTTCATCCACAGTATTTAAAAAGCTGGGAAGAAGTATATCATTGACAGTTCTTCTCTGCATGTACTTTAGTGTAACTAGATTTTGGTAACTATGCCGAGGCATGCAAATGCTTGTAAGCTTATATGGCCTGAGCCAAGGCTTGTTGAAGTCAGTGGAAATATGACTGTTGACTTCAATAGGGTTTGGATTGGGGCCTTAGAAAAATCAAATAAAAGGTTGGCCTATAAGGAATTACATAATTCAGCTAACTTTTCTATAAGGTTTTATTTGCCCATTTTATGGCTATAAAATTCTATAGGATAGTTCAGATAGCTTATAGAAAGGATCTTATACTCTTTTTTTATTTCTATAGGATTCTAGAATAATAAAACGCTATTAAATTTCTATTCAGACCTATGTGTTTCAATGTTTCATTTTACAGGACTTCTCTCTAAGAGCATTGTGTATTTCTGATGTATCAATATTTCATAAGTTTGGTTTCTCATTAGAAACATATTGCAGTACAAACAAGTTGAGGAGTCTTGGATCTGTCTTGCACTTGCTTGTGGGCAGGGATAGTGGAATGCTGACTGTTTCAAGTTTTTGAAGCTCCCCTATGATTGGAGAAAAATAAAAACATTATAAACAGCATTGTATTTTTGCAGCAAGAAAGCCCCATCTGGTTTATATACTGTTGAAGACAACTTTTGTGAGCTTCTGCCATGCAGAAGGTATGTTTTTTTCCTTTGCGGACACAAGAGCATAGACTTAAGTGTAAGAAAATACTTTTAGCATTTAATGTTTCCAATCTCTTTGGTACAGGAGACATAAAAGAGAATTCTTCATTTGTTTTAACTTTTCAGAACCAGGAGTGAGAAGGTGATTTCTGTCACAAGTCTGATGACAATTTCTAACATCAAAGGATTAAATGGTGGTCTGGTTTTCAAAGATGCTGAGCATCTGCAACTTCTGAGAACTTCAGTTGGAGGTGTATGTTTTCAGGACTATGACGATCTTTTACAGTCATCTGATAGTGCATTTTCTTCCTTGTCTGGATAGCTATAGTTTTGCTATGTGCTGTTAAACAGTTGCCATATTTCTCAGTGAAGGGGGCTCCTCTTTAGTCATCAAACAATGATTCCATAGATAGATAACAGTAGTGGAAATGGGTAATAAGATGCCATACTATGAGTCCGCCAATCAGTGTTATGTAATGCATCCACACATCAGAAGGCATGCTGGGAAGATGACAGAACAGCAGCACCTCAAAGTCCGATATGTTCTTCCCCAGCTGGCTGGCTGACTGACCGACCGACCGTACTGCCAAATCCAAGATCAGAAAAATCAGAAGATAAACCAATTTGAATCCAGAAGATCTACTTCCAAACTGAAATGAACAAAGATCCTGTTTGCAGTGCATATGCCTCTGTACAAATACGTATAGACAACTTAGCCCCAATTGCTATTAGTATCTCGTCCTGAAAAGAGCAGACAACTGGCAGGAAAATAAAGCTGGGCTGGGATTGGGATAGTCATATCACTATCGGTCATAGACTCATTTGGTCAGCTGAATGATTCCATATGAATCAGCCTACATCCAGTTTTGCACCGCTAGTAAATCCTTTGTTCTGTCACTTCCCTCCTCATTGTTTTTTGGCACATAACACTAATAACTTCTAAAGACATCCTGGTATTAAGGGGTGGTTGCAAAACCCTTTTGAGATGTATCCATTTTTGTTATTAATTTAGAGTAGCTGCACAAGGTAAAACATGATGTTTTGATGGCTGCAACATTGTGTCCTGAACACTGAAACAATCCCAACTGAACCTGAGTAACCGCTTTTCAGTAAAAACCGAGTCTATGCTCCAAACTCATTGGCGAAAGACGGGGGGGAGGGGGGGAAGAGAGACTAAAAAGCCCATATACCTCCGTATTGTTCAGTCCAAATTAGGACAATATTTAAGTCATAATGTAACAATTTATTTGAGCTGGCAGTGAGATTTGAACTCTAGACTTCACCACCAAAAAGCATAAGTCTCTAGCTCTTAATTATAAGATTACTTCTTCAAGTGCTTGCTCATGCCAATTCCAAGTAGGTGTGTGCACAGTTGCTGAAAGCCCCCAGAGTTGCACTTTAATGGCACTGTATATAGGGCCCTGCTGACCCACCTCTTCAATTCCTTTTGACCTCCTCTGATGTTCACTGCTCAGCAAGTGTCTTCCTAGTGGCTGTTTGAACTGATACCTTTAAATAGTCAAATTGTTTGTTAGTTTGTAGTTTATAGTTTAGTTAGATAGGACCCTGTTTATCAGGGTCAGCTCCCCTTCTCTGTGGCCAGGACATGCCTCATTCCCCCAGCTATAAACCGTGTGGAGCTTACAAAAAACCCATGCTCAGGAACAGTCCCCATATCACTTGTCTAAAGGTGATATGGGGACCCTCTTGTCCTGGGGAGACCCATCAGAGGGATCACTCTACATGGGATTCCACTCTAGGACAAAGGAGGAGAGGAGTCAAAGATTGAAGTTCATCCTAATGGAGGCTGCTCTCTGACCACACTCAGTGTGAAGCCGACACCTAGTACATCCGCTTCAGTGTGGAGGGCACCGGCATCCATAAGAGAGACTGTGCCAAGGAAGAACTCTGTCTAGAGACCCTTGCCACCATCACATGTCACTGGCACCAAGGGACATCTCATGGACAAAGCACCACTCACAATGCCCTGTACTACGTAAGAAGTGGAGAAAGATGGACAAGGGGTGTTTGCCGATACCCAAAACAGGTTGTAAGGGTTCAAGCATTAGGCCACTCAAGTGCCATACCCTCACCCATGATACTGTTGACTCCAGCCCTAGGAAGGGGTCTGTCAAGTTTGGTGCCTTTGGACTGCCCATGCAGGGAGACTCACAAGGAGGACCTACGGCTCCCTTCCATGCCAGAGACTTTTGAAGTGGCCAGGAAGCAGATAGAGAACAAAGCACCACCATCCCCTCCCAGGCATGCGCGTGCTCCGGACACCAGACCACTGGGGCCAAAAAGGCACCCAGTGCCATCCAGTGGAAAGCTGGCTGTGATGCTGCGGTTGCCATCTCCCTAGCACCAGTCTCCAGCACCGTCAGGAACCTCATCGCTCTGTGGTCCCTGCAAAGTGAGTTGTCATACTCCTGCTCCTCTAAAAGAACCCGGCACTGGGCAGATCGATGGCACCAGAGGATTGAGGCTGGGCAGCCTTGGCCTTTGCAGTGACAAATGCCAGCTCAATGGCCTCTTTGGACCCCTTCAATGTTCTACCAGGCTCAGAGATCGCAATCTGGACGGTCGCTATATCTCACCTCTGGGAGCAGGCATCATCTCAGTTGGGTGACGTGCTATTGAATGGTACTGGAACCACCACGAAATATGATGCGGAGCTTGGCACTGAGCACAATGTTGACCCCAGCACCGAGTTTGAGGAGCCAGTGCCATGGGACCTTCACGGAGCAGGAGGTCAAGAGAGTTCTCTGGTCAGAACATCATTTTCTTTGTTCCCAGATGAAGCAGTAGTGGCATCAATTGCAGGGCGCAGAATTCGGGGCTCCAGATTGAGGAGCTCTCTGACAACGCAGACCCTATGGTAGACATTCTAACCCCTGTGGGCCCATCCAGGGTAGCACTGCCACTAATAAATTCATGACACAACAAAGTCACTATGGCAGACTGCTGCTTCTCTGCCTCCAACTGCAAAGAGGGTAGAGAGAAAATATTTTGTACCCTCCAAGGACCACGAATACCTTCAGACTTATCCCCCACCAGGGTCGCTTGTAGTTGCAGCAGCCAATGAGCATGAGAGGCAAGGTCAGGAAGGCCCCATACGAGGGGCAAAGGATGCTAAAAAATTGGATCTCTTTGATAGTGAGCTATATTCTACTGGAGGGTAGACTGGAAGTAACTCCTTTGTTTTTTTTCTTTGATTTCCAAGGTTGTGAAGAGCTTTGCAAGTCTGAGTGTCACTTGACTGCAAGTAAAGAATATTACAGCTTGTGATAACCTGACCGACTTGACCTAGCAGTGAAATGTTCATGTTATTGCAAGATAGACATGTTGCTTTTGTGTCTGTTTCTGATTTGCTCTAGATTGGAAAAAATGATCATAGAGCAGGTTTGCCCAAGTCATTCCTGATGGAACAAGATAACATTTCATATAATTTATGAAAATTACTCAATGCATGTAAAAATGACATTATATAGTGACGTGCCTGAAAATATGTACTTGGAATAATGTATTTTTATGAAAAATAATACAAGCTACAGCTTGTGAAGATATGTATTCTTTTTTTATTTATCACAGCTTTAAAGATGAAGGAAATGTAGTTTCTAGGCAAGGTTCTGGAGTCTGCCTCAGTAGTCAATGGACATTGCTCTGGGGCTGATCCACCTTCTTTGCTATGTCTTTTTACTTGGAAGGTGCTTGAATGCCAATGATAAAAGCCAATATGGAAACCTAGGTAACTGTTGAATGGATAGACTTGCACTGGTCAAGACATCCCTGGTCTAGTGGCTCCACAGACAAAACAACTCAAAAGAGCTGCCTTTTTAGTACCCAGCTGGAATCCAAATGATGACAGGCACCTGTATGGGTGTCAAGACAGCTCAGGGGGGCTAGTCTTGAGCAAAGAAGGTTCTCCATTTCAACCTTCATGAATAAAAGCTGTGAGATTGACATTATGGACAATTTACAGATATAACTGGAAAATGTCACATTGTTCCATGGTGAAAACCTGTTAGTAGTAACAGAATTAAAAAAACAAACAAAAAACACACTACATAGAATATACACAAAGACAAGGAAGAATTTGCAATTGACATTGTTGCTCCTTTTCAACCCAAGCAGCTACTCAAATTTGAGGGCCCTGGGGATGTTCCAATTGGAAATAGAATTGATGGAGACTGGTATTCTTTGTTGCACTCTTCTTTGCTTACAATTGTTCTTCTCTGAATGCAGAAAAAACTCAGAACAAAAAGAATGGTTTTTTAGCTTTCTGTCCCAAGTCTCTTCAACCAACAATACCCAAAAGCTTGATCTCTAACTGTTTTTCTGATTCACTCAGTAATCGAAGGCTACAGTTTGGCATTTTTGCCTTTGCCCTCTCTCTGTTCTTGTCTGTTCTCACTTTCTGTGTGCTCACTCACATCTGCACACAACTGGTTGCAATACCCAGTAGAACTCTCCTCCCACTCACGCCTCCATACATCTGGTGCTAGTTTCTGGGCACATAGTATTAGGTCTTGTTTTAGGTATGGCCCCTTAAGTGTTTCTTACAACTATCTTGAGAGAGACATATTCACACATCAGTTTGAACAAAGTTTTAACTCTGAGTTTCACCCAGCTCAGAACAACATATGGGTGTATGGTTGGAAATATGGACATCTCTGATAGAGATAGTTGGAGACTGGTATCTGAGAATACTTAATCATTTATGACTGCTTTAACTGTGATATGTAACCTATAATTTAAATTAGCTTCTGTATCAGGTAACTGGAAGATAGCTAATGTGACACCAACTTTTTCAAAAGGCTCCAGAGGTGATCCCAGCAATTTGCAGGCCAATAAGCCTTACTTCAATACCAGGCAATTTGGTTGAAACTATAGTAAAGAGCAGAATAATCAGACACATAGATTAATATAATTTGTTGGGGAAGAGTCAACATGGTTTTTGTAAAAGGAAATCATGCCTCACCAATCTACTAGAATTCTTGGAAGGGGACAACAAGCACACGGACAAGGGTGATTCAGTGGATAAAGTGTACTTAGATTTTCAGGAAGACTTTGACAAGATCCCTCACCAAAGGCTCTTAAGCAAAGTAAGCTGTCATGGGATAAGAGAGAAGGTCCTCTCATGGATCAGTAACTGATTAAAAGACAGGAAACAAAGGGTAGAAATAAATGGTCAATTTTCATATTGGAGAGGTAAATAGTGGTGTTGCTCAGGGTCTGTAGTGGGACCAGTACTGTTCAACATATTTATAAATGATCTGGAAAACGGGGTAAAGAGTGAGGTGGCAAAATTTGCAGGTGATACAAAACTACTCAAGATTAAGTCCAAAGCAGACCGCAAAGAGTTAATCAGTGGTCTCACAAAACTGGGTGACTGGACAACAAAATGGCAGATGAAATTCAGTGTTGATAAATGCAAAGTAATGCTCATTGGAAAACATAATCCCAACTCTACATATAAAGTGATGGGATCAAAAGTTAGCTATTACCACTCGAGAAAGAGATCCTGGAGTCATTGTGTACGGTTCTTTGAAAACAGCCACTCAGAGTGCAATGGCAGTCAAAGTTAATAGAATGTTGAGAATCATTAGGAAAGGGATAGATAATAAGACAGAAAATATCTTATTGCCTCTTTATAAATCCCATATCTTGAATGCTGTGGGCAGGTCCGGTTGCCCCATTTCAAAAAAAGTACATTGGAAGTGGAAAAGGTACAGAAAAGAGCAACTATAATGATTAGGGGTATGGAAAAGCTTCTATATGAGAAGAAATTAATAAAACTAGGACTTTTCAGCTTGGAAAAGAGACGAGTTTGGAGAAAGTAAAAAAAGAAGCATTTACTCCTCATAACACACAAATGACCAGCCAGTATCATTTGAAGTATGACTTGGCAATATACATCAAGGACACCATCACAGATTTTAGTGTTGTTCAACCAACAGAAGAGGATGCCACGTTTACTACAACCATCAAAGTAGGAGAGCTCCACATTACCAATGTCTTTAAAGCCTCTGGTACAAGATGGCCAAAATCAGCACTATCTACCACGCTTATTCTCATGGACTAATTATTTGCATAAGACTTATAATTAATTTACAAACCAGAACAATCAACATTCCATTCAAGTCGTTGGCATCATGGGCACAACCCAAATCCAACATTTCTGTCTAAAGACAAAAGTGGAATCACCCTCATCACGTCACATGAAGTACTACCAGCATTTCTGAATTGTCAACACAGGCCCATAATGATCTATGTAGACATAGAAATTACTGTGTTTTTTCCAAAACAGGTACCATGATGGAACTTTGCTAAAGCTGATTGGGATGTCTACAAACAGACTGAGAAAATTGTCGCAAGGATTCTGGCGAGACCAGACCACTACCAATGGTTCGTAAGGCTCCTGAAAGTAGCAGGAAAGAAGAACATTTCTAGAGGCTTTTGGAAAAAGCACACTCCCTGCTGGTCAAGAGTTATTTGAGAGTTGCAGAAGTTACTCTAGCAATACAACCAGATCAGGAGCTCTCACACTGCAAAAGCCCTGCTATACTCCCTTGACACAAGAAGATGCCAGTGCTGGCTTCACTGCATGCAAAACCTTGATTTTATGCATTAAAGCCATCGAACCTGGACACTACTGTGATGCCTTGGGACCACTAATCCTAAAAGGTATCAGCCACCAAAAATCTGGCCAAAACTCAATAGCTTCCAAACTGGTACAGAACACAAAAGAACCAATCAATGAACACACAAGAAGAGAAGTGTATCAACAACTCTACCTGTCACTTGCACCAATTCTCTGAGGAGAACTTTCCACTATCGGCATTGAGGAAGTTAAAGAAAGACTTGCTGCGATGAAAAAATGGAAGCCTACAGGCCCTGATGGTATTCCGCTATAATTTCTCCATCATTTTAGCCCCAAAGGATTCCAATGGCTAGCAGGATTGTACCCTGCTACCTTATGGACAATATAGATCATTGAAATGTCATGTGAGGCAATGGTAATTGCCATTCCCAAAGCATGGGAAGCCCACTGATGATGCGGGAAGCTATAGGCTGACTTCTCTATTATGCATGACCTATAAACTTCTTGAACATATCCTCAAAAGAATATGAGTTACTGAGTCAACTATTCCTAACAAATAGGCAGGCTTCTGGCCAAAACATAGCTGTTGTGACCAAGTTCTGGCACTCACAACTCACACAGAGGCTGGCTATCAGAAAAAATGGAAGACTGGCTCAGCATTTGTCAGCCTGTCATCTGCATATGACACTGTATGGATTAAGAACCTGATGCTGAAACTTGCAAAAATGATACCTTGCTATCAAACATTTTGCCTTCTGTGAATCATGCTGAATAATAGATGCTTAGGGTATACCTGGGTCATAAGACCAGCTCACCTCATAACATAAACAATGGGCTATCAGAAGACTCTGTACTCATGCCAACCTTTTTTAATATTTACATAAGTGACATGCCTCCAACTAAATCATAAAAATTTGGATACACAGATGATCTTGTTATGGCAATACAAGAACCAAACTTCCATGACATTGACAGAGCATTAACCGAGGACCTCTGAATTATGGAACAATATTTCCAGAAATGGAGTCTCAAACCAAACCCTGGAAAAATAATAGTAAGTGCATTCTACAATGATAATAGGAGTGCCAAAAGCACACTGAAAGTAGCTTTCTGTGGTAAAAATGTGCAAGATAATACACCCATCGTATCATGGAGTGAAACTTGACTGCACCTTTGCTTTCCATGACCTTCCTTGAGAAGGTAGCTGTAAAGACAAAAATGAGAGCTAACGTAATTCAGAAACTAGCAGGTATGTTCTGGGGTGCATTGGCATCAGTGTTGCGAACATCTGCAATGGCTCTTGTATATTCAGTGGCTGAATACTGTGCATCAGTATGGAACAGATACAGCCACATGTGACTTGTTGACACCCAGCTGAATATAGTGATGTGGTGTGTCACTGGAATCCCTAAGTTGACTCCAGCACCATGGCTACCTGTTCTGTCTAACATTGCTCCTCTGCTGAACTGCTGTGACTCTCCGCAAAGCTCAGCAAATTGAGGAAAACATATCTTCCTATTCACCAAGACCTCAACAACATTCCCACTCCCTCAATGCCTTAAGTCCCGCAGTCCTTTCTGGGAAAATTCACTACTCATCCAATCAGGCTATGATCGAGAGGAGGCTTGGAAAGCAGAATGGGCTAAACAAGACTTAAAAAATAAGCACCTTGTGCTGGACCCAACACAGAAGGTTCCTGAGTTCAACCTTTCACAAACATCTTGGTCAGCTCTGAACCGAATATGAACTACTTATGTAAATGCAGGCATTTAATGCACAAATGGAAAATCAAGGACTCCCCAGCATGGGAGTGTGGCTTCCCACGACAGACCATCAAACATATCACACCTATTGCTCAATGTATGAATATGAACAAGGCATCACTGCAATAAATTCTGCTGTTTTTGATGTAGCCATCTGGCTCGACCCGCTTCAGGTGAAATGGTAGTTGTTGCTCTACACCAGCCATACGAAAGTAGTAGTAGTAGTACCTGGAAGCCCTAGCTCTGTCGTGCGAGGCACTGTACAGACCAAGAGACAGACTCAACCCCAAACAGCTTAAAGTCACAGTACAGAACAAGAGACTGCCTAAATGGACAGGGGAGCACAAGGTAAGAGTGAGCCTAACGTTCCAGTTTCATTTCCTGACGTATGTTGTGATACTTTCCCCCCACCCAAAGAAAGAGGTTCTTGATTCTTCTCTTTCATAGATATGGAAATACCCCTTAATACCGATTATGGAAATATATATATTGTAACTGACAGACGAGATGGCTACCGGAGAGTGCTAGAAAGCCACTATATCAGCCCCAGGCTCAGCAAGTTCCTTCTCCCCTAGTAGCTGAGCAGGGGTTACGCCAGGTTAATTAACATACCTGGAGCTAATCAAGGCCCCCCTTTACCCCTAGTACTTGTTAAAAGCCTCCCCTCCAGACAAAGGGTGTGGCTAGAGTGGTGAGAGTGAGTCTAGCTACCAGAAAGTGTTTGAGCAGGCAAGACGCTGTCAGAAACCAGGAGGGTTTAGGAGAAGGAGCAGAACGCTGGCAGAAGAGAACCCTGCAGGTACAAAGACGGGAAGAGAAAAACCCTGCCTAAAGAGGGCAAAGGACCTTTCCCAGGCCTGGAGGCCTGAGGGAAAAGAACCTGCCAGAAGGGAAAGCTAGAACTGGACATTTGGTTCGGCACTACCATGCCCAGTGGGGCTGTCAGAGGTCAAGAGCCTCCCCTGGCAAGGAGACCAGGAAGGGCCTCTGTCCAAGCAGGGTCCAGACATTAAGTCAAGGGGCATGGGAAAGTAACCCAGGGAAGCTAGCAGCTTTCCCGAAGTCACAGCACTAGGCTGCTACTTGTAGGGTCTCTGGGTTGGGGCCGGGAGTCGAGGGTGGGACCGGGCCCCTTCACCAGCCATTCACTGGAGGGGCAAGAGCCCCGGCGAAGAGGCAAGGGCTTAAGAACCAGAGACAAGACTGGGACCTAGCAGGGAATGGCAATCTTAGAGAGGCTGAAGTACCCTCCCCCACAACTAGAGGATGGAAGAACACTAAGGGGTGAAGTAGTTCCTGACCTACTGCTAGAAGGAAGTGTTGGACCCACCGAGGCAGAGGAAGAGCTTTGTCACTATATATATATAATAACTGAGAGTGGATTTCTTGCCTTTGCAGGGAGCTAGCCTTGATGATCTTTCCAGAGCTATGTCCTATGCTCCTTTCTTACAAGTGGTTTTCTGAAGAGGACTCCCTTTTTTACTTGATCTTGCTAAACCATGTGCTGGAGCTCAGACAAAATGGCTATACAGAGTTTTGCACTGACATATCTAAATTGGTTTAAAAACAGATTTAAGTTAAACTGGTGCAACTTCTATGTGTAGACAAGGCCCATTCATGCTTGTGTCCATCCCCCTACAATTTGAAAAGGAAGGATATATTTTATAAAAAGATACAGGCACAAAACATCACTGAATTATGCTTTGGAATGGCTAAGCTAGCTACTATATTGTTCATATTAATCATTCACATTTGATATTTTGCCACTTGGAACACGCAGTATAATTTCTTGTGACGTTTCAGGCTGTACTTCATGTATTTCAGGGAGTTCAAAGAGTTGCAGTGCTCCTTGCTCGTTAATGAATAATTACATCACATGGAAGAATCGCAAACTTGGCTTTGTGGTTGATTCCAGTATGGCTATTTTTAGTTCAATATTATAACAATTTGAAAAAGTCATCTGACTTGGAACGAGAGAGTTCAGGGAGTCCGATTGAGAATGTCAAGTCCTATCTATGAATAATCAGGTGCGGTCTTGACATTCTTAAATCAAGTGAGAGTCACCTTGCAAACTAAGCCTCCTGGCCTAATTGTGCGAGTTAATTTCAGTGGGAGCCATGCACGTGCATCTGAATGCAGAACTGGACTTTTGTTTTGTCTTCAAATGGTTAACGTGAAAATATCCTTGCAAAAATGATAGGACTCAGTGCTTGTGTGTGTTTTTTTTGGGGGGGGGGAAAGAGAAAGAGAGGCTGATTGGACTGTTCTGGTTGTTCCTATCAATGCATTCAGTAGGATAAGGAGCACTTGCAAGGAAAATCTGCCTACCTGGAATCCGACTAATGGTGTTTCAGCAGGTGACTGTGGAAAACTGGAACAATCCTAGTTCCCGATACGCCAAGAATGAAGGGCTCGCTCCTGTATGGTGCTGAGCATCTCTGGCATTCTGCTGAACATCTTCAGCCCCCACTGAAGTAAGTGAGAATATGTAGTACCTCATAGGAATGGTCCTTAGTTTATAATGTCAGGCGTCTGCTACAGCTGCCAGGTATTCAGTGCAGCTTGGCACCTCTCACTACTACTGAGCCGGTAACTGCTTGTGTGATGTATGCTATGCATTCTTGGACTGCGGAGTAGCTTCCTCCACATGGAAGGTGGATGTGTTACATTAATGGCTGCAAGTGGCACCAGCGTCCAAGCATAATTTTTTCGGGCCCAGTACAAACTTGTAATATGAGCCCCCTCCCACACTCATACCACAATCTCTCATCCATACATAAAATCTCATGAGCCATGAAAAAAGTTTGAATTCTGAAATTACTGTTACATATTCTACATTTCTGCAAAATGTCTCTCACCCTCCCTTTGTTCTTTTTGTTTAATATAACACCCAGCTTGAGAGCCCTACAAGTTGGCTGACTATTTCGTAACTTTTTGGTCATTATAAAGGTATTCGATCTTGTCAATGTCTTGATTATTTTATTCTCATGGACCAATGTGACTACAAACATTTTATAATTAGGCCGATTAACTGTAAAGCTCTATTTTTCTGGCCTTTTTCATTGTAAAATCAAGAATTAGCCCCCCAAAGTCAATTTCTCTGTAACTGGTAGTTCTTGATCTTGATCTGATAGACTTTGTCACAGAGAGGAGCACAAATCTCTGTGTCTCAGTCTCATACTAGTTTAACAATACAAGCACACACTCTCTATTCTAGAGACGGGCCTGGGCTAGGCCAGCATGCCCAGCAGCTCACTGTTCAGAATGTTGCTTGACTGCTCAAACACTGCTTCTGATTAGCTCCAGCAAATCTCACAAGATCTGTGCTATAGATACAGAGAAATAAGTTCTTATAAATGTCCTCAGGCATGATCGACAATTTAGCCTCAATTTTTTCCTCATGGTAATGGGGATTGCAGCCTGGGCCAGGCCACTGGGCCGCAATAAAGTATACCCTTTCCCCCCCTCCATGTGGAGGCCTTGAGTGGCACATGGCACTGGAAGAAAGGTACATTTATTTCAACTCTTCTCTTCTTTTGAATGGGGGAATAGCTCAGGTTCCCCAAAAGCTGAGCTGCCCCTGGTTCTCAGTTCTCCATTCTACCATTTCAGATCTAGCTGGCTTAAACTTCCACTTTTTTTTTTGGCTGAATTTCTTGAACACAAAGGAAAGTTTTTTCAGAACATATTTTAGTTTGTTTATTTCAGTTTCTAACACATAAGTACTAGCAACGCCATCCTAAGTTCTGAGCATACCTTCCAAAGGCTGATATTGACAACAGTAATTAAAAAAATTGTATTATAATTGTTACTTTTAATCCCCTACCACCTATCCATACAATCATAATCCAATCCAGCTCCGCCAACTAATTATACTCGTAACAACTAATCCCATCCAACCCCCCATCCCTTTTTCAAATGGCAGATTTAAAAGATTAACTTTGCTGTGTGTCTGGAAGGGTAAAAAGTTCTGGGTTCTGGGTGCCAGGGGAATGAAGCATGTTTGAGAGTCAAGGCCTTTGCCACGTGCTTCTCCTCTTTTTCATAGAGTCTGCACCCAGGGCTGGATTTAGGGACAGATGATCCAGGCTGCCTGGAGTGCCCGGCTTGGAGGGGTAGGGGGCACTATGTTTCAGGTATTCTGTATGGGAAAAATCATGCATGTATGTTGTGCATCAAAGTCATTAAATGGGCTACAACGGCAATAAAAAATAAGGTATTCAAAAGTTTAACAAATGAAGGGGGGCAAACTGAAGACGCTCATTGCTTGGGGTGCCATTTGGGCTAGGGCTGGCCCTGTCTGCACCAATTTGAGTGCTTCTCCTGGTGATTAAAACAACGTAGAATTTTAAAGACCTTGAAGTCTCCCCAGAAGCCCACAGGCAACCAGTGCAGCTGTCTGAGGATCAAAGTAATGTGCTCCCAACATAAACCTCCACTTAACAAGTGGCATGCTGGATCCCATACGAACTTCAGCTTCTGAAATGCCTCAACATGTAGCCCCAGAGGGAATAAATTATAGGAGTCTGATTTTGAGGAGATGGAGACAATAAGAAGCGTGGCCAAGTCTTCATCTGAAGCAATCTGAATACACATATGCAAGATGTTTGGGGCGGGAATTGTGTCTTAATCCATTTTCTGTACAGTGCAGAGCACAGTGTTATCACTCAACAAATAACATTAAGTGCAAATGAAAATATTGTATGTGCACATTAAAGTGACTGTGTGTGTGTGTGTGTGTGTGTGTGTGTATAAAATTATGTGTTCGCACTAAATATATTCTAAATATCACTTAGATCCAAGAGATTCTGACGATTTTCTGTATGTTCTGTGCATTCAAGTTGTGTGTTAGAGAACTCCATAGAGATACGGCATGGATGAATTTGGTTCATAGTGTTTTCTGGTTGTCTAAGGGCCATTCTGCATCTGCAAAAATTATCTTCAGTAAAAATGAATTCAGGAAAAAAAAAGTTGATGCTTTTCATGAATAACATGAATTCACATAATATTTTTAAAAGTGCTGAATCTTTTTTCACTAAAACCAGTATGTGTCTGTATATGTTTTCAGGGCTTGAAACTGACTGCCATTATAACTGTCGGTTGTTTTTTTTTTTAAAGGCTCAGAATCACTATGTGCTTTGCGGACCTGCCAAACCTCCGTTGTGATGGATTGCTGTAAAATTAATCCCAGTCGTGGGATGAAGAATTTTGTCACTTGTTCCAGTAAGACATTTTTAAAATTTCACTGACCATTGTTTGTTGATAATCTCACTTATTTAAATTTGCCCATGACTGAAGGGCTCTGGCTTTTGTCAATGAGCTTTTGTGTCTTGCACATGCTGCTCAGAATAAGTGGCTGTGGTTTAAATGCCTAACAGAAATCAAACAGGCTCTCAAGGTAGCACAAATGAAAGGAAGGAGAGCTTTGCTGACTATAAATGCAATAAGGATCCAGGGCCTTTTGGCCCACAATTGGTTTGAAAAAGCTTTACAGAGACCTAGGCATTATGAGAGGAAAAAAAATTCGTTGTCATAAAGGGTGTTGTGTGCACATTACTGTCACTTCAGAGAGATGGCCTTGAGCAGTGCTTGATTTAGAGGAAATAGTAGTGTGGTGATTTCACTGTTTGCCTTCCCAACGCAGTGAAAACAAATAATATCCTAAGTCCAAATGGACAAAGGACACTGAATTCTACTCTCATTTACCTTGGTCAAGCTACTGTCAGTGTGGTTACCTGAAGTTTATGGTGGTGTAACTGAGAGCAAAATTTAGCCCAGCATGTTTGATGACAGAACCTAGATGCCCTTGTAGATATTATCCTAAACCTAAAGACTGATTACATGTTCACAGCTAGGATTTATAGGGAGCTTTTCTTAGTACAGTAACAAAAATCATTTTTTCCACACTACATAGGGAAGGAAGAATACTATTAAATCAGTCACAAACTAGCCTTTCCCTTGCAGTCACTGTGCTATTCATTTAACTGCCTCAAATGTCATTTATTATTAGTGCTCATGTTTGGAGTAGTGCCTAGAGAACCCCAGAAGGGTCTTATTCTGCTAGGTGTGTGTCTGCCCCAAAGAGTTTTCAGACAAATCCTATGAACAGATAACCAAGGTGGAGACAGTGACCAGGTGTTGAAGGGGGTAAGGTAAGATAACAGTGAAATGAGCATGAGTGAAATCGTACAATAAGCAGTTGTTACTCTATCTGCTGTAACACGTGATTTCAGTGGCATTACTTCTGATTTATGGTGGTGTAAGAGCAGAGTTGGCCCCTGGATGTTGAGTTGCTTTTCTAGATTGGATATAGTACACATTAAAACACCATTAAAATGGGCGTTCCAGTGTTGTCGACGACAACAACAAACTTGATGGGAGTATCCTAATTGTAAATTAGCATTGATGTTCCGATATCAATTCAGTTAGAGTGGTTTTTCCCTTCACTCAATTTACAGCCCAGAAACTGTCATTGAGAAAAGAATATGAACACTGGAATAAAGCCAGGCTACCCTTTGACAAGAGTGCAATGAAACGTGCTCTGATTTCATCACACACCACGGAGGGGCCACCAAAGCTCTTGTTAAATACCAGTCAGCTGATGGCAATGATTTGCTCTACAGGCAGCTGTAATTATCTGGGGAATCAATAGAGAGGAAAACTGTCTTTCTGAACCACTGAACTAGAAAATAGGGTTTTTATAGGATCATCATAATCTCTGGCCAACAACATCATGAAGACGGTAGTTCTAAGGAAACTATGGAGGGGTGGTTCAGTTATGTATATTTTATTCATATTTCTCCCATCTTCCATCTCCCTTCTGACATCCTTACTCACAGCAAATTTGTGTACAGTGAACTCTGATTGGAAACACAACCATGACCTGAGGAGCTGGTCAAGCTTCCGCTAGGGAGCATTAGGTGCTCTGGAAGGATGTGATAAGAATGACAAAGCAAGGATAAACCGCTGTCCACATTACCACCATCACAACTTGTTGTTCCCACTGTATGTAAGATAGAAATTGTCCAAATCTTAGACTCCTTTTTTAAATTAAAAAAATAAAGTAAAATCAAGACGCAAACAAGAGAGACAGATTCTGCTTCTAGTCACCCTGACAGAAATCTGGATTTAACAATGGCAGTTACTCCATTTATGTATACCAGTCTTTCACTGGTGAAACACTGTTGACTTCCTGGGAGTGACATCTAATTTACACCAGAGTGAGAAAAGAAACAGGCCCACTGGGGTAATTCTTTAGTGTGACTGAGAGCAGACTTTACTGCTGCAATGCTTATGCATAATGCTGACGGTTTAAAGATTTGATTTTTAAAAAAAAAATAAATCAGTATGCCATTAACCAAAAAAAAGTTTAGGTATTTGCTTTTGATTCCTCTGTCCCCTCCCTCCAAAAATTATAGAGTATTTAGTAATTATTATTATTTAGCCATTATTATTTTTACAGCACCTGAAAGTATGCTAGATGCTTTACAGCACAAATACCAAAATACAAAATGTAAATGTCATCTCAGGAGAGATCAGGCCCTTTCTATTTTTAATTATTTTTGTAAAATTGTCTTTTTATTAAGACTTTGTCATAATGCAGAGACGGAATGGAGTCCTAGAATGGGACTTGAGAGCTGGGTTCCATTCTCAGCTGTCACCCAGATTTCCTATGTAATCTTGGCCAAATTGCTAAATCTGGATCAGTTTCTTATTTTGTTAAATCAGAATAATAAGGCACCATTTCTCCTATCCTTTGTCTTGCCTATTTAGACTATAAGCTTTTCAGGGCAAGACAACTCTCGTGTGTTTGTACAGTGCCTACCACAGTGGGGCCCTGATCTAAGTTGAGGCCTCTAAGGATATGTCTACACTGAAAAAATAAACCCATGGCTGTGAGTCTCAGAGCCCAGGTCTACATACTTGGGCTTGTGCTACTGTGCTAAAAATAGCTATGTAGACATTCCAGCTCAGGCCACATGGGAATTTTCAGCACTGCAGCACAAGCCTGAATCTGTAGACCCAGGCTCTGAGACTTGCTATCGTGATGTGCGGTGTTTTTTTGTGGTTTTTTGTTTTGCAGTGTAGGCATACCTTAAGCACTACTGTAATCACTTAGGATACAACTCTGCCGAATGTCATTCATGTGTAAGAAAATCTCAAGGGGACTGTTTGTGAGAATAAGGACTGTTATGTTGAGTTGGGCTCTGTAGGATCTAGCCCTTACAGTGTAATAGTCTTGGGGCAAAGACTCTGCCTTACTTTGTTTGGTGCTGTACAGAGCTTAATGTTGACACTCCACAAGTAATAATGCATAACGGTCTTGATCCAGCAGCCACCGGTGATGAAAGGAAATGTAAATGCCAGTTTCACATAACCCAAATGTTATTTGTGAAAAGCATCATTGACTTCCTTGTTAAGAGTTGATTTGTGGTATCAAAGATATTAACATGGCTCTTTACTAGTCTGAACTACATAAGACGTAATCCTTAAATTGGATTGTGTTCTTGCCATAAATAACATGCTGTTGCTTTTTGTTTGTTCAGTGTTTTAGAAACACTGAAAGTTATGGTGCTCATCAGAGGTAAAGCAGGGCTTTTGGTGGCTGGCTGCTCTGAGAATTGAAGCAAGTGCTATAAATATTGTTTTATATAACTATTAAATGAAATGTAAAGGTACAGATCCAAAATTAAGCTTTCTGTACCCTCCCAAGAAAATCCCCAATAATCTCACATTGGAATGCTTGGCTGATTTCATGGGAAATTGAAGTCATCCAGATTTCTGATTGCTAGCATGGGCAGATCCAGGGCAGAGCTGCTATTACTTGTACAGCTCCATAGATGCACAGGCCGCTTTCTGTAGACAAGATGACAGTCCTGACGACCCCATCCCTGCAACAGGATCCACTGTGATATATCCCTGTGCCTGTCCCCCTGTCTTCAGCAGGACTCTGCATGGTCACATATTCAAGAGATATTGAAAAAAGATCTGGGCCTAAATTAGACTTAACTGAGCAAAGGAGGAATAAGAGTCCCCCTCCATAAAAAAGGTTTTGACTGAGTAACCTCTCCCCTCCCCATTTATCTGTAGTTGTCCCTTTGGAGGGGCTGATTGGAGGAGATTGATGGGGTCATTGTCCTGGGGTGTGGTTCACCTTTCCCTGAAAAACAATGGGGAGGGAGGGAGGGATGTGAACTGCTCTCCCCCAAAGTAGTAGTGATGGTGGGAGTTGCAGGGAAAGGCACCAATAGGAGGTAGAGGAGAGGGGCTACTAGAGACAAAACAGGAGGGCCAAAGAGTAGATTAATGGGAGATATGAAAAAGGGGGGTTACTGGGCAGAAGGGAGGAGGAAAGCCCTTTCCTTTGTGTGTGTGTGAGAGCCTTGGAACTGATAGGAGGAGCATGAAAGAATACATCCTCATAGCCCGGTCCACAGTGGTTGGTCAAAGTCTGATAGACACCAATTTTGCTACAGCAGAGGTTAAAATATGCATGAGTATAGTTCTTCTGCTCTGTAGTTTAGCCATTGTTGATGGAGGCTTCTTAGATTAGTTTGCCATATTGTCACCAACTCAAGTCAAACTGTATTGATAAAGGCACATTCCTTCCTTAGCTAATCTAATACAGTAGATATTGGACTGTGTGTGGTTATTATTCTTCAGCCAGTTGCTTATAGCAACAGAGATTAATGGGATATAATAAACAAACATAATGGTATGGCTCAAAGAGAGCTAGTTGGAAATGTCCTTTCACTCAGCAGAAGGCTAGCTGAACTCCCTAAGTGCAGTCTTTAAACTAAAACAAGCTGCATTCAGTTTTGCTTATATGAAACTAGACTTTGCCCTCTGTTCCCCAATCATATGTTTCAATCTTCAGATATTATATTCCTGGAAAAACACCCTTCTCCCTTTCCTTCACTACAGGATATGGTATCAGCGGAAGCCAGGCTTGGACCTTGATCCCAAATCCACCGAAGTCAATAGGAGTCTTTCCAATGACTTTTGTGGGCTCTGGATCATGCCCACAGTGGGTCACACTGCCTGCTGGAAATGGCTCTGTTTCAGTATAGCCCATCAGAGGTTTGGTTTCCAAGCTTTTTGCGGCATGCTTTTGCTGCCTGGGTAGACACGAGATGTGGCGTCTGGAAGAACAGTGTATGCCTAGACTTGCACCCCTAATTTAGCACCTCAGGTGATGGCGAAGGAACTGCATGACCAAGCACTACAATCCTTGTATTGTTGTTATGTCTCTTTGGTGGTGGTGGTATTGACACCATAAACCTGAGCAAGGCAGGAGGGCTTCAGTTTTTAATTTAAGGTAAAGGCTGGAAATATCAGTAGCAGAGCTCACAAAATTCTCTCTTACTGCAAACTTAACAATCCCTTCCCAAATCAGGATGCGACATTTATTGGAGACAGCTGGCGAAAAAGCAAAGTCAGAATTTCATTT
The DNA here is from genome assembly GCA_007922155.1 of Mesoclemmys tuberculata. Taxonomy (NCBI): domain Eukaryota; kingdom Metazoa; phylum Chordata; order Testudines; family Chelidae; genus Mesoclemmys; species Mesoclemmys tuberculata. Next base: position 15,984,399 of record ML675650.1, read on the forward strand.
TCAACAGAGGAATTATTTGCAGCACCATCTTGAGCAGCTCAATAAACATCTTTCCCCATTGGGAACTGAACAGTAATTGCCATCTATTCAGTGCTGCAGTGAATAACATTCCATTTTCCCATGAACTACTATTGACAAAACACCGATGAGATGCCAATCAATCATTTCCGCTCGGTATTTTAAAATGCAATTTTGAGATGGTGAGAGGAACATTCTGGACTGCATACATATATCACAGCTAACCCCATACATACAGAATGGGGAATATGATACAGCAGTCCCTGATGTAACTCCATGTAAATGAATTTAAACTGTGATCTTTGACTCTTGCCTTCCTTTGCTAAATGAGCACTTCTGTTAGCCCAGCCAGCATAGGGCATTGTTAAATCAGAGCAGGTAATATCTGCAGGTATATTCCAATCAGTAGAGAGCTATGATACATACATTCCTTCTGCCTCAGAAAGTGAGATCTTGAAGTATTGTAAGGCACTCTGAGGGAGTGTGAAGTGAAAGGAGAGATGCTCACCACAAGCAGAAATTTGTGATTACTAGCACAAGAACTAAGTGGTCATAGATTGAAGCTCAGGAGAAGAACTGTGTCCACAGTCTGAATTGTCTTGGCTCCAGTTTGATACCGAAAATAACTTCTTCTGATATCAGTTTCTTGGTATAGTTTAATGACTGTGAAGTACGAAACGGACAATTTTGTGTTCAAAGACCCCATCTGCCCGAACAAATCATCAGATAATCACATGGTTTTCAAGGTTGTTTCTATATATCAATCTAACCCGATGTGTTTCTAGATCCTTCATCATTATATCTAGGTGACAAGGGTTCTTTAGCTTGGCTTTGGATAACATGCAAGTGCTGGCCCGTGTAGGTGGTTCAATTTTTTTTTAATGATTGTTGAAAACCACTCAAGCGCATTTTTGCAATGTTGTATTTTGGGTGGGCCCATATACGGTGATTTCTGGCCTGGGTGTATCCCTATAATCCCTTAAGGCTTTGTCTCTTTTCAAATACCTGAGGAAATAATGATGTCTCAAAAAAAAACAAAAAATGCTAGTAAATCTTTAGCTTGTAACTTTTTATGTGCACAATTTCAATTTTATTGATTACTCTAATGAACTTGATCCTGTAAATTTCTGTGGGAGTTTTGCACATGGAGGGATGAGACCCTATATGGACTGGGAACCTAATAACCACAGCATGAAACCAGGTTAAAATCAGTAAAACAAGGTGCTGATTGAATCAAGGGATTGGTAATGAGATACACAGCCTCTAAGGATAAAATTTTCAACGGTGCCTAAATCAGTAGTTTAAACCAGGGCAATGTTGGTGGAGATTGGATGTTTTTACCATTAACATCTGTTTGGACACTTATAGGATAGTCTTTAATGGTCTCAGCACAGTTCCTAATGGACCAGTGTGTCAGTACTAAAATTGCAATCACCATTGGTTCTATTGATGGTTGCTTTAGTAGGGAAACCTGGTCCTCATGTCGGCAGGTAGCAAGGCCAATGGATTCCTCACATTTTCAAAAAGGGAGATAGGGCTGACTGTGGCAATTATTGAGACAGTGCCCTCATCTCCATTGCTGGGAAGAATCTTACTGAATTGTCTGCTCCCTCTTGCAGAGGAAGTACTCCCAGAGTCCCAGTGTAGCTTTAGATCATCATGAAGCACCACCAGCTAGGCAAATACAGGAAAAATGTCAAGAACACCACTAGGAGCAATATATGGCCTTTATCAATCTGATCAAAGCCTTTTACTCTGTCAACCGTGAGGCTCTGTGGAAAATCATGTCAAGGTTCAGCTGTCCAAGCAAATTTGCCACCATTGTAAGACTCCTCCATGACGAGATGACTGCTTCCATCCTGTGCAGTGGCTCTACCTCTGAGCCCTTTGCCATCCGAACTGGCGTAAAGCAAGGTTTTGTACTGGCAACCACTCTTGTCTCCATTTTCCTAGCAGCCATGATAACGTAACCTAAGACTGTCTGCCACAGGGCCTTGGCATCCAATATTGGACTGACGGCAACCTCTTCAACCTCCCTCGCCTCTGTGCCAGAACTAAAGTAACATCAGCAACAATAACCGAGCTCCAGTATCGTGCTGTAATTGTGCACTCAAATGAAGACCTACAAACAGCCCTTTATGGCTTCTCTGAAGCTTACAAAACCCTATGGCTAACCCTGAACATCAGCAAAACAAAAGTTCTCCACCAGGCTGCGCCCAGTCAATCATCAGACCTGGCAAGGAAGATCTATGTTGACGAATAGGAACTGGAAAATGTAGAACACTTTGCCTACCTTGGCAGCCATCTTTCACAAAGAGAGCAAACGTAGATGTCGAGAGTCAGTACAGAATCCACTTTGCCAGCCTTGCCTTTTGCAGAATTTCTCACCGGGTGTTCAACAACCATGACATCAGAACACCCACTAAATATTTAGTTACAAAGCAGTGGTAATCCCAACTCTCCTCTATGGCTGCAAGACTTGGCTGATCTACAGAAAATATCTGAAAAACCTGGAACACCAGCACCAGCACTTTCTCTGGAAGATCCTCGGCATAAAGTGGGAGGATCGCCGCACTAATGTCAGTGTCCTCACGGAGGCCAGCATCGTCAGTTTTGAGGCCCTGATTATCCAGAACAAGCTGAGGTGGAGGGACACTGGCTGTGCATGCCTGATGCATGCCTCCAAAACAACTACTATACACCCAATTTACCACAGGAGACAGGAAATGGGGAGGCCAGAAGAGAAGCTTTAAGGACACCCTCAAGACAAACATGAAGAGTTGTGGCATTGACATCACACACGGGGAGACAGTAGCCCATGATATGGATAACTGACAAAGACTTGTCAGAGGAGGAACAACCACTTTTGAGGAAAATTGCCTTGCCCTAATAGCAGAAAATTGCTAGAAAAGAAAGGACAGACAACTGTCATGCAGCAATCGTGGTCCAACTTTGCCTTCCAGCACCACCTGCAGTGTCTGCCAATGAGTCTGCAACTCAAGGATCGGACTCCTCAGTCACCAAAGGCCCCATATAAAATAAAACCTGTGAAAGAGATCATCCTCGACCATCGAGGGATCACCAACATCACAACAGTAGGGAAACCCAGGACTGAACAGAGGTAGCAACTGCACTTTCTCTCTCTCTCTCTTCCCTAGTAGCAGTTTCTGCCAAGTGGGGAAATGAGGTACACCAGAGGAACAGGTAGGGGTGCTTGTCTGCTTCTCTTCTGTGGATAAATAATCCATTTCCATTTCTGTGGCTCTCTAACACCTTCTATGAGTGCTAAGGGCCCAATCCTGCAAGCTGGAAGAGGGTATTTTGACCCCCTAAAAAGAGAGGCTTTTTGAAAGACGTTTTCTATATAGTATGACGTTTTCTAGGTTTTTATTTCCAACAAAATGATTGGAGGTTAAACACTTGTTTTCATTTGAGTTAGATTAAACAAGTAAGATTATAGGAATAAGCTAAACTGGTGTCACCTTTATACTGGAATAAAAGCATACACATGAGGAGATTGTTCTAGTATAGTTAAAGCAGCACAATTTGAGTGTGTAAGTGAGACTTAAGTTTGATCTCTATAAAAGGCCACTGTCAAAAGCTTTCCTGGTTAGAGGTTTTCTGCAACTTGCTAAATCTCTAATTACAGCTGCAAAAAAGTCATGTGTTTGCTACCTAAGCCACCCCCTACAGATAAGTTTCTTAGTAAGCCTCGTTAATTATTGTAAAGGTGTGCAAAACAAATCTGACCTTGCTTGGTCTGCGTTTGTTGTAACTCTAAGGTTAGGATTTTGCGGTTGGCAAAGACTGCCCTGTTTTCACTTGGATATGGGCTAAACAGGTCTGCCCAACTAAGCAGGGGGATGCTAGGTAGAAATGTTTTGAGTTTGTCCAGTGTCAAAAAGTTCTTTATTGCATGCCCCAGTGTGGGGGGAGGAAGGGGAGGCAGCAAAACTAAACGAGTTGTAAAAGAAATTTTGATAGGCTGCAACTCTAATGAAATTATTTTGGGAAGGAGAGATGCTCTTGGTCAGCAGAGAGGAATTGGGATTTTCAGCTGTGGCTGCTTGGGTTAGGAGCACAAGTACCTGGTAGCTGTGTGTGCAGAACAGCCCCTCTTGCCTTTGAGATTGCTCTGGTCTCATCTTTAGCTCATTATTTAGCTGAGGATAGTCCTGCTTTGAGCAGGGGCTTGGACTAGATGACCTCCTGAGGTCCCTTCCAACTGTCATCTTCCATGATCTTGATCAAGGGGGAATCAGTCCTGCAATAGGGACTGGGGGCATCATTTGCTGTCTGTCTGGGTGTCTGTAATCCCCACGGCTACAGTGCTGCTAATTCCGGTTCTCCAGTGACTCCGGTGACCCATAGCTGCCTTATGCAGTGTTTCTTGCCCTTTCCCTGCAGCGCCTGGCTCTGGCCCCCCGATTTGATCCTTCCCACCCACCGGCCGGGCTCGTCTTTCATCGCCTCCCTTTGACACGGCAGGGAAACTCCGGCGGCGCTCCGCTCTGCGGGGGCTGCGGCAGCGCCCGGCCGTGGCCGCCAGGGGGTGGCTGTCCCCTCTTCCCGGCCGTCCCACCCCGGCCGTCCGCAGCGCCAGGCGCAGGGCTGCGGGCCGGGGGCGTGTGTTGGTCCCGCGGCGCGGCGCGGGGGGAGCCCGGCTCTCTGCGCCGCGCGGTCCAGCTGGAGCGGCGCCGGGCTCCGTGCCCCACGCGGAGGAGGAGGCGGCGGGCAGAGCCGGCCGGGCTCCGGGCTGAAGGTAAAGCCGCTCGCGGGGCGCTGCTTTTGTCCCCCTCCTTCGCTGGCCGGGCCCGAGAGGCCAGCCTGGGGTCAGTCCGCGGCGGGACGGACGGACGGACGGACACCCCCTCCATCGCTCTGCGCTGCGTGGCTGAAGTTGTGCAAAGCGGGGCTGGTTCTTCCCGTGGCGCGCGGGGTTTGCCGGACCCGCAGAGCCCTCGACTGCCCCCCGTTCCCCGCCGGGCTCGCCGCCCGGCAGCGTGGGACGGGCTGTCCCCCCGCTGCCTTGCCTCTTGCGGCCGCAGCCCCGGCTGGGACGGGAGACGGCACCAAAGTTCAGCTGCAGGCAGCTTCTTTAATAGACCGGGTTGGGGGGCCGTGTGTGCGCTGGGGGGAGGGCGTGGGGTGTGTGTGTGTGTGTGGTTTTCCTTGTGTTTAAAAGAGGAAGGTAAATAATGTGGAGATTTCTCCTGATTTCTTTAGCCCCACCCCGTGTTTAAAGAGGTCTCTCTCCCCCCTAGGGCTCTATTCAAACTAAATCCTGATTTCGCTTGGGGTGGGGGTAGGGAGTGAAGGAAGGCTGCTTTAGCCGCTGGGCAACAACTGTCAAACATCTGGATTCGCAACCCCTCCCTTCAATGCAGCGAAAGAGCTTTTTTTTTTTAAATCGCTTTACTCGTTTCCTTTGATGTTTTTGTTTTTCTTTTTTTCTCCACCAGTCCAGGCTGAAGAAACTATTAAACAGCAAATCTTTACCCCCACCCAAGCAAGGTCCTGGTTGTCCTTTAAAGTCTCTGGCATTGGTAGGAAAAAACATACTCACCAAAACAAAACAATGAATGAGCTTTTGTTTGCCTATTGTTCGAATCACACTGCCTGGGGGCTGTGATGGAGATTGGGAGCAGAAGGTTTGAAATAGCAAAAGCAAAACAACTAATCATCCAGATCCAAGGCAGGTATAAGAGTAAATTATATGGAGGGCGATAAACTAGTGGAAAAGCATGTTTTTTTCCTGCTCCCTATATGCCATGGGAGCTTTTCTTGCAGTGTTGCTGGTAAGGGCAGATCTTTTGTGCTGGATTACTCCCTCCTTCAGCGCCTGTGGGAATTTGCTTGCTTCCCTTAAGGGAAGTGGCTGCCACTTTGCTGCCTTGAGGAGATGGCGAATCAGCTGGGCATTGTGGTTTTGACCCATGTCTTTGAAAGTAGATGAAGTTTTAAAATAAAAACCGTCAACAAGTGTGTGCATCTGACCCTGTTGTTTCAGCCATGTGCAAAAGCAAAGGGGAGTCTGTGGTTCCACTGCAGAGAAGGATTTACGGGAAGGCACAGTGGAATAAAGGAGCCAGGAGGAGGAAAACTAGTGAGCCCGATTTTTCCCCCCTCCCCTCAGTGCTTAACACTGGTTGGTGGTCTCCTCTCAGCCCTGTCTCCATAGATTGCTCTGAAATCACAAAGCGGGAGTCTCAAATGAATGAGCTCCTACTATAGCTGCTGATGCTTTTGTGCTGACACCGACTGAGGGGAAGGGAGCCCCAGAGCCAAAGCATGGGGATTTGTGACCTGTTTGTCACCCCTCCTTGGCAGCCGTCAGGCACAACTCCTTACAAATTGAAATTGCACAATCCTTACTATGCGAGCTGAGTGGACTGCTTCCGCACAGCCAACCTGCCAAGTCTTACTCATTTGGAGACAGACTCCTTCTCCAAGTGGTGTTTTAAAAGATCTTAGGAAGAATTATTTTTGCTGAGTGATAGAATGAGGGCTTTAAAGCCTTCCTTATGAATCTTAGAGTTGTTATAGTGTGGTGGGCCAGATGTACAGGTTTTTTGGAATCTGGATCAGTAGCTGAGAGATGAGTAATCAGCATTTTAACCCTGAATTCCAGGACACAAAGCAGGTCCAATCATGAGTGTTGATTACAAACGGACTGATGGCAGTTGGCCTGAAGTTAGGAAAACTTTCCTAGCCAGATAATGATTATTTATATTAAGGTAGCACCCAAGATGAGGGCTTCATTGCGTAACGCACCACGCAAACATTGATTTCTCAATTTTTTTCATAATTCACAAATGCGTCCTAAGTTGGACCTTGAATTTGAGATAATTTTACCCCCTCTTAAATGACATTTGCACAAAGGTGCTGCTGTTTCTGCTAACGACTCTGAATTAATAATTAGCTTCTATTAGCTACAGGCACAGAATTACTGAAAGACTCCTCGTGTGGCCAGTGCTGGGTGGCAAGAGAGGTAGGACAGCTGTCAGCTGCCATGCATGGATTCAGTGCCACTCTTGAGCAGCCTCTGCTGACATGGCTCCTGGGAAGATCTGTCTGCAACTCACCGCTGCCCAACCCTGGTGACCGTCTGCCTTTCCTCTGAGTGGAGCATAAAGAGTCAGCTGGTGTAGGGAAGTGTACTTGATACCTCCCTGCTCTAGCCTGGGTCATTTTAGCCCAGGATAACTAAAGCCAGCCAAGGGTAGCAATAAACAGAATGTTTCAAATGGTGCTACAGTACATCTCTAGCTTAGTCACACCTTGCTAAAGATCACTAGCATAATTATGGGGGGTGGGTGGGTAGAACTCTTCCTGCTGGTAGCAGAGACCTCTTTAATCTAACCCTCATCACAGGCATAACAAGATCCAATGGCTAAAAACTGAAATTCAGATTGGAAATAAAGTGCACATTTTTAACAGGGAGGGTAATTACCTGTTGAAGTAATTTATTTAAATGGTAGATTCTTCATCAGCTCAAAGTTTTAAAATGAGGATTGGATGGATGCCTTTCTGAAAGATTTGCTCTAGTTCAACCAGGTTATTGATTTTAATGCTGAAATCAATGAGTGAAATTCTATGGGCTGGTTAAAGCAGGAGGTCAGACTAGCTGGTCATAAGTCCCCTTCTAGCTGTAAAATCCGTGAGTCACTTCTCTAGTGTAGTTGTTTTTTTAAAGAGTAAAACATTTTATTCATTTGTTTTGTTGTGTTTACAAACAAGTGAAGGTATCCAAGTCCTAATGAGGTCTGACTGTGAAATATCAGAACAAATTAAGCAGCTATAAAGATAGTGCAAATGCTAAATACTAAGAAAGTTGCAATCTGTCTAAATGCTAATAGTGAATAATACTGATGTATAGCTTTTTTTCTTACTAAAATAGGAAGACTACCTTGTATTTTTTTGATCCAGTAACCCAGCAAAATGCACAGGAAACTGTCACCTGGAAATGTAGTCAGTTTTTGGGAAAAAATGAGTTAAGAGAAGTTTCAACTGCCCTGGAATCCCCCTGCCAATTGTTGTGGTTTTACACTCAAAATATCCTTTTTTTTAATGTCCTTTTCATATTGATAGGTGGAAAAACCCATACAAACAAAAACGGAAAAATGACTGATGGAGGAATCATTGAAATGGGCAACACACGCAGCTGTCAAATACACAAAGTAAAAAAACCCAAAACCAACTCTGAATAAACAAAGAAATATTTTTGTTTCTCTGATTCTTCAGTTATAGTAATTTTAGGTGTTACTTTTAACAGTATATGTGATATTTAAGATGAATGTGCTCCTTTAAAATAAAACTTTAAGATTTTAAACTGTGTAACCTCGAATGACAGAAAACCACACACAATCTAGTGTCTCAGGCAATTAAACTCTCTCCATAGGAATGGATAGCTGCCTATAAAGCCCCCGTGGTGGAGGAACTCTAAATTTCACAGAAGGAATCTTAACATACGTCTTGTCTACACTTTTCTTTTTGTTTTTTCCTTTTTTTTTTTTTCAACCTTAACTCGAGGTAGCCAACATGTTGGTAAAGGTTAGCGTGGACATTTCACAAACATTTGTTCCAGGACACTCTAGCATTTATGAACTCATTGTTCCCTTGAGACACCTGACGATCCATTAACTCAAGAGTAAAACCTCTTGTGTGGCTAAATCCATAGTTCCTGTGCCAATATAAACCTAAATGTTGGCTTTTGAGTCTCATTGCCAGAATGAGAGCTATATCTTGTATACAATCGCACAACAAATGCAAGTGTCACTGGAAGGGAAAACAGACTAGCAGACAGAGCTGCTTTAAATCTAACAGAAGTATTTTTCAAAACCAGTAAATCTAATCTAACCATATCGAATGGTCTGTGGTCCCAATGCTGCAGTCTATAGGTAGCCAAAGTACCCATTGACTTCATTGAGAGTTCTGCCTAAGTAAAATCGGCAGGGTTGTACCTTGTAGTTTCTACAGAGTCCTTTCCATTTTCATATTGCCTACTTTTCTGAGACAAAAATACAGATGTCTTGCATAGTCTCAGTAGAGATATGTCCAGCAGAAAGTCTAAGCACAGAGGTATAAATCCAGCATAGATCTAAATATATACATGACCTGTATATATCTTATATGGTACAATACATACAAGGAAACCTCAGGCACATAGGCTCTAGTTCAGTAAGGTTCTTAAACGCCTAATTTTAAGCATATGCATAGTCCCATGAATGGGATTGCTCATGTGCTTAAGTAATTTTGTATATAAGGCCATTGAGCTGTTTAACAGTAGTAAATAAAAGTTTTAGGTCATCATTTCAGTTGGGGAAAGGTTTTAATCTGCAATTCATTTAATACAAAACTTTCCTTTGATCTTCCTTTGCTTTTAAGATGTGGTTCCTCGTTGCTGTTCTGTCACATGTAGGCAAGCATAGTCCTGTGCTCAGGAGAAGCAACACCCATCTTAATAGTCATTATCCAGAATTAAAGGTTGAGATTTTTTCAAAGCAGTGCCGGGGAGTTAGCCACACGTTTTCCATTAAGGTGAAGGGAAAATGAGTGACAAAACTCTTGCACTGCTTTGAAAATTTCCACCAAAATGTCTTCACTCTGCACTGGTCTCAAATAATTACAGCATGTCTAAACATGACTGACAAAAGATTTTAGATTTTTTCCCCCTCCAGATTCTGTAAATCCATAGAAACTTTTAATTCTGTCCTGCTTTTAATATTCTTTCAGAACTATGCATATTTAGAGAGATTTTGTTATATAGTCATAGGGGGGAAATTGTACGTGTTGTGCCCTTTCAATATTTTAATCAATCAGTCAGTTTTAAAGAAATCCTGGTACAGTGTCAGATCTTCTTCCGTGACATAGCTGAGATCTTGGTAACCCATAGCGGAACTCTTGGAAGGTGTATTAGCCTCCTGACTCATGCACGTGTGCCCCTTAGATGTCTTTTTTTAATTAATGAAGTAATCTCTATTTTTTTTTTTAAAAGAACAAAGTCAGTGTAATGATAAAATGCAACAATAAATAACTAAAGGCCATAAAACAATTGGTAGACCCACTGAAATGGCCATAAAACATTTTCCCAGCCCAGGGAATAAATACAAGAGTGCTCTTTAAAAATTGTCCACCTGTTTTTAGTGTAAATATAATAAAAAAATACGAAACTTGCAAGAAATATCATGATAATCAAGTTGTCAGTCCATCTCTCCTTGTCTTGATGCAGAACTTCTAAGCCTGGATGGAGTTTGTTAAATGCCTTTTGTGGACTCCATTGTTGCTCTTCCATGACTCTAAATTTATTTATTCTGCATGAGACATTTGTATTAAACGTAGTCTGGGGATTGTGGTTTTCTCATCTTTTCATGCCTTTGAGGTTTCTGATTGCTCTCATTTTCTGTTTAATGAGTTAATTGTCTGGCACATTTACCACTTTCTTTGCCCCTCTTACAAAGTATCATATTTAAGCAATATACTGTGGACAGATAATAGACACTATTTTATAACAGATTAAACTGATCCCACACGTCCCATCCTCTCTTTCTCTTCCTAGGACTCTTCTTAAGCATTTTTTCCATACTGTCTGCTCCCAGATCTTCAATGATTTCTTGTTCAGAGTGGTGATTTTCTTTTGGTTTTTTTGGTCTCCCTACCCCCACTATCTTTGACCTTGCTTGCAAGTGGTAATTAAAAATACTGGATTAATGCTTCCTTCCCTCTTTTGCACACTCACCTTCATCTGTAGAGGTTAATGGTGAAATTCCTTTGACTTGAGCAGGGGTACTAAAAATTTCTGGGCTGCCTAGTTATGCTGAAACTGAGAGAAATCGGCAATTCAGAGCCCATGACTCAGTCAACTACTTTGAGTTGAAAGCAATGAGTGTTCTGGGTGCACAAGAAAGGCTGGATTAGAACCTTATGCCTAAGACTGTCTTAACTTGGCCATCTGCATGGCTTTCTCTTTCTAATGTAGCAGTTTTTTTAAAGTTATCTGGCTGAACTGTTCTTTTTCAAACTTGTCTGTTTTGTGGGTTTTTGTTTTTTTTTACACTGAACATATTAAATGTTTTGGATCAGGTCTGTGTTTCTTGGTACAGAAAAACACTGAACAGACGTTACCAAAACTTTAATAAAACAGAAATAGTTAACAGGATTTAATTTTACATCTTAGAGGCATCTTTTTGGTTAGGCTACATGGAGTTTGGTTACCAGCTAATTTTCAGGTGTTAACTACAGGGGAGCATTCTGGGATGTTTTTTGACTGAATGCAGTTGAAATGGGGTGGGAGGGCCAGGGGAAAAATTGAATGTTTAATTGACTGTCAAGTCTGTTTCCTAGTAGTGCATCCCAAGATTTAGGTGTGTGCTGAATTTAGTGCAAACAAAATACATGTACTATGAGTTTGTTCATGCCCAGAAATGTACATGTGCCGCTCCTGTTGATTTCAGTTGGAAATACATACAAGCACGAGCAGGCATGTTAGGATCCTATGGGATTCAAGTGAAATTCTTCTTGTTGAAATATGGGCATTTTTAAAAACAAAATTATTCATGAAAAGTTGGCAACATTTTTCATTTTGGGGGACAAAAAAATAGTGAAATATTTTAATAGAAATTTTTATCAAAAATATTACCTAAGCATTTACTGAAAATCAGGTTTTTAATAAACAAACTTTCAACAATCCATTTTGTTAGCATTTTCAGTAAAAAAGGAAAAAAAGTAATCCCCCGCCCCCTCCCCCACCCAAGATTTCAGCCAGCCTTAGTATTGTTTCTTCTCTAAGAAGTGACAGGAAAATAAAAATATTTTACATGTTGATTATCTAATTCTCCCATATTGGGCATCTATGAGAGCTCACTGGGATATGCTGTTTTGTTTTTTTTCCCCCCATGAAAACTTGTGATAGAAACGAAAATATTTGCTGCACGTGTCTGAAAACCAAAAATTTGTCTTTCAACAACAACAACAAAAGTAGTTTTTGGAAAATGGAATTGTTTTTAAAGAATTTTAATGAAAAAAATGATTCAATGAAAAAATTCTGACCAGCTGTACCACTGATTATTGTGATTGTACGTCATATTAGAGTGAGCTTGTGCAAAAAGACACAATAAAATTACAGGAGAGAGTAAGCTTCTGGGCCAGATTTCAATCCATGTAAGTTGGTGCAGCTCTGCCAGATCACACCAGCTGAGAACCTGTCCTCCGATAATTTGGTTTTGATAGGTCAGTGTCTCAAGTTTGGTACTTTATGGAATGTAATGGCAGGGTTTGGTTTGTAACATGCCTTGAGTTACTGTCCCTCCTTTCATTCCTGTGCACTGGAAAGTTGAGCAGGGACAGCAGAGCTGCTTGACAGGATGGCGTGTGAGCATGAGTTTCAGGAGGTTCTTGTGACATCCTTTAGCCTCTCAGCAGACCCAGTTTGTATTTGAACTTCTGTCTCAGAAGGGAGTTTTCAACAATTGGTTTGCAGCTTCACTAACACTCGCAGTAGCACTTACTTAAACCTTTAGATACCTAGGAGAAAATAAGGGGAATAATTTCTTGGCTGTTCAGTCTGATTTTGGACACTAATGCTCAAAGTTAATTCTTTCTTTGTTATACAAAGAAGTGCTGAATACCAGACACAAACACAGTAGAGCAGAGCTTGGTACACTGTTTTTTCTTGGCTAGCCTCTTCCCATGTGGCCTTCTGTGTGTTACTCTGGTATAACTTCCACTGATCTCAATCGAAATCTGTCTGAGTATGGAGTAGTTTGATTGGCTTACAATACTTTGTTATAGTCAACATACGGTTCAGTGATTAACACAGGTTTCCAGATCTATTGATTTCAAAGCATGCCATGGCTCATGGCAGATGAGAGTATTATTTATAATTTTGTCCTTGGAACTAGTTTTTAGGTAATTGTATCTAATAAATCAATATCAACATGAGGTATGTGCCTATCCCTCAAAGATCAGGACTATTTAAGAGATGTTCCTTCACTTCTGTATTTCCCAGTACATCTTGTCTTTCTCTGTGTCTGTCTTTTAGCAGGTTATATGCACTTTGGGGCAGGAACTGGACATTTTTAGTGTATTGTACAGCACTGAGCACATTGGCAGAGCTTATATAAACAAGAATAGTAGTGTGAACAGATGAATCTTGACCTGTATAGTGCAAAAGAGGCATTAATACCTCTTAACACATTGCTAGTTAACAAATATTAAGATTTAAAATTTGGGGGATATTTAAAAAAGCCAAAAAAGCTGTAGTGTCTGTCTCTACACTGATAAATCTGGTAGCAGATTTTAGTATAGTATGCCACATGGCAAAATGTTGTAATAGCTCTTCAGTACTGACATTGCTGTTAACCTTTCCCAGTGTCTGCATTTGTTTCACATTGGATGCATATATTTAGAAGTGTGTCTATATGTAATTTATTTTGTAGTAGGCATGGCTTTCTGCGTCTGATACTGTACATGTGTCTACATGTACTAAATAAGTCTTTCCATAAATTGTATGTGTGTGAAGACAGCTGCACCTGATTTCTCCAAACATGATTTCATGTTGCAGACTTGGCTCAAGGAAACAGTTAGATAGCCTGTCTCTCGTAAAGATCTAATTGTGAATGGCTATACACTTTAAAGTGTTCATTATCGTTTATATTTATGCACAAAAATACAATCACTAATATTTTCCATTTAATACAGTGGTTCTCAACCTTTCTAATGCCGTGACCCCGCAATACAGTTCCTCATATTGCGGTGACCCCAAACCAAAAAATAATTTTGGTGGCTACTTCAAAACTGTAATTTTGCTACAGTTATGATTCGGAATGTAAATACCTGATATGCATTATGTATTCTCATTGCTACAAATCAAACATAATTTAAACATAGTGATTAATCACAAAAACAATATTTAATTATATGTTGAGAAATATTTATTACTAATTCCAATAAATAACATTTCACCATGGCATAGCATAGGTTTAAATATAACAACAATTCCAAATAAATAACATTTCACCATGGCATAGCATGGGTTTAAATATAATAACAGTAATATAACAGTAAACAACAGTGCAATATTTTGCAACAGTATGCTGCCAAATTTAGTGAGATGGTTGTGGTTGCTTCTTGCTTACCAATTCACAAATTCTTGGGGCGGTCTTTGCAAGGGCACAGCGAATATCATTTTCCACAACAAGTCTACTTCGGTATTTAGACTTGATTACCAGCAAGCTGGAAAACCCTGTTTCGCAAAGATATGTTGTTGGAAAAGGAAGAAGAAGGCGCAGCATAGTCTCAGACAGAATAGGATATAACTGTAAACACTTAATCCAGAATTTTGTCAGTGGCATCGTAGAGAAATCTGTTCTCGCTGCATCATTGTTAATTAGGTCAATGAACTCTTCTTGCGCTGTCTCCAGAACATCTTCAACTTTCACTGTGAATGGACTTCTGGCAAGTGCAAATGGGGTGTCAGGTAGATTAGGAAAGTATGATGAAATTTCGTCTGCAAGCATGTGCAAGTGTTCTTTCACAGAAGTTATCATCATAATTTTTTTCTCTGGCTCAATGTCATGTTCCTCAAAGAAGACAGATAATGTAGGAAACATGTAAATTTTATTTTTATCCAATTTATTTTTCCAAAGCTGAAGTTTCATTTGGAATGATCTAATTTTTTCGGACAAATCGAGGCACGTTGCATTTGGTCCTTGCAGTGATAAATTTAAGTCATTCAAGATGACAAAGATGTCCACCAAGTAAGCTATTTTCTGCAGCTCAGTTTTATCGCTAAAAAGTGCTTCGAATTGCGGTCTTGCTTTCTGTTTAAAAAATGTTTTCAGTTCATCACGAAGCTCAAAGACACGTTTTAAAACTTTTCCTCTTGATAACCATCTGACTTCAGTGTGAAATAACAGAGCATTGTTTGGCGCATCTAGCTCGTTGCACAGTTGCCAAAACAGCCGACTGTTTAAGGCGCTCGACTTAACAAAATTGACACATGTTATGACGCTTTTCATTACTTCTTGTAAATCTTGCGGCAGTGTCTTAGTCGCTAATATTTGGCGATGTATCATACAGTGTGTTCCGATTGCTTTTGGCGATTCATTTTGTACCAAACGTTGAAATCCTGAGCGACATCCTAGCATAGCAGGAGCACCATCTGTGCAAATACCGCAAACCTTTTCCCAGGAGATGTTATGCGCTTTTAGAAAAGAACCAACTGCGTCAAAAACATCATGTGCAGTTGTTGTTGTTTCAAGCGGTTTGCAAAAAAGAAACTCATCTTTAAAGTCGCCATCATTAATATACCTCGCGTAAACCAATAACTGTGCACAGTTTGCCACGTCTGTAGATTCATCAAGCTGGATACTGAATATTGGTAGTGGTGCAGATTTAATTTCCTGGATCACCTGATCAAGAATATCGGCAGACATGTCCTCTATTCTTCTGCGGACAGTGTCGTTAGATAAGGAAATTGCATTCAATTTCTGAACATATTCATTTCCAATTATCACTCGAACTATGTCTTTTGCAGCTGGCAACAGTAAATCCTCAGCAATGGTGTGAGGTTTCATAGCTCTGGCGATTCTGAGTGCCACCAAATATGACGCTTCAACAGCTGCTACATTGTGTTTGTGGTACTGGCCACCAGTGTCAAATCGAGTCCATCAGCTTTGCTTCTAAAATAGTTGATATCCTTGCCAGCAAAGCTTGGGTGCTTGCTATCAAAATGGCGTTTTAGTTTGTTCGGCTTCATAGATTCAGCTGAGAGAACTTCACAACAAATAACACCCAATTTCTCAATTCCTGCTGTAATTATTGAGGTAAAACCATACTGCAAGAAATCCTCAGTATATTTTCTTTTCCTAATATTCTTGTCTACACGATCCATTGTCATGAGACGGTTTGCTAAAGAAAAAATAAAAGATGGTCGCGTCTAAATAGTTTGTTAAAGTTTCCTATTATTTACTATTCCCTGTGTTGTTTTCTATTACACACCTGTTACTATGACCAGGGGGCCGTATTCACATGCTTAACTAATGGATCTGTTTTTTTCCAGATTAGTGGCAAGTTTTCTATATAGAACAGTGTGAACTACATCTTATAGTGGTCTCTTATAGTATAAGACCGATGTAGTTCACACTGTGTAAATGTATGGTGCTTTGTGTAAGTGTAAGCTGCTTTGTGTACTGTATAATGATTACACACAAAGCACCTTACACTTACACAGTATTGTGTGTATGGTGTGTGTACTGTTTTTACATTATTAACCTTTTTTACACCAGCAGGCTGTCTCGCAGGCTCTCTTGGCTCTCCGCCTCTTGGCTCTCCGCCTCCTAGGCTTCTGTCCTCCGGCGCTTGCTGCGTCCGCCCACTGATGACGTCAGCAAGCGCCGGACACACGTAATGCGCTGCTATGGACTGTGGAGCGTTCCCCCCGCTTCTCCCGCCCCTTAGGCCCCGGACGGATGATGCAATCACGTCTGCGCATGCGCGCAGGCATTCAGTTTGGAACGCGCATCCATAACGGTGTGTGTTCCAGCTGAATAGCACTGCTACAGATGGTAGCGCGACTTCTCAGCGGCTAAAGCCATCGGAAATATGTATTTTCCGATGGCTTTAGGTGACTTCTGTGTTTTGGTCGTTCGACCCCCGCCGGGGTCGCGACCCACAGATTGAGAACCGCTGATTTAATACATTTTCACTTCCCTGTGTTTAAAATCTTTGTTTCTACATAAACCCTACTTACTATGATATGAACCATAAATGACATCACTGATCTTCCCCTCCCTTTAAGACCTTGCAAAACTGTATGGGGTAGGTGGTTATCAATATACTAGACATTAGGAGATAGTGAAGATACAGATGAGACACTGCAACTCAGTGTAGCATTGATTACAGTACAATATTACTGTGTGAGGAAGAGTGCTTTTTGATCTGGATTAGGAGTAACACTGCTATCATTTTTTTATTCATAGTAGACAGCTGCATTTTTTTTGATGAGTATAATGCACATGAGGGGACTGGATTGACCAGATTGAATGGGGAAATCCTCTGTCCTCAGCACAACAGTGGTGTGAACTTCCTCACCCTGTCCAAAATCACCACTAGCTTGCTAAATGTTGGTCACTGAACGGGCCCCTGGAAAAGTGCCATGGAATTGCTATGGTAACTTTTTTAGCCACTAGTGACCTGGATCAAATTTCAACAGGTAACCTCTAATTGTGTCTCTGTAGCCTTTTATCAATTCCCTTTCCCATCTGGTTCCTCTAGCAATATATAGCGTGTGTTCTAGTAACAATGAGAAAAGATTCATGCAAAGACGCATCTTTTCAGTATCTGTTTCAGGTTATCCCCTGGACAATCAGCCTCTGCGCAGGAATCATTACCCGTGTGCTAAAATCTATCTAATTAAGTCCTGAAATTGCGCTCTGCCATTGAAAGGGCACTGAAACAGATACAATATAATGTTGTATTCTTTCCACCCTGGCATATTGTAAAGGTCTGTGATGCATCAAGTCATGATACAAAACCAAAACCCTCTCGTCGAATTGGAAATGGCACTTTGGTCCCAAACTATTTTTCTTGGCAGTGATGGTGGGCTGGAGAATTAAAGTGTGCGGATGGTTTGGAGAACAGAATGCTACAGGAATGTGTGGGAATCAGATTTCACAGCAGAAGTACCTTAAAAGAAATCACAAAATCCTTCGGTAAAGAACAGTTTGAATTAAGCTGCAAAAGAAACTCACTGACACTCTTGGAAATGAAAAGTGACAAAGTGCAGGTTTAATTTCAGAAAGGGCCTTTTGTTTTTTCTGAAGGTTTTAAGCACGGAAAGATAGGCTGTTCTTCAGGTAGTAATGGGTTGGCTTAGTCATCTAGTTCAGCACAGTTCAAAGCTGCAGCAAATATGTTTCTTTCCTCTCCACTGAAATGTTGACACAAAGTGAGCAGTATAAAGGGTGGCAGGGTGCCCCTTCTATAATTGAGAGGGCGTTGTGGCAGAAAACACTGACCCTCATTGGCCCAAGATTATAACTAGGGCAGATTAAGTAACCAGCTGATTCAAATCTTAATGCATGGCTAGGAGCATATGGCAAGAGAGATTAGCTAAATATACTGGGCTGAATCAGTTTGTTCAGGCTATTGAAGTGAATAGGTCCGATTCTGATCTTGGTTATCTCAGTGTAAAGGCAGAGTAACTCCTGTGGAACTATGCAGACTTTACATCAGTGCAACAGAGGTCCGAATCTGGTGCAAGAGCTTTAACACTTGATGTTACAGGACTTCATTGTAAGGTTTCAGTCACAATATAGATGGCCCAGATTTGGGCTTCACTTAAAAAGGTAGAAAGCAGTTAAGGGAACAAGTGCCTTTGATATCTGGGCTTGAATTTGGCTCAATAACTGTAATGGAACTCTCAGGGTTAGATTCCCGTCTGGTGTAAATCTGCATAATTCCACTGCAATTAGTGGAACAGCTGCATCAGTTTACACCAGATGGGGATCAGCTCTTTAATCTTAAAAAACAGTTGAACATCCCATGTTAAATTTGAGCCTGATTTAACATTGTTACTACAGTTCTACCCTGACACAACCCCAATGATTTCAGTGGGATTACAATGGCATAGAACAGGAGTCACTGTGGTTAATTAGGGCCTTTATAGCTAGAGAGTTGAGCTTGATGATACTGTCTTGTGCCTGTAAATGAGAAGTAAATTCACTGAATTCAGTGAAATGTCTCATGTGTAAAACTAGTGTAAGAGGAGAATCTGTCACAGTTACGGTTATTGAACAAATACTCTCTCTTCTCCTTTAGAAAACAACCCCCCTCTCCCGCCCCAGAGGTCTGATTCTCCTCTCCTCTATTTACATCAGTTGGGGAACAGAATCAGGCCCAAAGCTTTTGTTCTAAGAGTTTATTGTGACCTCTGAGTTGATCTGGAAATTACTGTGGTATTGTCTGGGGGAGGGGGGGAAGATGACAAGATTTTAAGTGAGGAACAAACAATAAAAATAAAAATAACAATCTTTAGCTCTGTTAGGAGCTGATGAACTATTACAGTTTTTCCTTGTGGAGTGTCCATAAGTGTTTGTTTGTTTATATATATATATATATATATATATATATATATATATATATATATATATATATATATATATATATATATATATAAACCCAGCCCAAACACAAATGTAAAAAAAATATTTGTTGCAGTTACGCTGATCTGAGATCAGAGCCCTGTTGAGTCTAGGTGTTGTGTACACATCTATAAGTAAAGAGGATCTCTACCCAAAACAGCAGGTTTGTTTGAAAATTCAGAGTTGTACTTGAGATGGTGGTAACTGGTAACCCCTCACGTTTGCATTGTACACATAGAAATCTACTTTACCGGAGAGAATTGTTTGATTTGTAACACTCCTCTCTTGAAAACACAAAGAGCGAGAGAGAGGCAATGCTTCCTTACACATTTCTTCTTCAGTGATCTCTTTTCTAAAGCAAAGCATCTACACCGAGGCCAGTCTCTACACACTGACCTTTCTCTAATCTAGTGTTGGCTATACACCTGCTGTGACTGCAGATGCATGAGTACTTGCACCCAGGGACTGAGGGAAATGACTCCACTGATCAAATTAGAAACTGTGACTATGTGATCTTGTTTTGTTGTTATTTTTATGAAGTCCTGTATTAATTTCTCACTTCTGAAACAGCTCCCTGGAATTTGGCAAGTGACCCGTGCTCCAGAAAAGACCTTGTTTGCCATAAAATGAGAGAGAGAATGTGACTTTTTATAAAAGATCACACACATTAGATCAGTGTTGTTTATTTAACAACAAAGACAGGCACAAAAGGGCCTCCTTTCCTTATTATGTTTGTTTCATACTGAAGGAGGAATGCCTAATCCCCTTCTGCTGGTGCTATGGATTAGCAATCTGTGTTTTCATGTAAAATACCTTTTTACTTTAGTCACCTGTCTGTAAAATGGGCATAACAATTATTTCGTAACTGTCTCGTGGTCGGAATGTCATGAAAATCAATCAACGTTTCACTTTGATATTGTCAGACGGAAGTGTATTATAATTACGCTAGTCAGAAGACTGAAATTTGCTGAACAGGTGAGAGAAAAATCATTATTAGTCTGAGGCAATAGTGATGGCTTTAAGATCTAATATTTTATGAATTACTAGGATTACAAATAAATGCTTTATGCTATATCTTTGGACAGGTGAGAGTGCTGTTTTTTCACATGTGTTTGTAGCCTTGACCCTTAAATTCACATCATTCTCATTCTTGATTCTTTCTCTTGCTTTCGTTATGACATGAATTTAGTAGCCACAGTCTCCACAGTCAATAGAGCTAGAAACGAGTTAATACTTTCTGAAAGCTTGGAATCCCAGTTTTCACATGATGCAAAGTATTCATCTCTGAACTGGAGTGTTTTTTGAGATGGGAGCTTGGTAATCAAATGATATGATTGTAGGATCTCATTTATTGCAATCTGACTGATGGATTGGTAAAATGTTTTCAGGACTCATAAACTTCATCAAGCACTGGTTATAGACTGTTAATCAAAAATAAATGTTTTCGATCCTCAGAATGTCTTGTGCCATTCAATAGGTTGAACCCCTTGTGTTTAGTTAAGCGGTAACATTATTAATTGACTCTGAATGGAGTTATATTAATTTCCTCTCAGATGAAGGCCATTGGTTGCAATATAAAACCTGTAAAGTAATCTAAAGTATTTATAAGGCGCCTGTCTCCTTTGTATATAAGCATTGTTGAGAGTGGGGGAAATTTAGTCAAGAAAAAGGTTATAGGGATAATCAAGATTTCATCTAGAGCAGGGAGACTCTACAGAGGGGAAGTAAATCTGAATTTAAGGTCTCTATAGATGGCATAAAAAGCAGGGACAAAATACCCTCTAGATATTTGTTTGAATTAAAAAATAATTTCAATTTGACTTTATTAACAACTGTTTTTTGTTTGCTATCTGTCAACCTTCTGTTTCCCACAGTCCCCTGAGTAGGTGCATGACGAGTGGGTGGATGTTGGCTCCACCCTGCTAGCAGGGCTGAACTGGTAGGCAAGAGGGTCATAATGTATTGGTATTGGCCAGAAACAGATTACAACCCTCACCCTTTTTGAGCAAGAGGGAATTGTGCCACCTGATCACTAGGGCTTGTTCCAGAGCCACAATCTAGCCCCAAGAGAGCAAGCGGGTCTCTAAATCAATGGTGTTGACTGTGAAATGGTGTCAACATGGTTCATCATGTGACCAGTGAGGATTTCAGGTGTCAGACCAACCAGATTCCAGTGTTTTCCCAAGTGACTGAACGCCAACTCAGATGGCTTGGCCATCTGTTCTGTATGCTGGAATCCACACCAGCCTGCCAGCTTTATGTATTTGAGCCAATGAAAGCTGGATGAAGAAGACTTCCCTGATGGCCTCATATACACTGGAGGGATGTTGTGGCTTCCAACCTCACTAGCCTCAGCCTTAATATAGTGCAGGCCTCAACATTGGCAGGAGACTGGGTTGTCTGGAAATGGGGGATCTGAAGTCTTAGGAGAAGAATTAAATATTATGAAAATTACAAGGTACCAGGAAACATGGGGTATTCAAATGGCCACACTTAAAAACAGGATCGTGCGGGCCCCCAGAAATCTCCTTGCAGATGTACATGTCTGTGGACCCCTCTGCCACTGTGCCTTAGGCTGCCCTTGGCTTCAGTTTCCATAACCGTCTGTTAAACACTTCATAAATCAGTAGTAATAAATAGTAGAGCAATAATGTTAGCCCAGTCTGTAAAGTGGTCATCGTGGCAGCCAATAAAATTAGCACTCAGCTGAGTTTTGCAGAACATTCTTGGTGGTGATTTAGACAGGGAGTATAAGGTTCCAGATGCTTTCCTATTTGCATCAATTAGTGGTATCTGGATTTTAGTCTTCTTTTTTCATTTTTCCTAGAGGTTTAGGAAAAGTCTAGCCTTATTAACATCATGTGCCTGGACGGTTAAATTATTCACTAGCAGGCACAAAATCAGGATGTCATTGTAGATTCTGCAAGAAAAACATAATCTCTTGTAATAACTTTGCTTACCAAGGAACTTTTTCTTTCCATAAGCAAGCAACTTTGTTGTGTGTATTTCTTCTCAAACAGATGGAAGGCTAATGGACTTGATTCAGAGCATCAAATAAGCTAGAGAGGGAAGACACCTCTCAATAACCTTGTCTATCCCCTGCAGGTGTAAAAGTGTTCTCTACAGTTCATATTTTTTAGATTTTTGCCCAGTCAAATGACTCAAACAATGGAGCTTCCACTACTTCCTTGTGAGACTGTTGTACTCTCTAATAGCATGTTGCTAACTTCTGTACATTTACGGATGGAATTCCGAACGTCAAAGTTTCAAACCTTGCTGATGCCCTACGGGGGTCCTTAATGTGAGGGAAACGTGGGCTAGTGATTGGAGCAGGGAGTTGAGACTCTTGGCTTCTATTCTCAATTCTAGCAGTGACTCTCTGGCTTTGGACATGTCTCTTCACCCCTCTG
Organism: Mesoclemmys tuberculata; assembly: GCA_007922155.1. NCBI lineage: Eukaryota > Metazoa > Chordata > Testudines > Chelidae > Mesoclemmys > Mesoclemmys tuberculata. The sequence goes on from ML675650.1 coordinate 16,006,969, forward strand.
TGCTTCAAAAGAGATCCCAAACTGGGAGTGCGGAAACCTGGTATTTTGGGTTCTGTGGCCTGTGTTATGCAAGAGGTCAGACTAGATGGTCATAGAATGGTAGCAGTTCATCCTCCGCCACCTCTCTTGACTGCCAGTAGATGGACTTTGGTTTTGTTGCAGCATGTAGGACTGAATGAGCAAAACCTATTAAAAAAGAAGAGCAATACTGCTCCTTTAATTTGCAAAGAGAGAATTGTTCCTTACCTTCATGTTCAGTGAAGTGGCAGTGGCTTGGGCGGATCGTAGCCTGTTGAATGTTTGCTACAGTTCCTCTCCCTTACAGACCTGTGGGCCAGTTAGCTACAAAGCAACATAATATGTCCTATATTATTATTATCCTATAATATCAGAAGATAGAATAAGGTTAATATATATTTACATCCTATGTTATATATAACAACACAATTTATATTGTTAATATTGTTATCCTGTAATATGTAGCGTATAATATTTTATATAATCTTGAATTATCACAAAAATATATGCATGCAGCACCTTGGCTGGAGGACAGCTGCCAGTCAGTCCACAGCAATGCAGTTGTCTTATCTAGTCAAAAAATTCTTTGCTGCTTACAAACCCCTGTAAGTTTAGCACAGCCATTGGCCAGTGTTACAAAAGAGTTGGACATCTTGGCTAAAGAAAGAGGAGGGGATGTTAACGGTTTAGTGTTGTGCTGTTGCCCAGCCAAAATGATTTCAGGTCTCAATCAGCTAGCTAAATTAAATTTAAAAATTGTAACTAGGGATTAATTCCTCATATAACTAAGACATTAGTAGCAAATGTTATGTGGAATGTCTTTGTCATTGAGTAAACATACAGTTCTGTTGTCCCAGTATTGCTGCCGGAGCTAGGTGCGTGTGGGCAAATATGAAGTAAGGGGAGGCGGGAGTCTGCTTTTGCTTAGCTTGACTTATCCTGGGTGGTGCCAGGACTACAGCTTGAGGTGCCAGGTGGAGTTACACCCATTTACACCAGTTGAGGAGCTGGTGCAATGGTTCCAACTTTATCAAGCCAGTTTCCACTAGACAGCTGTCCACATTGCATAAACAGCTTTCACCAGCAGTACGAATAGGCCAAAGATTGAATGGGCATTGATACATTATTCCCTTCTTGCTTGGTAATGCCACAAGCTGAAGGTTGATTCACATTGGTGGAGTGGCATGGGGTAACCTTTGCTGTCCATCCTGTGGACCAGATCCTCACTTGGTGCAAATAAGCATAACTCCATTGACATTATTATTCTACTCTGATTCACCCCAGGTTAGCACCCGGTCCTTGCTTGCTCTACAGACAATAAAGGACTGCAGTCTGAGTTCAACCATTCTGACATCTGGCACTAGTACTAAAATGGCTCACATTCGCATATACAGAGCATATACTCTGACTCTAGTGCTGTTGGCCAATTCATGATGTACATGGTTTGCATAGAAATGGAATCAGGGATCCAGCGTGAAGAACTAGCTAGCAGGAATTCTGCCAGTTTGGGACTTGCCTCTCCACTTTACAACTGATTTGTGCAGGAGTTAGAGTAGCCCTGTTCCAGAGACACACACCATTCTAGCCCCTTTCAGATTTCCTGAGCCATTTGTAGATCTTTGTTCCCAAGAAACTGGATCTCAAGTGTCTTGTTGGAATTCATGAGAGGAAGCTCTTTGGAAACGGAGGAGTTCCTGGGGCAGGTACTTTTCCAGGCAGTTAAGTTAGTGAGCAGTCCAAGCTTTTGGCTCCCAGGGTTGATCTTGAAATGGCGCATCACATCTTTAATCCAACAGAGTCAGCAGAGCAGGCTTGCACGCAACTCAGCGATATTTTGTACTGCGAGTGAACAAAGTAGCTGTGGATGTGCCAAGACAAGGCTGCAGACCAGCTCTTCGTAGAGTTTCTTTCAAAGTCTTCAGGGCTGCCAGCTTTAAATCCCATGATAGAGAAAGAAATATGGCAAAATATTGTTCTAGCTGGAAACCTGTATATCAGGCAAACAAGTAGGCTACTGTGTGTCATTGGTGGGCTGCCAAAACATATTGCTGCTCTGTAAATTTTTTCACCCTAGTGGGCTTGATGCTCACCAAAAAAGTATGAGCCTGATCCAAAGCCCATTGATACCAATTGGAGTCAGTGAGTTTTGGATCAGGCCTGGTATGAGTAACACTTTTTATGTTTGGCCCTTGGGTGTAATATATGTCTGCTGCAGTCTCTCTGGAAAGATATTTGAATCATCACAAAGAAAAGGAAATCCTTTTGTGGCAATTAAGCAGTAAGCTGCTGGCACAGTTCCAGGAATTTTCAACTCCAGCTGCCTACCCAGGCAATTGGTTCACACCCTGATGGTTTCTGTAGACAATTGCCGACGTGGAAAGGCCAACACAGCTCCTCTCACGTGAGCTTTGAAAAAACACCACAGTGACACGTCTCAGAGCATGGTCATGGAAGAAGAATGTGCTGCACTCATTAATGACTTGACAATGACGTTTGGTGTGTCTCGTATTTAAATCACAGCTGGTTATACTGATACATATCAGAGGCTGCTCTTTAGAATGAACAATGAATGCAGTAAGCAGAAATGCCTGAAAAATAAAAGTTGGTTACTTCCCCACCATAAGCTACGGACCTTCCCCAAGTTTTGGCCCAAAGTACTGTTCAGAGTCACCGATGCCTTCTTGGAGAGTTAGGACAGAATCTTTTTCATTAGTACTAATGATGGGGAATCCAATGAAGATTGCAATTTCTTTTTAATTGGCAGATTTGAAAAATTATCCTTTCTATCACAAAGATACCATGCAAAAATATATATTATGTATTGGTACTATATATAGTAATAGTAGATCCTTTACATTTCTTTTGACATGTGCAGTTTAGCGTTGATTATTTCTTCTTACGCTTTGCTAGACTAGTAAATATACTGTAGTACAGTTTGTAAAAGAAACAAAGCATGGGTCTACATGACTGCACTCAGTTATTACGTCTTTGCTGCTGGCTGGGTCTTCAGCAGAAGATCGAAACTGGCACCTTTAGGGCTGAAAGCATGACCCTCTCTGAGCTAAAAAGACTAGTTCTGCATTCTGGGAGGCAGTAGCAGACTCATAAACTGTTGTACATGGTTTAGCCACTCACTGGGTGGGACAGAGCGCCTTTCTGTGTTAGTGGGTTATGCAAAGTGGGAGGTGAGTGCTGTGTTTGTCTATATGAGAATTATAAAGTGGAAATGGAGAAGTAGTATGGTAAATAAATGCCCCATTGTCATCAGAATAGATCTGTTTGGATACCAGCTCTTCAGAATTTTCTTAGTTCCCATTGTTGTTGCTAATGAAGGTCTTTGAAGCTACAGTCTGTCCTTGTTCTGGATGTTAAACTCCCCTTGAGATTGCTGGAAGGTTTGCCTGCAGACGGAGGGCCTGATTGTCCTCTCATGCTGGTTTGATGGCATAACTTCAGTAGAGTTACTTTTGATTTACATGATTGAGTGGGTAGAATAGTCCTCTGAGGTCCTCGTCCCCAGATCTTCTTGAGCGGTTCTTGGTTTGAAGCGTAGAGTAACACTCATTCATAGGGCTAACTCTGAAGAGACTCTTTCCCTCTTTAGTCTAGCACTGCAACGGGAGACTGGCCCACCCTGATGAAACTGTCCCTCTGTGGGAGAGAAAGGACAAAACATGTATTTATCCATCTCCCGCCTCATCATGCCGCACCATCTCGCACTTGTATCTTTATTGAGAACTGAAGTGCTTCGTCTTGAGAAACCCAGGTCAGTTTTATAGTCCCTAGGGAGCATGCATAGGTCAGCTGTGGGCAGGGCTGACTGGTTTGAGAACTATTGTGTGGTAAGAGGCAAGCAAATTGGGTCCTCCCCTGAGCTGATCCTTCCATCATAAATAAAGAGAAGGGTTTGCTGATACCTGACGGTAGGCCTTTCAGACTCTGCTCCCTCTCTCTGGGTCTGTGAGACCATCCATCACCTCTCAGGCAAGGTAATTCAGGAGCTGGATTTTAAAGGTAACTTAAACTTAAACCTCTGTTGCACTCGGGCTAGGTGTGTGTTTGGAGTGATACCTGCATGGCTTGATTCCTGTTGCAGTGTCCTTGTAATTGCAGAATAATTTGTATTATCACTGGAGTGAAAATGCCATTGCAGGTTTCGCAACTCCTCTCCTTCTCCGTTTATGGTTTGCTTTATTCTGTAACTTTGTATTGGTGGCAGAGAGAAGTTCCTTTGGTTTTCATGGCAAGTTCTTTTTGCTGTGGCCTAAGCGGCATCTTAATTAGGGTGTTCTGTGGGATGGGTAGGGCAACAGCTTGTGCTGTCAAATAAATAATAATAATTATATGACACACCAGCTCTTCCCTAGCTCTGGGTGGGGGTGGAGGGGTGTCTCCCAGCCTCCACATCTGAGTTCCTCATGCATGGCATCCTTATTATGGCTGTCATGTAATTGTGCCCTTGATCTTCTCTGAAGCATTGACATGGGGTATGTGGGTAGAGCCATAGCATTTGAGCAGAGGTAGTCTGTGGTATTTTTTGTTGCACATGATTAAATTCTTACAATCACTATTAAAAATGAGTACCACACAACCTTTCTATAAAGAGGATGCCGGAAATAGCTTTTAATATGGGGGCGTTTCCTTCTTATTTAGGTTCCGCCCGTCTGCTGATTTATCTGAGCCAAATGCAAGTGACCTACTGTCCCATATACGCTCTTAGGAAGCTGAGAGGTTTTACTCCTTTCTTCTCAGTAGTGTAGTCTCAATCAGCTATAAGAAGCTGCATTTTATGACCAGACCCAGAAATCTTGGCTCCAGAAAATATTGCGTTAGAGCAGAGAACCTGAGGGATGCCTGTGTATGTGGAGGGGCGTAGGGGTGTGGCTGGGGGAGGGAAGTAGGTGGGGAATTAGAAACAGTGCAAAGCTTCCCCTTTCATTCTCTTCTGTTTGTCCAAGCAATCCTTCCCCATCTGTTCAAGTCTTTGGTTTCCCTCCCATGACCAACCATCTCCCACCTCTTGCCAGTTACTAGCCAGTGCTGTTGGAGAGGCGTGTATGTGTGTGAGTGAGTGAGTTAGTGAGAGAGAGAGAGAGAGAGAGAGAAAGTGAGTGTGTGTGTGTGATGTTTCTTTGTAAACTGCTACAGCATCGAAACCAGGGGGAAGAAGTTGGAAACGGAGCTGGGGAGCAGACAAGTAGATGAATACAGAGGAGGGGGCACAAAGAATTAAAGGCAAGTTTTCAAAGTAGATTCATTTCATCCCCTTTCCTCTTATCTGCCCTAGAAAATACAGATCAAACATCAATCTGCTCTTTCTGGAAATTCTGTTTCTGGAAGTATTCTGCTGCACCAGTAGGTTGGCCAATACCTGTGCTAGTGTAATAACACCCAGGATTGGAGAGAAGTGCTGTCCGCTACCAGCTCAGAAGTGAGACATTCTGAGGAATAATTGGAAGAGAGTATTTGCTATTATCCACTTTACAATATATTATGTGGTGGGCCAATTTCATCCTTAGTATAATTCTGTTAATTTCAGTGGAGTGAAATCAGGGCTGAATTTGGCAGAAGTAATCACAAGTGGAGTAAAATCCAGAGGGCCAAGTTCTGCCTTCAGGTACATGAGTGGACTGTGGTGTAAAGCACAGGGCGCAGGCGTGTGAGTCAGGAGATCTGGGCTTTGTTCCTAGCTCCACTGTTGGCTTGCTGTGTGATCTTGGGCAAATGACTTAATTTCTCTGTGCCTCCGGTTCTGGTAGTGATGACACTTACCTTCCTTTGTAAAATCCTTTAGAGCTCTACAGATGCAAAGTGCTGTATAAGGAGCTACATTTTGGTAGAAAACGTGTGCATGTGTCTCTAAGGGTAGAATTTGGCCTACAGGAGCCAAATGACTTGCTACTGTGTTTAATTCAGTCCTTTCAGCCACATTTTCCAAGATGGCCTCTAAAATGGTGAGTATCTGTGATATCTGTATTTGTTTGTATGTGAGTATTTATGTGCCCCTGCTGCGTACTCATCTTGCACTTACACCCACAAGCTTGTGTGAGTGCACAAATGCAGAGATTTTACATGTGCAGATTTTGCAGATTCATTGTCAGAGGCCCTTTGGGACTCTGGTCTGTCTGTTATTTTAATGCAGCTTTTACAATATGATTCTTTTTGTCATTGTTTTTTACACTGATGAAAGGCATTAAACCTGTGCCTCCTCCACTCCACCCCAAGAAGCTTGATTTTCTTCATAGCATTTTTCCAACCATAGAGGTATAGACAAAGGTCATGTAGTTCCGTTCTCTCTGCAAATTAATGATTTGTTTTCTACCAGTTTTTTTCTAGTGCTTTGCATTGGAAAGATACTGGCTCTTTCAGGGTCATTAGATGTGATTGATTCCAAGGGCAGTGTGCTCCCATTGGGGTAAAAATGGGTAATGGTTCCTTAGTCATCTGATGCCAAGGGAATAATTTCATTTTTTTTCTTCATAGGTAGTTTCTAAATTTTTATGATCAGACACCAGCTATTAGACTGAACATATCACAGAGCCAGCCTCTGTAAATCATTAGTGGTGCCTAGAGGGAGCTGTTCAGGCTGAGAAATCCACTGAGGTCTGTTGCCTCTAGAAACAGGGAAGAGAAGTGTGAGCAGGGTCCACTGGAAAATATGACTGCTGCACACAGAGGACTATATGTGGGATTTAGGACTTAAATCCAGCTATACTCTGAAGACAGAGGGAACTAGCAGAAAGAAGCCTTTACGACTGTAGGTCCACGGGAATGCTGCTGAACTTCTTAGCTGTGCAGCTGGGGAAGCTGGTCCCTATTCCAAGGAAGTATTTTTGGTAGCAGATCCTTCATGCTGCTTTTGGCACTGTGCAGTATCACACCTTAGGGTATCATTAAGTGCTGCTTTTTAATTTTATTCTGGTTAGTGCAGGTGCCAGATGGTTTTTTTTTTTTGGCTGAATTGCCAACTCAAAATCATTGTTAAGCCTGTGACTAATGACACAATCCTAAGCAGTAAAATGGAGCATGGGCGGTCAGACGCTTATATACATGGGCTCTCCATCCCTGAACAGATCAGCCAGCACATAGCCAGCATCCCAGGGGTCGTGGATGTTTTCTGCTGCCTCATGTCCACAGGTTGCTAAATCCACACAGGACTATTGATGAGATGACTCAGCAAAGAGGATATCCAGTAACAGGGCTGTCATAACAAGATTACCTTCTGAATAGATTAGTCCTTGATACAGGAAGTTCACTTGGCAACAAGACTGCCCTTGCCACATAATAATGGCCTAGAGAGACAGCGGTGCCTGTCATCAGGAACGGAAGGAGACCAATCCCGCTTCTGTTTTCCTTACTCAGGCATAATCTTATTCTCCATTTCGCAGTCTGGCTAGGATAAGAGATGGTGGCAGTCATATTTGCTGGGCTAGGTAGGAATAGAAAATTAATTAAAAAAAAGATTGGAAGTAATGTTTTGGGGTAGCTGAGTATACAGGTCTGAAAATGTGCCTGTTGTAGTAGCTTCATTTAGAGCTGGATAATGAAGCATAGAGAAGCAGAAGGATTTGCCCAAGGTCTTACAGTGAGTCAGTAGCAGAGGTTGTAATAGACACCAAGAGTCCTGACTGTAGTGCAGTGGTAAGAGCCAGGTATTCATCCCAGTGATGAAAAAAGGGACTGAATGTACCCAAAGAAATCAGTTCCACAGCTTTATGAGCTTGACTGTGGTGAGGGATCCTGTTGGGTCATCCATATGAATAATGTGGTGGTTACCCTGGTCTCGCAGGGTGATACTGAAAGCAAGGGCCAAGGTTTCAGAAGGGAGTAGTGATTCTGCAATAGGCAACTTAAAGGGGCCTGATTTTCATACAGTGGGTGGTCAATCATTTTTGAAAATAGGCACCTCTAAGGTGTCTTAAGAGGGGCACCCAGTACACAAAATCACTATTCACCTCTGAAGATCTTGACCAAGGTGTGTCTCTCCATATTCAATGCTAAGAGGAAGGGGGGGGGAAATCTCTGTACCATCTTTAGCGTTAGAATCCAAATTGGAATGCGTGACCCAGCTGCGATGTCTGTACAAAGCATTAATTGCTGCCGAGGAGGTTTGCTTGTTTGCTTGTGTGTTTTTATGTGTGTGATATCCTAGATTTTGACCTTTCATCTAGAAATGTGAAATTGCTGAGTTTTAAAATTTTTAGATGTAATTATTGAATTTATAGAATAGTGCCGTTAGCCGCTGTTGATGTGGAGTTGTATCATTTGGTAGTGCAGTAAACTAAGTTGATAGGCATTATAATTTGTCTTGTTATTTGTAACGCCCTCGTCACTTATAAAGTTGTGTGTTTAATTGTGGTACAATTCCTGTGTTTTTATTGCTGCAGTAATGCTGTCAGGCATTAGTATTAAAGCCAGCTACAACCTGTACCATTTTTAATGATCCGAGATAAGCTTCTGCTTAGACAAGTCAGTGTTGTTTGATTAGGTTAGTGTCACTAACTGAAGGAATATGCAATAGTTCAGAGCGTTTATCCAGTGTGAAAGCTGCCTTTCATAAACAACCAGGTGTCTAGAGTCAACAGGCTTATTTTTTAAGTATATTTTATGAAAAGCAGAATTAATTATCTTTTGGAGGCAAATTTTCAACACTGGCCTATTAAAGATCACACCTACAATTTCTCATGTCGTAAAGGTCAGATTCTTGGTCTTCCCTCTGTCTCCTTTGTGCCCTTCCCGTGCCATGCAAAAGGGATGGAGAATTGCCTTAACAGGGCAACTAAGGATTCCTTTTATGTATGAGGCATGACCAGGGCACATAGCGCTCTGACAATCTCTAGTGGTGTGATGGCGTATTTTGGACAGTTGCAGCCAGAGGAAGTTAAAGCAGCCTGGAGTCTCCTCCTAAATTGTACTGGAGGTTAAACCAGTCCCCAGCTCTCCCCAAAAGGTATTTTTAAGCCATCTTTGATTCTCATCCTCCTACACAATAGGTTTCAGTGTCCCTTGCAGCTCAGCTGAACCTGAGGATCTGGCCCTAAGTTTCTATGCGTGCAGAAGTTCAGAGCTGGGCACACAAACTACAATTGTGCATATACTGAGTGCCCAATTCTGAGTTTTTGGCTTTATAAAAACCTGACCGCAGAGAGTTACATGCACAGAAACTTTAGGCCTGAAGAATTGTGAGCATACTTCCGAAGGAATGGAAGCCCCTTTCTGTCCTCCTGGAGAAGAGTTCCTTAATCTTCTGCTGTGTTTCAGGCCTGGTATCACACATCACCTGTTTCTCGCTCTCCCCATGGTAAAGGAAACAAAAACAGATCTTTCAGCTCCTGACCTTCCACTGTGAGAAACAAAACCAGTATCACTCTCACCTAGCGAGGGATATCTATTGCACTGCTAGCAGCCATGGACTTCAGCTCCGTAAACCTGAGAGAACATGACTGTGACGACAGGTACAGGAACGAAATAGAAGGACGCTACAGTTCATCCAGCAAAATATGAACTTTTGAGTTTAGACTTGGGAGTTCTATTTGGAGCTTGGGCTTAAGTGAAAATAGATTTATTTAATTGCCATAAAAGAGATCATTATTACATTGGTTTTGAAAATGAACGGCACTAGTTTCACCGCAATGGAAGCTTAAGTCCTAGGAAGTTAATTTCTCTCAGCCACGTGCTTCATCTCACACCCACCTCTAGGAAGGCAGAGCATTAATCAGACCTTGGACTCTGCTGGGAATGCCATAGAGTCTGAATTTGAAGGCTTATTTGTGTTGTCAGCACCTGACAAAATTATCGTTAAAGAGGCAGATGTGGGTATGTGTGTTGACTTCATTGTATTCTGTTGTAGATGCCTCTATTTCTCTCTCCCTCTGCCGTATGTTTTAGCCTCAGGAAAGGTGCAGTTGTGACAATACTGTAGTTAGACAAAGTCCCTTCCCCAAGAAACTTACAATCTAAATTGAAGGGGCACAATACAGCTCCCATTGACTTCACTTGCAATTGTGGGTGCCCAACACAGCCAGTTGGGGCACACAGCGTCTGATCTTAGCAAAGTATTGTCTTGTCTTAGGTAAATGGCTCTCGGATACTTTAGTTTTGATGGGTGCCTTAGGAATCTCTCTAATAATAGTAATGATCAGTTTTGACTGAGGCACTGAGAGAGAGAGAGAGACAGAAATCAAATAATTTCCGTGGGGCTCTGTCAATTAGCTGTTTGGCAGCTGCCTAGAGGGGCTGGCCCCCAAACAGCTGATCGGCGGGGGCTGCTGCAGTGGGGCTGGTCTCCAAATAACTGATTGTGGGGCCCAGAGCTGTGGGTGCCATATGGATGTGGATGCCATAGAAGAGAGAAACTGCGGATGGCAGGTTGGATATAAATTGATTATTGCGGATGCAGTTCGGGTGCAGATCCACATTGTCATATGAATGCAGAGCTCCAGTAATAAGGCCTGATGTTTCTGATGAGAACACTATCTGCAGCAAAAAACGCTTTCATTCAGTATTGATGATGTCATCTGATAGTGATAGCAAAGTCTATGTGAAGATTGAAACAGATGACAAAATTAAATGCTCAAAACCCCATTTTCTATGTGCTTTGGGTGAAGCAGTTCCATAACATCTGCCTGCTGTTGGAAAAATGAAGTTCAAAGTGTAGCGATGCTAACACATCTACCAGCAAAGGGATGTGATAAGTCAAAAAAGCAGGTAAGGTTACCCCTTTTCACTAGTCGCCTGGCACTGAAATCTCTCTCAGGTTGCGTACCAGGAATGCGTTGTGCAGTTTCACAGCCGAGAGCAGTGGTTCTCACCCATGGGTACACGTACTCCTGGGGATATTCCTGGGGGTACACAGAAGTCTCCAGGGGATACATCAGCTCATCTAGATAATTGACTGGTTTTACAACAGACTACATAAAAAGCACTAGTGACATCAGTACAAACTTAAATTTCATATAGACGAATGACTTGTTTATACTGCTCTGTGTACTATACACTGAAATGTTAGTATAATATTTATATTTCAGTTGATTTATTTTATAATTATATGGTAAAATGGGAAAGCCAGCAATTTTGCAGTAATAGCATGCTGTAACACTTCTGTTTTTTTCTGCCTGATTTTGTAAGCAAGTAGTTTTCAAGTGAGGTGAAACTTGGGGGTACGCAAGACAAATCAGACTCCTGAAAGGGGTAATGTAGTCTGGAAAAGTTGAGAGCCACTGGCCTAGAGTCAAGACATAATATTTCTAACACAAAGATGAAGCATGAGTCAAGGTATCCACAGAGAGTGCCCAGCAAGCAATATTATGCTTTTAGCCTAGCAAAGGAGTTACCTATTCTGCAGAGTACTTAGAGGGCATTACTTCATTCAGCATCTGAAAAGGATATTGAATTGATATGCTGCAAAATACACACACATAGCCAGGATCTGCCCTCAGTCATACCCCTATTAAAAATAATGAGCTTGCATGGATGTGTTGTAACCATTATGGAAAAGCCTTGCAGAATTTAATGGAAACATCCATGTTTTGGTAAGCTTTTTGAACCAGCCCATAGAATTAACAAGAGAACTAGTTCCCTGGTATAGATTTCTACAGGGCATTTTAAAAAACTTCAGAAGGCTCTCATTCTTTACTGTTAAATTTCTGGAGAACCCTGTAGGTTTAATCCTTATTACATTCTATAGGACTTTTTAGTATGGGGCTGACCGGAAGCACATTGAAGTTGATGGATTTAGGCCCTATTGGAATTATGGACAGAATTTGGCCTCCAAAATCAAATCCAGTGATTAAAATATGTCAATATGAATATATCTGAATATTTGTCGTCTTGGGATTAGACACATATTTTCCATTTGCAATGTGCAGACATGTCATGGTGTATTTTTAGAGCTGTCGATTTGTTGGAGTCACGTCTGTTTCCAGAGAGAGCAGCCCAGAAAGAAATAGCAGGTAGTTAGTACATGTGGGAAAAAAGAAGTAGTTGCTGAAAGAAATGGAACAGTAACGACACTTACCAAAGTCTGGAAACTCCTGATTTCATTGAGGTATTGGGTTATTCCATTATAGTTGTAGATGGTGTAATCTTTTTGTGCTTGCTGCTTTCCCTTTAGATCTTTTACCTCTGCTGTTCTCTTAGTTCTCATTATATCATGATGTGCTCTAAATTTAGGTATATAGAAACTTCATCACAGGCCACATTCTGCCACCTTTACTTACATTGATTTCATTGGAAGTATTCAAAGAATAAGGCTCTGCTCAGTGGACTCGTTTCTGTTCTCACAGCACATCCACATCAGTGTGATTCTGTTGATTTCACTGGAGTTAATCTTGACGAGACGAGAATCAGCCCCAAAGTAGGTAAAACAGGAAAATCTGTCCCTTAAGGACTATATAACATGCAAGGTAATATGTTGTCCTATCATCGCAATACATTGTCACTTTGAATACTTTTCTCTCTCATACACATCCACACATGCACATACATACAGACACAATATACAGACATCTATATGCAGACATCTATATGCACAAGGTAAAAAAGCAAGGAATGTTGTCAATTTACACTTTATTGCAGATCTGACCTAATGTTTTCGAAGTTAAGTCCAGGATTGGAAACCCAGAGATACTAATGAAGATTTAGCCAGAAGTCTTTGCTTAGGTGCCTGCTGCTTTCACGGCCTTCAAAATGTCTTATGCTATCTCCTGGGCTTTGACTGTAAATATGGAAGAAGAGGGGCAGAAAGAGAACAAGGAAAACAAAGAACAACACCACAGGGGAACAATTACTCCATAAAAGGGGAGATAGCACAGGGTGGTTCCAAATTTTTGCCTTGTTTTTTAGGATCAATGGGCTGCACAGTTGGGATTCTCAGGCAGAGAGTTTATCCAAGGGTGACAGTGGCCATCAGTTAGACATCATCTATAGTATTACTGACACATGAGCAGTATGCAGAATTTGTCTATCCGGTGTGGAAGACTGACCAAAAGTACATCTCTAGGTGGTGTCAGACACTATATATGAACCTGGGCTTTCAGAACAAACAAGCCAACTATAAAAAAGAGATTTAGGACTGTTTGACTTGGATCCCTTTGATGAAGAAACCATTGGGTTCAGGGAAACGCTTTGAAGAGAGATTGGAAACGAGCTGTGTGACACTTGTGGGAGCTGATTGACACAACAAACCTGTGCCATAATAAGAAAAAAGCAAGACCACCATTTGTAAGCTGGACCCTGATGGGTAATAACCAAAGCACATTGCCTCAATGTCTCCCAACCAAGTAGTGCACCTACTCATCCTAAGTGGCAAACCGGGCCACAAAGCAAAGTGCAGAAGGAAACAAGTCTAGCAGAAACTTTACCCACTGCTCATAGACAGCGAAGTCCACAATGAGTAGCTCCATTTTGGAGAGCTGACAATAGCTATAACAACCGTGAAATGTGGAAAGGCAGCTGCACTCGGTATATTTAATGAACTATTACTACACCTCTGGATGAGAGCCCAGAAGTGGCTACTTGACTTCTTTAACTCTTGCATGAAAACAAAGCAGATATCCAGGCTGTGGAGTCAGGCCAAAGTGACTGCATTCTGCAAACCACATAAAGACCCCAAGTTTCAAACCTAACTCAAATCAAAGACGGCTTCCAAACTTGCAAAATGACACAGACTGTGATTGTTGAACTGTCAGTTGCTTTCAGTACTGTGAACCGTCCTTCACTTGTATTGAAACTGACAAGAATTTTGAGAAATAGAAAGATGGTCCAGGTTATTTCCCTGCTTGAGAGTCAAGCACATTCTTTGTTGAGATGAATGGTCAGAAAAGTTGATGGCATACTCAACAGAATAGTTTGCTTCACATTTCAGTGCTATCACCTTCACTGTTTGTTTGCTCAAATGACCAACCAGAATTCACATTTGTGCAGAAGATCTTTGCATCACCACTCAGCCCTAATGAGACAGAAGTGTGTGCCTTTCACCAGAAACACATGCAAAAATTACCGCTATCATGGGACGGTACAATCCTTGAGCACTATGAATATGCAGTGGACCTTAGGGTCACATTAGATCTAGTGCTGATGTTCAAAGAGTACATCAAGAAGCTGAAAAAGAAAGTGAATCCTAGGAATTGTGTAGTCCAGAAACTGGACAACACAGAATGGTGAGCTGTCCCTGGTACACTTGGAGCAACCAATCTTGCCCTGTGCTAATCATCTGCGGAATCCTATGCCCTAGAATGGTCACGTTCGCACCATGCATGTAAAATTGATACTAACCTCAATCCTGTAGGTTCATCACAGGACTTCCACACTGTCACTACATTTCTTGTGAGGGTTGCACCACTATCAGTGAGGTGAGATACCTTCAGTAAAAAGGAGAAACAAAAACAGGTGCATGATCCAAAACACCCAGTCTGTGGACACCTTCGTGCACCCAAGAGGTTGAAGTACAGAAAGAACATTGCCTCTGAAAATTCCTTACCCCAAAATATTCCTGTGGAAGGCCACAGAGTAACAAAATGGCAGGAAATGATGATGATCTTGGAATACCTGTTTCCTGCAGAACATCTCCCCTAGGTGTTGAATTCAAATGAAAACACTAGTGTACTCTGTGAGAACTGGGGTGGCAAAGACTGTTGACAATATGACCAAGTGGAAGCTAAAGAACGATCCCAAATGTAAATATGGACAGCCTAGACAAACACCTAAACACCGATGCAGTGCCCCCATCAACATCCTATACTCCCAAGGAATTATTCAAGATAAAATGACCACAGCAGGTCTTGGCATGACAAGCAGTGGTGATGAGCCATCATGTAATTTCCTCTCATCATTGTGCTTACAAATAGAATCACTTCTGAATCCTGATCAGATGTCATCAGTGGATCTTTCTGTAGGAACCAATTCCTTCAGAGTTTCAGGTCTGTACAAGGCCATTGGATGCGCTGCTAGACCGTTTGCAGGGGGTTTCCACCACAGTTACTGACATAGAAACTTTCAGAGCATCGTTTGCTGCAGCTTTCTAAAGAAATCGTATACTTTGCTTGCAGCTGTGGCAGGACAGAAGTTGACTCCTCTCGGTTAATCGCCTAGGTGGTATGAGCTCAGGGAAGCAGATGTATTATTATTGAGGTTGTATTCTTTGGACCTGTGCTGTGCTACCTTAAAGACTGCCAGCGCTCCTTCCCGCTTAGTGTTGCATAAGGTATAGGTGAAGGGAAGCAAAGAAAGGTCTGTCAGAGTTCAGGGCAACTGCACCTGTACTCCCCATTCGTGAGCCATCATGAGCACCCGCTATAGGCTTCAGTCTCCCCAGCTGTCACCTCTCTTGGGTGGAGACACACATCTCACTCCCTTCTGACCAAGTTATTTCCAGGCTGCACAATTCCCTGACTATCCTGTGATATTCCAGCAAGAGACTTTGCCTAAGCCAGCCTGCTTCCTTTCTCATCAGAGACTAGCAACAGGGTAATTGCCCACCATCATAAGGTATCTCACGGTACTTTCTGTGGAAGCCTATTTTATTAAGGTAAAAGCACAACAGAGAAAATATATATTAAAATCAATAAAAGAACCTATACTTGTGCTAATAAGCTTACTAGAGATCACCGCAGCCATAACATAGGCTCTGGTGGGAGCTGTCCTTCATAGCCCCACTCAAGGGGCATCCATGTGGTTTCAAGTTCATCACAGCTACAGCTCAGAACAAGAACACAATCTTATGGGGGCATCATTAGGCCCAGTTCCTCTCACCTTTCCCTGAGGATTGGGGCCTTCTGTGGATCAAGGCTCCTGTCCATTTGCTGGATCAGGAAGAGGATCCTTAGTCTGTTTAAACCAGGCTATTCATCCAAAAATCCTTTCTTTGTGTTGGTCTCTGGAGAATCCAGTATGATCCACTATATGCAAACCTCTCCAGGGAATGGCTTCAAATGGCTGATAACCAGAGTAATTAGCGAACGGGATTAGCATATAACCCCATCTCCGGGGGAGGGGGTTACATACAATTCCACAATAACACATGCACAATTGCATTTTTAATATGATGGACCCCAGGAATATTAAGCCTAATTCACTTAGGTTTAATTTAATTCCATAAAGTTTGACCAAGATATTGTCAGTCTGCCACAGGGTCCATGTCTTCTAGGAAAATGATCCATCATTAACAATAGTTGTCAATCATGGTCCACCCGTTAATTGGTGTGTTCATGGAACCACAGTATTTTCAGTATTGTTACCAAAGCCAAAATAGAGACCTGCTTTAATGCCAAGCCAAATTCAACACCAGTTGAGGGGGAACCCCATGGTTGATGTTTTTTATCAACAAGGTGTGTTTTCATGGTGCAGACAAATTCATAACATTGACAGCTCTCCCTCTCTCTTACCTTCTAGACTTAATTGAGCTTTGGCTGTTCTGTCCAGACTGTGTTATACAGTAAAGAGAGAGGAATTTTGAAAAGCATTTTATTATAGAGTTGGGGAGGAGAAAAGCGGTTAGTTGAACCAAATATAAGTTCACTTTTTTTAGACTTGCAGAAATGCTTAAGGTACAACCATATTTAACCAGAGTTTAGGACTTCTCCAAAACTCTGTTGTGCGAGAAGCATTAATAGCAAAGGATGCAACTAAAATGGAATTAAAAATAACAAGATAGCTCTGCATCCTCCTAAGCATTCATTACCTCGGCAATCAGGAAGATGAAAGTGTCCTCAGGATGAAAGGAAATGCGTAAATAAATGGAAGCTGTAATTTAGAAAAATAATCACACATGCTAAAATGTGCCTTAACATTGTACTTTTTAGATTTTTAGATTTCATTGTAGGCTTTTAGAATGTAGGTGACTATCCGTAGTTCGAGAGACTCCAAAACATTGATTCATTTAGTGAAATGAAAACAAACAGCATCTGAAAAAGCAGCTTCGGCAACAAAACAAAGGCAGTAAAATGCCATATTTACAATGCAGAAAAGAAAGTTGATAAATAATGAAGAAGCCAGGTCACTTAGTAAACTTGGCTCAAGCAAACAATATGTGTTTTGATACTGCTAGATGTAAGTAAATCTGGGAACAAAGAATATCAGCCATACTTACATACTCTGGGAAGTAGTGGCTCTGAAAAAGATTTGGGAGTCATAGTGGATAATCAGCTGAACCTGATCTCCCACTGTGATGCTATGGCCAAAAGAGCTAACGCAAACTGGGATGCATACATGGGAAATCTCAAGCAGATATACAACGGTTATTTCACCTCTGTTTGGCAGTGGTGCAATCACTACTGGAATCCAGTGGCCCGTTCTGGTTCCCACAATTCCAGAAGGATGGTGATACATTCGAGAAGGTTCAGAAAAGAGCCACGAGAATAATTAAAGGATTAGAAAATCTGCCTTATAGTGACAGACTCAAAGAGCTCAATTTATTTAGCTTAAGAAAAAGAAGGTGAAGAGGTGACTTGGTCGCAGTCCATAAGTATGTACATGGGGAGCAAATGTTTAATAACGGGTTCTCAAGTTAGCAGAGAAAGGTGTAATATGAGCCAATGGCTGGAAATTGAAGCTAGACAAATTCTGACTAAATTTTTAACAGTGTGAATAATTAATCATTGGAACCGTTTAGCAGGGGTTGTGATGGATTCTCCATCACTGACCATTTTTAAATCAAGATTAGATGTTTTTCTGAAAGCATGTCTTTTAGGTGTGCCCTAGGAATTATTTGGGGTAAGTTCTATGATCTGTGCTATGCAGGAGGTCAGACTAGATGATTACAATGGTCCCTTCTGGCCTTAGAATCTATGAAAGTTTGAACGGGCATCACTGGTCACAGGGTCTCTTCCCAGGGCTGGAATAAAGGGGTGCAAACTTTTCGAAGATATATTCAGAACCTGGAGCCTGAGGATGGACACTGGTATGTTCAACAGCAGAGTTCATCGGCCAACCAGTGAGCGCCGTCATTAGCAGGCCTATGCACTTGCCCAGGGAAATAATGCGTGCAGAGGGCCCCACATCTACTCTTGCATTGGCTTCCCCACATAGTGGGTTGTAAGCAGATGGGAAGAGCAGTGAGTCTGTTTAGCACTTTGCAGGATTGAGTCTTAAATATGTAAACAGTGGGGAGGGAGATTTTTTTTTTTAAAGAGTTTTAAAAAAAAGCCTTGCACTTATGTAACACTTCTCATCCAGGGCTATCAAAATGAATTACACAAATTAATTAAACTTTGCAACACCGCTGTGCTGCTGGCAAGGAATACTAGATATTAGTTCACCCACCTGCAGAAATCCAGGGGGAATTCAAGAAGGTGGAATGTAATTACCTCCATTGGAATTTGGCTAGCACAAAATGCTGTGGGATCCTTAATGACAAAAACTGCTGTGGACCTAGTTCTGGTGTGTCTCTTAACAGACAGTGCCTCCAACAGCTCCGTGTCCCCAGCACCATTTATTCGATACTGACTTGGATAGGAAGCAGCCCCCTTGTAAATATTCTTCTTCACTTGCATCTACAGTGGATGTTCCTGGGGATCCTCTTACCTGGCTAAACTGTGTTTAGTCTGTGAAATCTGTGAAGACCACAGCACAAGGCATGTGTTATGTGAAAAGGGACCTTAGAGTTTTGATATATTATTATTTAGAGCCCTTGTTAGAGATTTTGGAAAGTGGACATAGTTTCCAAGATTGAACTTCAGAGTTAATCTAGTGTCTGTAAATACCATTGGGAATGTTTTAGCCCTTGTAAGCCATGAACCTGCACACACTTACATACATTAGAAACTTTATGCAAGTATGTAGCCCACCTGACTTCAATGGAACTACTTGTGCATATAATGTTATTCCCTTGTTTAAGTGCTTGTAGGAGCCACGAATAGATCAGGTTCTCTTTGCATCAGCTCATAGTATGGAGCCGTCGCAATATTCCTGTACCTACCTACCTGTAAAATATTGAAGTTAACTGTCTGATTTTCAAGTTGTATGTGAGGGTTAATATATAATTTTAATATGGCAAAAGGAGGCAGCTTAATATATTAAGGACTATTATATCTTTGAAAATTGTATTTGGAGAACAGAGCTGTTTGTTTAGAGAAGTTTAAACAAACATCCATGAAAACTGTTTTTGTTTTGGACTCCTATAAATTAAAAGTGGCAAATAAGATTTCCTTTAAAAAAAAAACCCTGAGCAGATGCATTTCTCTGTCAAGTTTGCGCCTGGAGCAACTCCTTATGGCAGAGTTAGAATTCATAATGGAAATGCCCTTGGGCTTTGAGCCAACAAAGCACTTTTAAAACTTCAAATAGGTGAGGAGTCCCTTAGCTATGAAGAGTCGAGACAGTCAGACTGTTTTTGTACTTCGTTACACACATACTTAAGCACTTTGCTGTATCGGAGCCCATGTGGATGCTGCTGGAATTGAAGTCATTAGTTTGTTTCCATTAGGACCTATGCCCCTTTAAACCAGTTTGTTATCAGAGCTACTGAATTCACATTTTCCTGATTGTTTTTATTTTATTTATTTATTTTTTGACTGATGTGATAAACTGTTGGTCTGGAAGAGGATATTAGGCTTGGAACAAATAGAAAACTGCCTGTAGTTATACAGCACTCACGTGTGTATACACAGGAATATAAATAGAAAGCCGTGAGTCTCTTTTCTTGGTCAGGGTTTGTGTGGGACTTGGTGAAATTATGATATTGGAAATTTGCAGCACAAACTAGTTCTGTAGAAGGGGGCTTAGCCACCTTTAAAATTCCCACTTTTAAATTGTGCCAGGTTCACAGTTAAGATTTTAAATTAGAACAAACAATTGATTTTTAGCAAGTACTAAATTCATCTCCTCAATTAGGAGGGAGCTGATTCCAGTTCAAGCTGGCCTCAGTGAAATAGCACTCTTCTAAGTATTTATCAGCTGCAGGTATCCTGGCAGTTGTTTGCTGTGACCACATAGACCACACAAGGTAATCAGATATTATGATTCAAGACATAAGCTGTTTACTGCAAGGGCCAGGAAAGAACTCACCTAACTCTCTTTTGTGATCAGTTTTTCAGTCATTTACCTAATGGATTTTTGGTTCCTTTCCATCTAAATCATCAGGTACTGGCACTGCTAGGGCAAACTTGTCTTTATGGGTCAGATCCTCAACTTGAAGTCAATGGAGCTGTGCCAGTTTATCCCAGGTAAGCATCTGCCCCTGTAGATCTAGTGTGGCAAGCCCTCTGTGCCAAGTGGGTAGAAAAGTTTGGATCCACCCTGTGCAAACTGATTTTCAGTGACAGGTGAAACAGTTCTCAGAACCAGCTCAGGTTGATGCTGGTGTGTGAGATAAGGCTTACCCCTTCTGGTAAGGCTTACCCCTCACTTACCCCTGCTGTGTTGTGAAGCACTTTGGGGACTTAATTGGCGAATTATTTCCTGCAGTGAATTTTCTCGGGCAGGGTCCCAGAGCCCTGATCAGAGAAACCTGGTGGAAAACTGGCTAGTCAAATGGTGCTGGCTTCTCTTCCTTCTTTCCAGCTGCTAAAAGATAGCTGTAAGTATTTATTACTTTTTCGGTATGACTTTTACATGTGATCATTCACTGTAGTTTCAACTGTCATGTGATTATGAATGGGAAGGGAGTTGGGGCTGGGTGAGATTGTGAATGGGAGGGGATTGACAATGGCTTCCAGCTTCTCTCCAATGTTGTGTTCAGTATGACTGGGTGGGAACATAAGTGCAGGAAATGGAAGACGTCTGTAGAAGTTTTACGTGTGTGTGTGTGTGCGCGCGCGCGCATGCATCTGCTGGGACAGAGGTCTGTATGTAGATAGGTAGTTTCTCTGGTCAGATTTCAGGTACAGCAAATGCTCTCTGTTCACAGCTGTAGTCCTACAGATGGATGCAGCAAGACACAGTATAATGACTTAGGCTTTTAGAATGTAGGTGACTTAACAAAGTTCAGGTGCTCTATTTCTATCATAATTTAAGGAGGCATATATTTAGCTTACTTACTGGTTTCCCTCTGCATAATACTAGGTCATTTAAACCAAATGATAAGGTTGAACAGGATGAAATTGTGGGGTGGTTAATCAGAGAGGTTTTTGGAGAAAATCGCTTCAGTGCTATGGTTAGAATGTTGAGCGTGGCATAGGAAGATCAGGCTCTGAAGTGAGTTCTTTACACAGACACTTTAGCAGCTTCGTTTCACTGTGGAAAGTGCAGGGCACATGACCAATCAGTCCCTTTGACTTCACTCCTGACGGCATGGGTCGTCACATTTTAAAATCTCTCTCTCGCTGCAAGAACTGTAAACAAGCAGCTGTTGGTGAAGTACAGTATTACTACATCTGCCTGCTCTAGGGTTCAAGCATGTTCTTTGTTGTATTTAGCAACATTTAGAAGCTCCAGCCAAGATCATGGCCCCAGTGTGCGAGGCACTGTACACAAATATAGTGAGAGACCGTCACTGCCTGGGAAGATTTTATAATATAAATAGACAAGATTGACAAAGGAAGTAATATAACCTGGTTTTTGCAGATGGGGAAGAAGGTACAGAGAAATTAAATGACAGAGAGTCTCTGGCAGATCCAGGAATTGAACCAAGATCTCCTGGGTTCTGGTCTGGGGCTAACACTGTTCATTCAGTCCTTAGAAAGATTAAACTCTTCCTTTGGATTCTGAAATGAATGCATCTCGTAGCAGTTCCTGTTTGGGCTGAGTTTGGTGTTCTTTGTGATAGAGGGCAATTACTGCAGTTCAGCAGGAGAATGCCACGTATCATTTTGAGTATTTCTGTCCCAGGCCTTGAAAACAGTATTTTTGCCAGTACTGACAGATCCTTAGCTGTTGTGGCATCCTTTAGGAGATCTACAGTACAATTAAAATCACCACACTGAGTCCTGCCATGGTCCACACTGTGTTTCACTGAACAGTAATGGGCAAACATGAGAAAGTTTGCCTGCATAATAGTAATTATCCTCTGCACTTACATTGCACCTTTCATCCGTGGATATTGCACTGTTTTACTAAGGGGGTTAAGTATTATGATCTCTGATGCACATATGTGGAAACTTCAGTCATCAGGTTAATTAACATTTTTAATCCAGAAGTAAAAGAAAATTTCAAGGTTTTAGACTTAGCTTATGTTGTTCCAGATATTTATAAGTAATTGATCATTTTTTTCATACTTAACCCTATCCATTAATCTTGTAAGGAACTAGAAATTTCGCGTTAGGTTTCGCAAGCCCTTTTTAGGTGCTTACTAGGAACAGGTACAACTCATCTCTGTATTTTGTCTAAGTAGAAACCACATTCTTGGTCCTGCACTCCTAGACTGGGTGTGTTGGGTGCTGACCCCTTCACATAGGGGTGTTCAAAGTGTGAGGACGAAATCCTGGATCCATTGAAGTCACCGTCAAAACTTCCATTGACTTTGCTGGGGCCAGGATTTTATGTG
The DNA here is from genome assembly GCA_007922155.1 of Mesoclemmys tuberculata. Taxonomy (NCBI): domain Eukaryota; kingdom Metazoa; phylum Chordata; order Testudines; family Chelidae; genus Mesoclemmys; species Mesoclemmys tuberculata. Next base: position 16,029,404 of record ML675650.1, read on the forward strand.
TGATCCAGAGCCAGTTTTGAGTCCATATGTAGAATGGACCAAATAAATCCTGGAGGAAATAAATATATTTGGTAGAAAACTATGTATCTGATCATTATTCCATTACCTGTTAATTTCAAAGCTGTTTGTGAATTTCCTTTCTCTCTTTTCACCTGCCCTGCCCTCCCCTCCCATTGTTTAAATTGGTGAAAGGCAGGAATATAACAGCCGTCCGTCCTTCCTTTGAAACGGCAAATTCCAGATTCTGTACATAATGCAAGATCTTGAGAACCATACATTATTGTGGTGAGAACTACATCTGTAGAGAGAGTTGGCAGAATTCTGGGATGGCAGGTTGTTCCATTTCCACTCATACCACCATAACCAAGCCAAAGTGTCTAAGCGAGTATAAAAACATTAACAACTTATAAAAGCGATGTTCATAAAAGCAGCTTCCCAAACCATGCGCACGCCACCATAATAGCCATATTTTATTAGCAGTGGAAAGCGGGGCCAGGACCCGGGCTTGATAACTGAAAGCATATACTGTTCCTCTGCTGTGAGAACATGCTCTAATAACTGCAGCTGCTAGTGTATTAATTACAATTGAGACCATTAAATACGCAAAAGGGACTGTGGAGGGAGAGATGGACATGCCATAATATATTGCAATGCCTAGAAGGACAGTCAGAAATTGTGGGCTTTATGATCCGTTGTGGGTGTCATTAAAAATTCAGAATTTGTTAACAGCTCCTACACAGCTATGCACGCAAGTAAGCCCAATAAACTCAAATGGGGCTACTCACACGCATTCATTTAGCTGTGCGTGTGAATCTTAGCAGCATGGGGGCCTTAGATTGTACAAACACGGGCAGGGACTGAACTTTAATTTAACCAATCTGTTTACATGGCTGCCTTCATTGCAGATGTAAGCATTATCTAATTCTGTGTTGTGTGTTGTAGGGATGATGAGGGGGTTAACGTTACCTATCATTGTAGGGCCATGATCCTGATTGGGAGAGGGGGACTCTGAGTGCTCCTGTAATATAAATATTCAATAATTATAATAATTCCAATCACAGGGCAATCTCTGGCACAGCTGTGTGGTGACTTTTGACATCTTAATCATGATCACTGTACCTTAACTGCTTGCGAAAGGTACTAGATTGACAGTCCTTGAAAGCAGAGTCCTCCGTCGATTTACAGAGTACCGATCTCTTACACAGCACTTTTTATCAGTAGATCTCAAAGCACTTCACAATCCTTAATATATTTATTTTCACAGCACCCCTGCGAGGTAGGGAAATGCTATTATCCCCATTGTGGGGCTGGGGTACTGAGGCACAGAGAGGGTAAGTGGCCTGTGCAAGGTTACCTCAGAAGTCCTTAGCAGAGAAGGGAATTGAACCCATGTCTTTCAGGTCCTAACCACTAGACAAGTGGTTCGCAGCCTTTCCACGCTACTGTGCCATTTCAGGAATCTGATTTGTCTTATATACCCCAAGTTTCACCTCACTTAAAAACTACTTGCTTACAAAATCAGACATAAAAATACAAGAGTGTCACAGCTCACTGTTACTGAAAAATTGCTTTCTTTCTCATTTTTACCATATAATTGTAAATAAATCAATTGGAATATAAATATTGTACTTTCGTTTCCGTGCATAGTATATAGAGCAGTATAAACAAGTCATCTGTATGAAATTTTAGTTTTATACGGCCTTAGCTAGGGCTTTTTATGTAGCCTGTAGTAAAACTAGGCAAATATCTAGACGAGTTGATGTATTCCCGGGAGACTTCTGCGTACCCATGGTTGAGAGCCATTGCATTAGACCAACGTAAACCATGATGAGCACCATTAGTGCAAGCTCTCAGTCACTATCTTGCTTACCTGATCTATCTAAATTCGTAGCGTGGCACTCTTCACCCTGGTATCTGAGCAACATTGTGGTGCTTTGCTGCCACACAGTTGCTGTGTTCCATCCCAGGAGTGGCTGAATTCCAGTTGTGGATGGAGTGGATAGTCTTCTTCCCCTCTCTGCCCAGTCCACTCCATTCTGCTATAACAGGGATGTGCAGACATACACATCCTGATGCTAAACCTCACCAGGGGTTTACCTGTTATAACTCCCTTAACTTCAGTGGAGTTGCTCTAGATTTCCACCAGAATGAGATCAGAATCCAGCCTCTGAATCTGTAAGATGCTTTGGGAACCCTTCTGGTGTACTTAAAGTATGTCATATTGTTTTTCTTTTCTGTTGTTGTCTGAACATATTGCCATTACTTCCAGTCACCTCAGCTGCCTTAATTTAAAAAAAATAAAAAAAAGATTTATTTGACTTTTTAAGTTCTTAAATTTTCTCCCACAAACACAAGAGCAGGGTAACTTTGTTACTTTGGTGTAAATCTATTGACTTCAGTGAAGTTACCCCTGATTTACATCAGTATAAAAGTGGTATAAATTCAGCAATGAGATACAACTTCGATCGAGATCACATAAATAGATAGATACTAATCCATTTGCCATTTCCTTATTTCAATCTAGAGCTTGGTCCTGTTGCGTGTGGTGGTTACACAGCAAATTATACTTATGTACAAAGCACTGTAGATCTTGAAAGCTCAGCACCTATGTTATTTTTCCACAGCTGTTGTATTTATGAGGGACTGCTCCTGTTTTGAGCAGTATATTTACCATTTTCCCTCTTTGTCTCTCGAAAAAGCTCTGTGTGTTTCACTGGAGTTATAATGCATGGCTCTGTTTCCTGTCCCAAATGTCCCTACACTATTTGTAGCTTTCAAATGTTGTCAAGCAGAAGTCAGTCCAATTTAATTATCACTTTCAGCCTGTTATATGGGACTTTATATTTTTAACGTCTCAAATTTTACAAGTGCTTATTACCCATTGGACACTAGCACTCTGTCACAACTTCAGTAAACAGCCTTTAGGTTCTGTTAAGTGAAAGAAATAAAAACAAATCTGGGTTTTTCAAAGGAACTTAAGTGAGTTAGGTACCCAACTCCCATTGGAAACCAGTGTGAGTCGGGCACCTAACTTGGTTAGAATATCAATGGGAGTTAGGTGCATAAATTGGTTAGGATCCATTGTAAATTTTTCAACATGCAGCATATGACAAGAGGCCCTGGGGTTTTTTCGTCTTCCTCTAAAGAATGGGGCACGAGTCACTTACTGATGGATTCTCTGTACCTTTAAGTCTTTAAATCGTAATTTGCGGACTTCAGTAACTTAGTAATAGGTTAGGGGTCTGTTGCAGAAGTGGGTGAGTGAGGTTCTGTGGCCTGCGTTGTGCAGGAGGTCAGACTAGACGATCATAATTGCCCCTTTTGACCTTAAAGTCTATGAGTCATGTAGGACCTAACTTTTTAAATCTGCTTTATGGTGTATTATTTGTATTGTGGTAGCACCTAGGAGCCCCAGTCATGGCCTAGGACCCTATTGTGCTATGTGCTGCACAAACACAAAACCAAAAGATGGCCCCTCCTACCCTAGGGTTTTTACAATAAAAATAAATGGATTTATTGTCTCTTCATTAGACTGTCTTGCTTACGTGAAATATTCTAACTATACTCCAGTCACATCCAACTTCTTACTATATTTTAATTTATTGTTGCTATTTACTCTATATGTTTTTAATGTTTTCCTCTTTGTTTCTTCAGTAATCCACAGGGAATATAGGCTAATTATGCTTTTGTATCAGGATTTTATACTGTTTTTTGAAGCCCTATTGCTCCTATCATGTGTGAGTTGAGTAGGCTTTGTGGATCTGATAGGCTTCAAGATTGATGGCATGGTCCTACAAAACACACCTGTGAGTAACTTTAGTCAGTGGGATTACTTACATGAGTAAAGTTACTCATGAGCATATGCAGGATTAGATAAAATACTGAAGTTCCTTGTATGGCTCTCAATACTTTGCTCTGCATATTGGGGGCCTACTTCCAATCTTATATCACTGAATTCCTGATTTTATGCTGGTGCACATAAAATCAGAATCAAATCCTGTGTCATTTGTATGAATTACTCTATTGATCCTTAGAGAATTAAATTATCAAGTATTGTGGGTTTTTTTCCTGTGGTCTCTTAAACCGTCGGGCATGATCCTACAATACTGACTCACTCCATTAGTCCCATAAGGTCAATTTCCCCTTATTTTTCCTTGCATACATAGAATTGAATGCACATTATTGCTTGCTAATCAGATTTTGGTTTGTATGGCAAATGCTTCTAAACATTGGGAAAAGCTTGTTTCCAGTCAGCACTTTCTACCCGAGCACTTTGATGCAGTGTTGGTTTTTTGTTGTCATGTGAGGATTATTTAAAGGTAGCCTTCCAACAGCTATGAAGGATAAGGGGAAAAATGCAGGAAAAAACTCTATAATCCCTTAATGAAACAGGCTCTGAACCAAATCTGCTTCACCATTTTAAATGTCAGCAGAATCTGGCCTGGAAGCCTTGGACAGCTTCCTTTCACTGGACATATTAATCTTCCAATGTTTATACTTTATGTATGGGCACATACCAGCTGCCAAACAAACATCACACAAACTGTGGAGAAAGGGGTGGGGGAGCATAGAATAAAAAACATTTGAATCGGCCTGATCCCAAAAGCTCTCTCCACAAGATGTGCAGAGGATTTCTCCAAGTCAGCATCTAAGGACTAAAGGTGCGGTCCATGCATTGCGTGTAGGCCTATCCTTGCAATGGGAGCTACACACCTTTGACTGTTGTTGCTAGGCACTCAAATAAACTGTGTGGAAGATGGGTGGGGAGGAAGAGAGGGGCATGCAGCTGGTCAGAACTCCTTTTGCCATATATCTGTATCCATTTTAGGGCCCTTTTCCCAATGTATTAGGATTTGCTTTACGATTTTGTTATCTATACAGTTTTAATACAGGCACAACCCGGTCTGCAGTGTGAAACTCTGTTGCCTGACCTGGACTGTAGCTGAGTAGGGAATTTTTCCCAAGTCGATTATTGCTCCCTGTGATATAGCTACACTGGTATAGATACACCTTGTGTCATTTTTATTGAGTGTAATTGAGAATGAACACTTTTACTTATGCCATTTATTTATATACGTTTATCTTTTTGTCCTGAGCTATTCAGACAGTCCCCTTTGTATAACCAGAAAAGGTTTATTCTGCACTCAAGACAATGCTTTGTTTTTCATAGTTGATAGACTCATAGACTCATAGGTCAGAAGGGACCAATATGATCATCTAGTCTGACCTCCCGCACAAGGCAGGCCACAAAACCCTACCCATACACATTTATAACAACCCCGAACCCATGACTGAGTTATTGAAATCCTCAAAAGTGAGATTTGAAGACCTCAAACTGCAGGGAATCCATCAGCAAGCGACCCATGCCCCATGCTGCAGAGGAAGGCGAAAAACCTCCGTGGCCCCTGCCAATCCGCCCCGGAGGAAAATTCCTTCCCGACCCCAAATATGGCGATCAGGTAAACCCTGAGCATGTGGGCAAGACTCACCAGCCAGCACCCAAAAAGGAATTCTCTGCAGTAACTCAGTTCCCATCCCATCCAGCATTCCCACAGACCATTGAGCAGACTTATCTGCCGATAATCCAAAATCAATTGCTCAAATTAAACTATCCCATCATAACATCCCCTCCATATACTTATCAAGCTTAGTCTTAAAGCCAGATAAGTCATTTGCCCCCACTACTTCCCTCGGAAGGCTATTCCAGAACTTCACTCCCCTAATGGTTAGAAACCTTCGTCTAATTTCTAGTCTAAATTTCCTAATATCCAATTTGTACCCATTCGTCCTCGTGCCTATAATAGTACTAAACTTAAACAATTCCTCTCCCTCCCTAACGTTAATCCCCCTGATATATTTATATAGAGCAAGCATATCCCCCCGGAGCCTTCTTTTGGCCAGGCTAAACAAGCCAAGCTCTTTCAGTCTCCTTTCATAAGGCAGATTTTCCATTCCTCGGATCATCCTAGTAGCCCGTCTCTGAACCTGTTCCAGTTTGAATTCATCCTTCTTAAACATGGGACACCAGAACTGCACACAATATTCCAGGTGGGGTCTCACCAGCGCCGTATATAACGGCACTAACACCTCCTTCTCCTTGCTGGAAATACCTCGCCTGATGCATCCTAAAACCGCATTTGCTTTTTTAACAGCCATATCACATTGGCGGCTCATAGTCATCCTGTTATCAACCAATACCCCAAGGTCCTTCTCCTCCTCCGTCGTTTCCAACTGATGCATCCCCAACGTATATGTAAAATTCTTATTATTAATCCCTAAGTGCATGACCTTGCACTTTTCACTATTATATTTCATCCGATTACTATTGCTCCAGTGTACAAGGTAGTCCAGATCTTCCTGAATAGCATCCCGGTCCTTCTCCGTGTTAGCAATACCCCCCAGCTTCAAATAGGTTTGCTCCACTTAAATATTTTAAACAGAGAATATGTTTTTAGCTTGTGAAACTGCGATTTACACACCGGAGTCTGATATTGCTGCAGATGTGCATTTATGCATGCACTCTTGGGCTAGATTCTTGCCTGGTTTAACTCCATTACATTCTGAATGTAGCCCCTTGAATGCATAGGGCTTTGAATCAGGCCAGTAGAGTACTCAAGATCAAGGATAGCAACTCCGGTGCCAGCACAGGCTCACAGGCGCTGGACAGGTCACTTCACCCTGGTCTAGCTTCTTCATCAATAAAATGGGGATAATAATACTGCCCTACTTCGTAGGGGCATGATGAGGCTTAATTAATGATTGCAGAGTATTGTGACATCACTGGATGAAAGGTGTGTGCATAAACACAACATATCTTTTTTATTGACTGCAATTATAACGTAATGGAATTGTGCAATTTTAATTAAAAGTGTCTGCATAAATGGCATGACACGTTTTTGTCCTGAGTTACTCAGACAATATGTTTGTGCAGTTCATTTCTTTGTGGTGACTGGGTGGTTAAGAAGTGTTTCTGATTATTTGTGACCTTTATCTAATGCACTAAAAGCTGCAGCAAAGATTCTCCAAGTCCTGTATTTGAGTGGTAGATACAAGAGCTGCCTATATTTCTATCATGCTGCTGCCGCTGGTGAAGCTAGGAAGAACCTCACCTTTTCTTCCTGAAGTACCTGCTTATCAAATGCTAACAGGGTTGGTGTCATTACCCATAGTATTTGTCAACATGCAAGGGCAGTTCACGGAACGGAATTGTTCCTCAGATCCAAGTCTACCTCTTGGGAGCTGTGACACACTTCTTTCAAAGGATGTTGCTGAGGTAAAAATAACAGACTTGGCTCTGCTGCTGATGCTAGTGAAAATTGGGAGTAATTCCAGTGAAGTCAATGTTCCAATGATATAAGTGAGAGGGAGAACCAGGCTCGAAGTGGAAGTAATCTGTGTTATCAATAATATTTTAGACTATTAAAACTTAGAACAGATGCTCAGCAAATGAAAACTAGCCTTGCTCTGTTGAAAATAAATGGAGCCCGGCTGATTTGTACCAGCTGGGGATATGGCTCTAAAATTTAAATAAAAAAGTTTATTTTTTGTGCTTCAAGCTGCCTGAAATTAGACCCAAGGGTTTCCCTTTTGTTAATAGGGTCAGATTCTGAAGCCCCACCAAGTTTTTATTTTGTTTGTATTCCCAGTGCTGTAGAGAGATGTTTAAATGGCAATGATGGGATGTTGAACCTGCCATCACTAGATCGCTGGTTCCAATGTAGTTCGGTAGCGGCTGTGTTACCATCTAATGGCTGTTGGTGAAATGGGTGGCTTGTGTGAAAGGGCTTGGTGACCTCACTCCATTTTCACGTTGTATGTCACCCCTAACAACCACCTTCACTAGCAGACTTTAATGGCAGCCAGAGCACTAAAGCACTTGTTTTTTTAGTCTTGGGCTGAGCCTGGAGACTGTGTCTGGGATTTTCAATTAAGCTTAAGAGAGTTGCACGCCTACATAAATCTCATTGAAGTTGCATGCCTCACTCCCTTAAACTCCCTTGGAAATCTCAGCCTAAACTATCCACTCATCCTATGGGACCGTCCCCATGGCTGACTTTGAGGCACACTGGCAGACAGTATGGGGAAGCTTACCCTGCTCCTTTGTTTCCTGTAAACGATGTGAAAGTTTCATTCACCTGGGCTGTTAAGATTTTGTCTTTCATGAATATTCAGTTTAGAAAAGGTGAATTCTGGAAACCAAATGGAGCTGGTTGCTTTAATGAGGGGGCAAGGAATGGAACAAAAATGGGAAAGCTGTCTGGTTCACAAGAGAAAAGCTCTCTGCTTTCTGTGCTGCTGTTTGGTTTAAGAGGGTGTTTAGTAAATTGGCAGAAACCCCCAGCAGGCAGGGCTCTCAGAATTATCTCAGATGGGGTTCACCACAGGATCCCATGGAAGTCAGATGATACCCTTCCCTCCCCCTTGCTTCCCATTGCACTTTCACATGAGGGGAAAAAAGAGAGAATGAGTCTCTTTCCTTAAATAGCCTCTTCTGCCTTTTGCACATTCCTTGCTTCAGTCACATTTAGCAGTGATCAAAATCACATTTAGCTGAACATGAACCAGGAGTCTGACATGCAGAGTCTGTCCTTGCAAAGGCAGTGAATAGTTATACTTTTTAATATTGGGTCCGTGGGCAGGGAGACGAATGAAAAAGAGCCTGAGTTTATGTCACACAGTACTAGCACTAAATTCTGCACTTTGCATGTGTGCAGGTACCTCTCATTTGTTTAAATTCTGCCTGCAGGTATTCACATTCAACTCCTTTCAAGCAGCACGCGTGTATTGGAGGGCAGAGCTTGGCCCATTGATTTCAGTGGGCATTGTCACTTGGAGAAGGATTTGGCCTAGTGGATGTGCATTTCCAAGGGTAGAATTTATCTGTAACTCTTGACACACAGAAGACTACAGAAGATCCGAGATGACAAATACAGGAAATGTTGTTTCTGTCTGCATTGGATAATTTGTACCTGTTTCTCCACACTACTAGACCAGTTTTACACCAATGTAAATTCACTGATCTCACTGTGTGGGTGTTTTACTACACTCAATAATGTTTGTATTTAGAATACAAAGGAGTCATTAGAAAAACTCCTCTGATTTCTCCCAGGGAAATCTAAGCCCATTGAAAATTCTCAAATTGTGTCCCAAGAAGAGGTGGCTTTTTTCAACCTGTATTTTAAATAGATCAAGAGCCTTGCCCTGCTCTTACTGAAGGTCAGTAGCCAAACTGCTGTGGTTGTGAGTGAGAGCAGGATCAGGCCTGAGGTTTGTAAAGCCTTTTGAGCATGAGCTGTTGCTTACAGTGTACGTTAACAGGTCAGAAAGAAAAAGTGACTCTGAATGGAAATGCCCCAGGTGTTTAGGTGGGTGGAATGTAATGACCTGAGCTGGAAATAAGCGAGGACGCAAGGGCTAGCATCCCTTCTCTTGTAACAAGCACAATGGGATCTTGAAGTGGATATAACCCTGATTTTGCATTTCACCCAAAAGTTGGCGCCTCCAGCTGCATGGCACTTCTTCGCATCATGCTGGGACACTGGCTCAGTGCTGGATCCGAGGGAAGCGGGTCATCAAATGAATCAGTGAAGCAACTTCTTGCAGCACTTGGCTTTTCCTTGAGCGTCTCCCATCCAAATGCTGACACAGCCCAGTGCCTGCTTAGCATGTGTGAGCCAGAGCTAGTGTGGCTTAGCCTCATTAAACTGTCTTGGGAAGCTGTTTTCTAAAGTGCAGTGGCTTTGTGCTTAGCTAAAGAGTTCCAAAGCCGGCTGCATTTAGCTTTCTTTCCTTACCCTGCTTGGCAGCTTATCTGGGCCTTGGTTTAATATCACTTCCAGGGAAGGGGCTTGTTGAGCATGAAACCTGGACAATTTTCTCCATCACTCTCCACTGACTTGGAATCCACTGGGGAAGTGTTTGTCAACCCATAATCCATGTATCCTTGCATTGCAGTGCAAGGACGTGCCAGTATTGCTTAGCTGCTCTTGTCGATCAATTGTAATCTATAGACACAGAATCTTATAATTAAGATTTTGTATAGATACCATGTGATAGTTATGAACAATTAGACAACACGTTCTAAACTGAGATACAGTTAACCGTTGGTTTAAATTTATGTATATAAGAGAGATGATCACTGTAAAATTAAGCACAACTACAAGGTATGTTCCCAAATTATGACTGCAATAAAAGCCTGAGAATATACTATACATGACACATTTTGTTTCCCTTTCGACTGGTGACTTTGAGTGCCTCTGGATTTGAGTGCCTAACCTGACGTTTTAAAGTGGCCAGGTGTTCAACACATGCTGAAAATCAGCTCCCTTTTAGGAGGTCGCACTAAAAAATGGAGGCACCCCAAATCACTGGTCACTTTTGAAAATTTTGCTTGATGTCTTTTGGAAATTTGCTTTTCAGCTCCCCAAAATTGTGCTTTACGAGGTTTTGGATGTGATGATAAACAGTAGCAAATGGACAGGGCCAGAGGTGAACTTAACACTAACATACCTTTTCATGTCTTCAGGAACATGAGGTCTTCTGGGAAAGCTTTCTAGAGGAAGAGCCAGTGGACTTCATAGACATCGACGAGAGCAGGACCTACAACGGGAAAGTCCTTGCTTTGGATATATACATTAAATCTTTTCAGTGTCTCTTCGTCAATTGCTAGAGGGCAGACTATTAGCAGACATGTCCATAGCCCTCAAGCAAGTTTTTAATAAGGACAAGACTTTCCGTCCCAAACGCAAATTTGAACCTGGGACCCAGAGGTTTGAGCTCCATAAACGAGCACAGGCCTCGCTGAACTCTGGCGTGGACCTGAAAGCAGCTGTGCAGTTGCCCAGTGGAGAAGACCTAAATGATTGGGTGGCAGTTCACGTGGTTGACTTTTTCAACAGGATCAACCTGATCTATGGAACAATCTGTGAGTTCTGCACAGAGAGGACCTGCCCAGTGATGTCTGGGGGCCCTAAGTATGAGTACCGGTGGCAGGATGACCTCAAGTACAAGAAGCCCACCGCATTGCCAGCACCCCAATATATGAACCTTCTAATGGACTGGATTGAGGTGCAGATCAACAATGAAGACATATTCCCGACTAGTGTGGGTAAGTCCAAGCAAAGCCTACTAATAGTGCTGCAAACTATATTTCATTCTGTGTCCCTGGAATGCTCCATTTCTTTTCCTAGTATTAGGGACCCTTGAACTCAGGGTGTTTGAATCTGGAGTGGCTGGTAGGTGTCAAGCATTCCACAGAAATAGCACGTAAAATGACGACTTGTTAGCGTGCTTTTGTTTTTAAAAATATTTAAAATCTTTTCAGCCCAGCCACTCATCCCTGGTAAGCCATTTAGCTTAATTACTTAAGGGTAGCAAGAGAGATGGCAACAATGCTAGTAGTCTATCTGAGGCTAATCAGGTCTAAATTTTCGCTGCCTTGCACTTTAGGTAGCCATTCACACCTATAAAAAGTGAATGTAAAAGGCTCCCCAGTGAGAATGGTAGCATTTTACATCCACTTCTCTATGGTGTAAATGGTTGTGCACAGTGCAAGGCAGTGGAGAATTAGGGCCACAGTGTGGATTGTTATCCACAGTCCCTTTGCTCCCTTTCTGTCCCCCCATCCTCTCCCACCATCAAAAAAAGAAGCAGGGGGAAAGCGAGCAATGTGCCTAAGTCTTTATCATGGCTACTGCTGCGGTTAACTGAGGATACAACATTTACCATTTCTTTTTATTACGGCTGACTTCTCACAGGTCACAAAGCTGCATGATTATCCTAAGGGATAAGGGAACATTGCTTATCCGTGAGATGTTCAAAAAGGATCTGGCTTGAGAAAGGTGAAGAGTAGCAAGAGAAGGGCGATATTGAAATCAAGTGGTTAGGAGATTACTCGCACTGGTTTAATTTAGCAGGGTTTGTTGGGAGATGAGAGCGTGAAGCAAGATTGCATAGATTGATATATAGTAAACTTTGCTGACCTTTGGATTACCTACTGCACAGTTCTGATCCTCATGTGGGTGGGCAGACTTGCTCCAGAGACTTGTCCCTCTTCCTTTCCTCTTGTTGCATATCAGTATGAAAGGTGGTGGTTACAGGCTGTAACCTAAACTCCTCCAGTTCATTGTACAGCAGGAAGAAGGCAGGTTTCAAAGGAAGCTGTGCCTCATTTTATGAGCAGTGGGAAATGGTTTTGGTTTCTTCAGGTCTCCTTGATTTTTGAACTTTCACTGAATGTATGTGGGCCTTGGTGGTGTGAGGACCCATCCCAGTGTTTCACTTCTCTTTGGTAATATTAGTGACTTTGTTTATATGTGCAGAAAATATTTATGACCAATTCTGTAGCTTTGGAAGAGAGAGAGAACTTATAATACAATTTATAATAGCAAAACTTTCATCTCTGATAATCTCCTTCTTTGGAAAAGGTGACTTGAAGAACTTTTTGACCTGAAAGCTTATGGATTATGAATTATTTGTTGCTCTAATAAGAGAAATCATGTTGTTATCCTTGTCTACTTTGTTGTTAAATTCCCAAAGCCACCTCCTTGTTAAATAAAAGCAGTTAGCTTGTGTCTAGGAGATGGATGTCCCACTTCCTAGTTCAGGATGAACCTCTCAGAGCTGTGTGGGAGAGTGCCAAGTCCTATCGTTTTCACTCCATTCCAGGATGACAGTCAAACATAATGAGAGGATCGATGATAACCTCTGCCAGCTTCCTCCTCCCACCAGCCAAATCCTGTTTGTGTATTGCATCAGGTGAAGAGAACTTTCCGGGGCGGGAAAGGAACTACTACCCACTGAGTACCCACAACTCTGAAAATAAATGGGACCTGCACTTTCTCTGGAATCTTTAGGCACCATGAGATGCTCATCCCCCTCTCCTGACACACTCACACTCACATACTTTCTCCATGGCCCCCCAAACACCCTCCTCCCAAGGGTTAGTTTAGAAGGCATCTCTGAGGTGAATACACAGATCTCTGAAGCAGTTCGTGCCATCTTGTGGGTATTTCTCTAGGCAAGTAAAACTGGACCCATAAAGCAGAAGTGCAAATGCATCTCCCTTGACTGTTGCAGGTGAAGCGATACCATCCATGGCTGCCGTAGAACAGCAGAACCCCAGACTCGAGTCTTGGCCTTCTGGTTCATCTGTAAAATAGCTTTGCATCCTATAATGGTTGAGCCAAACACTGCTGGGCCTGGCATGAGCATTCTCTCCTCTCTCTTTAAAGTGCATGTATGCTATGAAAACAGATGCAAAAGCAGAGGTTGTGAAAATTTTGTGCCTGAAACCAGTGTGTCCCGTGGACTTTTCTCCCATGTATGCCTTCTTTCACCTCTACCAGGCCATCCAGGTCCTTATGCTACCCTGATTGTCTCTCTTTTGTGGGAGAGGGGAAATACAGCTGTTTCCTTGCTTCTCTTCTCTGTATTCTTGCATGAGTTCAAAGGCAAGGTGAGACTTGTTAATTGTTTGTAAGTTTCAGTTAATTTCCCTGCTGTTTGGGCACACTGGGCTGGGAATGGAGCAAGCAGGGACAAGGGCAAAGGCAACCAATAGTGGATTGAGAGGAGAAGAGAGACAACAGAAGATCAACAATTATACTTTGCATAGTCAAAGAGCTGTGCAATTACTGGCTAATTGAAGTTCATAGCAGCCCTGTGAGACAAGCAGATAGGTATTGTCCCTACTTTACAGATGGGGGAAACTGAGGCTGGGGTAAAATGACTTGTCCAGGGCCACACAGGAAGTCACTAGCAGGGCCAGGATTAGAACAGAGGACGCTCCTGAGTTCCAATTCTGTGCTCGTTCATCCAGATCACGTTGCATCCCAGAGTGGATGCAGGAGAAAAATGTTAACAGTTGTGGAGAAGGGTCTAGAAATGTACCGTGTTCTTGTTAACTTAGGATCAAGCCCCCGAGGTTCATCCCTCTCTCAGTCCTCCTGGCATCAGGGGAGCACAGCTCACAGTGCGCCTGTTCTCTTCACAAGCACTCCCGGCTATCTCCAGAGTGGGGTTGTGAAAGCTGATCAGGATTTAACATGTGCTGCTGCTCTTTTGGCAGCTCTGTACTTCGGCCAAGTGTGAAAGGTAGAGAACAGGAGACAGTGGCGATCGGATGGAGAAGGGGGTGATGACAATAGGCAGCTTTGCCACCCCACTGGTAGATGAGGAATGAGAGGGTTGGTCAGGACTGGAGGAGAGGCCTTTGGTTGATGTTCATTAATTCTTCAGAAGTAAGGAGGGTGGAATGAGTCTGACATGACTGTATTGTGCAACCTAGAACTTTTCCCGATGACATCAGCTGGAAGACCCTGGTCTGCCTCTTGCACGGTAGCACTGGGCATGGAATTTCAGGTAACAGTGGAGCAGCTCAGTGCTACCTGGATCTTATTAATTTGGCCAGGAATACAGATCATTTGTGTGGTGACTTACAAGTGGCACAATACCAACTCTCAGACAAATTTCCGTCACTCTTTCACGCAGTTAACTCTTTTCTTCTCCTACCACGGTTACACACCTGCGAGACAGTCCCTTCAGGAGGACATTATAGGATACCCTACTGCATAATAGTGCCTTTTTCCTAGCTTACCAGAAATATCTTCTGCTCTGAGTACATGAGTACTCTCCAGGATCTACTGCAGGCATTACTTTCTGTTGTGGATTGGTTGGTAAGGCCCAGATTTTGGGTGCCCAACTGGAGTCGTTTAGAGATGCGGAACATCCATTGACTTGAGCTCGAGTTACGGGTGCTTGCCACCTCTAACAATCAGGCCCTGCACATCTCAAGTAAGTCACCCTAGGTTAGTGGCCAAGTGAAAGTTGGGGCCTAAATGTCTCAATGAGTCAGTGTTGTCTTAGTGGTTAGAGCTGAAGACTTCTAGGTTCCATTCCTGGATCAGTTAGTGACTCCTTGTGAGACGTCGGGCAAGTCACGTAACTTTCTGTGCCTCAATTTCTGCCTAGGTAAAATGGAGATAATGGCCACCCGGTGATTAATATATTGCTTGAAAAGCTCTTAGAATAATAGCTGTGCTTGGCTGGCACAATCCATCCGTCTTCTGCCTTTCGCTGTCCACTGTACAAGACAGAAGCTTTGGAACAGTGCTGTGCCCCGCCATGATTGCTGCTGTCTGAGTTGTGGCCCTCTAAGGTAGAACTGCCCCCTCTCTTCCCCCCCGGGCTCTGCATGTTTTCCTCTCTTTTATCTCAGTTCACCTTATTTTCATTCTGAAAAATTAATCACTGTGAAATTCCAAATGCTCATCCCTCAAAGCAGCTGAAATGGATGACAAACTGGTATATCTGAGCAAAAGAGGTTTATCCTGGTCCATGCACTCTCTCTGCTGCCACTGTTGTTTTACAGCCTAGCATTGCTATACCTCTTCTTAGGCTGTCTTTATGGTGCAGCTACCTTTGTGATCATAAAAAGAGGGGGGAGGAGGGGAAAGGGTCTGCAAAAATAAACTGCATCATAAAAGTCTGCTTATTAATGGAGGGATTAATTTACTACTATGCATCTCTGCAGTGCACAGTTTTCTGTGAATGACTTTTTAAAAAGTGTGTTTCCTTTGTATAGGATTTGACCTGCCGTTTCCATTAGCAAATGAATTTACTTAAGGGACTCCAGAGAGGGATTTGTAATGGCAATCCATAGAAATTGTACACATTTCTTAAACTAATCCTATTCAGTAATACCCTCTTTAATTTTATGTACATCATGCAGACTATTTAGAGAAGGATTTCCAGATTTATAATTAAACACAGCTTTTACTGAAGAGCTACTTGAAGGGAACGGAAAATAATTTCAGGAGGGCCAGTCCTGTTGGATTGATTTTTATTTTGGCTTTGTTGTTGTTTTGCGTTTTCCTTTCCTTTGTGGTTAAAAAACTGTAACCAGGAACTGGGTAAGTTACAATTAGATGGTTACCAATTTGTAATGCAGACATCTGTATATATTTACGCTGTACTCTCAACCTTGGGCCATCTATTAGGGATACAGTCTGTGTGTTTCCTTGTGTGCTTTTTCCAGTCATTCTGATCCATTCGTTTGCACATCTCAGAGTCTCTCTCCCTCTTGCTAGCATCTGCTGCTGCTAACACACACAATGACTAAGGGATGAGAGCAGACCCTGGTATGGGAATGGAGGTGCTGATAGCAAAGTGGTGAGTGGCTAACAAAACCACTTGCTGAAGATTAGGGGCACTTCTTTCAGACAATATAAAGCTTTAAAGGGTCTCTTGTGATAATGACCACTTACTGAGAAGAGGAGTTTCCTTAATTTTTCCCAATGTTCTCAGTTTCTTTGTATGATTTTTTGTGAAATGACATTAGAGCACGTCCGAGATGAACAGTTCTAAATATTGAAGTTCTTTATACAGCCGCAAATTTTAAGTTTCCTACGTTTACCTAATCATATGCCTCAGCCTTTGCTTATGGGGTTTATATCTGTAGTGTGGAAGATAGTTCAGTCTCCATCCCTATTTTGCGGCCATCAGCGCCGGTGCCAGTTAACAGTGAGCTTGACGGTGACATTTTTGTAATTAATTTTTTATTGATTTGCATGAAGAAACAAACAATGAAAAGTACAAAAAGGTAAATGACTTCACCACTTGTGGATTTTTCCAGATACCCTCACACTTCATGGGTTCGCCAGCAGAATTAGAGACTGATGCAGTTTTACAGCTTCTCCAAGCTGCAAGGCTAGGCAACAAAACCCAGAAAACATTACATAAACATAACATGTTAGGGTGGGGGGAACAGTAATAAAATAGGAGACGATGGACATGATTAGGGAGAAGGAGGGAGAGTGGGATACAGGGAAGGGAGGGAAAATGAGAAGCAGTTAGGTGGAATGGCTGATTTGAGCCATCTTAACATTTTTGTGTTATACAAATGTATCTAGAAATGGGGTTCAGGTTTCATACAATTGATCTCTGTGTCAATAAGCTCTTTTTTCTTTGATTGCTAAGTCAGACAGGTCCGAATACTGCTGCTCTATTCTGGACATAAGCCTACTCTTCCCTTTTTATAATATCATGTGCTTGGCTCATTGCAGCCTCAAGAACCAAAGTCTTTGTGGTGAAGTTAAACCCAGTTTAGCAGGTGGGTGGGTAATTTAGGATATAATTTTCAGCTGAGGTTTGGCTGCTGAAGCCTGGCGCTATTGATGCGGTCTCTTCTCCAGCAGAGATTAACTCAGTGTACGCCATCAAACAGCCATCGGATGGCACCAGCTTTCAATGACTCTCTACCAAGGCTGGTTTCAAACTGATGACTTGGCAACAAAAAGGCTCCATAGCCTCTTGTGCATCTCTTGGACCATCCACTTCCCCCCCCCTTCTCTTTATGATCTTTGGTCAGCAGGTAAAAGGCATGGTGAACATTTTTATATTCTAGGATCAGGACGTAGTAGATCCTAGGGACAACTGCAGTATTTGGTGAATTGCAATTTTCATCTGAGAGAGTTACTGGTTACAACAGGCTGTGGGTACAGTGCTGAGAGGGGAACTGGGTGATCTAACAGTAGTTTGATGATGTGCTCATTGTGTGCCCCAACTCCTGCATTGAACAAATTAAATTACTTGATGGCTTTTCTCCCATCCTCCCAAAAGGAGTCTTACATTGGGCATAATTCTTTTTCGTTTAGATTTTGATAGGGAAATGTTTCTCTTTGTAGAGTCACTGGAAAAAATATTCAGATTCATAGGTTTTTAAAGGACTGTTATCATCTAGTCTGCTCTCCTGCATAACAAAGGCCAGAGAACTTCACCACGTGACTTTGCATCAAGCATGTAACTTGAAATGGGAAATCTGGTTGAGAGAGAGAGAGTATGTTCTGATAGATTGAACATTGGCTGGGAGCCAAGAACTTCTGCATTGTCGTTCCAGCATGGGTAAGTTATTTCAGTGGTGGTGTAAGTTACACGTTGGGTATAAATTGGTCAGAATCGGGGTAAGTCCTAAAGGAGCACCAACTTGGCATTCGGAGGAAGTGCAAAGTTACTTATGCTCTAAGAGGCCTTGTCTAAACTAGGATTTGGAAGGTTTTAGCTGACACATATTTAACAGCCTAGTGTAGCCAAGGCAGACTTAAAGCTGAGGCTCCTCCTTAAGCTTTCGCTCCACCAGTTTAACACATCTTAAAAGATACGCTACCTTGTGTATGGGAGTCTGTTAATGCTTGATAGCTAACACCTTCCAAATCCTGGTGTAAGTGAGAAAGTGGTGCAGTATCCTCATGGGAAAAGTTCTATAAAATGTCATAAGGATGAAACCGAGGACCCTAACAGACATTTAATATTTGTATAGGGTTTTTTTAACCATCCTGTAGGATTTTAAGTCAGGGATATGAATCTCTGTTAAGTTCTGTAGGATGGTTCGAAAAGTCTATAGAATAGTTATAATTGTCCATTACTTTTCCAGTGTAACATATACATTTTAAGGCTTTTCCATATGGGCAGAAAAGCAATTAACAGACGAGTGTAAGTCAAAGTTGGCTCCTTCTACTTTTGCTTCTCCATCTGCTTATGCCAAGGCTGAGGCGCCCTCCCCCCTTTTTTTAGCCTTTGGGTCAACATATCTATCATCATGGAAGTGACAATAATGTTTAGGAGGTAGGATAAGGTTAAAAAGAGTAACGACATAAATGATCAATTAGCTACAGTAAACACTTTGTGGGAAAATAGAGAATTGTAACCCTACTATTGAATCCTAAAAAAGGTAAACAAAAAACAATAGCAAGATTTTAAATCTCTATTCAATTTGACAGGTTTTAAGAGTAATTTCTGTTTAAAAAACAAAACAAAAAAAACCTGTTCTTTTCTTCTTTAGGATGACAAGAGCACTGATTAGCAGTGTTCAAATCACCAAGTCCAAATTAGTGAGCCTGTGAGTAGCTTCGGAAGCGGCTTGGTGTAAATCCAATGTCACTGATAAACAATCAAAGCAGACACTAATTTGTGGTGTGGTCCATAGTTTCCTGTTGATAACCCACAATGTGACTGTGGACATCTCTCATCTTCCGAGGGTGTAGGAGATGATGGCATCTGCCACACGGTGTTCAGAAAAGGTTCAATATGGATCATTGTTTCTAGGGTAGTTTGATGCCTTTTAGGTCTTTTTTTTAGGTTGTCAATCAGACGTTTGCTTGGGACATTAGCGTCATCCCAGGATTCTTTCCAGTGTGTTTCAGGATTGAATGAGGGAACGTTAAGAGCTTTAGTCCTGTTAAATTTCATTAACACCTTATCAGGTTAATCCCTATTAAATTACATAAGAATTTCCATTCAGGAAAAATTGGCATCTTTCAATTCAGTTGATTAATTTAACAATTTCGGCTCTGCCAGGAGCATTTGACTAAAAAATATAAACTAAAACCAAAGGTATAAAATGAATCGTACGCCCGTGTCTCCCTTCTCACGGGCTCTGATCCTCTCCTGGTACTGGTATTAATTAAAGGCCTGAGTGAACAGGTATGTCCTGACTTTCACAACGCTGGTCTCTGGTGGACTGTAATCAAGAGCAATTGCACCGCCCTTTTAGTTAGTAGATTAATGCCAAGACTGAAGACCCTGGCTAATTTTGAGTTTGTAAGTATGTAATATGGAGACGTAATGCAGAACAAAGTGGATGTTCTTTAGGGATCAGATATCGTGAGGTGTAAGTGACCAGTAATTTTATTGTACAGCAGCAAGTTATGGTCAGGTTCAGGACAGCTTTGGCCAACTGCTGTTTACACCAGGATAACTCCATTGACTTCAGTGGGGCTACTCTGAACTGGAGTTACTGAGAGCAGAAATTGTCACTTGGACTTTCAGTGTAGAATGTCCCTTTGGAGGAGTTCCCAAGTCCTCGATGCTCTAAAGCGCCCTTATCAGAAGAGCTTTCTACAAAAGACATTGTGGAATGCCAGATTTAGTCTCTCTCAGTGGCTTTCATAGCAGGTTTGCTCCATTTCTAAACCAGAAGGCGTGTTTTCGAGCTGCCAGCCCTGCGCACTCAAGCTGAAATTTGAAAATCAGACTCTTCTTCCCACCTCTTAAATCGTGACCATTAACAATCCATGATCAGCACTGCCTGCTGTAACCCCCAGATGAGTTGATTTGGGTTCAAGGGCAGTAATTTGCTGCTGTTCAGGGGCCAGTAGCAGATTACAGTGCCTTGGAGCAAAGTGGGAGGAGGGAAGGAATCGTTCCTCTGTGCAGTGAGATTCCTTCCCTATGCTGTGTCTGAGGTGGTGCCAGCTACTCCCCACCCTCTGTTCCCCCCACCTTGCACAGAGCAGATTGGAAAATGACCATCTTGCCCAAAATTAAGAATCAAAACAGCTCACGTTCCCTCCACCTGATTCAGTAAACCTGAAATAAATACAGTTACTGGTCTGGTACAGTGTGAGAAGCCTAAGGATGTAGCTGAGGAGTGCAAGTGCAAACTCCGGGATGGCCAAAGGCTCTGTGCTTCATCAAAGTCCTCTTCCCCAATGCACGCTGTCGACTTGTTGCCATCTGTACATCTTAAGGGAGGACAAAATCTGCCTCCAGTTCAAACATGTAAACTACGCCTTACCTCAGTCCCCTGTTGACAGGAATCTGCAGAGGAAAACAAAGGTCAGTTCTCTAGGCATTATTTCGCAAAGAAACTTTCACTCAGTTGGCACGAGGGTGGAATTGTTTCTCACCTGGAGAGTATGTATTACAGAACTGGCTTCCTGGGTGTCTAGTTTCTTTATATCATGGCCATCACCATGGTATTTGAGCAACTTGCAAGTTTATTAAAATGAACATAAGAAGGTTTCAGGATTTCTGCATGCTGCAGGGATTTTTTGTTAATGGTGGGATTAATGAGGAAAGCTCAGGGTTAGGGCAAATAAGTGGGTTTAATATTTCATTCCAAAGGGGCTGAAGCTTGTGCTCAGTCTGATCTCTCCTGGGAGCAAGATGCATGTTTGTGGGCCAGTTAAAAGAAGAGCTATATCTCCTGCATACACAAGTCTTACTCTTGGGTTTGCCAGTTCCGCTGTTCCAGTGGGAAATAGCTGCCGCGTCAGGTCCTGAGCACAGATGAGTTAGCTATCTTGTGTAACTAGGGCTAGCCTCAGAGAGGGCTCACAATCGCTCTCAGCCTGAACTCCAAACTCCAGAATCTATTCCGTTGAGACATTTGTGCAGCAGAGGTAAGGTCTAGGGTGACCAGATGGCAAGGGTGAAAATTCTGGACAAGGGATGGGGGTAACAGGCACCTATATAAGACAAATTCCCTAATAGCGGGACTGTCCCTGTAAAATCAGAAAATCTGGTCACCCTAGTAAAGCCAGTAGTGTATTTATACATGGTGCTGGAGTTCACATGGTGTGTTTTGAGCATGAGGAACTGGGTGCCTCCATGGGGGCTGGTTATCGATTAGAATGGAAAGCAAGTTGGCCAGTGAACTGAAGCATTAGTGAATGACTTCCCTTTGCAGAGCTAAATGACGTTATTATGAATAAGGGAAGTAACTCTTTATGTGAAACTTTTGAAAAGTGGCCTGTGTCTGAGATGTGATGAGACTGCAGGCGCATGAGACATTTGGATTTTGGGTGTGTGTGGCTGTTTAGCAGCAAGGACCAAAAGAAAGGGAAACTCGCACAGAAAAATTTCAAAAAGGGCCCATTTCCCCCATTAGTAAATATTTTGCCACACAAATGTTGTAGAAAATTCAGTTGTGCTCTAAGGAGTTGTTTATTATGTTACATTAGGGTATAAGCATTTGAGAGCAGTGACCATGTGTTTGTGAAGAACCTATCCCATTGGGGCCTTGATCATAAATGGGGTGTTCAGATTCTACAGTTTTTTCAGTAATAATAGTCTTAATACAATTTAATCATTAAGGAGTAAAGTAAAGGAATTTTAATCCATCTTCTGGTGCAAATCTCAATACAGTCTTCACTGTGGAGCTGCTAGGTTGCCTCTGTCATATTGCACTACAGATCAAATTCCAAAGCATTGTAAATTGGTGCAACTTCATTACACCTGTTTACACCACAGTTGCACCAGCTTACACCAGGTCTGAACTTAGTCCTGTCTTTTTTTGCAAACAGAATGGCAGAATAAGACAAAATTAGAACTCAGACAAAAGTCATGATTGGGTTAATTTAAATGCAACCCTCAAGTCTTTATAGACGTTTTTGGACTTTATTCAAGTACATACTTAAAAAGTAAATGGTTAAACACCACTTCTCATAATAAAAAACATGTGTGATCCCTTGTGCTTTAAAAAAAAATCATGGACCACATACTCAGATAGTTTAAGACATTAGTAAGCACTACTCTTAAATCCCTCAGTACTGCAGAGAGATTATCATTACCAATGTTATCACTGTTGGTTGTTCTTATTTTGATTATGCCAGAGTTGTACATAGCGTTCACAGGCAAATGCAGGCCCCTATTCTGAGGAGTTTATAAGCTGTTAGACAAAGGTGAGCAACAGTTTATGGGAAGGACAGTCTTGGTGGCATAGTTCCCACTAAAGTCAGCTAGTTCTATTCTATTCCAGATAGGTCTTCTATCACACACGTTCCCAATGTCTCTCCCAGACACGACAACGTCCCAAAATGTGAGCACCTTCCAGTAGCGTGGTTAGTGGTGTGACGGATAGCTGTCACATCTGCCTAGTTCTTTAATTCTCTTCCCTTGGACGAGAATTGTGTGTGCAATGTAGTGTGTCAGTTTGGTAGAGATTTTCAATGTACGTGATGCTGTGTATTCATATTAGAGAAGGCAGGTTGAAGGCCCGTAGAGTGGAAGGTTTGCGATGTGGGAGCTCAGTAGTCTGACTAGCCCCCAAGAAAGCTCTGTCTCCTGCACAGGTGAGCTGTCTCCTTGTGGTAGAAAATTCCATTGTGCCTGTGGAGTGGGGTTATCCTTTGTAGTGATTCACTGATAGATAAATGAATTAGGCATAATAATTAACAGCATATCACATCTTCAACCCTCCTAAAATTAGTGGACCAAATTCTGCTGTATTACAGAAGTACAGAGTAACTCCATTGCCAGTTACAGGAGAAACAGCAGTGTAAGTGAGAGCAGAATTTGCTCCAATATCTATGTTAGTGTTGATGTCAGAGTCCCTCTTGTTAGGGTGTGCTGTGCCAATTTGGATATTGTTTGGTGGCGATCAAAATTAAAACACTATTCAAAAGCCTAAAAAATGGTCAGACTCCTACCCACAGATTTCTAACTGGCAAGGGTCAGGAACAGCCTTGCACCCAAATTTGTTAAGAAGAGAAGAAAAGAAACGTGGAGAGACCAGTGCCATATGTGAGATGGCGGAAGGAAAATGTGTGGTCTGTGTCGCTGATCCTGATTGCCTGCTGTTGCCTTGTGCATCGGGATCACTTTTACCTGGGCCTATGTAATTTTAATAGGCACTTGTCTCAAGTGACAACTTCCTGTACCTAAGTACCAGCTGGAAGGGGGAACTAGATATTGGAGGTTTCGTAGGTGCCAGAGGTTAGAACAAAAACAATACAACCACTGTGGCAGACGAGTTATTTTCATCAGCTTTTAACTGACCGTCAACCACTGTTTTTTGTTCAGCAGCAGCACGAACCACAGAGCCATCTGGCAAATGCAGAAACAAGGGGGAACCGTCCCCAACCCCTTTTTATTGGAGCCTTGGCTTGTTTGTCATTGAGAACTTTGAAGCCAGCTTTTAGCGATGATCTGCCTGTAACTGCACTGTCTGGGTCTAGCTGATCAGCTTCCAGTTTTTCATTCGGCAAGTTTAAAGCCAGAAAAGACTGTTAGATATTCTAATACGACCTCCTGTATATCACGGGTCATTAAATGTCACTCAGTTAACCCAGTTTTTTGTTGCTCATGAAATCAAATAACAAGCAGTTTGTGTTCGCCAGCTGCATGTCAGCCAAAGCAGTATTAGAGTGAGAATCACGCCACTGAATGAGCCGGGGCATATACATAAATATTTATCACCCCTAAGTGAGTGAAATGTGCATTTTCATTGTATGGTGCCTGTGAGGGTACAAATAGTGTTGTTTGTTTAAAATAGGCAACCAGTTCAGAAATCTGAAAATGACCATTAAAAAGTTCTGCCTTGTAAGTCATGCTAATCAGCAGTGCTGTAGTATCCAAACATGCTGAGTGCTTTCAACCTTTCCTCATAGGTCATGTTTGCTAAATCCAGTATCCTTTTTGTCTCTGTTCTCTGGAACCTCTTCAATTTGCTCACATCTTTCTTAAAGTGTGGTGCTCAAAATTGGACACAGCACTCCAGGGCCGAGCAGAGCAGTTACCTCCAGTGTCTGCTGTCTGAAGATAGTTTTGGCTATTTGCTCAAGAAAAGGGGAAGGAGTTTAGCTTTACACCCTGTACCTCGGGGCTGATGAAGAAAGACACTTGGGCCTTGTCTACACAAGCAATTATGCTGGCAAAACTTATATTGCTCAGGGGCGTGAAAACCCACCCGCCCCTGGAGCAACATAAGTTTTGCCAGCGTAAGTGCTTGTGTAGCTGCATTAGTCGGTGGGCAAGAGCTCTCCTGACAACATAATAAAACCACCTAAATGAGCAGCAGTAGCTATGTTGGCAGGAGAGTGTCTCCTTCTAACATAGCGCTGTCCACACTAGCACTTAAGCCGGCAAAACTTATATTACTCAGGGGTGTTTTTCACCTTCCTGAACGACAAAAGTTTTGCTGGCCTAAGTGCTAGTGTAGACAAGGCCTTGGTGTGATGGCTGAACAGTCCAGAGCGGGAACGCAGTGCTGTTACAGCTGAGAGGCTGTTTGGATTGTCAGTATTGTTAGTCATTACATTGTAAGATGTTGGTGCTTGCGGACCATCTGGCCCACGTGAATGCGTAACCCTTACAATCCTCCTGGTGAACAGATACATCCTGAGGTTTCTAACTTTAGGGATGAGAACCAAGTTAATTTGGCTGATTCTTTTCACCACTTTCTTCCCCATCCCCACCACTTTTTTCCCCAGCCCATTTGGAGGCCTGCTCCTAGCTCTTGCTCTGAGCCTAATGAGGGTCCTTCCATGTCACTTCCACGTTACGACCATCCAGATACTAGGAGATACCCCCTCTCAAATCTGGCTGAAAACTAGTCATACACCAACTCTCTCTTCTCACTGTGACATGCATGCTGCCTTCTGTGTGGTAGTTCATGCCCATTCCAGGCTTTTAGGTGCTAATCCAAACCTGAATGAAAGGGATGGTCCTTGGCCTTCTGCCTCAGTGTGAGATGGCTGCCAACCTAAAACCCATTGTTAGGGTAAAGTTATGTAGTAAGTACCTCCTCTCCCGGGGGAAAAGAAGGAGACAGGGCAAGGTTTTTTAAAAGTGGACAATTTAGGGCTTTCCATCTTGGTGATTTGGAAAGTTTACTTTCAGCAGGAAATCCGTGCCTGTCCGTTCTATAAACAGAAAAAATCTCTCTTGGTCAGTACAACCAAGATCATAACACAGATAACAAAATAATGTTAATCAGATAATTAGAATTGCTAACAGCAACGATCAAAAATCACAAGTCAGGCCCTAAAATCATGAGATTTAATCAATAAAATCTTGAGGGATTTTTCATTTTCTCTATGGCCCATGTTTTCAAACTTTTCTCTGAAGCTATGAGGGCTGGGCTAACAGTTTACTCTTAAATGGAAGCTGACATCTTCACAGAATAATCTTATTCCAGCAGCTGGGGTTGTAAGAAATACAGCAAATGTAGTAAAGCTCATGATAAAATTGGGACAGTCATCAACATCAGATAATGCAACACACAAACCTGAAACTACTAAAGATGAAAATGTGTTGGTTTATACACAGATGACAAATGCACTCATTCATTAAATGTGTATAATAATACTTATTTACCTCATGACGTACTTATTTACTTCATGGGGTTTCCTGAAGCTTAACTAATTAATATTTGTAAAGTGTCTGAGCGCCAAACATGGAAAACACTATTTAAATGCAAATATTAACTATAATACTACACTATAAGGCTGGCTGAAAATTTTCTATCAAAAGTGTTTTTCAACAGAAAATTAGGTTTTCAATTGAATGAAATTTTTCACTAACAGTATCTGCTTTCTGTGGAAATTTATTATTATTTTGTTGGCATTTGTTGAAAAACTGACCACTGAAAAATACAAATATTTTGAGGTTTTGTCCCCAAACTGAAACACTTGTGCTGAAAAACAGAATATTGATTTTGAAATGTTATCAGAGAGCCTTAGGGCTGATTAGAGACTTGTAGTGCTATTTTGTCTTAAATTTTTTTAGGATGAAATATCTTCCCCCACTCTAGAGAAAAGAGCAGCATGTATGGAATAGAGGTCAGACATAGGATTTAGGAACCTTTCACAGATTGTAGTGAAATACTTGAAAATCCTTTCCTGCCTTCTGCCCCTTACCCACTCTCCAACCTCTTCCAAACTGACTCCAGTTTCCCAACACAAGAGTCAGCAGGACCCAAATGTGAGTGGCCAAAGGGCAATTTGGAACTCGGAGAGGTTTTAACAACTTCCAATCTCATGATCAATCAGTTTTTGGTTTCCAAGAGGAATAATTTCCACCTAAGAATTTGAGAAGGCCTTGATGTTCGTGCTTTTCATTCCCATGACAAAGTCGGGAGGAAAGAAGGCATTATGCTTTTCTTGTGATACACTGCCATTATTCATGCTTTCCCTTTCCTCCCCCAAACTAGAATAAGCGAAGCAGCACAAAAAATATATTATAGGGAACAATCCTGATATGGCAGTTATCTGGACTAGACCTGGCAGGTCTTTCACATCTCTGACTTCTGGTATTTTAAATTCTCATTGGTTTCTGTGCTCCTCTGGGCACATTAATATTCTCTGGGTTCTCTCCAGAGATCTCCATTGCAAGTCAGAATCATAAGTAGAGCAGTGTAAATATTATATCTGGCTATTTTTCAGAGGATTTTGGAAATATTGGTGGAGTACCTGATTATTTAGTTATAATTTGTAGAACAGTGGGACTGGAAGCCCCAATGGAAATCGAGGCCCGTTTGTATCAGTTGATCTACACACATTTAGTAAGGATCCTTGCCCTGAGGAGCTAAGAAGCCAAACAGACCAGGCAGACAAAGTGTAGAAGGAAGGAAGTACCGTTATCCTCATTTTACAGACAAAGAGCCAATATACCGAGATTGTGACACCTGAAGGTCACACAGGGAGTTTGGGGTAGAGTTAGGAATTGAACCCAGTTCTCTGGAATCCCAGTTCATTGTAACCGTAAGATCATCCCTTCTCCTTGTCAACTTAATTGCTTTTCAGTAATATTTATTTTTTTCCTAAGAGAAATCATATGAATGTTTTCCTAAGAAAACATATGAATGACACTCCTTTATTCTGTTCAGTTGGGTTTTTTTTTTTTTTCCTGTTCTGCTTTAGTTCCTTCACCGTGCCATTCAGATATTACTGGTGTGCCCAAGATGATGCTCAGTGTACAGAGTGAAAAGGACTCTGGCTGAACAGTGTTGTTTGTTTAGTGGTCTCCTTCCCATCCATATGTTCTAGTGTTTCTTGATGGTTGTTGTTTTGTGTGACTTAATGGGAATTCCGTGGCTTCTTTGACCTTTCTAGGCGAAAACAACTTTTAAAAAGCCATTTGTATTTCCTGCAGCCAATGTGCCCCTCTTCTTATCTCCCTGAAGCAAACAGTGCAGACATGAGTTTCAGCAGCATTACGTTCCTGGTTTTTCCCAAGGTAGCTTTATAACATTCAGCTGCTGTGCAGAGCTGGGGAAATTCGTTGTCCCACATTTACGATTCGATATCAGCCGGACCAAAGCAACATTTTTAAAGCTGGCCCCTAACCTGATTGGTAGCTGAACTACTGTCACCTGTGGCTGAATTACCACTAAGGAGATGGAGCATAATCACTGTCTGAAGGGCCTGAATATCAAGAATAGAAATGAATTGTTTGGCGTGGTTGGAACTGTGATGGGATGAAAAAGAAAAAAGTGGGCTGAATATTAGGAAAAACCTCCTGATGAAGATGAGCCCTGTTAGGCTGTAGAATAGTCTTCTGGGGAAGGGGTGTAAGATCCATCATGAGAGGTGTTTGAACCAACACTGTTCACACATTCTCACCTTCTAATCAATGGTTATGAATAGGCCTCAGCTACTCTAACTGTATGGACTTTGCTATTACGTACCCCCCTCGTTGTACCTTCCCCTTGACTGTATATATATACCACCTATCTGATTTCCATTCCCTGCATCTGACGAAGTGGGTTACAGCCCACAAAAGCTTATGCCTGCAAAAATTAAATGTGTTAGTCTTTAAAGTCTCTTGTTGTACTAGCAACTAGATGGTAGAGAGAGAGCCTGTGTTACCAGGGAGGACTGGTAACCTCTGTGAAGTCCATTCCATCTCTAACATCCAGCAGTCAGATCCTCGGTGGCTGTAGGTAGGCCTAGCTCCTTTGAAATTAATGGAGCTGTGTTCATGCACACCAGTTGAGGAGCTGGCCCGAAGTTTTGGCCTGATTCTCCATTCTGTTAAACTAGTTTTATAGTGGGGTGGTGCCATTTACAGACTTCAAGGGATTCATACGGCCAGATACCTGGTATAACAGAGTAGAGAACCAGGCTTGTCATCTCCTATGGTACATTAGACTCGCCAAACTCTGCTTCCCTTTCCCATCCACACCATAGTTCTGATAAGTCACTGACTGCCATGTCCAAGCTTCTGTCTTTCTAAACTCTACTGCTATCGATTTTTCATAGAAGGTGGTCATATACGATGGTGATGGGTAACAGTGTAAAATCCTGTGATCGTTAAATGTTAGTCCTTTTATGCAAGGACTCCTTTCCCATTAGTTCCTTTCTCTCTCCGCACTCCTGTCCTTTCTGTGGATGATAGTGAAGTCTTCACTGGGCAGCACCGACTGCTGAGTAAGAAGGCTGACTTCTGGGTAAAGGTACTCCCGTCTTTCTTCATTAATGTCCTGCAGCTCACAACTCAGTAGTCTTCGTATGGTGCCCTGCTTGACACAGCTGGCTGTCGGCATTAGAAAGCAGTGATACAAATATCTTCTAAAAATGTCCACTATATGAGGCAGCTCCGTAGAGATAGCTGACTGGTGATGAATGGAAGGGTTTTTTTCCTTTGATACCTGTGTGCCGTATTTCTTTACTTCACTGCTGAATACAAGCCTTTGGCGTCTCTTGTTACTATATGACTTGGGCCCTACAGAAAATATGGCCATGGCAAACACACACAGCCCCTTGCATTACTTCTCACCTTCAAATTGCTCAGTGCCCCAAAGAGAGCACCATGATATGTCACATTCTATCCACATCTGTGCAAGGCTGGTACACCCACGAAACCCAATGACCGCAAGGGGTTGTGTGAGTATAATTTGGCTGAATGTTCCCTTGCATTGTGCTTGTAAGCATCTCTGAATGGACATAGCTCCGGGCAGCATTGTGCTTGGGCAGCTGTGATTGAAGCCCACCAGCCATCACAATGGCGACATGCAGGCAACAATGCAAGACGAGAACCAGAAGCCGGGTTCTGCTTATGCAGCTTGATATTTGTAGCCAGCAGATGAAATCCAATTGCAGCAGTGGGGCTGTGGTAAAGCCAGTTCGTTTAACTGCAGACGAGGAAGAGGGCTGATGGGGTGCTGAAATACTGTTCGGCTGTCATGCTGTCAAAATGAAATAAAACTCTCCTGTTTCTTAAGTGACAGAAGGCTTTCCCACTGTATAGGATTATCTTTATTTTCCCCATCCTGGTGCAGCCTGGGTGAACCTTCTTTAGGTGTGTCCATTCAAGGTGTGTCCATTTTGCTGGGCAAAGCTGCCTCCATATGCCTGAGCAGTTAGAAATAAACCAGCTGCTAGTAGACTGCAGCCTATGTTGCTAGCCACACTTCCCAGAGAAGAGTTAAACAGTTTGACAGTCACTGTTAAGCTGGATTGATGACTCAATGCCACGAAGAGGAACTAAGCGGGCATCCCTCACAATAGAACGACCCCCCCCCAAGTCCTTTGGTTATCGTGGGTTTTCTCTGCCACCGCAAAGCTCACTTATGCAGCAAGAGTAAAGAAACATCAGATCATTTTCCTCATGTCAGACACGCTTGATGGGAGACCCAAAGCCTTGTGGTTATGAATGTAACCTCAAAGAATTCTTTTTAGGTGAAGGAAACCATGAAGCCAAGCTGTGAATGCCTGTTTCCCAAAGGACTGACGGAAGACACGCTCCTAACCACAAGAGTAGGTGCCTCCATACATAAACAGGCAATGGGGGTTTCTTAGGACACAGACACTTAAAAGTGTCTCTTTTTTCAAAGGAGTCATCCTTTACTTGGCTGTTCCTCTGCGCATACTTAAAATCTCTGGAATGATGGGCAAATAAATGGCTGAGGCGACTGATGGGTGATTTGTTGGCTATGACTTTGAATGGGAACCCACTTTCAACAAAGCAAAGTGTGTATTTGTGGGGGGAGACTAAGGAAATGACTAAGAAAAACAAAACAAAACCAAGTACACCTGCAGCGTGATGCGAGTTGGGTTTACTCCACCTCGTGACACAGTATTTCTTCCTCCTCGTGACACATAATCAGTCGTATACCAGAGGAGCGCCAGCACAGTGATGGCTGTTCACAAAGCTACAGTAGACGTTTTCAGCCCCTTCTTCCCGTAACATGAACCAGTTGCACTCAGAATCGGGACAGGGGAGGTAGACCCAGCACTGACATCTGAAGTCAGAAACACCCAGGATGAGAGAAATCTAAGATTTGACTATAGAGGGAACTTTTTTTTTAAATGGGCATTTTCCTTTCTTTAAATGCCAAAATGCAGTGTAGGTAGGGGGAAATGTTCTCTTTCAGTAGCCAGATGGTCAACTGAATCCAGCTATTACATAGTTTACTATAAAACATGTATACCCAATGTTAGTTTAATGCAATAATAGGAAATGATGTTCATATACACTCAGCCCTAATCAGCTTTAACACAAAGAAATCTGCCCAGTAATAGACAAATTCATAAAGCTTGGAGCTATAATGCATAGCAATTGAGGAAGATCCAAACCACATGCCTGGATGAGGTCAGGCCTTTTAGAAAGTGCCAGCAAATTCTTAGGCATAAGAACAATGAGGTAATTTAGAATTTATATGCTTTAAAATTAGTTACATACCGAGGCTATCTTTATATGTAAACTGAAGTTATATAGGTTTTTTCTTTCTTTTTTTTTTGAACTGCAGTTTTCAAAGTGTACTCTCAAAAAGAAGGTACAAATGATTATCTCATTTTATAGGTAGGAAACGGAGTCACAGAAATTTATAAGGCCAGAATTCTCTGCCTTTATTTTAGGTGTCCATCTTCTCCTGGAAATATGGGCCGAAGCCATTACTCACAGTCACACAGTAAATCAGTGGTAGAGCTAGGGATAAATTGTTACCAAACTTCATAATGTTTGGCATTTTTTTAAAGTTCCAACTCCTGGAGTCATGTGAATATGTGAGGGTCTCAGCTTTCATTTAAAAAAAAAATTCAGTTTCTAGCTCTGGTTGCAGGGAAAAAAACAGAAGTCAAATAAAAAGAACCTCAGTTGTATTCTTAAAAAAAAAAACCCATAAAACTACACACATCACCACATACACCCCTCATGACTTTTGGTGCCAGATTCATGATTTTTGAATGCTTGGGGTTGGAAATATGGAATAAGACTCTGGTCTCTTGCCTTGAAATCCCATGTCCTCTCTGCTAGAGCATGCTGTTTTCTTACCCTGACAAAACCCTCGTCATGTTTTAAGAAGCTCATTTTCAGAAGCTGGTTTTGTTTCATTTTATTTTTTTGCAGTGGGTGTCTCTGCCCAGGTGCTTCCCTGTAAAATAATGCTGGTGAGGAAGGAGGCTGTTGGAGGGAATGAGACACAGTGCACTAAACTGGGACAGATTTGAAATGGACAACTTCTTATTTGGGATAGGTCAATTCCTCCTTTCTTCTTCATCCGGATGACAGATTTAAAGGCATTGGACCCAGCTCTGCTCTCCTTTACACTACTGTAAATGCAAAAGCAAACTCCATTGATGTAAGTGGCATTATATGGGTGTAAAACCTGAATAACAAGACGAGGCTCAGGCCCTGTGTGTTCATAAACTGGCTCACTTTGACAGTGGAGCTTTTAAGGCTCTTAAGGTAACTGCAGCTATCATTTCCAGGTGGTGAGACACATGGAGAGACTGCAATAAAAAGATACGAGCACATTAGAGTTTTGGTCATGTTGTAACTCATGTTAACTAACACTTTCGTAAATTCTCACATGGGTGTTCAACAAACATTCCAGTTCTGAGTTACTGCATGATCAAATTCTCCAGCGTAGACAACCCCAAAGAGAACTGTGCAGCCCATTTAATTGTTTTCTGAGGGAACAGAAAACAATACACTGTAGCTTGCTGACACCAAAGAACCAGTCACTTGTGTAAAGTAAAATATTTGTCAGCTGAAGCATGATAAGTCTTTAAGTCTGCAGGTTCCATGCCTTGTGCAGACAGTTGGATTTCAGAGCACTTGGGACTTCCCTTTGAAGAAGCAGCTGTCTGCACATGAGCTGGGAAGCCTTACAGTGAAACAAGTGATGACATAAATGTTGAGGCTGAAAAAAATCTTCCTATGGAATGTAGCCTTCAGCTGAAATGAAAGATTAGTTTATTATCTCTCCTATCATCTGCCTGAGCTGATCGGAGCATGCCTCTTATTATAAGATCTCAGCTGTTAACACAGACAAAACTTCCTTTCATTCCTGTTTATTAATGTGTCTTAACAGTTCTGTTTCTAAAAAAAACAAAAAAAAAATCTGTCCTTCCATTATCAAAGTTAACATGGGTGAGAATGATACTTTTTAGAGCAATGGTTCTCAACCTTTTTTCATTTGCAGATTCCTAAGAATTTTTGAATGGAAGTGTGGACCCCTTTGGAAATCTTTTGTCTGTATATATAGTTTAATTCTGTTCAGTCAGTTTTCAGTCTAAGTCTTGAGGTTGAGAACCACTGTCTTAGAGTGTTTAAGCAGATTTTTATTTACACCACAAGTTTCCATAGGGGTTATTTACAAAAGATGCATTCATTCCGTTTGGGTTTTGTTGCTTTTATTTTCTCATCTATATTCACTTTGCTATTTACTATCAGAATCGCATGGGCTTCTTAATGGGGATAAAGAAAAATGGGGAGAAATTAAGGAATTTAAGAGCTCAGGACTATTGACTTTCTATAGGACTGGGGCACCTAGATCCCTTGGACACTTTCAACAATGTCCTTTATGAAGAAGTAGTTTCACATCTCAGAACTGGGCGGAAAATTGAGCTAATGATTTCTCTTCTTGCAAGAATCTCAGAATATGGAAGCAAAATGTCAGGAGCAATTAGGACAACATACTTATACATCTAAAAAATGGTGGCTGGTTTTGCCCCTCTCCTTCCTCCAGGCTTTCCATGACAGTTGGTAAATGAGATGCAGGAACTGAGAAGAATTCCCCCAGTACGTGAGGTGTGTAGGACTGACAAAAGTGGCACTACACTGCCCCCTTCCAGACTCTGTTTTATGAGACTGTGTCGGAAGAAGACAGATTAGCTGCATCACTTGCCTCCGCTGAGAAAGCTGCCATTAGAGCATCCCTGGGGCCCTTTGAGCCCTTTCAGTAGTCTGGAATAGGCACAGTGTGTGACCTGAAACTCTAACAACTCCTTGGTGATATTGTCCTCTCGGTGCCACAAAGAGGAGCTGCTGCTGAGGCTGTTTGTGCATTTAAGCATCGAGTGAAAGTTTTCCTGTGTCCGAGATTGCACTGTGCTATTATTTCTTTCCCGTGAGGTAGAGTCCTTCTTATCCTACACTGGAGCATGCTTTCAAAGTGGTGCTTTCACTGGGCAGTGCCTCTTGAGGGTTATGCTGGTAAAACCCTCTGCTGTATTGGGAAAATGGACTCCACTGTCTCCACTACTTGCCACGCTGTTGATGCAAGAGGACTGAGTGGGGCTCATTTTCAGAGCCTTTCAGAAAACCCCCAGTGTCAGTTGGCTTGCATCTTCCTTAAATGCCATTCCAGCAATCAGAAAAGGAACTGTACATTTCAAGAGTCAAATTCTGCCCTTGGTCTGCTGGGCACAGCTCTGCCTGAGTCATGGTGAGGTTTTTGCACAGATGTGAGGTTAGCATTTGGGTCTAAGCCTTTGATTTGTTTGCTTCTTTGTGAGGCCCTGTCTCTTTTCTGGTGAGGGTCATGATTTTAGCTGTGTGATACGCATTAGTAGGCTAACGTGCCTCCTTCTTACCTGCCTTGGGATGTGTGGCAGCTGCATTAGTGAGAGGCTACATCTCCCACGTTAGCTTTGCCCAAGAGAAACTATTTCACCCCTTCTTCTAGCCAGCTCCTGCCTCCATGCCTCCACTCCTGCTCCAGAGTGGGCCATAAGCCCAGGCTCCCCAGGCCTTGAACCGTTCCTGCTGTCCGAGCTAAGTCTGTGCAGTGGAAGTACGTGCACTGTGCAGCCTGTTCATGCGCACACTTTGCTGAGCCAGCACTGACTCCTGTGCCCAGAACAGTCTCCAAGGGCTAGCCCTAAAGAGAAAAGCAATCCGTTTCTAAAAGCTTTTAAACAAATATGGCGATCAGTCTCCCCAGTTGCTCTAGTCTCTACGTCACAAAGGCTGTTGGGTGAGCGCCTTTCTGCTAGCACCTGGGCAGGGTTTTTCACTGGGGACCATGGGCTCGATCCTGCAAGGTACTGAGCGCTCTGGCCCTAATCCAGCCAAAGCACTGACGCACTTGTGTGCTTAAAGTTAAGCACACGTGTGTTTCATTGGCTCAGGGCTGGAACGCTCAGCATCTTGCGGGACTGAGTCCTCCGATACCTTCACTTAAAGCTACTATTATCGTCGCTACTGTGATTATAGTTACTTCTATTTTTTTTTTTGCAAGTATAACAGTGTAATCTTACATGGTAAATTAGCCTGCTGATTACATATAGGTGTTGGTGCCTGTCACAACCACTGTACTGGAATCTCTCTACGTCTTCTAGAATATTATTAATTTTCATTCCAGATGTACTAGATAGCGAAGCAGAAAGCCTGTGAGCAATGTTAGGAGGTGAATCATTATGTGAATCGTTAGCAGGGTACAAGATAAGATGTAGCAAACAGTATAAGGATCTACAACGGGTGGCCAAACATACTGACCCACAAAACCCTCCCCTCCCTGCTAGGCAGAATCGTTTAGTCACCACCCTGCCGCAGGGCCAAAGCTTTGAGCGCCCCACTCCAGTCTGGTAGGTGGAGGATGGGGCACAAGGGGCTCCGCGAGCTGCACTGTAACTGTAAAAGAGCTGCAGCTCACAAGCGACAGTTTGGTCACCCCTGAAAAGTCCATCCAGCGTACAATTAGACTCATAGACTTTAAGGTCATAAGGGACCAATATGATCATCTAATCTGACTGCCTGCACAACGCAGGCCACTCACCCACCCACTCCTGTAACAGACATCTAACCTATGATTGAGTTATTGAAGTCCTCAAATCATGGTTTAAAGCAGTGATAGGCAACCTAGGATAGTGAGTGGACCACATGAGTGGCTCTCCTTTATCTCAGTGGACCGCAAGATTGAAATCGGGCATGCACATTAACCACAAATAAGCTTAAATACACTTAATACAGGGCGAATATTTCATAACGTGTTGCAGAAAATGTTTGTTCATTCATATATTAACAGAATTGTCATCAGCCTCAAATAGTAAAGACAAAAGAAATATTTATTTATACTTCCCTTACAATACAACATACTCAATGTGACATCTGGTTGGGTCTGTCCTCCACAAGCTTTCTCAGATTAGTAGGAGTCAGGGATGTACAGGTGCATCGCAATTCAGCACTGAGGTTTCTATCCATTAGTCCATTGCGCTTTGTGCATTTGATGGGTCCTGTAGCAGAAAATGTCTGCTCACATGTATATGTTGAGCCAACGATTGACATCAGCTTTGCAATGCAATGCCATAGAACTTGCCTGGGCAATATTCTTCCAAAGTTCTTGTATACCTTCCCTCTTCAGCTGGTTAATTTCGTCTTCATCCAAGGCACGAACGTGAAGTAATTCCTCCCCAAATTTCCTTTGATCAACCCCAAGCCTTTGACATATAATGACAGATTGGCTCAAATCAAATTCGCATGGATATGAGAGCAACAGATTGGATGTACATGAGCTCTGCACCCCAGCAAGACGGGTGTGTCTCAGACATGTGCATGCAATGCACATGCATGCAAATGGGGCTGACTGGAAGCACGTTTAAGTTGATGGATTTAGGCAAATCCATTGGATTCATTGGATCCCTTGGGCCACTCACATTGTTCACCACTGATTTAAAGACTTCAAGGTACAGAGAATCCACCAGCATGTGACCTGTGCCCCATGCTATAGTCCTTTTCATATTCTTTAAGGAGAAAGGAAGTGTATCTCAGCTGATAGGTCTATGTCTTGGAAACAGAGATAGAAAAAGACAGGATGACGACAAATTAAATGTATCTTGATATAACTAAACTCCCGGTAGATCAGTGTTGAGTAACCACATAATGCAACAGGGACAAGGGATCACAAATCATTGAAGTCAACAGTTCTTCACCGTTAGCATTAGCTGACAGCAACAGTAAAATCTGTTTTAATTTAAACCGATAGGATTTGAGCAGAGTCCAGGACCCAGAAATTCATTCTGTAGCATT
The DNA here is from genome assembly GCA_007922155.1 of Mesoclemmys tuberculata. Lineage (NCBI taxonomy): Eukaryota > Metazoa > Chordata > Testudines > Chelidae > Mesoclemmys > Mesoclemmys tuberculata. The sequence goes on from ML675650.1 coordinate 16,066,157, forward strand.
TTTTATTTTAGAACAGAAGAGGCTGAATGACACCGTCTATAAATTATTTTCATGTTCTCGGCCTTCCTTTTTTGTGGCATTTTGCGTCTTCCTTTTTGCAAGAAATTGTGTCAGATTCTCTGTTGCACTGAGCCCTATGTAGTACTATGTAGTCATTTAAACCATCTCAAACTGAGGGGCGGGCACTCCTCCGGGGGAGGGGGGGGTATGAGAAGCTTTAGGGGGGAAAAAACTGCACATTTTACCCACCGCCATGAATAACAAGCCAAGCTGATCCCTCCAGGCAGATCAGGTCCTCAGCTGGGCATTGGACTTGAGGTGGCACTATGCATTTGGATGCATTTCTGTTAAGCTTGCATAGCATTATACAAAGTCATTGCCATCTGTACTTTAATCTGTTTGCTATGATGCGGTATGCACATTTAATTGCAAGTGTCAATCTCCAGGGCAGTTTTGCTTTTGCTCTTATTACAATGGATCGTGGGCTCTGTTTCAGTCAATGCCTTGCTGCTTTTCATATTTAGTGAGAGTTGCATGTTGGCTTTTCTTTATCGGTATATATAATTGTGTGGCAGGAAAGGGGGCGTAAACTACTCCAGACACAAAGATGGGGGACTCAATCAAATAAGTTTGAGAAGCCAGTAAAAAGTGGTGTAAAATGTTACTTAATCAGAAAAATGGTAGTTTACCTGACTCTGCACCGGTGTAAATGAACAGACAAAATGTAGTGCAATGGAGATCAGGCCCAACAGCTGTTGATTATTTCTAGTTCAATTTCTAGTTCAATAGTATCTTTAAATGTATCCTTTAAAGTATTACTTTATCCTTAAAAGTAAAACGGAAAAAATGTTTTCAGCTTTTGGCTGTGGAGTCAGCTCTTCTCTTGAGCCAATCCGAATTCTCTTAGGGTGCTATGTCTCTCACACATTTTTGTTTTGGAGTGTTGACAAGCATTTACATTCACCTGAAGCAGATTTAAATGAGCAAATCAGAGGCAGAATGCTCCATATCCTGTTACAAATCCCATTCCCTCTGAAATATTTTATTTGTAGCCTATTTGTCAGTATGTATACACAGAGTGGTAAGAGGTTTGTCTTGCCATTGATTTTTCCAGGACACTCTGCTAAGCCAATGGGCACTGCTTTCTTTAAACCTCTCCATAGTGATTCCCAGTGACTAAAGACAGACTAAGAACTGAGTGTTAAGACTATCAGCTGCAGACTCCAGCTGCTGAGCTGGGCCAACAGCCCTCTTTTGGCTGCTTCTTTTTAGCACTGGGTCTTTAATGAGCTACTTCCCCTCCCTTAGCAGGGACAAACATCAACTATAAAATCATCCGAAGATATTTAAAGATACCCTTAAAGCTTTTCATTTGCTTACCACATTTGAAATCAGTTTACTGCCACGTACCAACAGGATGATTGCCACAAGAGACGCAAGCGTAAAGTTGCTCCAAGTTCACATTTCCAGTTGTCTACTTTGAACATTGCATATCTTTTGTTTGTTTTAGTAATTTTTATTTTTTCAAAAATAAATCTTGATAGAGTGCAAAGATACAAACATAATGACATTTTCTTTAGCTTTGATCTCAGAAAAGATCAAGGGCTTAGCTATTGTTTTACTGTAGCTTTAACAATCTCAGTACTGTATTTATTTTGGCCAAGATTTTCAAAAGTGATTAGTGATTTGGATGCTGCAGTTTTTGGGTGCCCCACTTTTGGCACCTTTTTCAAGTGCCATGGTTTTCATATATTTAGAATCAGGGAATCATAGAAGATTAGAGTTGGAAGGGACCTCAGGAGGTCATCTAGTTCAACCCCCTGTTCAAAGCAGGACTAACCTCAGCTAAATCATCCGAGCCAGGGCTTTGCCAAGCCACAGTTTAAAAACCTCTAAAGATGGAGATTCCAGCACCTCCGTATGTAACCTATTCCAATGCTTTGCCACCCTCCTAGTGAAAAACTTTTTCCTAATATCCAACCTAGACCTCCCTCATTGCCACTTGAGACCATTGCTCCTTGTTCTGTCATCTACTACCATTGAGAACAGCCTAGCTCCATCCTCCCTGGAACCCCCTTTCAGGTAGTTAAAGGCTGCTATCAAATCCCCCCTCATTCTTCTCTTCTGCAGACTAAACAGGCCTAGTTCCCTCAGTCTCTCCTCATAAGTCTTGTGCTCCAGCCTCCTAATCATTTTTGTTGCCCTCTGCTGGACTCTCTCCAACATGTCCACATCCTTTTTGTAGAGGGGGCCCCCACAACTGGACACAATACTCCAAATGCGGCCTCACTAATGCCGAATAGAGGAAAATAATCACTTCCCTCAATTTGCTGGCAATGCTCCTACTAATGCAGCTCAATAGGCTATTAGCCTTCTTGGCAACCAGGCCACACTGCTGACTCATATCCAGCTTCTTATCCACTGTAACCCCCAAGTCCTTTTCTGCAGAACTGCTGCCTAGCCCGTTGGTCCCCAGTCTGTAGCTTTGTATGGGATTCATCTATCCTAAGTGCAGGACTCTGCACTTGTTCTTGTTGAACCTCATCAGATTTCTTTTGGCCCAATCCTCCAGTTTGTCTAGGTCACTCTATATCTTATCCCTACCTTCCAGGGTATCTACCATTCCTCCCAGCTTAGTGTCATCTGCAGACTTGCTGAGAGTGAAATCTGTCCCATCCTTCAGATCATTAATGAAGATGTTGAACAAAAGCAGCCCCAGGACCAACCCCTGGGGCACTCCACTTGTGACCGGCTGCCAGCTAGACATGGAGCCATTGATCACTACCTGTTGAGCCCGATGATCTAGCCAGCTGTCTATCCATTTTATAGTCCATTCATCCAACCCATACTTCTTTAACTTGCTGATCAGAATACTGTTGGAGACCATATCAAAAGCTTTGCTAAAGTCAAGGTATATCATGTCCACCGCTTTCCTCACAACCACAGAGCCAGTCACCTCTTCATAGAAGGCAATCAGGTTGGTCAGGCATGACTTGCTCTTGGTGAATCCATGTTGACTGTTCCTGATCACCTTCTTCTCTTTCAAGTGCCTTAAAAATGGATTCCTTGAGGACCTGCTCCATGATTTTTCCAGGGATTGAGGTGAGACTGACCAGTCTGTAGTTCCCTGGATCCTCTTTCTTCCCTTTCTTGAAAGTGGGCACTATATTTGCCTTTTTCCAGTCATCAGGGACCTCCCCAAATTGCCATGAATTTTCAAAGATAATAGCCAATGGCTCTGAAATCACATCAGCAACTCCCTCAGCACCTTGGATCCATTGCATCTGGCCCCATAGAGGTGTATATCCAATCTTTCTAAATAGTCCTGAACCTGTTCCTTCAGCACTGTGGGATGTTCACCTCCTCCCTGTTCTGTGCTGTCCAGTGTAGTAGTCTGGGAGGTGACCTTGTCTGTGAAGACAGAGGCAAAAAAGGAATTGAATACCTCAGCTTTCTCCACATCCACTGTCACTAAGTTGCCTCCCCCATTCTGTAAGGGGCCCACACTTTCTCTAATGTTCCTCTTATTGGTAACATACCTGTAGAAACCCTTCTTGTTCCCCTTCATGCCCCTTGCTAACTGCAACTCCAATTGCGCTGTGGCCTTCCTGATTTCATTCCTGCATATTCGATCAGTATTTTTATAATCCTCCCTGGTTATCTGACCATGCTTCCACATCTTGTAAGCTTCTTGTTTGTGTTTAAGCTCACCAGAGACTTCTTTGTTAAGGCAAGCTAGGCGCCGCCTACCATATTTGCTGTTCTTTCTGCACATCGGGATGGTTTGTTCCTGCACCCTCAATAAGGTTTCTTTAAAATACAGCCAGCCCTCTGGCATATGTTATGTTTGGATACTTGGAAGTTACTTGCACTCAGAGAGAAACCAGCAGACAGGAACACAGGGAGATGTAAACACACACACGCCGAGTTTTATTCTCCTACTCTTAAGACCAGACAGAACTGACTGAGCTATCCCAAATAGTGTAGCTCTGTTATCTACAGCAAGCTAAGCAGGACACAAAATACACAGCAGCACAGGTACAAATGACTCCACATGATGCAGTGCAATGGAAAATGAGGCCCACATTGTGTCCTATCCTGCACTTGTGGCTACACGATACTGTAAATATCAGCTGAACTTTGTTTCATGCTTTGTCTCCAATTCTTTTTGTCTCCCTACACTATTGGATTTGCCCATTGCATTTCTTTCTCAGACATCTGACTGCCTTCTGACCATCTCCAGAATAATTTTTCCTGACAAGTTGGTTATTTTTATGGCCAACCGACGGGGTTTGGAAGGACAGAAAATACCCTGATTGTGCCTAGTCTCTGCAGCCTCCACCGCTTGGGCTCATTTTGCTCTTGCTGCATGTCAGCCCCTTGAGGAGTCTAGAGCGAATGAACAGTATTCCAACACATAGTGCACAAAAGGCTTTCATCCTTCCACTTCTTGCCCCTTATAAATTGTGCTGGGTTGCTCCTGTAAAATTGTTCTCTTGATTATGGACATCTGTGGGCTCAGATAGATTCACTCAAGTAAATGTAAAGGTTACTGTTGCGAAGCTATATAACCAAAGAGATGCAGGCTGAGAAAAATCTCTTAAGTCTCTCAGCAAGTCCTGAGGACAGGATGCATCTCATATCTGGATAAGATTCAGGTAAGAGAGTTTTGGTCATGGACTTCAAGCTGAAAGAGCCCCATTGTGTTAGGAAACATATTACACCTCTCAAGGTATTGGTGTAATTACTAATCCTGGCCACACATTGACGTTTTCTTTTGCTCTCTCTCTCTGCAATGAAGATGTTGATAATAGTTAGTGCTTATTTTCCATCTTCAAAGAACTGCACAGACAGCTACCAGGTCCCCACAACACCCTTGGGAGATAAGTCAGCAATGCCGGAGGGTCCTGCTTGAGTTATGCTGGTCTCCTGTTGTTGTGCCGAGATCTTTTAAGAGACTTCATAATGCTGCGATGGATGGGAAAGGTGGAGGTATGGAGGTGGTGGCATGGCTAGTCATCCCTCATGTTCTGCAGGAGGCAGTGTGACAGCTAAAGAAGAGACATATTGAAGCTTTACTCTGAAAACCTCTTGAGGCATCTGCTGCCTCACTGGAAGTATTGTGTTTTACCAGACTATATTTGATGGATGAAAAGAGCAAAGTGATTCTCCTTTGATGTTCAGGCACTTTCCAAGACACCCTGAAGAGGTGTTGGGGGGGTCTAGTCTGGAGCTTTGCTGTGTGGTGCAACCTTTGTTCCCCTCTTGTACATTTTAATGTACTCATTAGAGAATCTCTGGCTTTATCCTTCTGGAGCAGGAGAAAGAGATTTCTCCCAAGTGCTTCCAGAAACACTGAAACCAATACCCTAGACAGGCTTGGTGAAAGCTTTTTAAACAAAATCTCTCAATTGTTCTTAATTTTTTGCAATGGGTTATCCCATTTCTGGCTCCTCCTCATCATGACACATCCCAAATGGACATAGCCTCCTTGCAGATTGACTACCATCTGGATTGATCTCTAGCTAGGCCCTTAGATTAGATGATCTGGCTGGATGTTGAGTCTATGTCTGTCATTGGCAAGTTCTGAGCCAGAATTTCATTGTTCTTTTCCCAAATGCTATTTTAGAGCCACCTTATTTTCCTCCTTCCAGTTTGAAGCAGTGTTTGTTCATTTAGCAGATTGTCCTGAAAACAGAGACTTTCTGTGGTCAGTTGACTTCAGCAGAAATTAAAAGATCTTCATGCTTTCTTTTAATAGCACTAACAATTTCAGGATGTGTAGCATTAACTGTTTGTTTCAGGCTCCTTGGTGGGGTCAGGAAGACTCTAGGGCTAGTTTTATTAAAACAGTTAGCAGTAATGCCAATTCCAAGCATTCAGAAACAATGTCAGGCCCCAAAATTGTGAGAAACAACAAATTGGGTGTTGTTTGCCTTCTGTTTTTTGATCCTTTAGGGTACATTTGCAGGCTTTTCTCATTAACTATACGGGCTAGAAATTTACTTTGGGGGAAAAAAAAGAAGAAAGCTGAGATTCTCACACCCTAACATGACTCCGGAGCTGGGGCCCTAAGAAAAACACCAAATATTGTCAGACTTATGATAAAATCATGAGATGTGGCAATACTGTAGGTTTCACCCCAAAACAAATCTACTTTTTAGAGGGGCACGTTGTCTCTAAAGTTCTCTGTCAAGAAAAATGGGGGCCTGGTCTTTACGTGAAAAAAAATGAAAGCAGAGAGGTAGACAGGAGCTAAATCCCTGATTCTGCAAAGCATTGACGCATGTGCTTGAAGTTAAGCATATGTTTAAATAAACATATCCATCCCATTTAGAACAACATGTAAGACCTAAATCAAAATCCACTAAACCGAAACCCAATCTTTCCACTGATTTCAGAGAGATTTGGATCAGGCCTTAAGCATGCTCTTTAATTTCTATTGACAGCAGTGGGACTTAAAGACGTGCTTAAATGCTTTGCTCAAAATGGGTCGAATTAAGCACGTGCTTAAGTGCTTTGCTGAACTGGGACTAAAGTTGGCTAGCTTCTTATGGGCAAAGACATGGAATTATCGTATTGCCAGAGCAACTGCAGATTTGAACTTTAGCTCAGAGGGGCAGAAAACAGGTGAAAATATTAAATATTAACCTCAGTTAACAGGTAAAATATTAAATCTTTCCTGTAGTGCAGAATTTTTTTGTCAGTGAAATTAAGGAAAATCTTTTAGCTGTGTGATTTAAACAAGGACCGCTCAAGTATAGTAGGAGGTGATAATTATCTGGAGCTGTGCCGAATGGACAACTGCTTTTGGAAGGTCATTTTTGGGTGTGTTTTGACAAGGGAAGATTTGTGTATTGAATAGCCAGGCTGTGCATTTTCCATTAGTTGGTTTTTTTAAATATATATATGTATATATAATTCTAAACTGTGTTTGGAGCCACCTCATATAGTCATTTCTGCAGAATTCAGCTAGAAGGGTTGCTCGCTAGCTTGGTAGTGTAATAGAACAGCTTGAAAAACATCTGTACCCTAGACAGGTCAGTAGATTGGCGAGGTGCCATCGATGTCTCATGGTTCAGGGATTAGTGCAGTTTTCATTTTAATCCAAATTTTCCTGCTAGGAGGAAGTGTAAGTGTTGCAAACTATATACATCATTTCATTATCTCCAACAGCATGGGCTTTTTTATTCTCCTTTTTCAACTCCTGGGTGTGACAAGATCCTCCACAACAACAGCCACACTTTTGAGGTTGGAGCATTGTGAACACTTAATGTGGATTACTGATGGCCTGAAGGGCTTCTCAGTGAAAACATAGCAGATTTTTTGAAAAAAGATGATCCCGGAGATACCACAAATGAATAAACACAACATAGGAGAACTGATACCTTACAGTGATTTTTCACTTTTTATGCATCTGGAAGCACAGCATAAAAAGTGCCTTTAGTCACCCTAAATATGTGATAGGAACAACATCCAAAAAGTGTGCTACTGACAGCAAAAGTGTTGGCAATATGGCAATGCACTCTCAAAGTGTTCAGAATCATGAGATTGGCTTAAAAATAACGAGATTTTAAAAAGTAATGCGTTTGGGTTATTTCTGGGGTCTTCTGGTTTCTGGTTCACGTTTTCATTTACAATTATGAGACGTAGACCTTTACTTTACTTAAAAAAAAATAAAAAAAGTTGAGATACTCACAGAGGCTGGGGCTTTAAGAAAACCACCAAATATCACAAGACCCATGATAAAATTGTGAGTTGGAAACACTGAATAGGCATTGAAACAGCATGGTCTAATATGAACAGGGTTTGGAGTTACTCCCCCCGCTCCTCCTTTCCATTCCCCACATCCAGTTTCTAATCCTTGCTCATTCCCTGCTGTGTATCTTTGGGAGGTTATTTCATTTCTCTATCTCAACTTTCTCATCTTTAAGATGGAGATAATTGCACCTATTTAATTACCTCAGAGGGGTCTTGGCAAGATTCAGTCACTGTGAAATGTTTGTGCTGACGTCACAATTCTATTGCAAGATTGCACAGGTGTTAAAGGTGAGCACATACTCACCTGAGTATTTGTTACTCCTTGTGTGAATAAATGCTCACCATCATAACTAAGGGTTGCAGAATCTAACCCGTTGTTATTTATTCAAAGAGAAATATGCTAGCCTAATTTTAGGCCCGACGTGGTAAGTGATCACAAGTCCATTGAAGGCAATGGAGCTAACTAGGCTGAATTCGGCTCACTTTCTTCAACTAATATGTCTGGAGGACGTTTACGTGTGTAGAGAGACTGTGTTGTCCATGTAAGTGTGTTGTTGATACTGGAGAGTTGTAGTAATGGGTTATTTTTCAACCTGGTTACAAAGGGATTTATGGTTTTGATCAGTGAATGGATGAGTAACAGCACTATAACCAGAAGTCATGGGCTTGAAGCGGGAATTACTGGGTGACATTCTTTGGCCTATGTTATGCAGGAAATCAGACTAGATGGTTATAATAGTCTCTTTTGGCTGTTAAAACCAATAAAAGTAGTGATTTCGTATGCCCAGATCAAGTTTACTTTTACACTTTCACCTACAAATATGACAAGTCTTTGGACATGCCCTCTTGTCGTCTTTCTTTTGAGTGGCAATTAAAGTTCATGACACAATGCATGCTGAATCTAGAACAGTGGGCTGCAAATTTTTCCCTGCTTTCAAAGGTCCAGATATACATACTTGGGTGAAATGGGTGACTACAAAAAATCAGGGTATGCCCATTGCATGTTCAGAACACCATATCTGCATGCACAAATCAGCATTTGCTGACATAAGACAGGTAGTAGTTTGGTGATGGGCTTGATAGTTATTTGATTTATTCTGGAAAAAGTCGGATTTTGAGGGAGCAGGGAGGCTATGCACATTTTTCTAGGTCAAAACACCATTTTAAGAAAATGCTGGCAAATAGGTGGTAAAACACAAGACTGTATTTAATGGTGTCATTACTTCCCATCCTCCTAATTTACATACAGTAGCTTCTGATAGTGCAGCACCAAATTAGCTTGTCGTATAGGGAGCAGCTATTGTCAAAACATAAATCAGTCACTCAATGTTCTGCCCTTGTAGTTTGTAAGATTTTTTTTTAAGTCCGTGCCTTGGAACATGAGGGGAGAAAATCAAGTGTTTGATCATTACAAGTCATCAGTTTTCACCTCATCCCAGCTGTAGGCGTCTTGATGCAAAAATCTAAACAGTTATTGCTATCAACCTTTGAAGAGCCCCACTCTGTCCTGTGGAGCAGTTTTACTTTTGCTAACAGAACTACAGCTGTTGCTGCTTATAGCTCTGAAACAGGAAGATGGGACTGTACCATGGGCATGTGTGCTTTGGAGTCTCCCTGTAACTTAGGTGGATTTCTCCTCTGAAAACACATTTGTAGCATATTACATCTCATTAGGTATTAGTTCCATGGTATTTGGCTTCACAGAGCCTAACTTTTTGCCTAGAGGAAATGTGTGTCAGGTTGGGGTCTTTATTGACAGGGAAATCTAATGTTTCCTGACTGGTTAAACTGAAAAACATTTGGAAGGCAAAGGGTTTAAGAGCCCTTAGTTTGTAATTATCCTGCAGTAAAGATTTCAGCAAGTTGTGTCTGGAAATGGGGGGTGGAAGCGTGGGGTGTTTGTTCAGAAAGACATCTTGTCTTATTGTGGGGAAGCAATCAAAAGTAACAGAGCCCATTTCTTTATGAGGATTTACTTATACTTCCTTGCTCTTGGGAACGAAGAGCCAGGTTTTTAAGAGAGTTCAGCACCTCACTGACCCTTTTGAAAAGTAGAAAATGAACTCCTCTGGAAATCTGGCCCCTACTTGCGGGTAGCCTTTCAAAATTCTGGCACTGAATTGGCATTGCTCTTCTAGCAGTCGTTTAGTCTCTCAAATCCCTCCATTTGTGTAGTATAATAATAGATTCCTAAATTCTGAGGCCCAAAGGGACCATTGTGATCATCAGTTTTGTCCTCCTGTTTAACACAGGCTTCCCCAAAATAATTCAGAGAGCAGATCTTTTAAAAAATCATCCCATCTTGATTTTAAAATTATCAGTGATGGAGAATCTGCCTTGCTAAATTATTCCAATGGTAAATTGCTGTTAAAAATGTGCCCCTTATTTCGAGTCTGAATTTGTCTGGCTTTAACTTCCAGCCATTGGATTATGTTATACCTTTCTCTGCCAGATTGAAGAGCCCATTATTAAATATTTGTTCCCAGGTGCAGGTATTTATAGCCTGTGATCAAGTCACCTCTTAATCCTCTCTTTCTTAAACTAAATAGTTTGAGTTCCTTGAGTAGTTTTCCTTTTCTGCAGCATATCAGATAATGCCCCCATGGGATCTAGTTCCTGCTTCAGCAGTGTTAGATGCACCTGCTAGCTTCCTTTCGCAAATGTACTAGTCCACCATTGCTGCACTCTGTTGCCTTCGCTGTAGTAGGGATTAAGTCTTGTTATTACAAACCGAAAGAGGTCTCAGTGATTCAGCTCATCAAGACACTTGTCACTTTTTATCTGTGAATGTCTGGGTTCCAGTCTGGTTTATAACACAAATGAAACAGGTTTAATATGTCTCGGTCTGATCTCCAGTGAAGACTTGTTCAAATCCAAGATTATGTATCACAAAATTCAGCATATTTGGCTGTTTTTCTACAGGAGAGACTCAGGCTTCAACAGTGAAGGATTAGGGCAAGAATTGAAAGTATGTTAGCAGGTCAGGATTTTGCTTATTTGCAGCATTAAACTTAATTAAATCCATAAAAATTAATAATATTTAGCATCCCACAAGGAAGACATGCCATTGCTTATAATATGGGCCCTGACGCAGCCAAACACTTAAGCATCTGTGTAACTTTAAGCAGAATTTAAATCAATCCCTATTCAACAAGCACTGAAACGTGTGCTTTAGTCCATTGCTGAGACAGTTGAGGAAATGTTGTCTCTAACATAGTGGGTGCAGTTAGCTATACTATAGGTCTCAGTGTATTTATAATCAGGCTTGAAAGAAACAAAACCTTCCTGCTGCACTGTAAGGCCTGGTCTACACTGGCAACAGAGGACGATGTAACGTCACTTACGTCGATCTCCTAAAGCCTGTGTCTACACTGGCACGGTAGTTCCGTTGATTTAAAGCACGGCAAAAGTTGATGTAATAAAACCACCTCTGCAAGTGGCGTAACACGTAATTCAAATTTCATGGGTTGATTTTGCATCAGTGTAGATAGAGCGTACTGTAATTCAACGTTAATGGCTTCCAGGAGGTATCCCGTAATTCCCCGTTCTGCCCACTCTGGATATTTGCGCTCTGCTGTTATGTGGCCATGCAAGCCGGAAATTGCCCCTCCCCTCATTCCCCAGGAAAATTTGAATTCTCATTTCCTGTGCTGCCAGTGTGGAGAGAGCTTTGTAGCTGAACTCATCATGGCTATTGCAAGGCCCAAACACACTCTAGCATGGAGTCGACCAGAGGTCTTAGATCTCATTGGTCTGTGGGGCGAGGCACCTGTTATGGCTCAGCTCCGAGCCAGCAAAAGAAATGTGGACATTTATAGGAAGGTATCCCAGGGCATGTTGGAGAAGGGGCACAACAGAGACACGCAGCAGTGCCTCATGAAGATCAGGAGCTACGGCAGGCATATCAAAAAGCCATGGAAGCAAACAGCCCTTCTGGCTCCTCACCCAAACATGCCGCTTCTACAAGGAGCTGCATGCAGTTCTTGGCGGCGACCCCACCATGGTGCCGCCACATAGCATTGATACCTCTGCTGGATCCCAGTCCAGGAAGAATGACGAGGACTCCGTGGACAAGGAGGAGGAGGAGAGTGGGGTGTCCATTCTCCCAGACAGTCAGGACCTATTCCTGACCTCAGAGCAGTCCAGCAGCACACAGGACAGCAACAATGATCCCGGGAAAGGCACATCTGGTGAGTTTTTTTTCTTCTTAGCAGTTATGCCCTTTTAAATGGGAGGGAAGGGGATCTCAGGGGTTTAGCGGATTTTACTGGGGGTTACTCCTGGAACAGATTATTTATGTGAAGAGGTATGCTCTGAGAATCATCCGTTGATATCTCAAGGAAACTTCCATGTAGTTAATCTGTTATCCTTTGCCCAAGGTTTTGGGGGAGGGCTGCCTTGTTTCTTCCTCCACTGTAGGATACTTTGCCACGCCATGCTGCAATCAAGTGAGCCAGAATTATGGCGGACCAGAGCAGAGCAGCATAAGGTCCAGGCTGGTCCCCCGCTGCATGCAGCAAATCTTCCCTTTCCTCAGGTGTTATCCTCAGGAGACTGATATCGCTCATGGTCATGTATGGAAGACGGCACATGTTTAAAGTACCCGAGCTATACAGCTGGTACCCTATACCTCTCAAGTCCTCATTTTATTGGCCTACTGAGTCACTTAAATAATTTTCCAAAGGTATCTGACGAGACTATTAACCTGCCCTTGCTGTCCTCAACTACGCTGTGGCCACCTCGTCCCAAAATGGTCATGTTAATTAAACCGTGGTGCCCGGTCAGCCGTCTCATACAGGACATTTGAAATTAGGTTTTGAGAGATCATTAATCCTCTCTATAGCAGAGTAAAGTGCCCCTGGCTTACCATCTCTAACGGCACAGCACGCTGATCCTTCTGAGGTGCTCGGAATGGAAAGCGGGTCTGGCTTAGCTTTGTGCACACTAAGGGGAGTATTTTATACATTGTTGCATGTGCTTCAGTTTTCTGGGTCTGCTAACAATGGCAACGTTGTGCATTTCTTTTTGTTCTGTATACACCTCAGTCTTGACCCCCCCACCCCCCTAGAACTTCTGCGGAAAGACGATTGCAGATCAGGAAGGTGGAGGGGGGGAATCACGGGATGGCATGTTTGGCGAGCTCATGAACGTCTCCGCGGCCGCAGAGACAGAACTCCGAGCGTGGCGGTTGACCTTGTCCCAGAATATGGACAGGAGAATCGAAGAGCGATGGAGGAGCAGGCAGACATGCTCAGGCGGCTTGTGGAGCTTCAGGAGTGGCGGCCGAACAGTCTTGCTGCAGCCCCTCCACAATGCTCCTCTGCCTATGGCTTTGCTGCCCTCCCTCACCCCCAAGCGGTCTCGGAGGAGAATGGCCAGGCTGCAGTACGTGGTGCACTCCACCCTGGTGGAGGCAAGCAGAAAGCAGCAGTGGCCATGCTGACAGCTGTCCTGAAAGCAACCACGCTACCCCTTGAGACTGTGAATGAACACTCGACCCCCGCCCCCAATGACTTGAATGTTCATAAATTAGTGTGCATCATTTCAACGTCTCTTTATTAATTTATAGTTTGTTTGGGGAGGGCTTTGGCGGGAACGGATATTGATGGTAGGGGGAATGGTAAGCAAAGCCACAAAACATACAGAAAACATTACTGCATCTCATTGCAGAACCTGGTTTTCAATGCTTCCTGAAGGTGAAGCGCTCCCCAGTTGGCTCTGAGTGTATTGCTGCCATCTGGCTGCTCAAAACTGGCAGCCAGTCTTTCTGCCTCCACAGCCCAACCCTGGGGAACCTTTCCCCCTTCGCTTCACACACATTATGAAGAACACAGCACGCAGATATAATGGATGGGATGTTGTTTTCACTCATGTCCAGCCTGGTAAGGAGACATCTCCATGTGGCCTTTAAATGCCCAAATGCACATTCCACCACCATTCTGCAAGTCCTTAGCCTGTTATTAAAACACTCCTTGTCACTGTCAAGGTGCCTGATGTATGGTTTCATTAGCCAAGGGAGCAAGGGAGAAGTAAGATCCCCCAGGATCACTATGGGCATTTCCACATCCCAATGTTTATTTTTTGGTCAGGGAAGAAAGTGCTTGCCTGCATCTTATTGAACAGACCCAGGTTCATAAAGATGCACGCATCATGTTCCTTCCCAGACCACCACATAGATATCAGTAAAACAACCCCTGTGATCAACAAGGGCCTGCAGCACCGTGGAAAAGTACCTCTTGCGGTTTATGAACTCTGTTGCTAGGTGGGGAGGCGCTAAGATAGAGATGTGCGTGCCATCAATGGCCCCCCCACAGTTTGGGAACCCCATCACAGCAAACCCATCCACTATGTCCTGCACGTTTCCCAAAGTCACTACCCTTTGTAGCAGAAGTCTATTAATGGCCTTGCACACTTTAATCATGGCAGCTCCCACTGTAGATTTACCGACTCTGAACTGATTCCAACTGACAGGTATCAGTTGGGGGTTGCTAGCTTCCACAGAGCGATGGCCACTCACTTCTCCACCGTCAGAGCCTGTTTCAGGCGAGTATTCATGCACTTCAGGGATGGAGCCAGCTCTGAGCAAAGTTCAAGGAAAGTTGTCTTTCGCATATGAAGTTCTGCAGCCACTGGTCATCATCCCACAGCTGCATAACGGTTCGGTCCCACCAGTCTGTGCTTGTTTCCAGGACCAGAACCGGTGCTTCGTGGACTGCAGGTGATGCGTTACAGCCTGCAGCATTTGGGAATTGTTCCGCTTGATGTCTTGTAGCAGCCTTGGTGACATCGCTGTTGCCTGTGCTTCGGGTTCTCGCTCTCCTTTGAAAATACTCAAGGATAAGCCGCAACATGTTTGTGATGCTCACAATAACAGTGCTGAGTTGAGCTGGCTCTATGTCTCCGCAGCAATGGCGAGTGTTCAGCATAAACAAATAGCACGAAAACCAGCTTCCTGTTTGTTTGGGGCAAAAAGGAAGGGGGAAGGAGTATTGCATCATGGGACAATGACACTCGTCCCAACAGCCCCCGCAGCCAGTTGCACTGTGGGATAGCAACCCACAGTGCACTGCTTTGAATGTCGACACAAGCGTGGCGAGTGTGGATGCATGAGCACGGTGCAAGGAACATGGTGTGGAAACGCTCTAGCGACTTCTAAAAATTGGTGGATGAAAGTTGATTTTAAGTAAGTTGACTTCACTCTGCAGTGTAGACATAGCCTAAGTCAGGTGGCCCCATGACAGTTGTTAAAATGGTGTACAGGGCACAGGGTTTCCATTTAAGATTTCAGGAAAGGGTGTTTGGATTGATGGTGGAAAGCTTGCAAAATGTTTCCGTTTGGTTGTGTGCCGGGGTGGGAATGTGTTACAAGATAGAAACTTAGGAGGAAAAAATGCAGCTACTTTGTCTATCTAGAGCTGACTTGATTCCCCCTCCAACCCCAACAGATAATTACAATGAACATGAAAAAAATCACATTTCCAGCCTCAAATTTTGAATTTTAATTAAAAAATGCTAAATTCTAACCAAACAAAAACCAAAACCTCTTTACCTAAAAATGTTTGTTTCGTCAAAAACCTAATTTTTCATTGAGAAAAGTTTCAAAGGAAACGTTTCAACCTGCCATGCTCTTTTGGCGTGCTCTTAGTGTTAGTAAAAAGAGAAGACAAACAGCTCTCAGGCTAGAGAATGCATGTGGGTGTGGGATTTAGAAAACAAACTATTAAAGCGCTGCCACCCACCATTGAGGATCTGGGGGGAAGCCTTGTTGGTTCTAATTACCTCTGACTCATCTGACTAAGTGAGAGCAGGTTTCTCTTGTTTAAAGTTTAAACAGTTGTTCTTTGCCCACCATATTGTAGTAAGGGTTTACAGTATTTCCACCATTCAAAAATTGAGAGTCAGGCCCCTCCCCACAAATCATGAGATAAATAAAAAGAGCCCAATGTTTATTATTTTTAATGTCTTCTGCTCTTTGAGTCTTTAAGGTTCATTTTCAAGCTTATCTCCGCAGCCATGAGGGCTAGAAACATCATTTTGTTGTTGTTTTTTTAAATGATGAGTTTCTCATGTAATCTCATGACTCCGGGAGCTGGGGCTTTAAGATAAACACCATTGACTTGAGGACTCACAATAGCTTCTAGAGTAAGAAGACGGGGCGTAAAAGCAATCTCTTCCTCCACCCTTCTTTTCCCTTGAGATCTGCCTTTTTCGGTAGGAATTATAATAAATGTTTCTGAGTGGATTTTGTGAGAACTTCAGTGGAGAAGTGTCAAGCAGCTGAATTGCTTTCATAATTGTTGCCATGTAGAAATATTTTTTTCATAATAGTTAAAATAACTTGTGATGACATGATACGTTTTGATGCTGCTGAGTCTCCTCCATTTAGCACAGGCTGAGGAATTTCTACTTACAAGCAGCAATCAAGGCTCTCAGGAGTTCCAAGGTCCCCAGGCAATTAAATGATATTTATGTTTTCGTGGACACTTGAAATTATTCTCATTATTACGGAGGAATTTTCCATTTAGATGTGCTGTTGAATGACTTTCCTGCACCAAGTACATTCCACGTACTGTAGACATTCTACGTTTTTGTCACACAATCCAGATGATTCTTCAAAAGTCTTTTCTTTGTTGATGGCTAGGGAGCTGGAGGAAGGGCAGAAAAGTAGCATTTCCATTTTCACAGCTAATATTAAAAGAAGGATGGGTTTTTTTACCCTTGGTTAAGCAGGGGCAACTCCATCTCTTTCAGGGCTAAATTTGGCTCTGAAGCTCAAAATTCCATGGTAGTTGGGTGCCAAAGACAAGTAACTTATTTTTGGATAATTATAATTGTATTTATTTACATATTATTAGTTGCTGTTTTTGAAAATCACTTGCCCTGTGGAGCATCTAACTCAGCTGGACTAGCCTTTATTCAGTTACCCTTAAATGTAGTGTAGGGTCATTAATCTGGTGAAAATCATTGGTTAAGATCAGGATAATATAACACTGAAAATTAGTTGCAATTGTTCTTTTTCTAGTGATTTTAAAATGAAATAATTCTACTCAGATCCATTATGTTTACTCCATGATAAAAGAAAGATGATGCTCTCTGGCTTGATGACTTTCAGGGCCTGCTTCCAATTAAATCAGTTTCAAGCTTCTGTTGACTTTTAGAAGTGCTAGATGGAGCCTTTAGTATTTTAAGGCAGAGGCTTTCTCATATACAAGTGTCCCACCAATTCATTAGAATTGTCACCGCTCCCTTGGTGGGCAGTGAAATCGGGTTAAGAATGTCCTTATGTTGATTTAGTTTAAATTGGTAAGGAATCGGTAAGGAAAGCTTAAAAATCTGAAGGTGATTTTCCATAGCATTCAGAATTGAAAAAACAAACCTAAAAGGATGAGTGATCTCAGCAAGCAACATGCAATTAACACTTCAGCGCATTTTTGCCTTGTTACATCACCCCATTATCAAGTGCCTACATTTTGTCTCCTGGCATTTTAACTCAGTCCAAAGCCTCTTAGTGTCAATAGGAGTCTTTCCATTGACTTCAGTGTGTTTTGGATCAGACCCTTAGTTTTTCAGGTTCAAGTATGTCCACTTTGAGACCACTGTACATTTGCAGTGGTGTTTTCCAGCATCATCAACAATGTTGGAAATAATTGAGAAATGCCTGATGTAGCAAAAGTTATCCACGCCCTCTCTTCCTCGAGCTAGTTTGGTTTCCGTGGAGCTTTATCTGACTCTTCGTCTATGCACCAATGATGTCACAAGGAACAGGACCCTAAATATCATCTGGTGATAATGCGCTTGAAGCAAGGGGAAGGCCTTTAAATAGAAAGGGAAGCACAATTCACATGAATGCAATTTAAAGATGGATGTCTGATATTAGAGGGGATTTTTTATCTTCAGCTGGTGGATTCATTCTGTTTTATGGTGTCTTCCACTGTTGTAAAAGCAAAGCAATAAAAAAATCCAAACATTCATTGTGTTGCACACAATCCCAAAGCAATTATCAGGATACTATAAAAACAAAGATAGTTAAACAGGTAATATGAGTTTTAAAAGCCTTTGGTAGCCCTCATCCTTCAGCCCTGGGGGAGCCTGTATCTCTGCCGTGGGACATCATACAGACATGGGCCTGATCGTGGACTCAGCTGCACCAGTATAAATCATGGGCAAGTCCAACAAAATCAGCAAGCCAGGTTCTGCTCTCATTTTCATTGGTGTCATTCTAAATTAACTTCATTTCTGGTACTAAACATGCTGGGTGCCACTAAACAGAAGTGGCGGCATTTCATGGGAGAGCGAAGTGATTCCTCTAGAATTTGCAAAGAGCCTTGTGATTATTCCTGAGAAACTAACTGCCCATGCAGACCTAAAATACTGTTTTGTTATTTTTGCATGTATAAGACTCTGTCTAACTCAACAGAGAAACTAAAGGAGCAGATGGAGTAATTGGAGTTAGACTCGCCACAGGGGGGTGGAGACCTGATCTGTGATACTGAACCTATCCACTAAAACTATTTGGATGTATTTCATAATTGCTTATTGAAAATCAAGCTAAATTAAGTATGTAGCCTAAGAGTAAATATCAAGTTTAATTTCTTCTACAGAAATATCTCCTTTTTTCTCTTCTGTGACCTGTATTTTCAATTGCTTTTATAAAATTAAGAATCTAAATGCAATTGCCAGTATTAGTGTCACAAAATGGATTTTGGCAGGTGTAAGAATCTATGTACTTACTGTTAATTACCAGCTAAGTGCATCCCGGGGACAGCAGAATGTTTTTCTGGTGTTGAGTACATCTGCAGTCATTTAATGGTGCAGGTACCTACTTGTTTCTTTTGATATTATTGTTTCTCTCCTGCTGGGACAGGCCCAAGAGACACTGAGACTGTGAAAGCCTATTAATGTGATCCATTATTTTGGGAGATAATTTGAGAAGTGGTGAAATTTCTCAACTGCTCAAATGGTTCTTCGGCTTTTTCATCCCCACAAATAATGGGTTTCTGGTAAAGTGTCATGAAAACATGCAAGTGCTTGATCCAAAGCTTTTTGAAGTCAATGGGAGTCTTTCCACAATGACTTCAGTGGGCTTAGGTTCAGGCCTTTGCACTCTACCCTTTTTTCTTGCCCGGCAGCGCACTTTGGGGAAGCGATGTTCACCTGTTTAGTATTTTAACAAGGGGTTCCCAGCAAAAACAGTCTCCTTTAACGTGTGATTAAACCCTGCATCCTAGGGGGATGAGTGTCTGCAGAGTAGAGGAGTGGGAAACTGGGGAACCCACTTAAATGAAACTTGTTCCCCATAACCAAGCAAGAGGACAACAGCTGTTAAACTGCATGTCTGCTGGAGAAGTTTACTCTTTGTTTGAGTATATGGCAGTATGGTGTAGTACTCTGCTTTTCTCATTTGAAATAGGGGTGAAGACCTCCTAGAGCAAACTAGGATTTTTTTTTTTTAACAACTGTTGTGTGATGCAACCTCATCCTCTCAAGAAGCATTCTGATGGGCCCTGGGGGTAGAGATGATTGAGCTATATCTACAAAAGAAGGGAAAATATCAAAGGTGTGATGGGGAGGTCACTCCAATCATCCCTTCATTTGGGTGGCAGAGGTTAACAAGGCCCTAAAAGGAGCTCACTTGGAGCACACTGCATTTTGTCACTGCTTTGGGCACAAGATTGTTGGAAGTAAACCATGGTTATGAAGTCAATAAAATAACATTGTATTGTCCAGTCAGCTCCCAGTCAACCAAGGCATCATCTTGATTAATTTTCAACTCCTGTATGACAAGCTAGGTATACATCCCCTTCTGCACTTGGTTCTTTTCTCCTCCTCCAATGTTTTTCCCCCTAAAACATTGAGACATACTACATAGTGTAAAATTCTATGCACACCTCACGTGTTAGTCAAAGGTTGTTGTGAAAAAGTGGAGATATTCTTGGGATTTTCTCTGAATGCTGTGTGTACACCTTGGTTTCCCTCCATATGTTACTTATGTACATCAATTATGTGACACCCAGATGTGTGATCATTTCAGAGCCCACTAGAGGATGGATGGGCCTTTCCTAGCCACATGTATGCAGACCTAACCAGGACCCCTGCCCTGGCCCAGATCCAACCAGTTGCAATAGGTTGTGACCAAGAGGAGTGGCCATCTTCCCCGGGAAGGAAACAAAGGACTGGGGAGAGGCTAGGGGACGGGTCTGGGGGTGGTGAGAGGAAAGAGGCCAGTCCCTCATGGTGGCCTGGTGGGGAGGGAGCCCTGGGAATGGGGGTCTCCAAGTAGTTGCTGCTGTAACTCCTATTTAAGGCTGATAGCTAGCAAAGTCTTTTTGCGCTGTGAACCTGAAAACTAATAAACCCTTCTGACTTTCATGCTGGCTGTGAATCGCTTCTGATGGCAAGGCGGGGTGCATGGTCCTTTGGGCGTGGAAGAACTCCTCGGGACCCGTCCAAGGAGGTCCTGCAGGGGGAATTCCAGGCAGAGCAGGAGGACGGAACACTGCGGGGCCGGAGTCAAGAGACTGCGGTCAAGTGTGTGGAGACATGAGAGGCAGGCTCCGAAGCACTAGAATCCTGCCTGGCTGTACCCAAGGGGTTCAAGGACACGATCCCTGTGGGACTTCATCACAGTTTTTCATCTGAATGAAATGGGGAACATGAAAGTAATTCAGATGAGTGGGATTTGCAAATGTCTGACATATGACCACAGGTCAGAAGCCAAAAGATGCCATGATCATAATTTTCTCTGACCTGTTTTCCTCCAGTCTCAGCAGCTAATGTTAAAAAATCTGTTTTCATCCCTTTTACTACTTCTCCTTACTTACACGGTTTTGTGTACTCTAAAATATCTCAAGAACGAATGGAATAACAAGTTTTCGATTTTTAAGGCTAAAAGGGTTCGCTGTGATTATCCAATGTGATCTGACCTCCTACGTGGCACAGGTCATAGAAGCTCACTCAGTAATGTCTGTAGTGTTCTTCCCTGCCATGTAAGTGAGCATAGTCAAATTTAATAACGTGTGGCTGAACTTGAGTATATCTTTTAGAAAGGAATCGAGTAGCTATTTAAAAAGGCACCATAAGATGACGAATTTACTGCTTTCTTTGGTAAGCTTTTCCAATGATTAGTTACCCTAATAGTTAAGAATTTGTGTCTTATTTCCAACTGGAGTTTTTCCAATTTTAGCTTGTAGCTGTAGGATCAAGTTATGGCTCTGTGAACTAGACACAGCCTAGATTAAAGGACCCCTAATGTAAGATATCTTCTTCCTGTGTAGGTACTTACAGACATGGGCGGAGTTTGGGGACAATAAATCTTTTTTAAAAATCTCATTAGCAAATAGCAGTTTGTTGCTGAGGGTTTTCTACATTCTTGTTGTAAACCACACACTTAAAAATATATATGGGAGAAATCATATTTATTTTGAGAGTAACACAGCAGATCATAACATTTACTAAGTAACAAAGATATGATGTGAATAAATAACGTACATTAAGAATTTATGCAGTTGATTCAGCGAGAAAGGTGACCATAGCTTTGTGACCATTTAACATATTTAGGTGTAATTTAGGTCAGCTGCAATAGTAATTTTTTCCCCACAGATTTATGGCTTTGAGCCGCATTGCTCCATGAGCGAATGGAGAGTTCATGCTACTTAATTCATTTTCATACAGTCTATCCTTAATATTACAACAGCATCCGTAGGTAGGATCAGCCTTGGAGGGCAATAAAGAAAGCATCTTGTGAACGTAAATAAAGCATTCCTCATGAATTCTATCTGCAATGCAGAGCTTTATAAGAGACTATTGAATCCACTCTTACAGCATGCCATAAATAAAGTGATCATCATTTGGATATTTCTGGAGGAGAAAACCTCTGCATGCAACATGTCTGTTTCGTATTGCTGCCATAAAACGAAATAGCGATATTTCATGTGAAACTTGATAGTTACTTCCTGAGAGAATGTATCTAAAAGCATCTCCGTTACCCTGCAGTGAAATGCCTTCATTGTGTTTTATGACAATACGAAAAAAATCTGTGTGTAGCAAATATTGCACAAGGTAAATCAAAATTAAAGCTGCTTTCTTTCCCATTATCAGGAGCTAGAGATGCCACTGGTTTGGAAAAGGAAATTGATCAGAATACTCCATAGAGAAAACAAGACAAGTACTTCAATAACCAATATACTGTTTATGCATACTAGAAATTTCTCCTGTGGTTTAGTCCAGGGTGAAAATTGTAATAACACACAACCTCTTTCTTCTGCCCTTTTCAATGTAGACTAGAACTATATTCCACAAATTTAATTCTCTGAGTGCTTCCTTATGTCCTTTCCATGTTAGGTGTGTGCACGCTGCACTGCACTGTTGCTCGAGATTTTTCCCTTAGGCCGGCTCTAGCGCCCTCTGGAGCTATGCGCTGGCCTATCGCCCTCTCAGTTCCTTCTTACCACCCATAATGTTGCTGGAATGATCCAACTTGCTGCGGCAAGGCCTCTTTCCCAGTAGTTTGGAGCTAACCCCCCCATGGGACTTAAACCTGGTCCTTTCGAGGCTCGTGGGGCCGTTAGCTTCTTGTTCTCTACTGCTTCTCCCCTGGAATGTCGCCATGCTGGTGGCCGTCACTTTGGCCAGAAGGGTCTCTGAAATCAAAGCTCTTATGCCAGAACTTCCTTACACAGTGTCCTTCAAGGACAAGTTCCAACTGTACCTCCATACAGCTTTTCCACAAAAGGTGGTGTCACAATTCCACAATAACGAAGTCATTTTTCTACCTGTCTTCTCACCAAACCCTCAGAAGTCCGCTAAGGAAAGTCAGCTTCATACACTGGATGTTAGGCGGACCTTCACCTTTTATGTTGAAAGGATGAGCCCTTCTGCAAATCCATGCAACTCTTTGTAGAAATAGCAAAAAGGATGAGAAGCTATCTGTGTCATCCCAAAGAGTCTCATCCTGGATAACCACCTGTATTTGGGCTTGCTACGAGCAGATGGATGTCCCACCTCTGACTGTCATGATTGCTCATGATTGCTTCATCAACAGTGTTCCTCATGCAAGTAACAGTCCAGGAGACCTGCAAATCCGCAACCTGGTTTGTGACCCACCATGTCACCACCTAAGACGATGCCAGTTTCTGTAGAGCAGTGTTACAGTCAGCACTTCCAAGCACATGTCCATTCCATGAATCACCCTCCTTCCCCACTGTCAGAGTCACTGGCAAGAAGGAACTAAGAGGGTGTGAGGCCGGCAGCGCCTCTTATATGTGCTGGTATGCACATGACTCCATAGAGCGCTAGAGCCAGCCCTATGGATACCACTAAAGGAAAAATCTACTGCAACTGCGCATGCAGCATGCACATACCTAGCATGTAATGGACATGAGCATCGTATCTCAAAGAACAACTGTTACGGAAGGCTAGGAACCATTTTTTCATATCTAAATCCTGCCATTGCAGCCACGATGGGTTATGGATAGAGACTATTGCAACAAAAATTAGAGACTACTTCCACCAAATAAATGACTACATCACCTCCTCCCTTTTTCTTACGGTCTGCCATTAGGCTGGAGGCATGCACTCGCATGGTTTAAACAGGAGAAAGCGTCCGAGAACATCAGTTGGGTCGAATTCAAACCTGGCATGACTTTATTGAATGTTCTGAGGTTATGGCCCCTTAAATCACAGTTCAGTGTGGCTGTCTCTGGAAGCCCCATGGATGGTACTTCCACAGTGAGTGATCATTCTGGAGATTTCTGTAGTCTATCATGACGGGTTTTTAAAACTTCATTAGGTATCACAAAGAGCTAATAAAATATGTCAGGGAGCATCTGATAAGCTGTGAAAACAATTCCAGAGGTCACTGTCAACCCTTAGGCCAAAGATGGTTTTAGAAAAACAAATGAAATACTGTTTCCAATGACAGATCTGTGTGTCCTTCATAACTGCAGCAAGAAGTAATCCCAAATAAATGGTTAAGAATAAATGGTTTTGCAGCAAACAAGGCCTGCGGGTGGGGGGGAAGTTTCATGAATCATTAACTTTTATGTGCAGCGTTTGACTTGTGGTTTACTTTAGTTGATCTCTCTCTGAATCACGTTACATATGAACAAAAGATTTCCTAGATCAAATCATTGGTCCATTAAAGGCAATATCCTGCAGCTAATAGCCGATGCATAATACCTCCATAATGCGCATAGCACACTCTGACAAACTGACTTTATATTAAAACAGTCCGGATGATAGAAAGTTGTTGTTACCCTCTGATTCTTGCAGCCACAAGAATTGCAGAATAGCTAAAAAAAGAAGCCTAAAACAACATGTAGTTGCCCTGGAGCTTGTGTAGAGCTAGTAGTTCTCCTTCCATGCTCATGCTCTGCTCCTTCCCCTGTTTTGTCATGTATCCCCCTCTACCTCTGCTAAAGATGACACATTGGGTGTGTCTAGTCTACCCCGGCCTGGGATAAAAACCTGCAGCATGGAATCTTGGCGCCTGGGTCAGCTGACTCCAGCTCAAAGGGCTGGGGTTGCGGGGCTGTATGACTGCAGTGTAAAGCCAGGGCTCTGAGACACACTCCTCTTGCTGGGTGCCGATCTCAGGCTCCAGCCTGACCCCAAATATCTGCACCCCTACTTTTAGCTCCACCGCCCCACCCCTGCGAATCGACTCCATTGATCTGGGTTCTGGGACTCGATGCCGTGGGTGTTTTATAGCACCGTAGACATGCCCTTAGTTGATCAAATAACTGCAGACGATGCTGCTCTGATGCCGCTCCCTTTGAAATCAATGGGAATCGCACCTGCATTATCCCTGAGTTTAATCTGGCCCCATAATCCATCATCTGGTTTCCTTAATTTAGCTAAAGGAAGCCTCTCCCACACTCCCTGAAATCAATGAGGCTTGGGAGACTGCCTTTTTCTCTCAGAAAATTGTAGTGTTCATCCTTCCTCAGCGAGATGGTCTATAACTAAGTCCTGCTTATTTTCCGCCTATTTGATACCAGCTGTCATAGGCTAACAAAGAAAGACTTTATGTCCCAGCAGTACATCATTGGCTTGCTATGCTCCTGGGAAACTGCAATAATGAATGTTAATTATTGTAAAATAATTTATTTACCTTGTTACTGGAACAATGGAAACTTTCAGAGGGTACACGGGTTTTTATTAAGTATCATCTGTTGGCATATATGTAGAGATGTTTTGTTGTTTTGATTGGTTTTGCTCAGTCTAGTAATTATTTTGCAGTTTCAGAAATTCAGAAACACTTTTCTAGTATCAACGTGTGGTGGGAATTCCCACAGAGTCATCAAACAAAAGAATCTCTTCTGGGTCTGCCCTTTAAAAAGCAGGACCTATTGGTGTGGGCAGAGAACAGGCCAGACTTTGCTATTCAGTGACGTAACTATGCTTGTGATAGCAGTGTTCCCCATCACCTGACAGAGAAGCAGGGGGGTCCCAGTGGCATGCTTGCATATTGCCGTCGGAGACATAGGCATGTCTCTTGTGATGCCATGCGAAATATGTCTGGGGCAGTTCATTTGGCAAACAAACTCTGTGCAAATTTAGTGTTGGTGAAGGGGGTAGGTCATACAGCCCTGAAGATTAAAGTTCTCTGTTTCTCCACAAAAAGAGCTACAGCATGGGCAAGCAGCAGTGCAACCGTCTCCGTGGTGCACTGCCTCATCCCAGTCTGGAGAGAACAGCTCCAGGAATGAAAGGGAAATTCAGTCTCCACACCCCT
This sequence comes from Mesoclemmys tuberculata, assembly GCA_007922155.1. Classification (NCBI taxonomy): domain Eukaryota; kingdom Metazoa; phylum Chordata; order Testudines; family Chelidae; genus Mesoclemmys; species Mesoclemmys tuberculata. The sequence goes on from ML675650.1 coordinate 16,091,652, forward strand.
TCGTTCTTTGGCCTCTGCTTAGATTACCACTCACCGTAATGGATTTTCCTGCTGTGAACACTGGGAGCTAGATGGAGACCAGTCAACAGATAAACTCATCAGTTCAGCCAAGGAGTTGCAGGTACATGTAAAATGTAGGGGGAAGCTAGACAATCTTTTCCAGCTGCCTTAAGAAAAATGTTTGCAGTTTCCTAAAGAGGATGAGGGACCAGTCGATATAAAGTAATTGAGCAAAGGAAAAGTAATCTGTACTAGGAGTATATTTTAATCCTTTCTGTGATTGTGAAAAATGGCACAGCCAGCATCCATTACTGATGTTTAGTGCCACTCTTTAAAAGTCATTATTTCAGTGGGTCACTGGCAGTGCAAACACTGTAAGCTGACATACAGAGCAGCACTGCAGCTGCCTTTTGCCCCCTGGATCTAGTACATCAATGGGTAATAAATAAAAAATGTGGATCTGTTGGGTCTTTCCAGCATTTGCATTTGTCTTGTGCTAATATTTATGGCCTTGGAGGTTTGGGGATTTAATATCCCTCTGATATGGGGGGGTTTCCACATACGGAACCGCCATCAACATTAGGTGGAGAGCTCTCTCTGTATAGCTAGCCCCCTGCTTCCTCAGTGGTGATATTGTTCTGTACTGTGAAGTAGATAGCACAAGCTGATGTCAAGTATGACCCAAGGGATAAGATAGATCTGTGTAAACAAGAATGGAAATGAAATGCACTCGAAGAATATGGTTAGGTGTGGGATTTCAGGGAGGAATAATGCAGAAAGTAAAATGAAAGATGGCTAGATTAGTTGGCTGAGGTTGTATTCTTTAAGGTTGTGTTCCATATAACAGTATATATTCTGCTGCCTTTAAGGGAATCTGGTGTTTGTCAGAGTTGAACATGACATGCACAGATCAGATGGAGAGAAACTGTTCATTGCACTTTAAAAAGTTAATAATGGTGGGGTTGTTTAAAAAAAAACCAAAAAAATTCACAAAACAAAAACCCTTCTCCGCATGGAAAATGTCCAAAGTGGTGATTCCTACCAAACATAAGAAGATCTCACCATTTTCTGATGTGGCGCTTAATTTATGCCCATTTAATAAGCTTAGTATAGATTCATATGGCAAGGTCTTAGTATTTATGGTGCTGTAATTAGCAAAGCCTAGGATGTTTACATCTAATGATGTAATGGGACTAATGATGTAATGTCTAGTGATGGTGCCCATGGTGAAAATCTCAGCGTGGTGGGAACACGAAGGATTCTGCTTGGAGGCTGGAAGTCCTTCCTGAGGGAGATAAGAATGCAAAACTGGAAAACAGAGAGAAGCAAAACCTGTGTGCAGTGACGAACACTGAAGAGTAATGAGGCTGGATGGAAACAAGTAACAGTAGCTGATCCAAGGCAGCATACACTGGCTTTGTGATTTAGCCTAAGGTTGTCCACCCAGCAAGACTCTGGGGTTTAATGACTCATGTAACTCATCTAGCCTAGCCCCATCAGTACTGGTCCTTTATTGTCTCAAGTTATGTGCCTGAAGCAGAAATTCCTGGGTGAAATGCTATGGCTTGTATTCTGGAGGAGGTAAGACTAGATGAACAGAACGGTCCCTTTCTGGCCTTCAAAATCCATGAATCTGTGATATTGGGAGAGGAAGAAACAATGTGTGAACAGGGCAGGATGCTTCCTTGAGTGTTGCTTCCCAGTTTTGGCCCATTCAGTCACTATCCTCTCTTTGAAGACAAAGAGGCAGAGCCTTATCTGGTGGAGGTAGATTCCAGTAGAGCTATGCTGGTTTACACTAGCTGCCCCTTCTTCCTTGATACTCACAAGCAGACCAATTAATAGAATAATAATAATGGTGAGAGAAAAATCCTATGTATTCCCTTCTCTTGGCTTCTGAGTGACGTGGCAACAGAATTCCTGTCTTGTTTAGATTATAAGTGATTGGAAGAACAGATTGTCTTTCCTCTGTCTTGGACATGGCCAAGCACATTGTCATCACTTAACAAATATTACTAAAGTGACTCTTCAGGTATGTCTACATTACAAAGAACAACCTATAGCATAGAGTCTCAGAGCCCAGGATAATTGAGTTGGGCTTGCAGGTTAAAAACAGCCATGTAGACATTTGAGTGGAGCTTGGGCTCTGTACCTGGTGATGGGGCTGGGGTGGTGGGGGGTGGGCGGGTTCTCAGAGCCCAGGCTCCAGCCCATATGGGAACGTCTATGCTGCTTCTTTTGTTTAGTCCTGCAGTGCAAGCCCAAGTCAGCTGACTTGGGCTCTGAGACTGGTGCTGTCTGTTTTTCTTTGCAGTGTAGATATACCCTTACTTTTCTGTTTGGCATGTAAATACTTTGGTGATGGCTGCATTAGGAATGCCCAGGTTATGTAGATGATGGACATACATTAAAAGGCTAAATATTAGACTACTGTATCTTTCAGAGGGTTAATCCCCTTTTCTTGTGGATCCATCATGCTCAGCTGAGGTTTACTCTTGACCGTATGTATGTGCCTTTTGGTTTTTTACACTCAAAGAAGTTGGCATCACAATAGGTTTGCCTTCTCAAGGTGCCTCTCAGAGGCCAGATGCAGCCAATGGGTCCTCTGCCTTTAATTGTAGGGTGAAAATAGCTGATTAACAGTGTGTTTTTAATATTGGGGGAACTCAAGCAATTTCTTTTCTTTTAAGGCAGATACAAGTACAAATGAATGTTAGTGTTACGTGTGTGAGCGCAGGTGCATACGTGTAGCTTTTAAAAAATATGTATATTTGCAAAAATGTAACCCTTTCCCTCTTTGCGTGGTATGTGTGCATTGAGCTCATTACCATGGTATCAGAGTGCTGACAGGTGACCTACCACAGCAGCTGTTGGTGTCATGGAAGTTTGGGTAGTCCTGCCTTAATAGTTCAAGTTCTGTGGTGCAAATTCTGCACTCTGAAATGTCCCCCAACACAAAGCCTCTTGTAAGTGTACTTCCCCAGTCACATATTGGGAGAGATAATGACAGCCCCGAAAGACCCATGAAACCTTTGTCTTCCATCTAGCCATTACCCCTCCCTTTAATTCTTCCAAAATGAGACTAGTTCCAAGATGCAGCTGACTGAGTTCATATCTGGGCACTGGCCCCAACCACCCTGTGGATGAAGATTATAGATTCAGCCTCTATTATGAATGGCTTATAAAACTAGAGGTTGCTGTGTTGGACACATTGTATATCCACCAGCTGTCTTTGACAGCGTGTATCAGAGCAGTGAATTCTTCAGGGACTATTTCTGAGAGTTGAAAATGACAGGAGGGGAATGGCTTCCCAAAGGCGTAGCCCTCCATCCGTCATTTCAACGATATGGCGCCCTCAGAGTGCTGTCCCAGGGCAGTTAGCACAATCTGGTATCACCACAAAGGCCTGAGGTAATCTTTCCTGACTCCTTCCCCTGAGACAGCTCCTGCCGAGATATACCTTCTATCACTCCCAGTCTGGAGCCATCAAATGCATACTGACAGCTGTACCATCACAAATCTCAACGTGGCACCAGGGAAGAGACAGGTTTATGAAAAGTAAACATCTGTCATTTTAGAATTATGATATGCCTTTTTTAAAAAGGCTCTTGAAATGGCTTCATTTTCATTGTGCAATAATGGGGAAACCAGAATGTTTGTTTCTAAATATACTGAGTGTTACTAACAAAAATAAAGGCTGTGCTGGCCAAGGATACAGTCACAGAGGAGCGCTAAGGCAGTCTTACTGCTTGCAGTGCCAGAGCAAGCATTTTGGGGACAAAATTATTTAATGAACCTCTGGCACATCATGCAGTGGGAAGCAGGGATGTTAACCTTGATGTCTTGGCCAAAGTCCATTGTGGGGCAATTACATTCTGCTTACCTAAATTCCACCTGCAGCTTCATCTGGAGGTGGCCTTCTTCTCTTCATGCCCTAAACTGTTTTGTTGAGTGCTGCTAAATGGCGGCTGTGTTCCTCCCCAAAGGTGGCTAATTTCAGCAGTGAGTGATTCAGTCGGGTGTCTGTGTGTGAGAGAGAGAGAAATATTTTGGGACCCATTGGAATAAGAGGAATGATATTTAATGCTATGTAAAGGCTCTCAAATGCAGAGTGCCACAGAGTTCCTTCATGTCACCCTGCTTAGTTAATATGCATCTGAAGCTGCTTGTGGGGCCTGAGGCGTTATGAGTTGTAGTGTCACAGTGCCCTTTCTTTTCATTGCACCCAGTGTCTTCACTGCTAAGGGTCACAGATCCATTACAATGGGTATTTAAGCCTGTTTGCAGCTTAGGGGGCAGATCCAGACCTGTCAGTCACTGTTACCCTGGGAATGCACTTCCTTCTAAAGTTCCTTTAAGTTTTTCTGCTTCCACAGTTGCTATAGGCTCAGCTAAGCCCCGCTGTTGCAAGCTTTTGAATATCCTTCCAAGTATACATACAGTACCATTGAAATGTAGCCAGCTCTCATTTGAAAGGGCAGCAACCAACTGGCACACAGCATAACTGGGAGAAGGTGACATCTTGGCCAAGGACACCAGGTTAAAATTTACTTAGAAAAAGAGCCAGGGAATCTTCAGAGTCCATACAGAGCAGAGCAGATTTAAGCCCTGATTCTACTGACTTCAGTGGAAGTTGTGTTTTTAGGTTGTACCCAGAAGACACGTACCTCTAATCTAAGCCACCTTCTCTGGCTAGATTGTTCTTAAGCTAGTTGAACAAGTGAAAGAAAAGTACATAAGCCGCCTCTTGACTTGAAGTTGTCTTCAAACCTGTTGTAAGACCAAAAGAGGTAGCTATATTTATTGCTGGTTGGATCATGGAAGAGTAAGTGAATAGAGCCAGGTTTCATTAACGGAGTTCTGACCTTTTATTCTTCTATCTAATATATTCATGTTTGTGTAGCCCATCAGTGTGGTAGCTGAGCATCCTTAGGGAACAGGGAGTGCGCAATAGCCCAGCTGATCATTTCATTCATTGAAAGCACATCAGATGTAATTTGAGAGCAGCAGCTTTTCCATCTGCCTGATAACAGCATTGCTGTTTTTATTTAAAAAAAAAATTATTCATCTGTTTAGAAAGTGTGATCACAGTTTAGTCTGTTTTTCTTTCTTCGGGCCCAGCCGCTGTGATAACAGGCAGGAGGGCAACACCAAGAAGTATGCAAGTACATGGTAGCCCGGTATATCTCTAACCACTTGCAGCTGTCAGCTTATTTGGGGGAGGAACAAAGTCCCGCAACACTGGGGTTGTTTTCCTTGGCACTTGGGACAGACGCTTCCTTGAGTAACACACAGGGATAACACGAAACATCTGCTTGAAAGGATTGATGCTTTGCAGAAGAGTTTCCAGGAGCAATAGCTTAAGGCATTTTTCACAAGACTCTTGTTTGGTGCTTGGAGTGGGAGAAGGGGAAACAGGAAGGCACGAGGAAGGCCTTAGCCCAATTACATACTCCAGAGTATGTGTTTTTTAATTGCATATTATTTCTTGCTTCTCATTACCAAGCTAAGTTTTTATTTTGAAGCTGTGTTCTAAGTGGTATGTTCTTAGTCTCTTTGCCAGGGGGAGTCTGTTTTCCCATATGTCTTTTTTTTTTAAGTGAGGTATTGAGAATGAATGATTTCTGTGACTTGTGGAAGGATTTTCACGTATGCAGTGCTATTCCAGTGCACAATCAGCAATGGCCTCAGCAAACTCTCATTACAACAGAATGACAAACCCAGAAACCGACATTTTCGACCATCTCATCATTGTGAACATGCCATTAGGATCCCAGAAGACTTCATGGGAGTGGGGATTTATTTTCATTCCATGTCATGGGGCAGGTGTACATCATTCAGGAACCTGATACAAACTTACCATCTGTCAGTAACAAGTCTGAAATGTACTGCCAGGTTCCTCAAAAACAAAATTTTCACACTGTATTCAGGGTGGCTCTTTTTCCTATGTAGACACAGGACTGTGTAGACCTTTGGAGTTGGCATTTTGCAGGCCCTTTGGGAGTTCTGCATATGTTGAGACAGGGAGAGGCATCAGAAGATCTTGTCTGTGGGGCTTTTACAATGGAACCCTTCCTGTTCATCTCAGGGCCTCTATTCGCCTTCTCTCACTCTGGCTATTTTTAGTCCTGTGAAGAGCAATTGTACTACCATCCCAAGGGAACTCTACTAGGGTTTGGACCCAGGATCTTCCTCCCCACAGCACATATCTCTACCACATGAGCTAACAGACTATTAGTTGGTGCTATCCTTTAGTTGATCACCTACTGGCAAGGGATATGCCACACCCTTTTCCATTGTAATATAAATAATCTGGGGTACTACTTATTTCATTAGCTGAGTAGCAGTAGCCAGCTGCTGTCCTCTGGTACATGAGTTCCCTGTCGTTATGATTAGATGAGCCTAATTAGATGAGAAGTGTCCGGAAATTTTTGTTGTTGTAACATTAGATCACAATTTGGAAAAGTGTGAAGACCAGCTACTAGAAGGGGATGTGTCACTCTCTTGACCAGTATATTAAATAAACTGGGGGGTCAGGTGTCTGTCACCCAGCACTGTCACCCAGTCACAAGAGCAAAGTAATTTGTACAAACTGTTGTGTCCTGTTTAGGATAAAACCTGTAGAGATAAGGGGACATAGGATGTGTTTTCAGAGAAGAAAATAACTTTTCAAATTAAAAAAAGAGAGAAGTAGAGCTCTGTATCTCAGTAAATCAGGTTCTGAAGTTCTTACAAAGCCTCTTTGAAGTCAGTGGTAGCTTTTCAGTTCAGGCCCTTCTCAGAGCAAGCAAACAGTAAAAGAAAAACATGAAAGTACAGACAAGTGAGAGGGTATATAAAACAAAACTGTCTTGCATGTTTTTATGCTGCACCCAACACCCTGGCGTCTGAGCACCTCTGATACACTTGGCCTTTGTATCTCCAGAAAATTGTTTATGCGTTACGTATGTATCTGTGCAAAGAACCAAAGGAGCCTAAACGGCCCGGCTGGATTGTTTGAGAGCCGTTTGCATAACTTGGCACATTCTTGGGACATAATCAGGAGGCCTGGGATTCTGAACTTCAGGTTAACAAAAAGAATCTTTCTGTCGCTCCCCTTCTCACACAACACTGAGCCCTGGCGCAGTTTGTAGCTGAACTGCGGCCAGTTTGCTCATCCAGGCGTTCTTTTTTTTCCTTCAGCAACTAGCAGGTAGCTCAGATGTTCCACTGTCTTCTTTTTGTTTTTCTGCCTTTTAATATCCATAGCTCAACCATTTAATCCAGTGCTCTGTGCTTCCTCTGCCTACAGCATCCCTTCACTTACATTAAGACAGCAATCTTCTCTATTGGAATTTATTATATTAAAAAAAATAGCGTCCAACTGTTGAAATAATTTTTAAAAAAAAATTTTTTACTACAAAGTGCCAGAAAAGGAAGGATTGGATTTGGGCTGGGTGTCAGATGGAGGATTGTGGAGGGGAGGGAGGTAAAGAGTATTATTGTTAAGACAAGTTAGTGAAAAATGGTGATTTACCAAGTCGGAGAGCTAAGTCAAGTCAATACTAGTGACTCCTGAGAACTGATAGCATCCACGGCCGGTTTACTTCTAACAATGAATGCTACAGCTTGATCAAAACATTCAGCTAAATTCTGATCTCAGCCATCCCAATTTAAATCTGTAACTCCGCTGATTTTTTAATTTTGATGGCGACGGAGTTACTTTGGGTTTACCCCAGTATAACTGAGATTATCCTCAAATTTAGACAAACGCTGAAACCGGGGAGGGTTAGGTTTTTTTGCTGATTTGGATAACATTGAGCAGGAAGAAGATTGACATTTGTTCAGATTAAAGCTGCAGACACCTCTATGCACTGTATGTTTACAATGGTATATGCCAAATCCTGAGGTCCTCACTCAATTGTTGTTCAGTCCTCAATCAGGCAAAATCCCAGGGAGTAAGGACCTCAGGACTAAGACCACAATTAATGGCTCATATGGTGGTAAATATATTTAACATGCTCAGTTAACATACAAATGATCAGTGGGGGGGAGTGTAGCCATAGAGCCACTAAATAAAAGCAAGTTTAAGCCAGTCATCTGATCGTATACTGCAAAGCAAAACACAGAGCTGTGGCTTGCCAAGTGGAATTCACATTATTTCACTTTCTATATACCGTGTTTTGAATTCACTGACTCTCTGGAAATGGATTAGTAATACCAATGTGTCAGTCTGTGATGGAAATTAGATGCCTTTGCCCTTCGTCCATTTTACAGCTGCAATCAGTGCAATGGATTTCCCAGCCAGCCCGATTTCTTGGGGGCACTGAGCAGCCACAATGACAACTGAAGTCCAGAGGAGCTGCAGGTGTCTCGAGCTGTGAAAATTAGCCTCATTTAGGCAGTTACGGTAAGATGGAACATTTGCAACTGTGTGGCCTGATTCTCTGCCACCCTACTTCCTGCATTGACATTTACTCTCTACAGAATGAGTGCAAAGGGCTGGCCACCAACAGGAATTGTCCACTTACACCAGCGGTAGGGTTTTACACCCACTTTTCACATCTGTAAATTGGCACCCAGGGTGCAAGGCAGCTGAGAATCAGCCCTTTGCCTTTTGTTGGTTTGATTTATTAAGCTAATAGCTAATTAATAATGGACTGTGAGCTTCTTCCTTCATTTTGAGAGTAATAGCAAGACATGACACTCAATCCCAGGGGAGAGGGAACTGATTGCTGTCTGTTATTTAGCATGTCTAATCCAAACCACAGAATAGAGAGCCCTAGAAATTCCACGCTTTATCCATGTGAACAAACCGGTAGTGACATAGATCAATCCCAAGTGATTTCCTATTCAGAGCTTAACAATTCACAAGTATATTTTAAAACATTTTCGTTTGGAGATCCTTTTTCTTTTAGTTTTAGAAGCACAGGAGTGAAGCAATCATTCATGAAGTTAAGCAACATGCCAAAGGCTGACATTTGATCCACCTTATTAGTGGCTAATCGATGTCCCCATCATTTCCTGATATATGGTATTCACTTTGCCTGAGAAGATAACTAATTGGGATCATCTGAATTAATCCTGGCTGTTTTTAAAGGCCATTGGACAATTCTGCCAGTTGTGATTAGATATTGCTGAGGCCGTCTGATACAGTGCCATTTTCTAAAGATCTCAGCTTTGCAGGGTCAGAATTTCCAGCACTTCATGCTCTGTGCCCTGAGATTCCAGATATCTTCTACTTTTAAGAGTTAGCTCAACAAACAAAGCACTTTTTGCTGAAGGATAGCTATTGTGATTTGATAAAGCTATTGTAGCCAACTCTGTGCCCCCTGCCTTTGGCATGTGGGATGTGGAGGGGTGCGTGTGTGTTCTTGTGCACACACGCGTCAGAAGTGGAGTAAAGGACTGTGATCCTTGACAGCGGCCACAGGTGGTAAGGCAGCATAATTTAGAGCAGCTTCAGGGCTGCTCTAAATTATATCACAGGGTGTTTTGGCTTTCAACTGATCTAGGGTTGGAGAAATGGAAAAGTGGTTTGCCCGTTGTAAACTCAGCCCAACGAAGGATTGAGCACCTTATGTACATTTCAGTTAGGTGTGTGGGAAATTGTGATGGGAGGTAAGGGAGCGATCTACCTCCACATCCTTGCAGGATCTGGCTTTAGCCCTCATTCCCAATCCCTACATTCAGTTTGTGGTGGTGTTTTTTTCATGAATGTCAATGTGAACCAATCCTGTTTTGCCAGATTGGATGATGGGTCAGTGGCATTATGAGACGAAATATGGAGGACTTCAGCGGTAGTCCTGTTTCCCATTAATTTAATGTAGTCAGAGCTTGTTAATCCAGGTTTATCCACAGTCTGGGGATCCAAAAGCTTTCTGCAGTAATCAATTTCATACCATAGACATATTACTGAGCTGTTAATCTGAAAGGTTTTGCTTCATTTTAATTTGAACAAACATTATGTTTTGACAAATGACTTGGATTAACCACTTCTGTGTGTAAATCATCAATGCATACAGTAGGAAGGGAACATGTTCTTATGGTTAGATCAATGAATTAGATGTCAAGATTCCTTCTAGATTCTATTCTTGGGAGTCTGTTGGCCTCATTCTATGGCTGTGGACAGCTCACTTAAATCTGTATGCTCCCCTTGTTCATATGACATGCAGGGTAACAGATGGGCATTAATTTACACAGCAAGGTGGCTGTGAACGGAAAATAGCCACTGTTAAGAGCATCATGTAAAAAGCTGCACACAAGAAGCCATATACAGTGCACACATCAGGGTTTTTAAAACCTTGAAGCAATGCTGCATGTCTTTGAGCACCGTCGAATGGCACTGTACCTATTAACTATTTACGTAAACACCAAGATAGAGCTCTCTTGTAACAGCTGCCACCAGCTCCTCTCCATTTACTTTACTGAGAAATGCCACAAACACTATGATGTGTGTCAGGCAGAAGTGGAGAAGGAGCAGCCATTTTATGTCGCTTCCCAAGATAGTAGAAGCCAGCTGCAGTTTCCCCTGTAAGTTAATGCGGATCACGGCAGCATTGACTAGCATGGAGCAACCTGTGCATTGGGATTCAAGCATTTGAAAATGGCACTAGTTGTTCTGGAATCTTAGCATGTCTTGCTGAGTTGCAACAAACTGGGGCCTGCCAATTGAGCTCCAAGAGAAGGGGAATTAGACCTCCCCCCTTCTTTTTTCAAACAGTGGGTCAGTTGGCAATGTGTCTTCACAGGTTTTCTTCAGGACATCTGGATTTTCCTCATCCGTTCAGTGGATTTATGAGGCCATGTCCATTCTCCATCCATGAACTTGAAATGTGCTGTTATAGGAATGGTTTTGGCTTTCTGGGTTTGAATATATTGAATAAGTATGCTTCTTACACTCTTCCATGATTATTTATTTGGCAGTCCTTAGCCTTTGTGTGCCTCAGTTTACTCATCTGTAAAATTGAGATAATATTCTTTCCTATATTGCCCTCACCAGGATGATGTGAGGATTGAGTAATATTTTAAAGGGGAAACAACAGATGCTTTCAATTAAAATTAAATGTAAGTAGGTGGCAACATTACTGAGAGTGCTGTCGGATTCTGGTGTTTGGAAGTGGAGGAAGGAGATCCTGCAGTTGGGCTTTTCTCTATTTGGTTTTGTCAACCTCATGTTTGGGTTGCTTATAGACAAGACATATTTTGTATGGCTAAATATTTAAAAAGGAAAAAGATAAGTGTTTTGTCCCTTTTGAAATAATGTGTAATATACACAGCTGCTGCTTTCACATCATTTGCTGTATTGTAGAAGTGTAAATGTAACTGTAAAACACTTCATAAGGGGTAGTAAGGAAAGTTCTGGTGCAGTTGGAACAAAAGATGGTGAAGAAGCTGCAGAGATTCTAATTACAGCTGCGCAAAACCCTCATGACACATCCCCAAGACCAGGTGAGTGTTCACCTGGTGTTGACTTTCATTCTGAACCGGAAGCTTTGTGAACCTTTAGAGGGAACCTGGATCATGTTTCAGATGAGCCCAGGCCAACTTTGAAATGAACCTGGCCCGTGGATGTTACCTCTGCAAAACACAATGAATATAACTTTTGCTTTTGAAGCTGATCAAACTCCCAGAATCCAAGCAAAAATCAGGAAGGTGCACAAAGCCATGCTAAGTAGATATGTGATAACGTTCACACTAATACACTTTGCAAGGCTGGCTCTAGGTCAGAATTTTAGATGGGGTGCTTGTAACTTGCTTTAGTTCTATATCTGCTCATTAAGGGCCTGATCCTGTGAGGAGCTGAATCCCTCAAATTTTAAGTGCCCTTCAGTGCTGTTTTGTGGCTGTCTGGTTGTTCCAGTTCTTGCTTTGTAGCCTCCTACTGGCATGTGCTCCTATTAATTACAGTGCGTGGGACACTTGGACAGCTGCCCCATCGTTATAAGAGACGTTCTATTAAAATAACAGTTGTAAAAGGTGCATAAATGTGGGATAGAGGTAAAAAGTGACTGGAGCAGTCTCTTCCACCTTAGACTTTCTATAAAGATGGCGACACGGTCAATAAGATTCACTGGAACCAAACTCATCAAATGGCTCATGGGCTTAATCTCCTAGCACAAGGCACAGTGGTCCTGGAGCTGAAAATGATCTGTGTAAAGCAAGATGATACACTTTGGAATCAAATTAATAGTCCTGGATGTTACAAGTCTGGCTCTGCCCTCATTGATGTAAATGGCAAGGCCCTCGCTGTTATCCAGGGGACCAGTACCAGTGCCTATGATCTGGATCCAGCAAAGCACTTAAACTCATGATCACTTTTAAAAATGTGAGTAATTACAGTACCTTTGGTGGCAAGGTAAGCGCAGGCGTAAGTGGTTTGCTGGATTGGAGCCTATGTCACGGTCTTCAGAACTGCCTTTTGGAAAATAGCATGATCTAATCTAAAGCAATTCTCCTCCGTTCGTTCTTCACAGGTGTTCCCTTTCCAAAGAACTTCCTTCAGATCTGCAAGAAGATCCTATGCAGACTGTTCCGGGTATTCGTTCATGTCTACATTCATCACTTTGACCGCATCATCATCATGGGAGCTGAGGCCCACGTCAATACCTGTTACAAGCACTTTTATTACTTTGTAAGAGAGCTCAACCTCATAGACCGCAAGGAGCTAGAGCCTTTGGTAAGTGGTAATATATAGCCCAACGTTGTAGAGAATTCTCCTTTTCCTTTCCCTTAACTGAGCATTTTCCAAACCTGTCATAGTTGATTTCCGCTAGGAATGAAAGGTCTGTGTTTCAAGACAGACCATTTAAATAAATGAACTCATGCCTCTGTCAATAGGCCAATTCCCTCTACTGCAGCATCTGCAACTGGGGAAGTAGAAAGAATAGAATGCAAAGTATTTCAGATGGAAAAGTAGGGAGGAGACAATACAGAGACTTAAAAATAGAAGCTCATTTTTCTGCTGCTTCTTCCTGCATTGTATGTATGAAAATCAAGTGGATTTTTTCCTGCTTTTTTCCATTGATTGAAGCAGCATGGTACTCACAGAAGAAATAGCCATGTAAGGTGTGCCACACTTGGATTTATTCATTTTGAGTCAGAGGTTCAGAAAATTAATAATGCAACAAAACCAGACACTTCCCTTGACTTAGAAGACTTGGCTCTAGATAGATCGATGTTTAACTTATGGTCTCCAAACATTAGATTCCAAAAATGGGAAACTCTTTCACAATTGCCTGCAAATGCAAATAAAAGGAATGTTTAAAAACATCTTAGAAAGAGAGGAGAGGGAAGGGTCAATTTGGATGGAGTTCTCTGTGCAGACGTTAGCACTGGGCACATGGCCACGTTTAGAATGGATGGGGCTCAATGTTCTCCGCAAGTTGCAATTCTGTATCCTACAAGTTATTGATGAAGTGCTAGCACTGTTCTGCTTTTACAATGGTTAAAAGCACATTACAAGGAAGCGCGTCGTGTGGCTGACCTGAAATGTGTCTGTGTGTGTAGAAAACAGATGTGTGCATTTCTCTGTGTGCGTGTGTGCACATGTGGAAAAAGTAGACGCCTTTGTGTGTATTTGTTTCTAAAGCAGATGCCTCTGTTTGTACGGAGATGAAGGGTTGTGTGTTTGTTGGCTGCAGCAGGAACTATGGAGTGAGACAAAGGAGACGGAGTGTTTCTGAGTGATCCCCAGAAAAGAATGACTAGTTAAGAAATTCCCCTTTATGGTATTAATTAATCCACAACTTTCTTGTGGTGTCGGTATGTGCTATGCCAGTGTTGCAGATAGGAAAACTTAAGCAGAGAAGGGATGATTCTTAGTTGCACTGTGGCCCCTGTCACCACACCGACAGTATAGAGGGGCCTTAAAGAGATGAAAACAGGCCCTCGAGGATACCCCTACAGAAGAGAGGCCTCCCTCATTGGCCCAGAGGAGTTCCACCTCAGCCCAATCTGTGTGCCCAGCCTGGGGGACATGTCAGAGGCAGGAAGTATGAGAAGTAGACAAGAGTGTGTTTGGAGCACACTTTGTTCCACGGAGCATGAGTTAGAGCAGCCCTGAGGCTTGTGCTGGCCTCAAAATACAGAGAGAGTAAAGGTGGTTTAAAGCCACATTCAGCTGTTAAATCCCTTATTCCTGAATTCAGCCTAAGCAACAGCGAATTGGGACCAGAGTGAGGAAGGAGCTTGCCCAAATCCAGAGTGAGTCAGCTGCAAAGCGAGGAATATAATCCAGCTGGTGAGGTGTCCATTTTGTGCAATCTACTTGCACTGCAGCCCTCTGTTCCTGGAAATGGAAATTCTGTTTAGAATTCTGATGGAATTCAGCAGCTTCAATAGGTTGTTACCCGCCCCCCCGACCTGCATCAGGAAGTACCATGTGAGCAGGCTAATGGAGACCCACTTGCCTTCCCTGCCTCCCTTCCAGAACCTTCTTGGCAACCACCAACCTAGACCACAGCACGGAAATGCATAAAAACATATGTTTGTATTTTCATCTTATTCTGGGCAGAGAGAAAGGAACTGGTTGCCAAAGAGAACACAGGCATGACATACCATTTCAAACATTAATGCAACAGCTAAGGATGAGCTGTGCCCCAGCAAGTTCACCATTGCAGGAAATGAGCCCAGATTATCCCACTAAATTAGAAAATGGGCCAAGCTCTGATTAAATAAACAAATTGCCATGCACTCTATCAACCAGAAGCCAACGAATGAATCAAGGTATTTTTGAAAAAGGGAAATAATTCCAAATGCTCACATTGGATTAATAAAAAAATGCTGACAAATACTACCCTAGAGGCAGGATGCTGGCTTTTTAAAATGGAGTTTATCTGACTTTCAAATTCCTGTGCAGCAATTGTAAAATCAAAGAGCAAATTGGGGTTGTACATAGATTTTTTCCTGATTAGCTCTTTGAATCAACCAGAAGATGGGGTTGTATTTTAAAGCCCTGTTGGTTTGTCGGTCTCTCCCCAAGACCTGGTTATTTGGACAGAGTTCTAAAAGCCCTTTTGCAGAAACTTCTTTGTTCCATGTGGCAAAAGGGAGAGCTGACTTCCTCGCTGACCCCGCAGGCAGTTCTAAGGAGAAATACGCGGACTGATGGTTGAACCATAATGATTTACAAATATTAATTTGAGTCATTCATGCTCTTGTCGTTCAAGGTCAGTCTTGTTGTTAAATGCATTGCATTCTATTGCCTGAGATTTCCTGTGTGACATGGCAAGCCAATTAACATCTCTATGCATCAGTTCCTCGTCTCTAAAATGAATATAATAATACCAACTTTAGAGGGAGTTGTGAGACTGAATTCATTGATGCTTGTAAAGTGCTTTGAGATCCTTGAATGGAAGGTACGACAGAAGTGCCAAATGCCACAGTTGTTGTTATATGATAATTATCTTCTCTTTCTCCACCAAGGAGACCCTGAAACTGGTACACGGCACTGATAGCAGCCTTCAGCTCAAGTTGGCTCTGACGACATCCATAAGAAATCAAGGGCAAAAAACTGTTGGCCTTTTAGTGAGGCCTTTTTGGATTTGTTTTGTAGCCAGTATCGGTGCTTCCTCCATCCAGTATCAAACTGAAATGTGCAAACATCTTAATGTTAGAGTTCACAGCTTTACAGAGAGTGGCAGAAAAGTCCCTTTTACGCTAACAGTTGGTGGGCCTACACCAAAACTGTAGACTTGAAGTCCCGCTCCCCTCCCCACCAGCTTCGGAGAAGTTCAGAACCAGCTCTGAACTTTGCATCTTGAGTCTCTCTCTATGTTAAGCCATTTGCAAAATTTGCCAATCACAGCCCACACACCCAACTGTAAAAGGTTTGGCTCAAAACGTCGCTGTGGAATTTGGCAACTGTTCTTAATGCTTTTGATTTGGATGCATCAGCCTTTTATATATATTTTTTTTAGGCATTCAAGCTGCTTCATGTAAGGCAAGGTGAACCCTGCCAGATGGTTTGTTACACCTTTAGTATAGCGCAGCATAATCATCACAGATCTGATTTTCCCACAGAGAGCGAGATGAATCCCTTTTCCCTGATGAAGCACTCTCAAAGCTCTCAAGCTCTGCATCCTGCAGGAATGGGTTCACCAACACTGCCGGTGCTGAGCATTTTGGCGTTCTCGCTAAAGCACAGAGAGCGCTGCTCCTGGGGCCAAAGCAGGCCCTTTGAGGGGCAGACTCCTGAAAGCAGTCCTGATGGGGCAGTGAGGCCAGAGCCATGTTGGAGTGGCTGGTGCCAGCAGCAGCTGGCCCAGGGAGAAAGGGACAGACCTTTCCTTCCTTTCCACCTCTGAATGTTTCCAGGCAGTGGAGGTGGGGAGAGGTGAGTCCCAGAGTCAGACTGGCTTCCAGGCCTACACACCTCGGCTTCTGCTGCCGCTTTGAGCCCTTCCACTTGTGAGGGGCTGATCCTCCTGAAAACTATCCTGTCTGGGGATTGGTGTGGTTGGACCAGTTTCTCCTTTAAAAAAAAATTGGTTCTCTTTGGCATCTGCCTATAGGAATTATATCTAATGCCAGCCCTGTACCTCAAGGTCTTTTCCCTTGGAGGGCAGTGGGAGTTGACATGGTAAGTACACCTTAAAAAGGTGAGCTGTAGCAACAGTGTCAACACAGTCACTGTATAGCTTTGAGGGTCTGTTCCCAATGCATGGAATTTTGTTGGATAACAGTGATGGGAGTGCAATAAAACTCGGTCCCTGAAAAGCCGAGATTTCTCAGCATCGTCCCTGCTGCACTACATCTTTGTTTTTCTATCTCAATGCATTGAGCTGGCCTGCAACCTACAGGCACAGCTGTCTCCTGCTCATTAGATTTATTAGCATTTTAAAAGGAATTCATTTTAGGTAGTGGGATTTCAAGGCTAAATTTAGCTTCAGAATATGGTGTTCACATGAAGGAGCAAGGGTCACAAAGACAAGAGTTTTTAAAAGCACGCTTTCTGGTTACTGAACATTACTGATTAACAGGCAGTTACATTATATCACATTAAGAGGAGAGTTGAATCAAAAAATATATCCAGTCTCCTTGCTGTGGAAGCCTGTGACACACAGCCACAGAGAGGCTGAGAGCACATGCTGGGATTGTGTACCCAAAGTGTACTTTAAAACCTGTTTTTTCATCTAAGCAAAACTACTAACGCTTTCCACTGTTTCAATGTCATACGCTGAGCTCTGTGCAGATCCAGGGCTCCCATGAGTTCCTGTACAAATTACATAGCACTAGAGGTTCCTGGGAGTGATGGGTGGAGCAGTCCTGCAAATTCAGGGGGATGAACAAAGTGATTCTTCCAGCTCTGCTATCTCTGATTCTCCCATCATATGCTCGGAGCTGCGAAATCCCAGCTCACACATGAGCTTCTATTCAAATTTAGTTAAAATTCTATTGAATAATAAACATACATATGTGTGTGCTGGCAACCTATTGGCCATAGGGAGCGGTATATTTCAATGTGAATATTCTTCTCTTTAATAAGCATAGTAAAATTTTACATACTGCAGGTCTCTATGAAAAGCACTATACCACAAAGTTTGGCAGCATAACTGTGTCATGGAGGGGTGTGAAAAAATCCCTTAGCCAACGTAGTTATGTCAGTATATAGACACAGCTCCACTGGCAAAAGTGTCCTTTAGCTTATGTCATTTAGGGAGTTGGTTTAACTAAGCTGGGAAAAGATCTCCTTATGTCGGTTTAAACCTCAGTATGGAGGGCTCTGACAGTATAGCTGTATTAACAACGCCTTTCTAGGGTAGATTAGCCCACAGAAAGATCCCAAAGTGCCTTACAAACTATGATCTGATTCTGATCTTTCTTACACCAGTATAACTTCACTGGCATCAGTGGAGTTGCTCCTGATTTGCGTTGGTGTAAGTGATGATAGATTTGGCTCTTTGCTTCTCTTTTCCTCCTGAAGTGGCTTCTGCTTCCCCTTGTCCCTCAGGAAATCTGTACTTTCTCCCAGATGTCATTTCTTTCAGGTATTTTGTTTTATGAGAAAAGTAACGAAATGGGATGTGGATGAAGAAAATTAAAGCAAGATATTTTCTAAATGTGCACATACTGTATGTGCTGAAAAATAGTTTCTCATTTAAAGATACAGGGACAGATTCAGCCTTAGCGTAAGCGATTGCTATTCCAGTAGAATCAGTGGAGTTGAATTAATGGAATGAATCCAGTGGGCTTGGTACCATCTTACGCTAGGTCTAAATTTGTCCCGTGGTGATTGAATATAAATAATGTCATTATCCACTCAAATTCTATTCAGTGTTAAAACTGCCAGTGATTTCGAAAGGGCTGGGGCTCTCCAGTAAGTTTTCACTTACCATTTGGCATAAATAAAAATAAACATCTGAATTGCTGAAAGAAAATAGTTTTACATTTCTCTATAGAAAACTCTGTTTACTGAATACAAGCCTGAGAGTTTGACTAGACAAGCCAAAATGTAAGAAGATGGCTTTTTATTGCTTTAACCTAATCAGAATATCCTATTGATTTACAGTAAGCAATGCTATATTTTACATAAAAATCTTACACTATATTGGGCAGTTATGCACTGTTAAGTCAGAAAGTTTCACAGTAAAGATTGCATAACTTGGCCTTATCTCCCCCCCTTGTTTGTTATGATACAGGGCCAGATTCTAGTCACATTTTCACTGATGTGAATCCAGAGTATTTCTTTTGTAGTCAGTGTAATTACTCTAGATGTACACAGATGTAACTTAGAGCAAAGTCTAGTCTCACTGTTTTTTAAAGTACATGATCATGTTATTTCTCAAATGACGCTAATATAATGTCATGTACTATTATGTATTCCTTTGTACAGTGCACATTAATAAGCATTAATTGTTAGGTTTTTTGAAAGAGCAGGCAAAGATTTGAACAGGCAAAGAAACAGAAGAGGTGTTCCTTCCAGGTCCTCCAGCGTGGTTGCAGCTCATACACAGGAAGCAGGAGTTGCTTCTGTTCATGCCATATCTTGTTCTATGGACAGAGTATTTCAGTCTCCAGGGCTGTTAGGCCAACATCTTCCTTACACTAAAAAACCCAGCCCCACAAAAAGTGTAGTTCTTTCCCCAAACACTGTACAAATTGACATCCATGTTCGCATGGGGTTTTATATTCTGCGTTTGCAGATTTTGCATGTCAGTTCAACAGTGTGATGAGGGAACCGGCAGCTCTATGAAGACACGATCAGGATTCATGATACCAAGTCAATATTTCTCCATATGTCTTTGTCTGTTCAATTGCACTTTTTATGCCAGCCCATTTTGATTAGGATGTATTAATTAGAGAGGTATTGCAGGCAAACAACGCCCATTAGCACTAAGAGTTTCTTTTCTCCCACTGTTGGCTTACCCATAGCATGACTAGCGTATCTCCAGACCACAGTAGCGCATACCAAGTATCCTTTGCTTTATCACACAACACTGTCAGCGTTGTGCTTGAGTGACAAGCAGCTGCTGTTACTATTCAGTTTACTACAAACAGTTCATCTTTTGACAAAACAATTGCTGTATGTTTATCTATGTCACATAAAGTAGTTATTATTTATGCATTGTATTGATAGGCTGTTACTATTCAGAAATCCCATAAATATGTCCCATCTGTTGTTCTGTTATTAGCCCCGTCTGAAATTCACACCAACAATGTCAGCAGTAGCAAGCTTTGTTTAAAAAAAGAGAGAGAGAAAAAAGAGCGGTCTCACCCAGCCAAGTTAGCTACATTAGTCTAGTTACATCAAACTGAAAGGCATTTTGGTTGAATTCAGTGATTAAACGAGAGTGTCATCCTGGGGAATTTTTCGAACTTAGTCTCAAAATACAAATCCATTTATAATTCCCTGGATTTTTCATTGTTTTTTGGTCCTTTTTGGTCATTCTTATTAAAGTTTGTGCTGAAACAAGAATTCGGACCTTCCCAGTCCATGGTCTCTCTTTATTATACTGCATCACACTGCAAAGTAATGGTCCTGCATGTATACCAAGGAAGTCATCTCTAGAGCAATAGAGTGAGAGATCAGAAAACGCTGCACTTCCAGTTCAGCAGTAGCAGAATCTGGATTGCAGGGTGGGAAAACTACTTCATTTCACCCAAGCCACCATCCTCCCATTATCCAAATCCTTTATATCTGTCCTATCCCCTCTCTATATCTTGATTCTATAAGGTTGGCCATCACCTTATCACGCTGCTGTCTCAGTGTCCTCACTTAGATCCTCCCTGAAGACTCCTTCCACCTGCTCTGCCCACAAGAAGTGATTCAACAATAACATTAAGACTGTTTTTAAAATATCCTCATCATTGCCTCTTCTGGACTTTCTGGTATGTCTTATACACTTTCTGCTTTGTTTAGCCTGGAAGCTATTTGGGAGAGAAAAAGCCTGTGTTTTGGCCTTGTATGGCTCCAAGTACGTTGGCGGTGCTCAAAGATGATAAATAATTTACGACTAACAACAACTTCTAACTTTAAAATCTGTTAGAGAAACTGGAAACTTTTCTTCACCATTTCCTTCCCTAATGCACCAAACTCCAGTCATTCAAATAAAAAGGAAACAGAATCTGAAGTGCACTGGTTTGGGATATGCCAAACCAACACCCAACGAGTTGTGTTTTGGAGCAGTGAAATCTAGCTTCGTTGGCCCATCTCTAGCATGTCTACCCTCCCACAAAATTGGGTACCTGCTGGATGGAATACATCATCCACAGACTGATCATGTCAGATTGGTCCACTAAAAATGTATTCCCTTCTTTTTAGAACAATTTTGCTATGTATTTAGTATGCAAAATGTATGCATGATCACACACCTAGTTTGCATACACCATCATAGTACTTTGGCATGCAGATATTTTAATTGTGTGTGCTACTGGCTAATAATGGGTATTTCACTGCATTTGGGCATATAAATGAGACATCCACTTGCACTTCTAACTTGTTAAAAAGTCAGGCACCTATGCTATAATGTTACTATGCAAATTTACAATACTGCCCTGTCAGAATGTTTCACTTAGTGACAGGTGCATAAAGTGGAAGAATAGATTACTGCTAGGCTGATATAATAGCCATGAGAATATAAATAACTGGATGCTTTTATGTATAAATATTCACTTTTGCATTCACATGTGTTCCAGTACCAGACCCCCTGCTGTTAACCCAGCTGTTCTTCTTTTTCAAAGACTCTTCTCCTTAAAAACTTTTTCATTTAGCTTTCATCATTTGTGAGCATGAGTCATATTGACCAATATTTTATTTTACGTGTTGGCAAAGTGACCAGTCTATGACAGTTACGCCATCTCGTGTGAAAATAAACAACAAATAGCATTCAAGGACTAGTGTGGCTGAAACATTTTGCTTTGAGCTGTGCTGAGCAGAGAGGGCAAGGCCCAAGCCACAAAATGATGCCATAGTTCTTAAAATTATCATCTTTTGCATACATATTTGTATTTTTTATTTTTACTGCATCAAATACTTCGATTGCTCAGTGTCCAAATATGTAATGGTAAGGAGAGGAGACATCAAATACATTACTGTTCCTGATCTCATTTGTCTATATAAATCAGCCAGATTTTGGGTGACTCAGTGTGTAGTATTGCATTTGTGATTTTGATGATGTTTTGGATTAACTGCCTCCATGACTTGTGCTGAGCTGTGATGAAGTTGTCTGTTTCTTGTGGATGCATAAATGTATGTTTCCTTTGCTCATGGGCAGCGTGCTAAATAGGTCCTGTCTTAAAGCTTGCTCCATTAACATTTGAATTACAGGCTACTGTGCAGCTTGTCCTCCTTTAAAATAAATCCACGTGTCACAAAGTGTTAAAAAATAAATACATCTGCTTTAAAGAGAATCATTGAGACATGATAAAAACAATAATTACAATTGTCCAGTCTAATAAAGATAAACTAGCGTGTGTAGGACTAGTGTGAAACTTTAGAAAAATCTGTGGAGATTTTATTTCTCCAAATGCTTAAAATGCTGAAGAGCTTTAAAGGGGCACAGTCATATTAAAAAATAGCACCTCCTTCTGAAACTTGTTTTTACTTCCTGTGTTGTTTCAACTAGTCTATTCTTGATGTGGGGATTTAGGGAATTTCTTTCCAATTTATGATTTCCAGTTTGAGATTGAGTTCTCTTTATTGATCTGTTTATCAAACTGCAGACTCCATTTTGATTGCAAAATGCAGATTCTATTTTGACTAGCCTGCCATCTCTGCTGTCTTTTTACCTATATTTAAGGATGAAATTTCAAGGGCTGGCAATCCAGGGCTAACAATGGAGGGCCATTAAACCTGGATAGACTTCTATTGAAATGGAAGCCCCAGTAGTCAAAGAAGGTGGCCAGGAAAACCAGTTCATCCAGGTAGGTTGATAAGTGAGCAATGGATCACCTGATGAGGCCGATCGGGGTCATCTGAGGAAGAGGCCTGGAACTTTATAAAAGGAGGACTCACTCACTACACCAGCCAATTTAATGGGAGGGAGAAGAGACTAGATGCAGAAGGCAAGGCTTTTCAGGAGAAGAAAGAGGAGGTTCCAGACTCCGTGCAGGACTCTGACCTAAGCCCAAAGAATGCTCAGAAGGGATGAGGAAACAGAGGTGGAGAAGTGGGTGTAGTGTTTTATTGTTTTGTCTAGATCTGTATATCTCTGGTGTTGTCTAGAACAATTGTTCCCAATCATTTTACTAAGGTGACCAACCCCTTTTGTGACCTCCTCCCCCAGTTATATATATGTGTCCTCCTCTCCAGCTACACAATCATAATCCCCATACTAGGGGAGGCCCTGGGCGAAGTGGGGTTGGAGAGCAAGATCACCTACACTCACCCCACAACATCAGTTCCTGTCCTGCAGGACTGGGCCCAGCTCCTCATCCTGGATGTTGTGACCTGATGCATGGGGTCACAGGTAATGACAGAAGGCCAGCTGGACCAAACCTGGGCAACTATGATCCTGTGCACCAGGTCTCAAGAGCGGGAGTGGGGAGCTGAGCCCAGCCCTATGGGACAAGAATCACCACCACAGGCTGGGAGAAGTGTATGTTTTTCTAGGCTGGGTCCCAGTGATGAGTTAATCTGGCCTTGGAAATGCCAGCCCAACTAGAACTTTTCTGTGACACAACACTGTTTTGGAAACACAGATCTAGAGAAAAGAGGAATTGTTTTAGAATACCTCTGCAAAGCCTTTGTGTTTTTACTTCAACTATCATGTGTCCCTGGAGAGGTAAACCGTAAACCAGTGTACCCACAAGGGTGGAGCTCTGGGAAAGGGTTTGCTTACGTAACTGGGGTGTTTTGTGGAGTCGTCATGATTTCCAAAGAATACTTGCCATGCACCCACTTTGGCTTGAACTTGTTCCATAACACTGGCACAGGGCCTATAGAATGTTCTTCCCTGATCCTATTCACATTGGAAGCCAGTGGCTAAATTCCCAGTAACATCAGTGGGGCCAGCTCAGGACATGCACAGATGATTGGGTTTTCCACGTTTTTGTGGTTTCATTTCTAGCAAGTGTGTCACAAGCCAGAGCTTGGCCCTTTATGATTACATGTCAGTCAGTCCAGGAGTATTGTTTATCGCCTGCAAAAATGTTGCCATGCAAATTCAGATAAAGGGTTATAATTCCCTGAACTGGGCCAGACTCATCTCTGAAGCCAGTGGTGTTACATGAGGGATTAATTTGGTCCTGTTTGTCAAGATAATTGAGAGTTATTCAAGTAAAATAGTATCAAAACCTAACAAATGAAGCAACTAAATGAACATCAGACCTGTTGCATATTGATCAACAATCTCTCACACTGAATATGTAGTGCACTGAGAGATTCAGAGGTAGTCTGTTTTTAGCGAAACAGTGAGAGTTCTGTGGCACCTTAAAGACTAACACATTTATTTGGGCATAAGCTTTCGTGGGCAGAAACCCACTTAATTGGATGAATGAAGTGGAAACTTCAGTTTGGTAGGTACATGTACACATGCAAGGATGGCTGAGTTACATCACAGTGAGGCGGACTAGTGACGTTACCGAGGTTAATTCAATCAGGGTGGATGAGGCCATTCACAACAGCTGATGAGAAGGTGTGAATGCCAAAAGAGGGAACATTATTTTTTGTAGTGGGCTAGCCACTCCCAGTCTCTATTCAGACCTAGTCTGATAGTGTCAAGTTTGCATATGAGTTCCAGCTCTGCAGTTTCACACTGGAGTTTGTTTTTGAAGTTTTTTTGTTGAAGTATGGCAACTTTCAAGTCTGTTACTGACTGTCCAGGGAGATTGAAGTGTTCTCCTACTGGTTTTTGAGTATCGTTTCTGATGTCTGGTTTGTGGTTTGCATTGAGAGAGTTACCGAAGAGAGAGGCTGACTTGATTACAATCTGTAAGTATTTATGTGGCGAACAAATATTTTATAATGGGCTCTTCAGTCTAGCAGAGAAAGGTATAACATGATCCAACGGCTGGAAATTGAAACTAGATAAATTCAGATTGCAAATAAGGTGTATATTTTTAACAGTGAGAGTAATTAACCATTGGTGCAACCATTTAGCAAGGGTTGTGTCAATTCTCCATCACTAACAATTTTTAAAACAAGATTGGATGTTTTGGGTTTTTTAGAAGATATTTTCTAGGAACTATTTGAGGAAGTTTTGTGGCCTGCATTATACAGGAGGGCAGACTAGATGACCACAGTGGGCACGTCTGGCCTTGGAACCTATGAATCTGTGAGAGGTATACAACCCTTAGAGGTAGGGCAAA
Source organism: Mesoclemmys tuberculata (assembly GCA_007922155.1). Lineage (NCBI taxonomy): Eukaryota > Metazoa > Chordata > Testudines > Chelidae > Mesoclemmys > Mesoclemmys tuberculata. Next base: position 16,116,381 of record ML675650.1, read on the forward strand.
GGGTTTGAATAGCTTTATTTTTGTTACAGGTTTTTGTAAATATCGTATTGGGGCCTGGTTCTCAGCTAAAATGGAATATTACTACCCGGGTCAAAAAGGAAGGAAGAGAAGGCTCTTGCAAATGACTTTACTGTTCCAAAATTGGCTTCAGTGTTCACATCATGGTTAATTAGATGGCTAAGTAGAGGCTGCAGTTATGCAACACTGGAGCTTGAAATTCTTGATTGTTGTTGTTCCCTAGTAAACAGCCTGTTTTCTGTGACCAGGACACTAAGGGCTTTGTTCAGTAAATGGTTGCTTGCCCTTTAGGAACATTGGAGTCTTCAAAAAAGAAAAACCACCACCAAAAGCCTCGTCCATTTTTGCTTTGAAGCCATTCACATCAGCAAGCCCATGCCCTGTAAAATGTAAACTCATTTGTCCTTATGCAGCTATTTCATTGGCTTATTCTGAACATCGAGGGTCTGGTTTGGCACACTCTGAAGTCAACAACAATACTTGTGACTGGCTTTAGTGGGTGCATGGTCGAGCCCTGGAGAATCAGATACCGCCCTCGGTGTGAATGTGGGACTTCCCTTGACACTGGCTCTGCTTCCAAATTCCTCAGGAGAGCATAGAGGGAAAATGTGTGTTTCTGTGACGCATAGGTACAGTCTTGCCTAGCACGGCGGTAGTTCCCCCTGCTGTCAGTATTCCCACGCTGCCTAACACAAGAAGAATTTCTCTTCACAGGACCACTGTCTTTAGGGCCATGGGAAAACTCTTAAAGTTGGAGCCACAGCAGGAGGGGCCCTTCCTGAGTGGCTGGGATTGGCAATGTCAAGACAGGATGGGTGACTGTTAATGGAATGATGTCTTTTTATAAATTATCACCAGTGGTCTTTGCTATACCCTTTTGGAAAGGTCTGTTGCATTCTGCACTCAGTGCTGGCCTCCAGATGCAGTCCCCCGGCTACCTTCACACACCTTCCAGGTTGTTGAGTAGGCTTCTTGCATGGGCTGTCTAGAAGGAATGTAACTTCCTGTGCCCTTTCCTCCCTTATCCCGGTAGCACCCCAATGCAGGGGCAACCATCATTGTCTCTTACTATCCTTTCAAGAGCCAGGGAAGTTATCAGAGGCCTGTGACGGGGAGCTGTTTGCCACATGATTTAATTAGCAGCTGTAGCATCACGTAAGGGAAAAGCATGGCAAAGTCATCTCTGTGCTGATACTCATCAATAGACACCCTGGGTCTGAGATGATTGTGAAATTACAGGGGGAGTGAATGAGGATTTGAATCTATGCAGGCGTCCCAGTATTTCGAAAGGGGATTATTTTATACATGTTTTTCCTGTGAGATTTTACAGCATTGCCATCTTTTTTTAATTATTCCTGACGCGTGGCCTAGTTTCCCATCAGCTCCCTTCTTAGACAGAAACAAAGATCCGTGCCTCCATCAAGTACAAAGATTGGCCTAAGATCTCAGTTATCTTTCCTGTTGTTTTGCCCACTCTACATTTGATTCCTGTGACGATAGAACAAGATAATTTACTGGGGCACCCCAGCCATATTGGTGGAACCATGTTGTTCCTTGGAGTTACTGTTCAGACTTCTCTGGAATTTCCCTGAAGTGAATCTACCCTTAGAAATGCTGTAAGTTCTTAATATGCTTACAGACTCAATAAACTGCTCAGTTTTTCTTTGGGTTTTTTGCTTTCTTTACAGGGGAACTGAGAAGCAACAATAAAAACTGAGTTAAGTTTAGATGTATGTGCTTAATGTCGAAGGGAGGAGAAGGCATTCATCAGAGAGATAAAGATGAATTAACCTTTCAGAAATGTGTGTGTTCCATCTGGGAAATCATTTTGGTATTTCCTGAAAAATATCCAAAAATGCATCATTCTGTGATATCACAAAACCAGGGACCGCAGTATAACTTCTGGTGTTTATGAAATTGTATTCTGGGATGATTCCAGCAAACCAGGAAGTGCCAAAATGATTTGACGGGGCAGAACAAAGGATTTTTTAAAATTTAATTACAAATTAGTTCTGTTTAAATGCCCCATACAGCCTGATCCAGGGCATATCCAGTACATAAATCTGTTCTTGATTCAATTTCTGGTTTTGCTGTGCATTTCATCGTTAGACAACACCAGTCATTTCTGCCATCAATGTTGAGTTAATTATATAATCCAACAGCATGGGCAGCAACAATTCTTGATACATTGGGCACACAGTAATTGCAAGTTAATACTCTCATTGCAGTTGCTGTTCAATGGAAACTGCAAAACCAAAACAAAAATGGAGTTAAGTCCAGACTTCTTTAGTGACTGTCCCCACTAAGTAGGCTGTGGGAACATTTAATTGGCCTAGGAATAAGCTTTAGTATATTTTAAAATCAGTTTTAGTCAGTCTGTCTCTGTCTGACTCTAATTTGGTCTGTCTAGTCTATCTGTGTATCTATTGTATCTTTTAATTCCCAACTGGGGCTCGAGATCATAGCACGACAGACCAGAGAGACAGCAAATTCCTGTGTTCCGGTTCCTTAGAAGAGACAGCCAGCAAATTGACTTTCTTCACTATTAGGCTTCCTTCTTCTTATACCTCTCTTTTCTATGATAGGTGTTACTGGTCAAGAATGTTCCCCAACCCTTGTCCACCAGCTAAAAAGAACTCTAAATTTCTAGATAATCACTATCTCATGAAGACTAAGGCGTTTAGTCTCTCATCAAAGTTCGGGAGGATTTAGACTCCAGTTTGTGTTAATGGCAACTTCCTGTGTAGGTTTTCCATTCACCACTGGTATTACAGAGGCGTAATCTCCTGCAGGTAGGTGGAATTTTTCCATTGACCTAAATGGAACCGGCCATTGGCATTATAATTATTAGCACCTACCAGTGTTTGTTGTGTTAAAACAGTGGTTTTTTAACCTGTTATGTCGAAGATTTCCAAAGGGGTTTTCACTTCCATTTTTTTAGGGATCTGCAATTGAAAAAAGGTTGAAAACCACTGTGTTAAAATATTTGAAGGAAGGATAATCTTATTGCTTTTTTGAAGACAATGATATGACTTTGAGAGATTTTTTGGCAAGAAAAAGCTGACTGCTGTGGAAAGCACCAAACAATAGGCTCTAATTGTTTCCACATTTTATAGTGGAATACTCTACATTGGTCCTATAAGAAGTCTTCTCTAGTCACATTTCTTTCATGCATTTATTTCCTCCTTTTTCCCAAAAAACACCCCATCAAAAACGTGACTGAGGATAACGTATTTTCTCTTCCTAATCATTTTTATTTCAGTTTTAGAAACATTTCCTGTTTGTTTGGGTTTTTTCCTTATTGTAAGTTTCCTTGAGGGAAAACACTAGAAATAGAAAATAAGGCTCCCATTGCTCCTCACATGCAAGTATGAGCATGCAGACACACACACAAGTTCACGCTCACCCCTCTAAAGAAAATAATCTGTATCTTTGTTGATATCCCTATGAAGTCAGTTGAAGTCAATAGAATTTGTGCCCAGGGTAGGATGAAATTTAGCTCTACTTGTCTCTCCGACCATTTCTCTGTTGTTAATTTGCTGGTAACAGAGTGTGGCAATTTCGAAACGATGTCTTCTCTGCTTCAGTGGTGATATTACCAGCCTGAGTGTCATTTTCTGAATCTCTGATTCCCACAAACATTTCCAGCACCAAAGTCAAGCAGGTGTTGGAACAGAAGGCCATTGAAATAAGAGTGTGAAGACAGGGATGGAACTGCAGAGCAGCTTGCAGCAACATGGCCAAGTGAAGGATGGAGGAAAGGCACAGGATGGATGGGACTATGGAGATAATTATACAGCCAGACAAAACACTACATATTTTATGATACAAGATGAGATTTTTTTTTCCATTAATGTAAAGGAAAAATTCTGTCTCAGCAGAAACCTAAGAGGTTGTAATGCAGGCTCACACTCCATGAGTACTTTAGAGATGAAGCATTCATAGTTGAGCTTTTCAAATGCTACATTTCAGGTATTAACATGGGAGGTGGTTTAAAAACCACTTATGCATTGTGCGTAAGTCCATCGCTCACAGGCTCCCCTCACCGCTGGTTGAGCTGTTTCTAATGAGCCCCCTCACTGTGGTATCTGAGCTCAGGTTTTTCTCGAAGTTGTTTCAAATTGGTGCTTTTTCTGTTCATTGTGGATCTGAGAGAGCAGAGTTTGCCTCCCTCTGATCCTGCAAAACGGGCAGGTTTACTGACACCAGTTCTCTGCTTGTGCACAGCCACCGCCATGCCCTCCTGAAAAAGAAAAAGAAAAGACGGTTGGTTGACTCCTGTAGCAGCTGTGTGGAAGTAGCTGCAGAGAGGAGGTGTGTCTGTCTGTCTGCCTCTCTGTATGTCTTGCTTACAGAGAGTCCAAATACATAAATTAAGCATTGGCAGGCATTAACACTGTTTCAGGAAGCATCACCATGGAACCTGCTTTCTGATGTGGGAACAACACCAGGGCTGGCTGAAGCCAGGATGAAGACATTGACATTGCAACAATAAACCTGCTAACAAGTTATGAGTCTATTTTTCCTAAGCGCGTGTGGGTGAATTTCTGAATGCGGAAGGTTTTTCAGAGCAGGAGGATGTACAAATGGAAAAACTAAGTTCTAGAATATACTCTCCTCGTTTAATATCCGTGTGTTTGGCTCCACTCAGTGGAGATGACCCAGAATGCAACTGGCCTGGAAAGTCCAATAGCGGTGCTGAGCCACTGACTGACTATTCATTCTTTTAACAGTGTTGTCTGGAAAAATCAAGTTCTATAAACTCTGATGGCTCTTCCTAGTAGACTTCTGAGAGACAGCAGAGCTGTATTTTCAACTCTTTTTCTGCATTTTCAACTCCTTTTGACTTCCCCCACCAAGAAATGATGCTTTCTGATTCTTTAAAATAAAAAACTGAGGCTGAATTCCCATCAAGTCCTAAAATCTGTTCTTCCAGGAAACAATGTGCTGCAAGAGAACATGAGATTCATGTGCTATAAATTACCTATCCTTGTCTGTGTGTTTGCTGGTAGAAATTTCTGTCGACCTTTCAAAATATTACAATTATAGGGACCACACCTGTGTATGAGAAAGCAGACAGCTGTGCAGCAGTCTCATTAATTGCATTGAATGTTGCTTTTCAGTTCTCATTGTTCTAGAGGAAAAACCTGTGGATTAGAGGTAGTTGTAAAATTGCAGATTTTTCAGTGAAAAGGGGATAATGTTTTCATGAACATGTCATGAAACATTCATCCTGGTTTTTAACCACCTCCAATATCAATGGCAAAACAGTTTACTCCATCCTTATTCTCTGTTAATGTTTGCTTTTAAACAGCCAGGAACGACAGCATTCCATAGTGTATGCAGTGTAGTTGTAGCCCTGTTGGTCCCAGGATATTAGAGAGACAAGATGGGTGAGGCAATATCTTTTATTGGACCAACTTCTGTACTGTAACTTTCATCATCCAACTTTTTGATTCAGAACAACATGCAGGATGCTACAGAAATTCTGAAACAAGCTGATGTGGAAGCTAATTACAGATGTGGAAGGCATAAAATCTGTACAATATTACATAGCAAAGAAGCCTCCTGAAGGAATGAGCTATAAAGTACAGGATAAATTTTCAATTACAAGATTGTCAGGAAACCTTTTATATTGGGAAGTTATCAGCATGATAATATAATTAAACAAATGATAAAATAAGGTGAATTTTACAAACTCATAAGCTTCCTTTTATTTTGTGTAACTATTTTCTAGACAAAGGATGGAGGTAGGAGGCTGGTGTAAATCTCTTGCCTACATGCAAGAATTTTAATTTCATGTGTATTTGCTGATTGATAGTTGGACATGAATTTAAAAAATGTGGCTCATCGTGTCCCCCCAATACATGTGTGGAGGGGCCTTTTGAGCCTGGATCCCCATGTTTCTCATTGTGGCGGCGACTCCTTAGCTGAATCGTTTTTACAGAAGTAAAGAATAAAGAAAATTCCACCATGGAAGAAGATTCAAAAGCTAAAATTGTAAATGAATATACGTAAGTGGGGTCCCTCAGCAGTGTTGGGGAGTGCCATGCGTAAAGCTTACACATATAGAAATACCACTACATTCAGCACAGCTTCCCAACAGTACCTTAAAGTAGATTGGATGGCCTTTACTTATGTTTGTTTCTTTACGCAATAATTAGAGTCACCTACATGGCATCTGCACGGACAGCTCTTGCCTATGCTCTGCTGCTCCCTCAGCTCCTGCTAGCCCTTCAAAACACAGCTCAGCCCTGCTTCCAGGACCTTGATGTGGTCCACAACATAGAGGGGGAAGCAAGAATCAGCATCAGGCTCTATTCACTTGGAAAATTAGTTCTCCACAGATTAGGAGGAAAATCTGCAGGGGCCCAAATGGCTTGATAGAGCTGGAAACCATGGAAGGGCATCCATTGGTTTGAGGAGGAAGGTGGAACATGTCCCAGCTCTGGATCTCCCTACTTCAGAAGGGTGCTGGCTCCACTCTGCAGGAAGACATGAAAGAGAGCAGGTGTCTCCTAGGTAGGATTGAAATACCAAAAGCCAGCAGTGTAAATTAAGGGCTGGTGCCCCTGGCCCAGACAAGCAGTTGCCAGTGTAACAAAGTTGTTAGTTGATCCAGTATTAAGTTAATGTAGTGTATGACGTGAAAGGTGCCAGTGATAGATTACAGTCCGCTATTTATCCAGAGACTAGGTGCACGCAGGCAGTGACCGAGCCAGCATGCCTCAGTCCTGAGAGGGCAGTTTAATCTCCAGATCTAATCAGTCTTTGGCCCTTTTGGTCACAAGGCTAGTTGTGATATGATTGCCTTCCAGGAATTGAACTGAGAAAACAGAAAGGCCCCTGAAGGTGGTCATATGGGAGTGGGCTGGATATGAAGCAGGGTGCTGGAGATGAGACGCCATAGCTCATTCCCAAGTCCTACACTGTCCACTTCCCCAGCCAGGTGTTAAATTGAAATGGTTGTGAGTGAGATGTTCATTTACATTTCAGCAGTTTTGTTTTATCCTATGTCGAATTAATCTATGTTCTTGAATATGTATCTGTGCATTGCACAGTCTACTTCAGTAGACTTAGATCCTTAGTTATGTATGTGTAAATCAATCCTGTCGTGTGTCATTAAAAACTGCTGGCTAGTGAGCCTCAGCTTTGGAACAGCTAGCTTCTATGGCCACTGGAGTTCAGATCTATTTCGTGTTAGCTCAGCTCTTGGTATTTCAGAAGTAGATTCATTGAGGACCATACAGTTCATTTATTAATACATGTATTATGATTTAGCTAGATCATAAAAAGTACCTGTTATCACATATGGCAACTTTTTTGGATGCAACCTTCTAATCTGAGATCCTGTGTGCTCTGTATGGATGCCGAAGATCCATGTTTTCAATGAGTAATAGTGTGTATTTCACCATCATTTCCCTCTCACTGTAGTCCGTTGTGTCAGTGGGCTGCCACCCTATTGTGTCACTTGGCTGCATTTCACTAACGCTGGCCCTAAGTAGAGCCTTACCTCGCAAACGTTACTTAGTGCTTACTGTCATGAGCAGTAACCCTACCATAGTCAGTGCCCATGCAGTACACTGCATAAAAGTCAGTATGTTGACATCAGTGAGGCTATTCACGGTAGTAATAGCTATGCCGATGAGTAGCAAGAGTTTTCAGCACTTTATGATCCTTCAGCATGAAAGGTGCCATCGAAATGTAGAATGTTCTTCTGACATACTGAATAGATTTAGAGGTAGCTTCACATCACAGCCATGGACCAGAACACCTCTAAAGTCCAGATCCAAACTTCCTGGCTTGGATCCACCTCTCCAATGGACTGAACCAAATCCCACATTGGAGCACTGCTGAAGTTTGGGACATTTCCCAGATCCAATTCAGGAGCCAAACTGCAGCTCAGGTCTAAATTTAGCAAGGATCTAACATTTGTGTGTCTGTGTGGAGCTAGCTAGAAAATTTACCTTTATGTTTCAGAATTGAGGATTCTTCCTCTTTGCCTTCGAGTTCAGTGACAAATTGGAATCCCATTTCTTACATTAACTTAAAATACTTCATGCATGAAAGCTTAAGAGGACTTTTCCAGGTTATCTATCTCCTTTATGTAGGACACAGTACCATTTAGCTGGCACAGTCAGGGAATTAAGAAGGTATTAAAGATGTCAGAAATGATCAAAGACTTTTTGCTAATTGCCAATTACGTGCACTGTCCTTGAAGATGACAAAGAATAGCACAAGACACATGAAATACGAAGCTACACTGTTTCTGGTGTGGTGAAATTTGCAAATAATAAATGTGCAGAAGCTGTGAACATATTGTAAAACCAGTGACCTTTTGATTTTTAATTCTCTCCTTTGTTTTACAGAAAGAGATGACAACCAGGATGTGTCACTAAAGAGCTACCTGCCGAACAGAAGAGAAATCCAGTTTCCTCCTTATTGCAGCGCTAGAGGTCATGATAGACCTCATGGGCTGAACCTCATGGGCTGTTAATTCCCACAGGTGGGAAAGTCAGAGACAGAAGGTTACTTTCACAGATGCTTCCCAACATTGTGTGCTCTTAACCCTAAAAATGCTGCTAGGAACCTCCTCTGAACGATGTGGATTACCAAGTAAGAAAGAATTGACTTGGATTTTTTTCTAGTTCCTGAATTATTGAGGAGGAATTCTTCAGTCCCAGTGACATTCCATGTTCCTGCTGTTCAAGCTTTACTGGAATTCAGGTTTTAGGCTGGCCTGTGTATTTGTACTTTTCAAATGAACCTGTATTGTTAGCTGAAAAGATTTTGTATGTACTTTGTTTTCTGAGTTCGGTACAATGTTAAGCATTCTGGAACCTCCGCAAGATTTTTGGATAGAACTGTATACACCAGCCAAGGTTTGTGGGTAAATGTTCCAAAATGCCACTGAGCCTTAGCATCCATAGCAGATCTTTCCCAGCAGATCTGGTCCTTTGCTTGTTTTCTTGGTTCATCTGTCAGGTGACAATGGGCCAGATTCTCATCTCAGCTACATCAGTGTAAACCCAGTGCAAACTCAGTAATTTCAATGGAATCACCCTGGAGTTACACCAGTGCGACTGACAGCAAAATCTGGCCCAGTAACTGTACAGTATGCAAAGAAGCGTGGTGGGTAAGTAGAGTTGAATGAAATGCCCTTTATACTGGGCACCACAATGGCTTGGTGTATGCATGTATTTTTCCCCTCCGTTTTTTGCTCTATTCTCTTTCTTCTCTCCCTCACCTCATTCTTTTCATGATGACAATATTCCTTTTGTAAATTAATGAAGATGATTAGCGTGAAGGTGAGCTCACAACCATAACATATGACTATGGTATGTAAATAGTGTCTAATAAGACAGACTGTCTTCCACGCTGGAAAGATACAGTATAATGGTTCCCAGTACACAGTCTAATATAAATCAGTGACCTCAACATCTGAGCTAAGGTATTCATCATAAACCCATTAACTTATGTACAGTGTGCCATGGTGATGGGCCTATTAGTAATAATTGTAATAAGTATTTACTGAGGAAAGGCCTCTAGAGAGACAGTTTAACCAGTGGAAAATATTCAGAATAATCCCATATATTCTGTGCCTTCTAAGGAATTTGGTGTGGACCTTTTGTTTTATAATAAAGATGATTCTCTGCATATCATGTGCTCATTCCTCTTGCCCCTAAGCATCTGTTCTCACCGAAGTAATTTTAACAGTCCCTGCTGCTTCTGAGGTAGTATTGGAAGCAAACTTCATAGAGTATCCAGTGGAGTCCTAGTGATGATATATGATAGACTGAAATATAGCAGAAACTAAAGAATAACAAACCTCTTGTGCTCATATTGTTGTATGTAATATCTTATTCCCCAGCTTGATTAAATAGGCTGTGCAGCAGAGGTGCAGAAATCAGTGATCACACATATGTATCTAGTGACAAAGGGTTTGATCTGTGAACATTCAGTGTTGCTAAGTTGGAATTTTTTCTACATCTTTAGAATGATGCAAATAGCATTAACTGTTACTGTCAAGGAATTTTCAACTTTCAGTTTGTCACATGGACTAAAGTGCTCCGTCCTCTTTCACTGCTCTTTTGCAATCTGCTCTTTTGAATGCACTACAGGGACTATTTTACATGTGATCTTCATGACATTCACTTGGCTGGTGCTTACACGCTGCATAGTTAACTTGTGTAACTCATTGTCACAAGATATCACTGAGGCCAAGAGCTTAGTAGGATTGTTAAAAAAAAAAAAAAACAGTTATATGGTTAGAGAGAACATTCATAAATACGTGGTTTCTTCTTCCTTCCTCTGAAGCATCTGATTCTAGTCACAGAACTGCTGGTCTAGTGTGGCAAATCTTATCTTCCTGATTTTCAGCGTTCCGAAGGGTTAAAACGAACGGCAGTTTACTAGTAATATTTCCCCAGCTTTGCAAGATGTAATGAAAGTTTATATAAAAGATGCAAATCTGCGGAATCTTTCTGCAGAAAATCAAACCGTGGCTAGATAAAATCGAAAAGCCCAATATTTTATCTATGAAGTCATTTTTATTCTACATTTCACTAAAGCTACTTGCTGTATACTGTCAGCGTCTAATTAACATAGTGCAATTCTAAAATGTGCAGGAATTTGTTCCCTGTTGTTTTGATTAACTTTTTTGTGATTGTGATCATTTCACCAAATTTGCAAAACTGTTTTTTTTAATGGTTTGATTGATTGTTTTTAAATTAAGTCTCAATTCAATTTATTAATTGTTGACTCTGCAGCAGTGAGAGGCCCCCACAGACGTTGTGGCTAGCTCAGAATTCCTATGGGGGAGGCACAAGGAGAGCCCATTGTGGAACAGACGCAGCACCAGCCATTGCAAGGTGCAGCGTGCTTGCCTCTTGCATCGGCCAGTGTAGAAAAGGGATGGAGACATAGACCCACCCTTGGTCCATCTTGGGCACATCCATCCTGCTTCTAAGGGAAGACGAGGACAGGATTGTGCCTTACCCCTGAGTTTCCTCCCCATTTGTGCTTGTGCAGGGTTAAGCGCATTTTGGCCCTGAGAGCAGTTCTGAATCTCAGATCTGCATCTCATAACTGCTCAAGCAAGTTTGTTATTACAAAAAGTCCATGCAAGCCTTAAATCCCTAAAGCTAACAATGCTAGGAAACAATGAAATGTATGCTATTGCACTACCGCTTTGACTTTGGCAGATTATATCCCAACAAGAATTATAAAAGTCCTTTATATCTTTCTGCATATAGTGTGTTTAATTCAGCACTAACCTGGGTGCCTCAAGTGATGTGACATGGCTTATTTTCCTCCCTCCCCATCCCTGACTTTTAAGAGCCCAACGATAGCAATGGGCGGAGTTTCATCGAATTTGAGTCTCAAATTAATCCTTGCATTAGAGAGCAAATAGTCAGGGTGCTGCAAACATTAGTCCAGGATTCTAATTTCACCCTTGATAATCCACCTAGCATCACAGATAAATACCTTATTTCCCTTGGTATTCACAGGCCCTGTTTTACACAGACTCGTTGGCATACTTAATAAGAGAGTAGCTAAAACTCAGGATATGCAAAACTGACTAATCCACTTAACCGAACAGGGGAAGGCCACCCACTAGGTCGCACTGATAGGCTGAATTCTTCACTGTCTTTTGACCGGTGGCATATCTCAATTTCAGATGTGTGCGTACTTCTGTTCTTTTGCCCTTAACTCCCTAAATCCTTCGGTCAGGTTTTAGCATTTGTCTTCTGTTTCTTGCCTTCTAAAAAAAGGATTAACCTTTATTCCAGTGCTTACCTTATCTTAATACTAAAGATAACAAACAGTTTCAGGGGAATCCAAGGAGAGAAACATGCTTTGTTGATCAAGAGCATTGTTGGATTTGGGAGACTTCCATGTTACCAAAACTGCCTTCAAAACACTACAAAGATTTAAAAGCTCCAGTTAATTAATCTCAGTGATGAGGAATTTTGGGAAAGACTTTTCTTTTGAATGAACTATGTGCATTAGTTTTTGAAGATGACAATGGGCCAAATCCTAAAAACCTCCCTTGGTTTCCCTTGGAGAAAAGTCCTATTGACCTTAAGAAGGAGTTTTGCCTTAGTGACAGCTAAGAGCCAAATCATGTGCTCCCATGGGAAGACTGAAACTGTGCACATAAGAAACTGAGTTTCTTTCCAAGTCACCCCACGTGCAAGCCTTGCACGATGAAGGATGTGCAGCTCTCCTGGCCTGTGGATACCTCAGGTTCTGTAGGGTAAACCCACGAGGATTTACAGAGAGCTAGTTACAAGGGCAAAAAAACCAAGAGTGGCCTGTGAATCACTGTTAATACCCTTGTTGTTTTGTTCATCTAAATGTAGTGTGATCAGATTTGATCTTTGGTTTTACTTCAGGAGAGAGAGGCAGGCAATGCTATTCAGAAGTTAGCCAAACAAAGTTGGAGCCTTGAAAGGGAGAGATTGTGTCTTTTCTGTGTAATAGATTTTCCTGTTTTTAAATGGATATATTATAATAAAGTTTTATAACAGAATATTCTCCCAGGGTAAAAATGAATTAGTCATCCGAGCTTGTGTGTGCGCCTGTGTGCGTGTCTGTTTTTTCCCCCACTGAATAGATACAGAGGATTTTCTGTTTTGTAATTTTTAGGGGAAATGCTTTTTTCTTACAAATTATTAAATATACTGTTCATTTTTTCCTTCCATGCATCAATGCTATTCAGTATGTTAATTTTTTTAGCAGTGTTCAAGAAAACGTTTTTTAGACTTTTCATTCTGTTTGTGATTAAATGAAGGGTTCAGCTGTATGGAAAGAGAGATTGACACTAACTGTTAGTTATAAAACAAAAAAACAGGATAAAATGGAAGACCAGTTGTCAAATCAATCCTAGTTTATGAACCTAAGGAATTCAAACACAAATAAAAGATACATAACCCTGCTTAAGTGGCCTGTAGTTGTTTTGTGTGTAACTCGTTTTGGCAAGAAATGTGCACATCATTTTCATAATGCAAGATACAATCCATCAGGATCACAGGAATGAGAGATGGAAAGGCCTATTAGATTACTGAATCAGTCCCACCGCATATAGGCCCCTGAGAAGTGATACAACATTTGCAACATGTGCTGGATTCTTCTCCTACTGAAAGCAATAGCCAACCTCTCATTGACTTCAGTGGGAGCTGAATAGTCAACCAGGGTAGCCCTTACTTAAGCATTTGTCCCGGTGATGTCTCACTGACTTACAGATTGTATTGTCGCTTTATGATCTGCCCAGTGGAAGGGGCAGCACGTTGTTGTGCTTCATCTGGAGCAGCCCCAACAGTACTGGAACCACAAAAAACAGTTCTCTACATAACCACTAGACAAGCACACAACAAATCCAGAGCAACAAATGGGAGAGAGATGTGTGAGAGGAGGGTGGATGGTACCATGAAGGATAAACATCAAAGATTAGATGCTCAGCTGATGTAAATGGACCCAGGCCCATATTTAAGATTTATACCCTGTAAACACAGATACATTTCATGGATTACTTACACTGCAATAGAAATTCTCTGGACTGAATTTATCAATACAAATGGAGGAAAATCCCTTTTTATATCAGTATTAGTCACCTTCTGCATCACCTAGGCCCGGTCTACACTTACCTTTGCGATTTGACAGCAGTTGACGGGAGATACGGAAGTAATGTAAATCACTTGCATATCTTCCGTCGACTTTGCAGTGTCTCCTCCGCACGCCGTCCACAACACGTGTGCGCGCCAGACACAAGTGAGTCAAAGAGGACAGATTCACTTTTGGATTTCAGATTCATTCGGCCTTTCTTCTCAGGACCAGTTGAACTGTCTCCACCGATATGCAAGAGAAAGCAGGTGGCCCATCCATTTGTGTACGTATTGTGTCTCTCATTCCCAGGCTCTCTTTTGACCTAGTCTGCATTCTCCTTTGGGCTGTTCAACTGGTGGGACATCCTTGGAGCTTCCTCCATTTTCATTGCTGCCTTCACCTCCTTTCACATCTATGAAGTCTGCATTCTGGAGGCATGCGAAGAGCCTGCCTCGGAGCTCAGCCCACGCCCAGTTTATTTTGCAGACAGCCTGGCAACACATGCCCATTTAACTGTGAGCACGATCACGTCCATAATATGGTGTTCAGTGCAGTCTTTTGACTGGGACCCTTCCCAAAGAAGCCTCTTATAAAAAAAAGTCATTAATCACAGGAAAGCTTCACTAGGGGCCAACACCTGGGCCAAGCCCAAATAAGCAGGCTATAAAAAGGGGATCTTCCCTGGGAATTAATGAATATGCAGACACGAGCGAGGTGGTTCTGGATATCACATCATGAATGTAATAGTCATAATGAAAAATCACTCTTCCATGGTAAAAGTGGCTGCTGCTCTGTTATGCTAAAGTAGCTGCCAGTATAAGATACGTAAAACAAAGGCACACATTGGATACTTACTTCAGTGAAAACAAATAGCTTAGCTTATAAACCCATGATCACTGCTATGTATAGCCAAACATAAAGCCAATTATACAGAGATTGGAAAAAAATCCATTGGGCTGGATCTCTACCACAATACAAGTCACAGGAAGGTGCTAAGGGAGGAAAAGTGCACCACTGGGGTCAGGATCGGAGCGTGAGGGGGACTTGATTTCCATGGAAATTAGAAGCCAAAATCCCTTTGAGGGTCTGGGTTCTAGAGCCTACCTACAGAAGTTCCACAAAGCCCTGTCTGGCAGGGACTTTCGCTTTAATGGGACGGTCCCTGCATAGCTGCAGCCAGGGGATCATGGCAATGTGCTTTGCTGGCACTGTGGTGTTCTGGGGGCACAGGACCTTGCCTGGACTGGGTCCTGACCTCCTGAACATTCCAAAGAGCTCCACATGGCTCCTTGGACATCCTCCAGGCTTGTGGAGTGGCTCTAGGGGACGTGTGACATGGAAAGCAAATGCGCTCGGTTGGCCTTCCTGAGCATTCATTCACTTTCTGTTAGCTCAAGGCAGACGTCAATATGAGCAGCGTGCAAATTTACTAGCTAAGAAGTTAACAAACCATTGCCTAGTTAGCAAAGCCCACATTCATCTGATTTCATTTTAAAGCGAACCTATGGCAAAGAGCCAACTACAACCCTCACTGAAGGGACTTTCTGAAAATGTGCTAAGCAACGGCTGTTTCCTTTGCTAGTTTCAAGGCAAAAATATTATATTCGCGTTCTAATTTTCAGGTTTTTGCCTGTTAATGTGGCTGAAAGGTGGCAGGTGAAAGCTACCAATCAACCTGAAACTGTAATGCAGCACCTTCGTGCCCCTTAAAAAGCAAATGGTCACTTTTTTATTTTAATGTTTACATCTACCACGTCAATACGAGCAATTCTGTAAAGTCAGCGGTACATTTGCTTGGGCAGCGCCGCTGAGTGGAACTTCCAGTGCAGGCTTGTTTTGTCCACTGGAGTTGGGCCAAAGAATGGACTGGCTCTGGACTGCAGTTTATTGTCCCACTGCCCCCGCTGGGCAGTATTGGGTATTGTCTGAGAGCCAAGACTAGCTAATGGCACAGCCTTAGTGGGCTTTCTTTCCTGCATATTTGCCCGTCAGTGCACTCCTTAAGGGGTGTTGTGCAATATTTCCAAACCCAAATATTCAAAAATCATGAGGCATGACACACACAATTATTAGCTTGGCTTAAAAAGCATGAGAGTATTAAAAAGTAATACATTTTGGGTCCTTTTCCTTCAGGTTTTTGAGACTTTAGGGGGGAATCAAGTCATGTGAATGAGCTTCTCTCTGTAACCACAAGGGCGAGAAACTTCCATTATTTTAAAGGAAAGGTAAGCGTCTCAGAGTCGCACAATGCCAGGAGCTGATGATTTACAAAACATGAGAACCCTGATTAAATCATGGGAGTTGGCAAGTTGCTAAGCTGTTTGGCAGGCGCTCTTCCACAATGTGCTTGTTTCCAAGTACAGTTGAAGTGTGCTTGGTAGATTAAGGCCACTTACTTTGATATAATTCATGTTGCTTAGGGTTGTGAATAAGCCACTCCCTCCTAAGCGACATAAACTACACTGATCTAAGTGACAGTGTAAACAACGCTATGCTGGCAAGAGAGCTTCTCCGTCTCTCATGGAGGTGGATTTATTATGCTAGCAGGATCCATTGGCATAGAGCATCTTCACCAGCTGCGCTACCGTGGCATAGCTGCATCGATGTTGCTCTTCTAGACTAGCCCTAAATCTCTGTGCACATTTTCCTGTTTGACAAGACAAGTGAGCCAGCTACAAAGGATTCCTGAGGAGAAATGTCTACATTCAGAGGTTCCTCGTGTTATTTCTTCCTTTCAGACTGGTTGTCATTTCCCACCTATATTCATTGTTACTATCCTATAACAAATGTAATTATTCCATATTTTCTGTGTGCACTACATTTGCTGCAGCATGGAGCAGTGCTGTGGGGCAGGTTAGGGACTGGATGGCATTTGATTGACAGATCCACAACTACGCAGCTCCTCTTGTCAAAGACACACATCCTAGAGGGGAGGCTGTAGCTTTGAGGCTGTGATGCAGAATGACCCGAGGTCAGACAGAATTCTAGTCCCATGGAATACTGCTATGTCAAACCCGTTCACTCAGTGGCTTGGGGAGAAGAGTTGGCCATAAATAAAATAAATGTAGAATAATTTGAATGTGCAAATCCCATAACAGAAAATTGAGCAAGATAGATCTCATTAGATGCCAGCTTTCAGGGGTGCCTATTCATTAGAAGAATGGATAGAATAATTATTTCCTGAAGAAGAAAAAAAGGCAGGGAAGTGGAGAGAGCAGTAATTTATGGCAAAATGAGAAGTAATTAACATGACAGTTAATAAGTCCACTGCAGATACGTTGCAAAATAGTTAATTAATATGCTATGAGATAAGCCTGCTACAGATAAGGTTCAGGAACTGAGACATAAGCAGACTATTAAGATTCAGATATAGAGATGTATTTTCAAGCTACAAAACTCAGACCCACTTGCAAATTCTCCAAAGTTAGAGCTGTTCAGATCTGGGGCTTGGTTTAGCATTTCAAAAAGCTAAAGGCCATTTGCTGAAATTAGATACAGGTTTGTATTTCAAATACCCCCCCCCCTGTATTGTGGGGGTGTTTACACTCAAGTTTTGACTCATCTCTGGACTCAAGTACACATTGCTGTGCTGCTCCTGGAGAGGCCATGAAGCCTGATTGTGACTCTGAGTCTGCATCTGACTCTGAGACTGTCTGCCTTTTGAGCATCCCCTTTTCTTTGCGGGACAAATACCCAGCACCTAGTCTATACTCAGCATGGTGTTCTACTTGTGGAAATTGCTCTCTTTCCTCTGCTATACCCATGGTCCTGGTAGCTGGTGCAAGAACTAGGGAGACAACTTACACCCCTTTTGTCCCATCCATGGGTATGCAAGCCAGGCCAAAATCTGGCCCTATATAAGCAATATAATCAGAAAATCACAGCCATTTACTACATTTCTGGATGGGGCTTCACCTTGATTGATCTTTAGGGGCTATGGCAATATAAATAATAGTGCAGGTGGCATTGTTACAGAGGTCCTTTTAACATGAAAGCAAATGTTCCCTCTTGGAAAGACATGCTGTGTTGTTATTAGGTATTTTGCTATGTTAAGGTTGGTGTAGAGGCATGGTTCGTGATAAGGGAGTTGTATAAGCAGCCCGAGAGCTTGCTTTCTGCCTGGGTGTCTGATTAGAGTCTGTTCCTGAGGTAGAATTGCTCCCTAGAAAGCAGGCACAGGTGTTGGGCTGAGATTCCTGGCACAATCTCTCTCTCTCTCCTTTCTCACACACAAACCCCCACCGACCCCAGAGTTAACAAATTTCCTGCTTCCATCTAATACAAAAAGGTCATATTTTACTGCTGACACCAAAGAACTTACTTATGAAAGTGTATGGAAATGCCAATATAGGCTTTACATTTTATATATGTAAAGGAATTAAAGATAACTCTATGATGATTGGCTGAATTACCAGAGATGTCATAATTCTACCATCAAGAGTTCTAGAGCTCTCTTGAATCAAACTGCAAATAAATTTCCTCTGATATGATTTAATTTCACAACATTTTTGCTTTTCCCAGAAGCACATGCACTTACTATTGTAACTAAAGGAAAATTACTGTTTCCCATCATATCCAGCAGGTATACATTGTAAGGAAATGAAAGGATGGATATGGATTTATAATACAATACTGGTCTGTGCATTGTAAATAACAATACCATTATGATGATGGCAATTTGTGGTTGCAAGGTGATGATAACCACAGAGGAAAGCACTACTAGCAAATATATCATCCATCTGTGTTTCCTTTGATCCCTAGGATTCAGTGACACATATTTTCCACCCTCTAATTTCTCCTTTTTGCGTCTGTTCTCTGTTTGTTATACTTCTCACACTCTAAGTTTTCTTATTCTTTAAATGGTATTTTAAATTGAAGAGGATCTACAGTGGTGACCATTAAACAGGCACTTCAGACCACCAATTGTCACACATTGGTATCTGAGATACCAGTGTTTCCACTTAGTTAAGAAAATGTTTCTATACAAGGAATGTTAAATATCAACACGGGCCAGTTGTTAGCATAGGTCTATTTTATTCTAAGATGATAAAAGTTTGATGTAGCAGAGACTAATACGTTTGGGTCATCTTTGTTTTTAGTGTTAGAAATGGAGCTGTCTTTGGGTAGATAAGAAGAAACAAACTTTTCTCCAAAAAGGTTTCCTCTGTGATTAATTACATTACAGCTTCTTTTGTTTTAAAAAAAACCTCTGTAGGGCAAATCCTCAATTAATGTATACTTTCAAATCTCTTCAGAGCATGAGATGTGTAACCATCTTACAATCGATGCAAATTTAAATCCTTAATTATTATTTTTCATTAGATCACATGCTTTATAGTGATACAGGTTCAAATAACCCACCATCTGAAAGAAAACAAACATATTATTCAAAGCTAAAGCGTCATTTTAAAAAACTCAGATGTTATCTGTGGTATCCCTTTCTAGATATTCAGATATACATTCTTCTCTGATTGGTCTGTGCTGGATCTAAAAGTGATGGTGACATCACAATGATCTACTTTGGAATGTGGCGCTGATGACTGGAGGAAGAAACTGTAAGACAGATCCAGGATAATGACCGGAGAAGCAGGACAGTTTCCCCTATGAATCCCATATTTTCCCTCTTTTTGTCTCTGCTTATTTCTGCAGGGACTACCAAAAAGTTAATTTCATCTTCGAAAGGTATGTTCTCATCAAAACCTGTATATGGTGAGAATGGTTAAGTCTTATTTTTAATTCTAGGAATAGATCAAAGGCATTTTTCCCTTAAACTACTGGGTGGAGTATTTTTTGTTTTTTAAACTACTATAGCTTTTTTTCCTCCAGAAATCCTGAGGAATTTGTTCCCCTTGTTGGCACTTTTAACAGTGTCTGCCTGAACACAGAGAACTAAATTCTGTGATGACCAAATTAGTCATCCCTTGATGTTTTGGAAGGTAAAAAAGAAGTGAACAGGGCTCTCGAAAAAACAGGGGTTTTGAACCTATGTAGAACCTAGTCAGAATGCTGTTGCTAAAGCTCAGTCCTGGGACAAGGAAGGGCCGACTAGTGTGATCATCAGTGGAAGTCCATGACCACAAATGATCTGTTGAGTTGATACAGCTGGTACAAGGCCTGCCCCTGAGCCTCCCTGCTCTCCACTCCAGCATTCTTCTCACGACAAACACTGGAATTTGGATCTGCCATACTGAATCAACATCTACCACTATTCTTGTGGGATCATGCCAGTCTCTGATGTTTCAGAGGAAGGTGAATAAACCCTTATTACACACAGTCTGCCATATAATGCTGTATGCAAGGGAATAATTCTTTCCTGACCCTTGCAGCAATTATATCATTCTCTGAAGCATGAGGTTGGATTACCCTTATGTTACCATGCATAACTATAAGAATTATTTTTGGACATAAACTTCTCCAACCTTTAAAAAAATCCAGGCACAGTATTTGACTTGAGGATCTCCTTGAGCAGTCATTTCCACTGCATGAAGAAATATTTTCTTTTGTTTGCTGAAAGTTAATTGTAATTTCATTTTGTGACCACGTTTTCCTGTACTATTGGATGATAAGGCTGGTGTGATTATCCCCAACCTGGAAAAAAAAACTAAAACACTTTTCCCAGAAAAATAAAAACTGTGGAACTATCCAAAAATCGGACACAGGATTTACTAAAGGAAATACCAAACCCACACTATAGTATTCACTTCGCAAGCTATGCACATTGTCCAATATGAAAAGCATGCAAGTCTGTAAATAAAATATAAGAACACAATAACTGAGTTCCTACGCTACTAAGTAGTTAGGCCTACCACTGTTGTAATTGCTCGTAGGTACTGATACACTTTTACAAACATGTTTGCTTCTTCAGCACTTAGTCCATTTTGGAGTTCCCACCAAACCAATCAGAAAGTGCTAAAATCACACAGCTACTACTACTGAGCTGACTGGACAAGACTTCAAGTCTTTTAGCAATTGACAAAATTGATAATTCAATTGTCTTGACTTCCATGAATTTACTTCCACAATTTCCCACCATTTTGATGTAACAAACTGTGACACAATCTCATTCAGAACCATAGATTTGGAATAAAAATCTGGTTCCTATATTTTAAACATAAAAGAGAAGGAAGAACCTCAGAATTGCATTCCACCAGTCATTTTCAGATGCTACTTATTGGTCCGGGCTTAACATAAGAAATCAGTTATGTTAGTTAAGTCATAGAAAGGTTACATAATTTGGTCCTTGTATGGTTCCAATCTTCTGTTGTTGAAACTGGGTTTCCACTAGCACCATAACTGTCCTCACTAGTGTTGTCAGCTTGTAATTTGTCAAGTCCCACTGAAACATCCTTCAAATGTTTTTCAAATTTAATGCCTCTTTGTAGAGTCAAATGATTGTGTGCTGTATATTGATTCAAGGCCTCCCTGTGCTCAAGGCAAATTTCAGCATACTTAGGGTAGCAAGATGAAAATGTTGTGACACAGAACAATTCTCTAGTCTGCCCAAATTATGCTCAGTTCAGCACCAAAAGTGAAGGGAGCAAAAGGTGGCTTTAACTTGCCTTTGCAATCCTCTGCTTCTGGGTTCGCTACTCTTCCAATACAGATCAGAGGCAGACTTCAGGCTGCTCTATGCTGCACTAGCTGTCAACAGTCCCCAAGGACTATTTCAGGCAGCCACAGATTGCTATGGTGTATGTCTGCCCGGGACATGTCCCCAGTTGGGGCAGCTGGAAGGGGGGGTCAGATAGGAGACACGATGACAGTTCTGTACCATTAAAAGAGTTACCGATGTAAGCGGGGAAAGAGGAGGCCACAAGTAATATTATTTACAAGCTCTTCAGCACCTAGATACTATATGGTAAGAAGCCTTTTAGAAATGCTGGGATAAGACCAGGTTACACTAGAAAAAACAGATGGCTTCCTGGCTTCTGGAAGGTCAGGTGCAGGTTGGAAGATTTTCCCCTATGACCCCATTCTCTCCCTGCTGCTAGGAAAGATGAAAAGTGATACAGGTGATTCTAATCTATTTGTACTTCCTGTATTGCCTTCCTTGTGTCAAGTAGCATGAAAACCACTCCATGACGAAATAGAGAAATGCTCTGATCAGCATGTTGTGCCCAAAGGAGCTGCCAATGAAATAAAAGTTTCTCTGGACGACAGGATGCAATTTCTAAGTATCAATATTTTACATGTTGGATGCAGAAAAATATGCAGGATTTAGAAATACAGACAACTTATGACCATCCATCTTTGCCAGTGAAAGACGATCATCATTTTTAAAACTTATGGAATTGAACTAATTTTAGATCCATTTGTCACAGCAAATAAAATTTACACCCCGTCGCTGATCATCAGCAAATATAGTATTAAAGAAAAAAAAGTTCTGACAACGAATTTGCCCCATTTTTCTAGACTACCATAACTTACCTTTACTTGTCAATGACTTGGAGGAGGAGGATAATGAGGAAGATGTTAACGATGGCAATGACTATGTTGCACAAAGTCCTGAGGACCATGATAGCATTTTAGAAACAGGTAAAGTAAGGTTTTAAGACAGCAAAATATAGAGCTAACAGCAGAACTGTAACAGCAATGTCAGTACAATCATCTCCAAATTACAGCTTTAAAGATGTTTTCCTTTAATGAAATACTCCCTTTTTTTATGCAATATGAATTGTTCCATGTAAATTTACGATCACAATTCATCAGAACCCTTTATTCTCCATAATCTTCTATGGTGCAAAAGAACTCACTCCTACTGAGTGGGATGCTGAATGCGATGCTATATAAGCCTAGGAGTCCTCACAGTGGATCTCTTTGTAATATTAGGATTATATAATTATACATACAATGTATTATTAGTTACAGTCTAAAAACAGAAATCTGTAGTTCCATATTCCATATTCCTTGCACTTGTGGATGGGATGGAAATAGAAGTTTAGGCCTCCATTACAAGAAAGATACTGTGTTGCATTTTTTCACCTATGTCTCACCCTGAGGTATCAAATATAATCAGTCATGGTGACATGAATCATGGCAGGAGAGTGGCCACAACATCAGCTAAAGAGAAGATGTGCTGCAAAGCATGGTCAAGGGGGGGAAGCCTTCTTTAATCAAAATAATAAGGCAAACAGACAACAAAAAAGGCCAAAATTTCAACCCAGGAATGGACCGAAGTCACTTCCAGAGGAACTAAACACACACCACTCTAGGCTGCTCATAGACTGTCACTTTCCTTCAGGGAGGTCCAGAGAGTCTCTTCCATTTGTCAGGCTTTCAAAGAATTAGTGTACTCCCAAGAGAGGGGAGAAATAAGCCTTCTACAGCAGGTCTCCAGTCTTTCCCTTTTCCCTGGGGTATCTGGTCCTACAGTTAGTAAAATTTAAGCACTGAATAAATTAGTAGAATCACTGCTTAGATAAGGTCAACATTGCTCAAACCCTAAAAATTGGTTATGCAGGGGACAAAGTATTGTATGAATTGATGTATATTGTGGATTTCTAAAATGGACCCAAGACACATAGATTTGTATTAAACTAGTTCTTTCTGTAATTTTTTTAGACTAAATCATGCAGCACTTAATAGGTCTCTGAGCAAAACTAATTAAAATTTCTGTTATTAAATTAATAGCTGTACTGTAGAATGGAACAAAACAGAGTATGAATAAAACTGAAGACAGCTAAACAAAGCAGAAAGGTTATACATTTTAATATTCGAAACATATATCTTAATTGTACTGTAGGCTATGAAACAACAGTAAAAACTAAAATTTCCAAAGAAGAGTACAGTGGCTGTCCCCGCAAAAATGATACACCCATTGTGCCCCAACCAATGCACTCTTGCATCCACAAACCAGATAGTAGCATGCACAACCAGGTAGTTAGATATACATTAACCACATACGCAAGTATTTTTCAGAGTTACATGCTTTATGCTGTCCTTTGAACACGTTGTCAAAGATAAAAATTTAACTGATTTTTTATTTATTTAGATATTTCTACAAATTCACCTGTATCCAAAGATATGTTAATGCTGAAGAACAGTATGCAGAATTTACGGGAGTACTGTAAGTAACAGAAGTGACCATTTAAGAACCTACACACAGGGGCTTAAATAATTTAGCAACACCTGATGAGTAATGGAACAGGAGGGAAGACAAAACCATGCGGTAAAGAAAAACCAGTTTATTTCCTTGCACAGCAGTCAGATACCACTGACATGACTGTGATGTAAGTACCAGATAGATGGCTGCGTGTTAAAACAAGAAATCCTAATATAGCCTCAAACTATTAATACACTCATCACGTGCGACAGAAGGGAAGAGGTTCCTCTATTGCCATTCTGCTTTTTAGTACAGTATTTTGTGTCAACAGCAAACATACAGAAATCATTTGTGGTACAGTGTTACTTGTGGGGAGAAGAGAAAAGCAATGGGATCTCACAGGTTTCCCGTTTATTTAACTGAGAAACTCAGAAGATTCCTCTTTTACATCTTCCCTGCTAACTTGGAGAGATCAGCATTGTTAGTGGCTGATGCTTAAAATGAATTTAAATCCAGTACATTGACCATTCGGAATCCCCACCCAGGATCCATATTTAATTATAGGAATGAAAGATAACTTTGTGGAGCCAGAATATGTTACTTTTAAATTTTATTTTTGGCATAAAAAGTTGGAATAATGCTAGTTTCAAACTAAACTTTCTTCCAAACTTTCCATACTCATTTCTCATAAAACAAACATTGCTGCTGGGAAACAGCTGTCTGTTCTATGGATCATAGAATATTAGAGTTGGAAGGGACTCAGGAGGTCATCTAGTCCAACCCCCTGCTCAAAGCAGGACTATCCTCAGCTAAATCATCCCAGCCAGGGCTTTCTCAAGCTGCAGCTTAAAGAACTCTAAAGATGGAGATGCCACCACCTCCTTACGTAACCATTCCAGGGCTTCATCACCCTCCTAGTGAAAAACTTTTTCCTAATGTCCAACCTAGACCTCCCCCACTGCAACTTGAGACTGTTGCTCCTTGTTCTGTCATCTGCCACCACTGAGAACAGCCTAGCTCCAGCCTTCCTGGAACTCCCTTTCAGGTAGTCAAAGGCCGCTATCAAATCCCTCCTCATTCTTCTCTTCTGCAGACTAAACAAGACCAGTTCCCTCAGCCTCTCCTCATAAGTCTTGTGCTCCAGTCCCCTAATCATTTTTGTTGCCCTCCGCTGGACTCCTCCAACTTGTCCACATCCTTTTTGTAGTGAGGGGCCCAAAACTAGACACAATACTCCAAATGCTGCCTCACCAATGCCTAATAGGGGGGGAATAGAGGGGATGGTTATGTTACATTTATTTGTATAATAATTTCTTGCCAACACCCAAGACAGTATGTGCATACTGTTACAAAATCTTTCACACTTTGATCGAAATTGTTTCCTTAGTAAAGCTCTTTTACAATCCAATGCTGAACCACTGAAAATTTCTGCTGGTCTGTAGTGACCTACTGTTCTGCAGCCTGAGTTACTTCACACAAGGGGAGATGTGCCAGTGCTAACCTCCAAAACCTATTCAACACTCCCACCTGCTGATACTGGGAGAAACATGAAAGACGATCTCAACTAAAAGTCTTGTCCCCCCTCCATTCATACCAGAGGCATGAGACACATTGTTTTTCATTATGTGACTGCCATAACTACAAATGGGAATACAGAATCAATAAGAATAGACTGGCAAAAAACCTATGTCGAGACGATGGAACTTTTTCATGTCCTTCCTATAGTAATTTTATACTTTTAAAAGAGCCTTCTTCTTCTTCGAGTGTTTGCTCATGTCCATTCCACAATAGGTGTGTGCACGCCTCTGTGCACTGTTACCCAGGGCTTTTTAGCAGATTCCATAGGGCTGGATCCAGCGCCTCCTGGAGCCCCGCGCACATGCCGCACAATATGAGGCACTGCCAGCCCTACGCCCCCTCAGTTCCTTCTTTCTGCCCGTGACGGTTGCTGGAACTAGCCTTGCTCTCAGCAAGTACTATTCCCCTTGTTTGGACTTGTTTGTTATTCTAAGTTATTTTTAGTTAGTAAGTAGTTGTTAAGAGTAGTTAGAGATAACGCAAGTCCCTGCAGGGACTTTGAGCTGCTGGGCCATGCCCCGGTCGCCAGGATTCAAGCCATGTGCCTCCTGCGGGAAGGCCTTCCCGCTCAGCGACCCCCACAACCGCTGTCTTAAGTGCTTGGGAGAAGCACACACAAAAAAGAAGTGTAAGATCTGCAGGGCTTTTAAACAGAGAACTCAAAAGGACCAAGAAATCCGGTTGAAAGCCTGTTGATAGAGGCAGTGTTCTGCCCAGCATCCGAGCCGGCTCACTCCACTTCGGCACCGAGCATGACCTTGGTACAGAGTGCATGACTCGGCACCACACAACGTCGCTGGCACTGAAGAGGAAGAAGCAGTGAGCGGAGCACAGATGCTCCCTTGCGCCATTGGTACGGGCAGGATTGAGTACGGAGATGCACCGGACCCAGCCCATCGAGTCTTCTCTGGTGCCTGCATCTCTGGTCAGGGAGCCTCCCCCGACTCCTGGGAGTGTGAGAGTTCCCCTGCCGATGCTGTTGACACCGGAAGCTTTTCAGGTGGCAAGAGCCTTGTTGGTCTTGCCTACGCCACCTCTGCCCCCCCACCGCCGAAGGAGAAGGAGCTGGAGTCACGGGAAATCTGCGTTGGGTCCCCCTCAATGGCGGTAGAGATCGCCGGTATGGGGAGGAAGATCACCTGCCAGATCATCTCCGAGGGTACAGCAAAGCTGCTCCCCCAGCAGTCGCTCCAGGTTGGCATCGTCGAGCCAACCTGCTCTGGCACAGGACATGGAGTCTCCCTCTCAGCGCTGACTGTCGATCCCTGGCACCGGAGGCAGCACAAGTCGAGGTCTGCCAGGTGGAGCTCAGAGAGCTCCCATTCTGGATTCCTGGCACCGAGGAGTTTACCCGCACCGAGGTGGCACAGAACGGAGGACCCAGCACTTCGCAGTCCATGACGTGGAACCTGGTCACTAGAGTCCGGCTCAGCACCAAGGTGTTCAGAGCAGCGCTGAGCTTGGTCACCGAAGGTGCCTGCAGAGCCGCAAGGCAAGCGGCAGTGGAAATCATCAGTACCAAGATAACGCTCCGGTACCTCTGGCTCTTTGGAGCGCACCTCCATTCGTTGGCACCGCTCGCGGCGACAGAGGCAGTCCTCATCGTCCTCCAGGTCAGAGGCATTGACAGCACGGCCCCCGGCACAAAAGGGCGCCCGGGACCAAGGACGTACACGGCATCGCCAGTCCAGTGACTCAGGGTCTCCCTGGGGAGACAGTTATCGGGAGAGCCCACACCCCCACAAAGCATCAGGGCCTGCGGCGCAGTCAGCTCCGGGTTG
The DNA here is from genome assembly GCA_007922155.1 of Mesoclemmys tuberculata. Classification (NCBI taxonomy): domain Eukaryota; kingdom Metazoa; phylum Chordata; order Testudines; family Chelidae; genus Mesoclemmys; species Mesoclemmys tuberculata. The sequence continues at coordinate 16,143,408 of ML675650.1, forward strand.
GCCCCAGGGTCAATGGCCACAACAAGGGCCTTACTGGGCCCCATGAGGTATCCATATGGGGCCGGTGCCCCAATCCATTATGTCATTGGGGGTGCAGTCTGTTCTTCTGGCACAGGAGAAGGCCTCTAGCCACCACTCCTCGGATGATCCTCAACGGGTGGGATCCTCAATGGGTGCAACGCTTCACCAGGAGGAGGCACACCTGCAGGACACGCCTCGGCAGTCCCTTTCCTCCTCACTGGATGAGGCAGTCTCCTGGGACCACTCGGTGCCACTGGAGGATTTCAGTGTGCACCAGGAGCGCTCAGGAGGGTGGCCTCCAAGTTGGGGCTGGAGGTGAAGGAGTTAGAAGAGGCCGAAGATAGCCTCTTTAATTTGCTGGCGGCGGCTGCACCAGCGAAAGTGGCCCTCCCAGTTCACGAAAGTGTCCTTAAGATTGTAAAGGCCCTGTGGCAAACCCCTTCCTTGGTCGGCCCTACACCAAAGGTGGCTGAAAAAAATATGTCCAGGCCGAAGGGTCTGAGTATTTGTTTGCTCACCCCGCCCCGGGAACCCTGGTGGTAGATGCGGCTAACCAGCGAGACAGGCAAGGTCAGCCATGGTCCACTCCCAAGAACAAAGACAATAAGAAGCTGGACTTGGCTGGGAGAAAAGTTTACTCCACAGCAAGCCTGCAGTTCAGGATTGCCATCTCCTGGGCAGATATAATTTCAACCTGCAGTTCTCGGAGGCCCTGCCCCAGGACCAGGCTGCAGGTTTGAGCACCCTCATGGAGAAAGGAACCACGGTAACAGGGCAGTGCTCCGGACGTCCTGTGAGGCTGCTGACTCGGCGGGCAGGGCCATAGCCTCTGCCATCTGCATGAGAAGGTGCTTGTGGCTGCAAGCCTCGGACCTGTACCAGGAGGTGTAGCAGTACATTCAGGACCTCCCCTTTGATGGGTCGGCCCTATTCTCCGACCAGACAGATGCGAAGTTGCATGGACTGAAAGACTCCAGCACCACGCTTCGCTCCCTGGGTCTGTACGCGCCCCAGTTTTCCAGACGTCAGTAACGGCTCCAGGCACAGCAGCAGCCAAGGCCTCCACCCAGGCCTTTTCAACCCTATAGGAATGAGGATAGGAATAGGGGGTTTAGAAGGAGAAATCAGTCCCCCAACTCGTCCTCAGCTCCCCAACCGGGGCTGCCCCGGAGGTCAGGCAACCAGAGGAGACAATTTTGATGGTGTTCCCAAGATTGCTCTCCTGGATCTGCCCTACCCCTTCCTAAACAGGTTAAGGCCCTTCTATCCTGATCACTTCAAACCGTTGGGTCCTTGGGATAGTCTCAGGGGGCTATGCCCTACAGTTTACATCTACCACTCCTCACAACAACCCTCCCCCTCCATCCTTTTTCAGGGACCCCTCTCATAAGCAACTCCTCTTGCAGGAGGTGGACACCTTCCTCAACATAGGAGCAGTGGAAATGGTCCCTCAAGGCAGAAGGGGATCTATTCGAGGTACTTCCTCAGCCCCAAGGCAAAGGGGGGTCCGAGACCTATATTAGACCTGCATTGTCTAAACAAATATGTCAAACGAGTCAGGTTTCGCATGGTCTCCCTTGCCTCTATAATCCCTTCCCTGGATCCAGGAGTCTGGTATGCCTCCCTCGACCTCAAGGGCGCATACTTTCATGTGTCTATCCTCTCGAGTCACAGGCGTTTTCTCTGTTTCACAGTGGCTGGCTCCCACTACCAGTTTACAGCCCTTCCCTTTAGCCTATCTTCGGCTCCAAGGGCATTCACCACGTGCATGGCAGTAGTGTCTGCCCACCTGAGATGAAGGGTGTGCAAATTTTTCCTCACCTAGACGATTGCCTGATCAGGGGCAGGTCAAGGTTCCCAGTGCAGGAGAGCGTGACCCTCACTTCCTCACGTGCAGCAGGCTGGCACTGCTCATAAACGAGCAGAAGTCCACACTAAACCAAGTGCTATGCCTACAATTCACTGGAGACACTTCCCAGGCCAGAGCCTTCCTGCTTCAGCCACATTTTGAGGCAATGGTCTCTATCATCTCCCAGCTGCACTGATGCCCCACGACAACAGCCAGGCACTGCCTCCAGTTGTTAGGGCACATGGCAGCCTGCATGTACGTAGTGAGACTAGCTCGCCTGAGGCTCAGACCGCTTCAGGCATGGTTGGCCTCAGTATATGTGTCGAACAGACACACATTGGACCGGGTGGTCACAGTTCCCCACCCGTCTTAGCCTCCCTAAACTGGTGATGGATTCCCAGGGCAGTGATGAAGGGCGTTCCGTTCAGGGAACTGATCCCGTTTGTCACCCTAATTTGTGATATGTCAGACGTAGGATGGGGAGCCCACATCAGCACCAACCTAGGTAGTCAGGGTCTCTGGACATGAGAGGAGAGGCACCTGCACATCAAACATGAAGGAGCTGAGGGCCAGTCGCCTAGCGTGCAAGGTGTTCCTCCAATTCCTGACAGGGAGAGTGGTGCAGATGCCGATGGACAACACCATAGCCATGCTTTACATATACAGGCAGGGGGAAATGTGCTTCTTGGCTCTCTGTGAGGAAGCTATCTCTCTGTGGGACTTTGCCGTGAGGCACGATTTCCACTTGATTGCCTCTCACCTCCCAGGAGTGAGGAATGACAGCGGATTGCTTCAGCAGGTCGTTTCTACCCCACCACGACTGGTTGTTGCACCCAGAGGTGGTGGCTATCATCTTCCAGAAGTGGGGTGTTCCTCAACTGGACCTATTCGTGTCGGCCTGGAACATGAAGCGTCTGTGGTTCTGTTCACTCTGTGGTTGCAAGACTGGGTAGATTTCCGACACGTTCCTCATGGACTGGATGGGGGCCCTCATCTGTGTGTTCCCGCCCATTCCACTCCTACTCAAGGTCCTGCTGAAAATAAAGAGGGACAGGGCGAACATTATACTCATCGCTCCGGCCTAGCTGAGACAGCACTGGTTCAGCATGCTGCTGGGCCTTTCGATTGCCCCACCCCTGGAGCTCCGGAGGCACCACGACCTTCTATCCCAGGACCACAGTTGCCTGTTGCACCCGGACCTGGACTCCCTGCCCCTCACGGCCTGGAGGCTCTGTGGCTGATGGAGGGAGAGGGAGCCTGCTCGGTGCAGGTCCAGCAAGTCCTGCTCAGCAGCAGGAAACCTTCTACACAAGTCATGTATCGGGCTAAGTGGAGGCGGTTTACCTGTTGGGCGGAGTCCCGGGGTATTCCGCCCAGCCTCTCGCCTATACAGGTGATCCTGGAGTACCTGCTCCAGCTAAAGCTCCAGGGTCTGGCACTGGCCCACTGGAGTTTCACCAGACGGCCATTTCGGCCTTCCATCAGCCGCTAGAGGGGAGATCGCTGTTCCCCATCCCATCTTGGTCAGGTTTCTCAATGGAGTGGAGAGGCTTTATCCACAGGTCCATGACCCAGTGCCTCCCTGGGATCTCAACCTGGTCCTCTCAAGACTCACGGGGCCCCCTTTGAACTCATGGCTTCATGCCCTCTGCTCCTGCTTTCATGGAAGGTAGCCTTCCTGGTGACCATTACCTCAGCTAGGTGGGTCTCTGAGATTAGGGCCTTGATCTCAGAACTCCCTTATACAGTATTCTATAAGGACAAGGTCCAGCTGAGGCCACATCCGGCCTCTCTACCCCAGGTGGTTGCCCAATTTCATTGTATCCAACATATTTTTCTTCCCGTGTTTTTTTCCCAAATCTCATGGTTCGGAGGAGGAGAGGAGATGACATTCGCTGGATGTGAGACAAACCCTGGCCTTCTGCATCAAGCGTACAAAGCCGTTCCAGAAATTGACACAGCTCTTTGTTGCAGTGGCCGACTGGATGAAAGGCTCACCTCTTTCCACCCAGCACTTCTCCTTGTGGATTACATCACGCATCAAGTTCTGCTACGAGCAGTGAAGGTGCCGCTTCCAGGAATCATCACAGCGCACTCAACCAGAGCTCAAGCCTCATCTACTGCCTTCCTGGAGAGAGTGCCCTGCAGGACATCTGCAGAGCTGCCACCTGGTCGTGGTTCATCCCTTCACATCCCACTACACCATCGTCCTGCAGGCGAGAGAGGATGCAGGATTCAGCAGAGCGGTGCTGAGGGCAGCTCACCGGTAACTCCTACCCACCTCCAAAGGTATTTCTTGTTAGTCACTTAGAGTGGAATGGACATGAGCAAGCACTCAAAGAAGAAAACAAGGGTACTTACCAGTAAGTGATATTCTTTGAGATGGGCTGCTCATGTCCATTCCACAACCCACTCCCCGACCCTGCTGTTGGAGTTGGCAGAAAGAAGGGACTGAGGGGGCATAGGGCCAGCAGTGTCTCATATACCATGGCATGTGCCTCAGGTTCCAGGGGGCGCCGAAGCCGGCCCAACAGGATCTGCTAAGGGGAAAAGCGTTCTGGGTAACCGTGCACGGAGGCGTGCACACACCTATAGTGTGAAATGGACATGAACAACACATCTCGAAGAACATCAGGTACTGGTAAGTAACCCTGTTTTTTGTACTCAAACCTATTTGTATATTTAATCTTCTAGTGAAATTGCTCTCCATCAAAAAAGCTGAAGAGGAACAACCAGAGAGTTCTGAAGCAGAGTCTTCAGAAGGTAAGAATACACTGGAAGGTTTTATCTGTGAGTATTTCTCTTGTAAAGATTTACTGTAATATGCTGAAAATAAAAAAAAAGTTCAAAATACTGCTCTAACATGATTTTCTACTTGTATTCATCGGAGCCATGACTTGAACTGGGCTCTCCTGCAGACCTGAGGAAGTGACCCAATCACTGGGTTAACAAGCCAGTCTCTCTCTGACCCAATGAATATTTATGTATACAAAATGAACCAGCTTCAAGAGGAGGAATTGAGAGAGTCCCCTCCCCTACCCCCAATACCCTATACACTGGTGGTTAGGACACTCTCTTGGGTTCAACTCTCTATTCCAAATCAGGCAGAGAAGGGATCTGCCCTGGCCTCCCAAATTTTGATTGAGTGCACTGGGCTACAGGGCTGCCTTGCTTAAACACCTAACTCCAGGAGCAAGTTCACTGCTGTGAACCCCAAGCTAAGGGAGGCACCTTTCTCTGACCCAGAGATAGATGCCTGACTCCCTTGAATAAAGATTAGTAACCTGATTAAAGGACACGCACTGTAAAGGAGCCTTAGTGTAAATGTGAATTAGGCCCTAATTCTGAGAATAAGGGTTGCAGGGTCAGATCAAATCTCAGACTGTCTTTTTGCTTCAGGAAGCAGTATCTTATCCACCACTTAATCACTTCCAAATACATTGTCCTGCTTTTCAAAACAGGATCTTTCTGACCTTATATACAGCTGTTTCCCTGCTTGCTCATCTCTGCACATTCAAATTCTATTTCTTTCTCATGACTACACAGTTTAACTTGTGCTACAGTATTTAGGGAACTCTTTTACTCCCAATAAGCCTTTTTCTTTCTTCATATGTCATTTTAAAACTTTCCTGTTTGCTTTAAATGATGATTGACTCAAAACCTTATTTAAATAGGACATCCTCTCTTTCTCCCCTCATTGTGACTAGGTATGTTAAAATACTTAAAACAGTTTGAAATTTTAAATTGCTTGCAGCTCTTTTCTTTTTCTTTGTAAGTCTCTTTCCCCCTTTCAATCTGGGAATCACTGAGCACAGCTCTATGATATTCTCTCTATACAAAGCATTTTGAGACATCATAAGAAGGATAAACTCCATTGTACTGTTCTATGAATAGAAGTAAGCTTCTAGTTCTACTGAAAATAGCAGTCCAAGTGAATTTTAACTAGAGACTTTTTGCTGGTTTTCACCATGGCACAGAGCAACAAATGGAAACTTCTGCTGCAATACTTTTGTAATTACTCTGAGGCTCCATTCCCAACTGTCTGAAAAGTCTGCTGAATTTGCAGCATTAAGTCATAGCTCAAACCTGTTAGTTCAATTACATAGTAAATGAGGTATCATTTTTGCATATAAAAATCTTCATTTCTGGAGAATGAATTGAAGCCATGGTTGAAAGCACTATAGAGGATTGTGAGAAGTCTAAAGGGAGAAGGTGTTTGTCAGAGGAGGCTGCTGATGGTGTCAGTATCCTTGTCCCCGCTCCAGATAACTAGATCATAATAAGAAGGCCCCCAGTGGTTCACTCTCTTCTATGGAGATGCCTTCCCTTGTCTTATCTTATCCTCCCATCAGATATTCTCCCTCCTAACCTCCCCACAAAATACACCACCACTTCTTGCCTAGGAGATGCTTCTCATTTGGACTTTTCCAACAACAGAAAAATGCCCCCTCATAATATACTCCTTTTTAAAATTATTAAAGGACAATGATATATAATCCAAGAAGGAATTTCAATCCTGGAGCCTAGGACTACAGTTCTAAAGCAAGTAGCATCCAGATATGTTGTCAGTTCTGCAAAGGCACAAAATTTGGATTAGGAGACGTCAATTAAAGAGTTTAACCAGACCTACATACGAGTATTCTGCCGAACTGGACTGGAATAAATGGAAATGGGACCTGAATTAGACGATTAAAGTCAGTACTTGACTTCAAAGAACTCACAGATTGAGATGGCTAAAAACAAAAGAGCTACTGACAAAATGATGGGCAAGGAGATTGATAATGAAGTCATTTTTAATACAAGGACAATAAACTTCTATTACTGTTTGAAGGGTTATATATCTCATTGCAACAGCACAAAGGTCTTGACTTGCAGACAACTGAATGAAATACATTAAAATGGAAAATTCTGTTTGACAGTGCTAACATGTAACTAAATGATTCTTAGATTTTTCTTTCATTAAATATGGGTAGTAGTTACACATTGTGCTGTGCTGTCAAGAGCTATTGGAATGCTGCTTCAACATTTGCCTTTTTGTTATGAATAAGGTCTCTCTCTCTCTCTCTCATTTATTTATTTGCGGTTGGTGACATGGCTGTTCTGAATGGTAAATAGTCTTTGCAACTCTTTTTTCTAGAATCCAAATTTGGACCCCATTATCTCAACATTATGACTCAAGGTCCAATTGAGGAATCACTTAGTGGAGGTATGGTATGATGAAATCATCAAAACATCTTTCACAGTTAAAATGGCCAAATTACAACTTGGAAAAAATGTAATAAGAAACTACACAAGAAAAAAATAGACTTCTCGAAATATTCTGAATGCAATTGATAAAAATGAAATTAAGAAAGAAAACCAGATTAAAGAGACTATAATTCCACATCTATACTGACTCCAAGATAGTTGAGAATCATACCTAGTATTATAAAAATGCTTTGTAGTCATATAGCGCTTTTTCTCCAAGGATTTCAAAACAGTGTACAAAGGTTAAACAAGCCTCACAACACTCCTGTGAAGTATGCAAGTATTATTTGCCCTATTTTAAAGATGAGGAAACTGTGGTACAAAAAGGACCCAAGCAAGTCAGAGAAAGGAACTGAACCAAGATTTCCTGACACTCAGTCCTGTGCTTTAAACCCTGAATATGCACCTGCCAAATTCTTGAAGAATTCTCTGCTCTGTACCTCTGGCATTAATTTTTTTTCTTCTATGAAGAATCAAAGGTTATTACCATTTTGTAACTGGGCTGACCAAAAAAAGAACACATTACTCTTAATCTCAAAGATCTACATAGGGCTTTCACTGAATAAGAATCACTTTTGCATGCAAAGGCAGAATTTGGCCTTTCCGGTCATATATTCTTTTTCTGTTTGGGCTCACTTGTGAAGTGCCCAGTAATAACAAGAATTTATGCATTTGGCAAGGCAAATTACCATGTGTCTAAATTGTCATTGGTTTTTCCTGAAATTTTTTGAAAAATAAGTTTAACTTTCTGTTTCCCTGTAAAGGACATCTTGGCAAAAATATTTTAAAGACCGAGTTTAATCAACTCATAAGAAAAGAAATGGATCTACATGCTTACTTATTATGCATTTGTATATCAGACATGAACAGAAGAAAATAAGAAATTACTTTCTTATCTATAGGTTTTACTGTGCAATAACTGAGTTAGTATTAACTTATTCTGATCCTTTTACAGATCTAAGAGCAACACCTGTGAACATTTACAAGGACACAATTTTGAAACAGCTATCTGAAGGTAAATGTCTACAGACAGGGAATTTCTGGCTGATTTATAGAAATAGTTTTGTTGACCCTTTAGAAACACTTATGACAGGAAATTAATCAGCTTTAGAAAGTTTGTATGTGCTAAAAGACAATTTAATATATGTCAGTCTGATTGCTACTCCTTATTAGAACACACTGCAATCAAGAAAATAAAGAGAATCCAGAAGCAACTAGGTCTTTAAAAAAAAAACAATGCAAGCAAAAAACAAACACAAAAACTAAATCCTGTGAAATCCTGGCCACTGAAATCAATGGCCGGCTACTGTAAATCATTAAGTCCATTGGCTTAAAGTTACATCAATTTACACCAGCTGTGAATCTGACCCTAAATTTGTATATACATTTAATTGCACAAAAGGATATAACCAAATCAAGCTCTATTAGAATAGTCGCTATGAAAAAATTTATAATGTGGTCTCTTACTTGCAGATTACGTTATTGTCTGCAGTGTTGTTGTAGCTGTGTTGGTCTCAGGCTATTAGAGACAAGGTGGGCAAGAAGAGCTCTGTGTAAGCTCAAAAGCTTGCCTCTCACCAACAGATGTTGGTCCAATAAAAAGATATTACCTCACTCGTCTTGCCTCTGCAGATTACATTGACTTTTTTGTTTCCATTATGAAGCAAAGGAATTAACTACATATGCCAGAGAGGTGGGAAACAGAGCATGTTACATCATGTGTGTTTTCACTGCAGCACAGGTTTTTTTGCTTTTCAACAGAAGCGTATAAACAAAATCAATCCAATGAGACAGAATATCACCCAAGAAACATGTTTTTCCAACCAGTACCAAGTAAGTAGAGTACAGTACTTACTACTATCTTATTGATTTCCTAGACAATGTTCTTTTGGGATCATGGACATGATAGTGCTCAAGAACACTAAGGGTCAGGTCATCTTTCTTAGGCGCAAAAATGTTTTGGCTAAACTAAAACGTTAATAGATCTCTGCTCTGAATGGGGGCTGTTAAACTTCTACCAGAATCTACAGTCACAGGTACAGATCTGGGTGTGGTAGTGTTTTGAAGATCTGCACTTTGGGACAAATTGTGGTCCTGAATGCAAAGGTCAAATGAACAGGCCTCAGGCATGGGATCTATACAGAGCCTTTTTATCAGTCTCCTAATTTGTTGATGCAGAGTCTACTAGTATAATTTTTTTTAAATCATTATTTATATACCCATTATAATTGTTGTTTGAATTTGATTGGTCTGGTTTGTTTTGTTTTTCTAGTGTCGGACAAGGGTGATCTTATTCAAAAGAATGCACCAAATGTAGCAAGAAAAAAAGACGTAAGGGAAACACTAATGCTTGCTGTATCATCTACCACTCTTATCATTTTAATAATACTTATGATATGCTGTGGTGTGACTCTCAACCAGTACAGGAAACAAAAAAAGTAAGTCTTCTGATACCACGGAGTCAGCCTCCTCCCAGGACTCAATCACGAGAATACCTGTTCTGTACAGGCATCCCCCTTGTATCTCTGGGGTCCCACATAGGATAGCTGAATTTTTCTCCAGTGTAATGTTGAAGACACCCAGGTTGAGAGACCTGTTATTTCTATTTCCCATAAAACAATGGCTCTTGTGTGTTGCCTCACAAGGATTTTACCCTTGGAAATACAAGGTAGACTTATCCACACTCTTATGGTTTCTGATTACCCACATTAATGCTACCTAATGTATCATGTACACGGAGCAGGAGAGCGCTGCTAGACCCCAGAATGCCTCCTGCCCCTGCTATGTTTCTCTTGAATTATTCATGTCCAATAGAATATTGACACTTAAAAAAAAACTACTGCTATTTTTTAGTGCATAGAAGTGATAAAGCAGTTTAATAGTGAAGGGTAATATTTTTATACTGAAGATAATTACATGCTGAAATGCATATAGGTTTTAAGATGTCAGGTTGTTACTGTTAACATTTAAGTGATACAATGATATAGTATTCAGAACTGTGCAAGATGTTTAGCAACCAAATAAAAACAAACTCAACTTTTATCTTCCCTCCTGTTTGGGAAAAGGCATACACACATACAATCACTTTAGTAACATTTTCTGTTTTAAATGAAAAGCAAGAAAAAAAAACCGCACCAAAAATACACAAAAGCAATGTTGAATAAGGAAGTCCACGAACTACAAATATCCTCAAATACATGAAATTTTCCTGCTTAGTTGTTAAAAAAATCTTGAAAAGTGGAAGCTTGGTAATTTTTATGCAGCTCCAAGAATGTCTGGAATGTTTGTTCTCAACATGACCTTCGATTAGTAAAATATTTTTTCTATTTGTTTTTTAGGGGTTCTGGTGATGTCTCCAACACCCAGGCTGAACAACAGAGACTGACATGTCTATCTTATTTTCAACCTCTGGAAGGAGTATCTGATTCTTCTTTTTCTAAAACTGCAGACAGTAGCATATGGAATGAAAAAACATTGTCAGAGATACGGAGCAATTCTCAGTCTAGACACTCAAAAACAAGAACATTATCCAATATGAAGTCAGTAGATGATGTATCATCAATTTCTGATGAATCAACTCGCAGTGGAGCTACTTCCTATAAAGCCGCAAATACAGGCGAAAATGAGTTATAAACTAATCAGCTGAGTGCAGGATTGACAAAACCTTGAATCCTGATGCTGCTGGTATAAAAAACTGCAGCTACTTTTATAAAAAGAGCATGCATTTGTGATTCATTAAAGTTTACTACTTGCAATTCCCTGGAAGAGGCAGAGCTAACTTTAAATTCAGATAGAAAGAGGAGAAGGGAAAGGGACTTGAAATGGAACACAAATGTTTGCAGGCATACTCTAAGTGCTTCAGAATCAGGAGTAAGAGGAACAGAACAGGCTTTTAAATAATGTCATCTATGCAATGCTACACATAGGCAAAAGGAAGACCTAAAAAGTCTTCCCCAGGAACTCTGTTATTGCTATTTACTCTGGTGACCTTGTAAAGTAAATTCAAGAGGCCACACAAGCCAGTACCAGGAGCATATACAGTACAGATGTGTAATGATGTAATCTCTGAGCAATAAATCACCTTTTTGAAAGATTTTCTTTCAATAGCTACCTTGTATCAAAAAAGATATTAAAGATATTAGCACTAAAATATTTTCGGAAATAGATACTGAGAATTCCAGTGAAAACAGCTCTTCATGTCTGAGAAAGACTGATAAGAATACCTGGGTTTAGTGAACATTTTTATAAGCTGTGGCAGAAGCATTTCAGCAGAAGCAATCCTGTATGTAGACTCCAGTACTGCGACATGTTTAGTGCAGGTGATGCTCCACTGGCGTCAGTGGGACTCCACGTGGATACAGGATGGATCCTGCAGCTGAAGGTTTTGTGTTAATATCCTATTCCTAGTTGTACAGCCAGGGACACAACATCGTGTGTGACCCATCTGTGCCTAGGGTAGACCATCTGAAAATGCCACAGTTAAGGCAGGCTGCAAAAGGAGAGCAGATTCTCTCAACACTTGTGGGTGACACTGAAGTCAGACTTCCCAACCAGCCACAAACAATGCTTCTGATTCCCTACACTGGTTATCAAGAAGTTAAAAGAAAATATACACAACCCCCTTTACTGCATTTTAGTCTCTGGCCCCCAATCAGCCACTAGGTCCAGTAGTAAAGAGATGTTATTTAAAACTCTATGCTCTTTACCAAAAGGTTCTCCTAACCCCAAAGGGTCAGCCCACATTACCAGATCAATATAAATTTGGATCAGACCCAAAACACCATGCTGCCAGCCAATCCTTTAGAAACTAAAATTAAAGGTTTATTATAAAAGGAAAGAAACAACCTATAAGTTAAATGTCAAATGATTAAAGTAATAAGATACATACAGATTTGAAAGTCCATATACATCAGGTTTTCAGTAGAATCATGACGTTTGCAGGCTTGTATAGTCCCTCTGGTGTACATCCAATATGTGGCACAGCTACAGATAAACTGATCCTGAGGCAGGTGAAGATTGATTGAAGAAGACAAAATGGATGTGATGCAGCTGCCCTTTATGTCTCTTGGCCTTTGCCATAATGCTTGTGGAAAGTTACAGAAATAAGATGGAGTCCAGGGTCACATAAGTAAATTCTGATGACTCATCAGGTGTAGCCCCAGCTTCTCTCCCAGATTCATTAAGGAAACTCACAGATACAATGTGCCATTAAGCTACTTATTGGTGCTGCCATCTTGTCTGGGGAGTCCCCCAGAAACACAGCACAAATTGAAATACAGATACAACAAACATCCATAGCTTCCAATGCAAACGTGACAAATACACATAAACAATATCATCATACTTAGCAAATTATAACCTTTCTAACAGTACCTGACATGGTCTATCTTATATGAATTATTATAATTTTGAAATATTGATGTTAAATGATATCATAAATGGTCCCCCTAATCCAGCTACTGTCACAAATGTAATTTGGTGATTCTTGTTAACTGAGAGAATCAAATATATACTTTAAAACACCAAATTAAACCTTATATTAAATGTTTTTAGTTTATTAGTATTATAGGTACTCTCCCTAGAGCTGTTCTTAAACAATGAATAGTCTGCTTTGAAGGTGATCTGCAAAGGTGCCCAACTTCCATTGAAATCAGCAGGAATTGGACACCTAAGTACGCTTGAGGATTGGGGCCTAACTCTCTAAAATAGGTGATTAGTGATTACTACTGTTTGAAACAAAGCAGACTCTGCAAGGTTGGAGAAAATGAAGTATTTACAGACTCTAACATTAATAGTAGGCTATAAATACTAATAGAAAAGAGTTTAACCAGGATCCTCAAACTTCTTTCTTGGAAGGAATGATTTTGGCATAAATTAACATGGCATAAATTAACATTCAATTCCACCAGCACACCTTCCCTTTCTTTTTCATAGACTCATACAATCCTAGGGTTGGATGGGACCTCAGGAGGTCACCCAGCCCAACCCCCTACGCAGAGTAGGACCAACCCCAACTAAATTTTCCCAGCCAGGGCTTTGTCAAGGCAGGCCTTAAAAACCTCTAACGGTGGAGATTCTGCCACCCCTTAGGCGACCCATTCCAGTGCTTCACCACCCTCCTAGTGAAAAAGTTTTTCCTAATGTCCAACCTAGACCTTCTCCCCCCCTGCAACCTGAGACCCTTGCTCCTAGTTCTGTCCTCTGCCACCACTGAGAACAGCCTAGCTCCATCTGTCCTGGAGCCCCTTTTGAGGTAGTTGAAGGCGGCTATCAACACCTGTTCACATATGGGCCGGCTCTTCCCCCCTGCTCACTTTGATCAGCATCTTACAGCCAGACCCGCCGAGGGATTCAGGCTTCTCACTGCCACCGAAATCAATGCTGTGGGCGCACCGCCTGCTTCGCCGGATAAAACGACGCGGAAAGGACGCTGGGCCGCTCGCACGCTGGCTGAGTCACCCCTGCTGACAGGGCGCCTCACGCCCTGCTTCTGGCACAGTCGCTGACAGGCGGCTTCGGGCCCTACGAGGGGTCCCCCCCACACAGCGCCCTGGTCTCTCACCCCCGGCTACGGGGCACCCTTGCTGACACGTGACCTGGGCCCCACGTCAGGACCCCGGCCCTACCCCAAACCCAGGCCCACGGCCTGCACAGCCATGGGGCAGCTAGACCCAACCGCCTGAGGAGGGATTTGGCGCTGCCAGGCCTTGGCCGGGCGGGACCAGAGAGACCCCGCCCCCTTCTCTGTCATTGGCTGAACGGGCACTCGAAGCCCCGCCCCTCTCTCGCTATACATACGGAGGAGGCCGGCAGGCTCCGCCCAGCCGCCGCTGCGGGAAAAGGGAGTAGCTCCGGGGGGCGGTTATTGGGGGGGAGGGGCGTCGCCCGCTTTCCTCCGCGCGCGCGCGCGCGGGGCTCTCTCGGCCGACCGGCCCCGCCCTCCCGCACAGCCCTTAACGGCCGGCCCCGCGCGCGCAGGGGGGGGTCCTGCCGTGCCGCGCGCGCGCCCCGCCGGCTGAGGGCGAGGGGGGGGGGATGCTGCGTTCCGCGGGTTACTTCAGTGGCTTCTCCTGCCCTTTCGGCGGCGGCTGCCCGCGGCCCCACTGCCAGTACAGGCACGAGGCGGGGCGGGGCGGGCAGCAGCCGCTCGGAGACGCCCCTGCCATGGGTGAGGAGGCGGGCGCGCTGCCCGCGTTGTTAGAGGGCTGAGGTGAGGGGGGGACCCTGTGACTGGGGGTGCCTGGTCCGTGGTCCCCCCCCAGTGTGTGCTGACCCCGTTCATCCTCTGCACCCCCCGCAGCGCTGTGGGGCAGGCCCCCTGCTTCCCCTGGTGGGGTGGGGACGGGGGCACTTTCTTGGGCATGGAGACCTGTCTCGTGGGCCTTTGAAAGGACCCCCCCTTCCCTCCGCCCGGGGCAGGCAGCCCATGGCACTGGCCCTGCTTTAACACCAGTGCCCGGCCTGGCCCCAGAGGGGTAGCTGAACCCTAGGGAGTGGCTGCCCCAGCCCCTGTAGCCACCCCTGCCCCGCCCCCACTAGGTACATGGCTGTTCACACCAGGCATGGCTGGAGAAGTGTACCCCGCAATGCTGTTGACTTAAGGCCTAGGGTATGGTTTTGCTGCATTGTAAACTCAGGTCTTGGGATTGCACGTGAGCATCCATGCTGCATTGTGAACCTGGGTTTGTAATTGCTGGGCTGGGGTCTCCTGCCCTGCTAATTTAGCCATGCTGTGCTATGCAGATCTGATTCGGGTCTGCTGGGTGACCTGAGTTCATGCTGTAAAATGACAGGGTTTGGCCATGAGTCAGTGGAAGCTGGGCTGTGAGCCACAGGCTGGCAGGGTCCTAGGCCCCTGATCCTGAGTGCTTGCTTGCCTGTGTCAGATTGATTTGTGTTTGGAGGAAAAAGGGGCTTGGGCTCAAACCTGAGTCGGGCTTGGCTTTAGTGTGTAGTATAAACATACTAGTGTGTCTTCTGGTGGCTTCATAAATTACTGCTGGTAGCATAGCCTTTCTCTGCTTCTTGCTCAGCATTTTAAAGGATGCACGTCAAATATAGCCTCTACAAGAGTAATAGAAATGTTTCAATTACACTGTTAAAAAATGGAAACTAAAATAAAATGCATTTGTCGGCAGTGTCTATGCAGCGGTGTTGTGCTGCATGAAAGCCTGAGTGTGAATTGGCTAAAAATTAAGTGTAAACTGATTATTCTTTTTTGCATTTCTCTGTTTTGGTGAGCAACATAGTGAATACTAAGGGTGAGGGGGTTTTTAGTTTAGTTTTTTTTTTAAAGTCTATCTTTAAGGTGGTGTCTGTTACAGAGGTAAGAAAATATGAGGGCTGAATCTGAGAGGTGCTGAACCTATGTAACTCTCCTTGGCATAAATAGAAGTTGCAGGTGCTCAGCACTTCCTGGACTCAAAACTTTCTTTAACTGTGATTTTAACCTTGAGCTGTTCTTCTGAGCAATAGTTTTTGTGAGGAAAGGTGAAGATGTGTATTGTAAATATTTACAGCTTTTTCAGAAGGTGAACAGTGCTTTCTAAGTAGGAATATGTGGGTTTGTGAAGAGCTTGGTAGAACTTCCTAGGGAATGTGATGTTCTAGATAGGTACTATAATGATAGAGGCATAAAACCTGAAAGTCTTTCAGAAGTGCATTAAGCAATGTGACTAACATCTGTTTGTTTTTACTCTACTTGATGGCTTTCCTGCCAGGAGTTCTGTTCCTTTTTATGAATTGGCGTTTTCAGACACTTGTGTGTCAGTTTCCAAGTTGATTGTTGTATGACAAATTGTAGTGTGTAGCTGGGTGGGCCCGCTGGCATTAGTATAATAGTTGGCTACATTGATTTTAAAAGTCTACAGCAAAAGTTTATTTTAGCTACTCCAATATGCCAAGATAACACAAGAACAATGTACATTTAGGCTTTAAAACTAAATTCAGTTTATTTTAAAAATAATGTAATTTCTTTTTCACTTTATTTTCTAATTTCTCTCTTCTGAATCTATTTCCCTTATAAGAGTTCATGACATTAATTAGTTCTTAAAGGCGGTAGGGAGTGTAGCTGGATGTTCCCAGTTCTGTTTTAACTGTGTAAAATTTTTAAACATACAGTCTGTTAATTTTGGATCATAAATTATTGTGCTTCTTACTGATCCTTTGCCTTTCACCTTTCTAGGACAGTTAAGTGTGAGAACCACATATTGCATGCAGTCTTTATCTTGCTTCCTTGATGGAAAATTTCACTTCCAGAATAGTGCAACTGGATTTCCATATTTACAGTTAATTTAACATGAATGGACTTCGTAGTTTCTTTCAACCCATAGGAGTGCAAGTCTCATGGGTGTTACAAAGGGGCACAGACTAAGTAGCACTTCACCTGACAAAAAGAAAAATAAGCATAATCCTGTGGTCACTAGCACCCAACGGGAGACAGAGGAGAATGAAAGATCAACTCATTCCCTCCGTATCTCCTGCAATTGCAGCACTCCCCTTCCCTGAATATGCAGCAACAGCACTGCTGTAAGCAGCTCTCTTTAAAGCTGAGCAATGAGGTTTCAGTGTACTTTGTGCTCCACTGAAATATAGTTAAAAATAGTATGTGTAATAGTTTACAAGAAAAAAAGATTAATATACCAAATTCTCCATTTAAATGATGTTGATGTGTAATAGTAACTGGACTTTCAAACCATCTTAGAGCTGATCTGAGTTTATAGATGATGACATTATGCTCATCTTGAAACTTATAAAGATTATGAATAGAACCTCTTAAAAACCTCATGTAAGTGACTGAATAATAAAACTCATTGTCTGGACAATGAATCTGTATTTGTAGAGCCTTGCCACAGACTGTAATATTTATTACCTAGAAGATATTTTTCAGCTGAACATTGTGAAATCATAATTTAATATATGTAGTGTTTAAGAGTGAGATCAGAGAATGACGTGATTTTCTTCCATCAACAGAGCTAGGTAAAAGTATTCAAGAATTGGAAAGAATCAAAAAAGCAATTGAGTCAGTCAAGACTGAAGTTGAAGAAGGACAGAAGAAACTCTCGCAGTATAATTTGCAAGATGAAATACCTAAAAACTCTTTGACATATAAAACAAATGATTTTAAAGGAAATAAAACTTCCTCTCCAGATGATGATGATCAGTGTGGTTCTCTTCCAAAAGACAAATGTCTTGTAGCTCCAGTCTCTAAGTACTCTAACAAAAGCTGTCATTTGGTATCCAGTAAATATGTCATTGACCATAGTTGTCCAGCAACTGACCTTGAATATGATCCACTGCTAAATTATTCTGCAGGCCTGCTCAGCTCCTCCATAATGAAAGAGGAGGGAAATGACACACAGCAATTTAAGTGGGTGAAAATGCCTCTTGCTGATTTTCACATTGAGTCTCCAAAAATGTCTCCATGTGGAAATCGACATGGATCCCCAAAGAAGAGATCAAGAAGCTCTTCACCTATAAAGCTTGAAATAAAGCTCCAAGAATCTGATGATGATGATGATCTGGTTATTGATGCTCCACCACTGACTGTCACTAAGAAGCCAAGAATAAGTAGGAGCTTTAAAAACTGGAATAGGGAGCAAAACAAACAAGTTGCTGTAGCAGAAAAACTGCAGAATATTGACATAGCAGAAGATCCTCTTCCGTGTATTGAGGAAAAAAGAGCAGAAGGTACCGTAACTCCGCAAAAGGATGAAGCTACAAATATAAGCAATCCTGAAAAATCACTGAAAACTTCACCAAAAACTCGAGATGCATTTTTGGCTGATGTGAAGATTAAGACTTTAAAGTCTTCAAATAACCTTCACGAACAAAAAAAATCTCTTACTGTCACCAAGGAAAATATATCTTCAATTTCTCATTTTAAGGCACAGATGCAAAAAGAAACTTTGAAGAAAGAAGATCCAAAGACTGAAACATCAGTGAAAACATCTGATGTGGAAGAACTTACTAGAAATAAATCTAAAAACTCACCAAGTAGCAAGAGAGAGGCCCAAACTAGCTTGTATTTTGACGATAGCTCAAAAGACAAAATTGCAGTAACACAAGGGATTTCTAAGAAATTACCAGCAAATATAGGGAAAATTCAGATTATACAAGAAAATGGAGAAAACCAAGTATTTGGAAATGCACCCTCCCATCCCACCACTCACTTGAATTTGGGTGAGAAAGATTGTCATGACTTCTTGACTAAAAACTGCAGTGGAGAAAGTAATAAGAGAACTACGTGCACTACCATGAAAGAGAGTGAAGTAATTATATTAGATTCTTCTTCCGAAGAAGAGATGGAGTATAGTGAAGAGGATACTGAACTCTCTGAATCAGATGACCCTATAGAAGAATGCCGGAGAATTTTCAATGAATTTGTTGAAAGTGAAGCACAGAAGGAAGAAATTGCTAAGCAGGTGCAGTTAATTTCCATATACATCTCTGCACTTCCCTCCTTCATGGGGATGCCTGGAGAGAAGTGTTCCATACATTGTGTAATATTTTTTAACTTGTGTTTTCTCTAACCATATAGATCCACATTTTGGAGAGTGTCCACTAATGCTGGGTACTCAGATTGGGACACATGACTCTAAATATTCAGAACTGTTGAGCACCCTCAACCCCAATTCCAGTCATTGGGAGCTGCCTATTTTCAGCAAATGTGATGGTCATACCCTAAATGCCTGCCCAAATTACTGGACACACGTAAAAACATTTTTGACAGTAGTGTTTTATCTTTAGAAGTAGCAAAATGTGGTGGTCTTAGTAAGGTTTGGATTAAATACATAACCACTTTATTTGATGTTTCTCAAGCTTGGTAATTTTATTAAACGCCTAACAAGTGAATCTGTTTATGTACTTTGAAAAAAAAACTACTTATGCTATTAAAATTCTTTCTAAATGTGAAATAACAATGAAAAATATACCATCTTGTCTCATTTGTGAGCATAATAATGAAATCCTTGTAGGTTAATCTTGATGAAACTGTAGTACTGTAAAGGTATATACTTGGGTTGGTTTAACTTTAGATTGTGAATGCTTGCATTTCTTTGATTTGTTGGAACAGTTCGGGCCCTAACTAGTTAGTTATGAGACTTAATCAAAGCTCTGGAACTTCTTAGCAGTTTGTACATTCTTTATCTAATTAAAGATAGAACCTGTGTCGTCTTTTATTGTTAATTTTAATAGGCTCTTGAAGCTCATGCTGAAGTAGATACATTGGATACCAAGACAAATATGGTTCCTGGGCAGAAGAAGAGAATTGCACACACTGCAAAATTTGATGTGAGTTTTCTTCTGGGAATTTTTGATAAATATATCTATATAATGTAAACAATTAATAAATAAATACTAGGTGTTTAATCTTCAACTTAAAGTTAATTCCTTTTGAGGTTCATCTTAAATGAAATTCGTTAAGCCACAGTGTGTGTTCAGTTTTAGTGAAAACTACTTACTTGTAAATCCTTTAACCTCTGTAAATTACAATGAACATTAGCAAACTCCAAGTCCACTGGTGACTGAACTGTAGGCCTGCAAGTTGAGACGTGTATTTTTGCTTCACTGAGCTCTCAAACAGTGAAGCTACCACAATAGAGGCTATGACTTTCAGGGGAAAACTGAAGAAAATACTAAATGTGTCATGCCATTGACTCAAAGTGTATTTTTGCTCACAATTTATTCTAATTTAATGAAGGGATGACCCATTGTGAGCTGCCAGACATGAGCCCTTCTACTAAACTTTTTTCGGTACAAATATATCTAAATGCTGTGTTCATCCCATTACAGCATCATCCTGGAAACAGCAGCAGAACCACTGCTGTTTAACAGCCTAGATGAAAGCTTTCATTATCTGCTAGAGATCCTGCTATATTATGTTATATAGACACTTATTTTCTCTTCTGAATTCCATTAAAACAATTGCTTAATAAACAGTGAGTATAGTCCCATTGAAGGTCTTTGGAACTACTCACTTGATTGTTAAGCATGCCCTGAGGCAACAGTTGAAAACACAACACTTAACTGTATTTCATTGAGCTCTAACTTATGAATGAACCTCCTCCTTCTGAAAGTGTTTTGGTGCAAAGCGCATGATCTTTCTAAAAAGTTCCTTTTTATATATTGAACAAGCAATGCCCCAGTATTTCTTTTGCAACAGTGGTTCTTCTTTTAATTACAAAATATTAAGGCATATATCTATATTGTATTTGGGATATTCCTGGTTCTAGTATTAAGATATGCTAGAACTCTTTAGTTGAGGTGTGTTACAGGACTCTGGATTTATCCTGGTACTGTTGTCACCCATTATGGGGAACTGCCTTCAGATGCTGGTGATACCAGTTCCAGGAGAAGCAAGGTTCTGAGCTTGGATCTTAGTAGGCAATGTAAAACATAAGGTAAAAATTAGTATGGCAGAGAGTCAACATCTCGTCTCTTAATTACTTTTATTCTTGAACAGTATGCACTATGTACCTCACTCCACTGATACCTTGTCTCAGATTACACTGAAATGTAAAAGATTAATCATCCTTCTCTTCCAGAGATGAAACACATTGTATTTCACATTTAATTTGGTATTCTGCTTGACATCTGCTCTAAGTATCCCAGGCCAACTGAGCTATCTCAGTACTAAACACTCACACTTGTGTATATAATTTTTAAAAATCTAATATGGTTAAAATCAAATCCTGTAACTTAAAATTTTTCAGTCAGTGGGAGTTTGCATATTGATGACTGACTGCAGACTGAGGCCTTGTTGGTTAATACTATCTTGTGTGGACTTTGCCACTATTTTTCATGGGACTTTTTTTACTTTCAGATTGAGTTACTGGTAATATGCTCTCCACAGGTCTTTATCTAAAGATGATATGGAAACTTATACAAACTGTGGCTTACTGCTTACTTTCACATAGGAGGCATGTTATGCCTCTTCTCCAAAAACTGCCATTCAGTTTGTATTTAGATGGCCTGAAAAATGTTGACTTGAATTTCTAAAATCCTTTACTGTTTCAGTCCTGGGTATCTTAGAGACTGTTTTGTTTTTCCCCTTATTCTTTCCCACTGGCATTCGATATCAACTAGGTTACTTTGTAGTTGCTCTGGTGAGTAATATGGGATTTAAAGACTATAGGGCCTGAACCCCAGTTGGGTGTGAATTGGTGGCATTCTATTGCCTTAGTGTATCTCTGCTGACTTATGCTAGCTGGGGATCTGGCCCTATAGCTTGACTTGTTGGAAAAATCCTTTTTGAGAAGGAATGTAGAAGAGATGGTGGAGGTATATTTTTAGGTGCAGTCTTCTGTCATAAAATAGTTTGTAAAAATATATTGTCCTATGACTTTGTTAGCTTGTGAATTTGGAAGTGTATTTTGAGAGGTATGTAATTGGTTGAATATTTAATTTTCATGCCCAATAGGTACAGACCAACAAAGAGATTCTTGTGCCTTTTAAGGCACCTCTTCCACAGCAGGCTTGTCATACCAGAATCCTGCAAGCACAGCAGCAGGCGGTGCAAATAACAGCTGCTGTTAAAAGTGGACAAGCTTTTGTTGCTGCAACTGCTGGACAGAAGAAAACTCTACCTGTTTTGGCAACTACTCAGATTCAAAATGTAGGACCAATGGGTAAGACAACTCAATGCACCATAGGCTTCCCAAAGTGGGAGAAACCAGTTTTTAATATATTTTGGTCTTCAGTTTACTTTAAAATATTTTCATCAGTTTGTTTTGTTCCAACTTTGTATGTTCTTAAACATTTTGAATGCTTGAGTGAACCCTTAATTCATTTTATTATTATAATTATCCTGGTTGAGTCATCATTTTAATGTCAGTTTACATTAATGCAATTGGTTTTGTATTTGATTTTGGGAGACGGTCTCTAAAATGTTTGGAGGCTGCTTCTGGGGGTGGGAAAGAAACAAATTTCAAAATCTGAAATTGTTTCAAGTTACTGTCAGGTATGTGGGATTTCTCATAAGCCCTAAATTATGGCAATCTCTTGTCTTTCTTTGCTACCCTTATGCGTTTGCTTTCCTGAAAGCCTTTCTAGAGTTTGAAAGAAAATACCAAAAACTTAGCATTTGGATCTTCCTATTTTCATGCTGCCATTAAAATGGTCATGGCACTATTCTAATTTTAAAAATACACCACCTTAAGCCTAGTTACTTAATTTTTTAAAAAAATGGGTACTCACTGCTAGCTGCTGTGCTATTGCAATGTTAGGTTTTTCAATATACTTTCTTTACTGTATGAAAGACCCACAGAAAAACCGAGGAAACTGACTATGTATTCAGCGTTGTCAAATTAGAAAAAAAAATTTTTTTTCCTCTAATTTTTCAGGTACTGTGATCCTAGGTATTTAACAAGAACTTTGGGCCAAAATATTACATGAATAACTCCATTGATGTAAAGTATTACACTAGAGATCAATTTAGTATTTTATCTTTATACATAGCCTGAAGGCTTTTCTTTTGTATGAGGTTGGCTTTTCAGCTCATTCATTTCAAATGAGTGCATGTAATTTAGAACATAAGTGTTTTTCATGCTGTATAAATGTCTTCTCACATTCTGTCCCCTTCAACAGTGCGGTAGAAATTGGTTCCAAGTAGATCTACGTAGCAGAGTAGCTATAATCCATATGCTGTACCCTGAGCACGGGGCCTATTTGTAAACTTTGTTGCTTATTTACTCTTCTTCTGGTTCCCCATTTTTTGAAATTAGATTTTACTTGCGTACTTCACAGGTGTTTTCTGGTCTGATGTTGGTAAAGCACTTTGAGAATTCAAATGAAAGGTTCTTATAAGTTTATCCGAATGAGTATTTTATTTTACTATCCTGCAACCCATTGCTGTAATGTGTGTCTTCCACACGAAGTAGATTAGCAAAAGTGAAGCTACAAGTGAACTTTTTTGGAGTCTCTAGATATTCTCCAGAAGTTCAGGGCTAACTTAGAATTTTGTTACCGAAGTACAATTGTAAAGTATGTGTCCCATTTGGTGAAAGGGGATTAAGTGGTAACATTTCATTCTTAACAAAAAATTACATGTAGTAACTGCCTTCTGTTATTTCAGTATGTTTAAATTTGCTTGAAGTTCAACCTGTTGCAACCAGCAGTGGTCAACTGAATCTATTCCTTCAAGGGAATGCTGTAACAGCAATGCCATGCAGACCTTCTAATATTTCAGTAAAAAGGATTGCTCCCATGCCTATTAAGGTACTATTGTAGTAAAATGTACATGTACATATATATATGCCCAAATTCTGCAGTTATAAGGAAAAACTCCTGTTGGTTTTATATGGAGACTTGCTTGCTGAGCATTGTGGGATATGCAAATATTAAATGTAACCTTTTTTCTGGTTATTTCATAATTGCATCATACAGTAAGTACTGTTTTCAAGTCCATTTAATAATACTAACAATTGGTGTTATTCTGTGTGGTTACAAGTACCCAAATTTGAGCAGTATTGGTATACTAGCAGAACGGTAGCTCATTCTCTTGCCTTCTCATAACTATCACCCTTCTCTTGAGAAATAGCAGACATTGGGGGTTGCGGGTCAGTTTCCTGTGGGAAGAGAGAGCAGTGTTGAGGAGTCTGGGTATTTTCTTATTGCTACATGTTTTACTTACACTAAATATAGCAGACCTTGAAGCGAGGTGGTCAGATAACATGTAGGCAATCCTTCCTTTCAGGATTCTCAGCCAAATCACCAATGGTAGGTTTCAGGGAGCAGCTCTGTCCCAAGAATTTACTAGTTGGAGATTAAGGCAGAGAGCAAAGTCTCCTGCTGGTAACAGCTCCTCCAAAAAATAAAATCTCACTAACAACAACAATGCAGCAATTCTTGCAAGGCTGAACAGCACTTGCACACTAAACCTGTCAAACAGTAATATTATCATGTAACTCCTACCATGGCAGAGCTTTGCAATAACCTAAAGCTAACTGATGATGTTACTGTGCTCCTTGGCTTAACTTTGTCTAGTCAGGCCAAATAAAACTACAGTTAAAATAGTTTTCTTATAGATTTTTTTCCTACTTGTACTGGCTAGAGTTCATAAAGGCAAATGCAGGTAAAATTATTTGTCCATATGATATTGTGATTCTTTGAATTCCAGCACGTAATGTATGATAGCAGGTTTGTTGGCATAAAGTATTTCCTTCTTGTACAAGAGAAGACAAAATCTAAAGGGGAATGCTTCTTCGGCTTTAGTTAATAAAAATGTTTTCCTCTTTTCTGCAAAGCGTAAGAGTTTCTATAGAACCTTTCAAACGTAAGTCCAAGTAGTAATGCTTGGTTGCCATGGGCTTGTAGTGTGTTAACACAGAAGTGCTCTGTTATCTTGAGCAGTCAGATAATGGTTTTGCTTGCTTCCAAAGATTCTTCTAATCTTGGTTTATTGGCAGAAGGCATGAAAGATTTTGGGATAGAGTACAGTTTTTATGGGAATCTACTTTAAAGCTCTAAATTTCAGAACAGATTGGATAAAATCTGCACGTCAAGCAGAACTTCAATGATCTAATTGAGTTTGATTAAAAAAAACTCTAAACCAGGGTGCATTAATCAGTACAGTAATAGCATTTTTTGTCAGCTGCATCTATTAAAATAACTTACTGGGTTGCTTTTGCAATGTTGCTGAAGCAGTTTGAAATTGATTAAAACTTTCAAAAATATAGATTTTAAAGACAGAGGCCCTGTCTACACTTACCTTGGAGATTCGGTGGCAGTTGACAGGACTTACACAGTTATGCAAAAAACTTGCTTAAGTCCTGTCGACTTCTCTGCTTCTGTTCCTGTGCTTCGTCTTCAATGTGCTGTGCCAACGGAAACTGTTCCGTCAATGCAGCGCTACACAACTTGAGAAGGTGGTCTTAATATGTCGATTTCTGGATCGACTGAGTGGATCTTCACTGACTGCTCAGTTGATCCAGAGAAATTGATCTGACCGTGGCGAATTTGCCGCTGTCAGGAAAGACAAAGCCAGAGTTCATTTACAGTTGAATTACAGTCTGTCAAGTATCAGATTGTTTACTCCTGGTGTTCTCATATTTGCTTTTTTGATCTTTCTCAAAACTACTCTTCTGGAAGGCAATGTGGTTAAGACGTTCTCTAGAAAGAAACTGAGAAAATTAGAGGGTGATGAGAGTATCCTTTTTGTCATCTATGTAGTCTCAGATATAGGTGAATATCATTTAGATGCTGCTGATCATTCAGTATCAATACATAAAAGCCATCCTTTCTGTGAGAATAAGTTTGACTAATATTGTGTTTTAAAAACAACAACTTGCTTAATAGAGACCCTGTTTGGACCTACTTTGGATGAAATTTTAAAATAGAGCATGGTATCTCAATAGACTTCTAGATTTGACAGGTTTACCCTCAATTTATTAAACAAAAATTTAAATTCTGTTATGGCAAGCCTTGCGAAATCTTGCATCTAATAAAATCCAACTGTTTTGTTGTAAATGACAAAGATCATAGATTGTATCAAAATAATTAACTGCTACTGTATTAACTGCATTCTGAATGAAAAATATTTATATACAGACCAAATAGAAATGGTTGACTATCAGATCATAGCTGGAACTAGTAACTCTTCCTGAGGTTAACGCTGTATTCTATCTAACATTCTAACTGATTTTTTTGGTGGTTCTTGACATTTTTCCAAACAATTTTTAGCTGAAATTTTCTATACATAATTCTGGACCAAATTATTTCTTTTTTTAGTTTGAGTAAAAATTGACTTATTTATATGATTCAGCCTCTTGTTATATACTGTGAACTAAATATTAAATGTACTTGCTAAGGTTTCTAGTCGGAGAAGGCCTTCTATAGTTCCAGAATCTGGATCCAAAGTTCCACATGACACAAGACAACGATATGTGAACTTTTTCGTTGAAGAATACTTGAAAGTTTCTAGAACAGTAAATGAAGCTTTTGATAAGGTTTGTATTAGTTATGAAGAGGAACTTTACGTATGTATAACACTTTTAAGTTTAAATAAACAAACATGTTGATTGCAATATATGGTTAGGGAATAATGTTAAAGAATGGTGAGAGAAGATCCGTTAAAATCTAGTATATGTATAAGCCTTTTGAAAGTAACTTCATCATTAGCAAACAAAAACTAGTAATTTATTCGGCTTTTCTCTTCTTCCTTATCCCATTCACCTCTCTCTTGTTTGTCCAAGTATAAAAATTTATCTTAACGCGTTAAAATGTTGAAATGCTTGGAAGCTATCCCAAAGTAAAACAGTTTCCTTAAAAATATGTCAGCATTTATGTTTTTTATAAGTGGGGCTTATAAGTAGTCACATGTTTGGTAACAAACCTCGCTCAGAAAGCAGCCACAATGGTCCAGGTCAGGGGTGGGCAAACTTTTTGACTCACGGGGCCACAATGCGCCACAATGCGTTCTAAAATTTGACAGAGGGGCCGGGCAAGGATCGGATGAATGGAGCACCCAGCACCCAACACACTGCACCCCAGCAGCCAGCACTTCAGACCACTCTCTGATGTGAAATTGACTCGTCCTGGTCAATTTCGGCGGCGGATCTGGAGAGTGGGGGCTCACACTAGGGAAAGAATTTTTGATCTGGTCCCCTAGTCACTAGGGGAGCCGCGTTCCGGAGCCGTGGCTCGCCGCGGCTGAAGAGCCCCATGCGGCTCCAGAGCCGTGGCTCGCCGACCCCTGGTCCAGGTGATTGTTTTGGCTTGAGGTGCTATTATACTGTCCACAACACACAAAGTAAATACATTAAAATTCACAGCAGAGATGGCTCGCAGGCACTAGCTGGCTGGGCAACATTTTTTTGTGCGATCCAAATGTCTTGATTATTGCAAATTTTAGGGCCTTCTGTGAAACCATTATGCTAGGGCCCCAGTTAAATGCCTGTAACTTACATTTCTGATGAAAACATATATTGTAACATCTTGATGTTGCTCTTAAAAAATAAAATAACTTGCTCTGTTTCCTTGTTTTCTTTCTTCACTGTATTTCTTTTACACTACTGTATACCTTGATGTATTTTCTGTCTTTCACTGTATGTTTCGAAGGTATAAAATGCTTTACAGTTTAATAAATATTTCCTCTTTCCTCTTCAGTGTCTTCCCAGTATTTGTTCTCTCCAGCTTTCCTCATTGTTTTCGGTTTTTCCTTGCTTCTGTGCTCCACATTCTCCTAATCTTTTCTTTGTTCCTAAACTGTTTTAATCTGATGTTTTCCTACCCTCGATTTCTTACTTCTCTCCCTCAATTTGCCACAAGTAAAACCAAAGAGAGAGGAAATAGCTGTTGCCTCAGACAAAGGAACAAATTCTTGCTTTCAGGTGTTCTCCAAAATAGAAAACTAGGTTCACTGCAACAAGTTCAATCCACAACCTTCCTCGTCAGCTCCAGTATTTCTTTTCTTCCTCTTCAGTCAAACTGCTTGATGTCCTTCAGCTTCTCCTACTACACTTTTATGAGAAGAAACCTGGGGAAACTTTCCTAGCCCTAAAAATGTTATAGCAGTTACTGACTTCTGCTGGGATGCTCTGTGGTATTTCTTATATCTGTCCCCAAGTGTCATAGCCCTAAGCTGCCTTGAAATGGGACGTGTAGAATCTACCAGGTAATAATAAAATAAATACATAACATTAAAGTACCCAAGTAAAACCAATCAGATTTTACTGCTTAGAGTTTAAAAAAAGTGGAGTGGAAATATCATCTTCCTTCCAAAGGAAACCTTGACTCTGATTTTCCTTCAATGCAAGAAAATCTTCAGACTAATTTTACACTGTGTTTCACTTAGAAACAGCAGCATTATACAACTTATTCAATTTGTTCTTTTTGCAGAACAGGTTCCAGTAATCCCTCTCTAAATTTATCTTTAGGATTTGATTTAAAGTATCTTACTTTCACTGAGAGGTGTGTTCATTTTCAAGGGCCTGACTTAACTTTTTAGTTTCTGAAATGGAGTTTTTCCGAAATATTTCTTCCAAATTTTTATCCAGCTTACTAAAATATTATTGTATATGATCAGTGTAGCACTTACGGGTCTAGGATACTACAGCTTAAAACTCTCTTCAGCAGTGGCTGCAATAACAAAGCGCTTTTTAAAATGTACATTAAGCTATATGCCCTTAAATTTTGGTCTTACTCTTTTAAATGTAGGCATTGGTAGAAGAAAAAGCAATTTATGATCGTTGTGGAAGTAAAAATATGTATCTGAACATAGCTGTGAACACTCTTAAAAAGCTGAGGGATCATGGTAGTCTCTCTCCAAAGGGTAAGAAATTATATAGAGGGACGGGGAGGGAGGAAGGAATGATGATCTGAGAAAGATAAAGATCATTCTATTTTGCCTCATCTTAGTGATTTTATTTAAATTACATTGATGTAAACGTGCTTCTAAAAAGTTACCAATGATGTACAATATTTTAACTCTTAAAAATAATACTTTCATGGTAACTGCTGCAGGAAATCTGAATTTTGGGAGATGTATTTAAAGAAACATTTAAAAATGTTTTTCTGTGTTTAGGGCAATCTGGTGGCAGCAGATGTACAAATGCAACTGGTTCTAGAAAATCAGAAGAGAAGAATGGTAAAACAATCTGATAGTTCTTACCTAAAATGTATAAATTCCCCCATTTATATATAAACTAGAGCAACTTATTTCAACATGAAAAAGAATTTTCATTCCTAGTTTCCTGGTCTTATTCCTATTGTTAGCTTTTACATATCAACTCAAAATCCCCCCGCCCCCTCCCTTCCTCCCATGACCAGTGTTTACCTGCTTCTAAAACAGAATGCTGATGCTATTTTTCAAATCACTGATGTTTCTAATTTGTTTAAAAAGACAAGGAAATAATTGAATTTCTGCATGAAGTGAGAATGCTTTTCAGAGTTACATTTTTGCAACAGTTTGTCAGGTTTATGCTGTAACTTGTTTGAAGTTGTTTTAATAACTTACTCTGTAAGTAGGGCTTTGTTTTTGTTAATTTTGATGGCCATCAAGAGACAGGACAGGTAGGTAACTTCCAACACTGATCAGATAAACGTAAATTGTAAAACGATTCAGTATAACTGCAGCAAAAGCTTAAATGTGCATCTAAGATGTCCAAATCATGTTTGTTTTGAAATTCTTTGTAACCTGCTCTAACCTATCTTTAAACACTTTTTATTAGATTTTACAGGAGTTGTTCTCTATAGACTTCTAAAAGACTATGTTCTGACTGAGGATCAATTGAATGAGAATTGCTACCCTCAACCAAATCCTGAAAAACCTGGCAGTGCTATATTAGGTACTGGCATGACAAAAACAGCTGTATCTGATGGTAAGTAAATAAGACCAAAATTTGTAAATGTATATCCATAACAGTAGATATGGAAAAAGAATTTAAAAAAAAAATTTCTCTTAAGCTTAACTCTTTTTTGGTATCCGGTATATATTGTATTGAAATTGTGTACAGTAGGGTTATGTAACTACTTGGGCCCTGATTGCTGCAGACAATGGCAAAATTGTTCAGATTTCACTCTCAAATAATTCCATTAACTTCAGCAGAGCTACTCATGAGTGATATTCTTGCCCAGAACTGAATATCATATGCACAGTAACTTTCAAGAGTCTTTGACTTAAATGTTTGGATTAATAAAAGATGATATTCTAATGATTCAATTTGTGAGTTTTAAGAAAAGCCTTTTTTGTTGAGAATAAACTTTTAAATTCTTATAACTGATGCATATATCTGAATTATGCCATAGGAAATTGTATTTTAGTGCTAAAATTTTTTTTGTCATAACTTGATTGGCTTCAGAAAACCTGTCATAAAAATGTATTGACTTAGCCATAGTAACTACTTGCCCAGCTATCCCTTACCCTGATAATTGAAAAGGAAGGAGATTTAATATTGTTTCACTTGTCTAGAGTGAGTAAACCTTTTGTGATGGGCAAGCTGGTAAGTAGAATTTTTTTTAAGGCTCAATTTTAATTAGTCATTGAAGTATCACACTTATTTCAGCTTCCAAAAGAGTGTGCTGTAGATGTGGAGAAATATACACTGTTACTGCTTCAGGAAAGCACATTCGTAAAGAAGAATGCAACTACCATTCTGGTAGAGTACTAAGACAAAAAGGTAAGGATAGCTTGTGTTCACTTTTGATGTAAGCCACTATCAAGTCATTTAAAAAGAAACTTTTTAGTTGCTAATGTTTCATATTATGATCTTGTTTACAACCTTGAAGTGTTCTTCGTCTGAGATACAGATAAAACTAGAAATACCTGCTATGCCCTGGGATTGTGGATTCCTAGCTACATATCAGATTTCCATATGGAAGAAGCCTTGGTTCTACTGACCTAGACATACCATCATGCAGTCAAATACAGCTGCATTAAAACATGTCCCTTGCTTGGAAACAGCTCTGTCATGTCAGTTTTAAAAGATCCTTTTGACTTCTTTTGAGATGCTCTAACACCCCATTGTTTGTAGCAGGCATTTGAAATTCAGCAGGCTGAAAGCCCTGGAGTCAAGTGCCTTTTCTTTGCCTCATGAAATTCTGTTTAATTTTGACTGAGAAGCTTCTGAAAATCACTGTTTCATTTTGGTCACTTGCACTATCGGACTCCCCTTTCCCAGGCCAGCAAGCTGCCCCAGTGTTTCATCATTTCCCCCATGGGGGGCACCACATGAGGAGGAAGGAGCTCCTGTTTCTTCTTGATGTAGAATGGGGAAGGGCCAGACTGGACCTGGCCTCTCCCAGGCTATGTCCAAGATACATCAGGTGGCCTATTTCCTCCATATTCTGCTGCCAGCTAATCAGGTTAATCCTCTAGTACAATCTGTACTGCAATGCCCATGGTACGGGATTCAAACTCAAGGGAGAGGGCTTGTTAGACTTGCAAAAAATGTCATTTGTTTTTACATTTTTTTTTAAATACCCAACAAATAATGCACAAATTAAAGAACATTATTTAGGTTGCAATATCAAGCATTCAAAAGTTAGGAACTGCCAGAATTTAGATACTGTAATATAGACTTATAGACTCATAGGTCAGAAGGGACCAATATGATCATCTAGACTGACCTCCTGCACAAGGCAGGCCACAAAACCCTACCCATACACATTTATAACAACCCCGAACCCATGACTGAGTTATTGAAATCCTCAAAAGTGATATTTGAAGACCTCAAACTGCAGGGAATCCATCAGCAAGCGACCCATGCCCCACGCTGCGGAGGAAGGCGAAAAACCTCCGGGGCCTCTGCCAATCCGCCCCGGAGGAAAATTCCTTCCCGACCCCAAATATGGCGATCAGCTAAACCCCGAGCATGCGGGCAAGACTCACCAGCCAACACCCAAAAAGGAATTCCCTGCAGTAACTCAGTTCCCATCCCATCAACATTCCCACAGATCATTGAGCAGACTTATCTGTTGATAATCCAAATCAATTGCTCAAATTAAACTATCCCATCATAACATCCTCTCCATATACTTATCAAGCTTAGTCTTAAAGCCAGATAAGTCATTTGCCCCCACTACTTCCCTCGGAAGGCTGTTCCAGAGCTTCACTCCCCTAATGGTTAGAAACCTTCATCTAATTTCAAGTCTAAATTTCCTAATATCCAATTTGTACCCATTCGTCCTCGTACCTATATTAGTACTAAACTTAAATAATTCCTCTCCCTCCCTAACGTTAATCCCCCTGATATATTTATATAGAGCAAGCATATCCCCCCGGAGCCTTCTTTTGGCCAGGCTAAACAAGCCAAGCTCTTTGAGTCTCCTTTCATAAGGCAGATTTTCCATTCCTCGAATCATCCTAGTAGCCCATCTCTGAACCTGTTCCAGTTTGAATTCAAGGCATTCAAGGAGACAGAATTAAGGCTTTACAAGCAACCTAAGTTTTGGCAGTTTCTAAGTTTTGAGTCCTTGTCTTTGCAACCTATACACATGTTACTTACTGTAGGTTATTTTGTACGTAATAAACATATATCTTATATGCGAAACTATATCTAAATCTATATACTATCTATATCTATATACTAAATCTTTTAGCCTCAGCCCAAGCATGACCCTGGGAAGTCTGCATGAGTTGAGAAAATGGGGCAACTTCTGGCATAGTTAACTTCATTTTACTAAAGAAATTTTACATTCACTCAAAATTCAACTTCACTGTATTCTTTTTGTAGTGACAGGTGGAAAAATAAGCTTGTTTCAAACAAGTACTGGATTGTTTCAGCTGTTTGACTGTTTTTTAATTTTTATTTAACTTTTATGGTAGTTCCTGGTGGCTTGGAAACACAGTATAGCTGTTGTGAAGGAGTAGTTGGGTCTCCTGGATGCCAGGTTGCAAAGGTAGGAACATGTTATATAGCATGGCTTTTCAAACTTCTTTATAGCATGGATCACATCTTGAGAGAGCATTGTAAGGACTCACTTTCTTTTCTGCTCCTGGTAGCAGAGGCTGTATACTTATCACAAAATAGTCCTGTTGCAACTATAGTAATTTCATGGAAATGTAATTGGAAGGTAATTGTGTTGCTTCAGCTATTTCTAATATAACAATTGGGATCGTTTTTCCAAAGAATATTGCATCTGATTTTGTTTTTTGTGCCCTTCTACTCCATTCATTGCTCTCCCCTGAAAAGAAGAGCCAGCTCCTTGTGACCAGCTAGTTTCCCATGGCCCATCATTTGTCATAGACTACAGTTTTTGAACCTTTATCTTTACAGAAACTTAGTTTCTAGACTAAGATTTAGTAAGTTGGTGGAGAATGTTTTTTTAAAGGCTCTTCTGTTTAGCTCTAGTTAGTCTGTATCAAAGATAATTTACACTCAGCAATTTGAATAACAGCTGGTCTGCACTTAAAATGTAGGTTGACAGACCTACATCACTCAGATGTGAAAGATTCACATTCCTGAAAGACCTAGTGATGCTGATCTAACCACCCAGTGTAGGTGCAGCTAAATTGGTGGAAAAATATTTCCTTTCAGCTAGCCACCTTTGAGTGGGGAAAAGGTGGAGAAAAATCCATCAGTATACACTGTCTATACTATGGGGTTATGGTGGCATAGCTACAGATGTACCCTAAGAAACTTATCAATCATATTTTAATGCTAATTGAAACTTCACAGCTCCATGTCCATGATGGCCGAAAGGAGAACCTAGAAGGATTCATGAAGACATTTATCAAACTAACTCCAGCTGATGGAAATCATGGTGTGTTTGCACTCGACTGTGAGATGGTATGGTTAACGTCAAGCTTGAAATGTTCATCTCAGACCAAACATTTATCAGCTATTTTTGAATGTTGCTTCATAGGAAATACTGTGTATAATTCTGTTTTAGGCATAAAAAGTGGTGGAATGGGTTTTACTAAGAGTTAGGCTGATCTGGATGCATTCTATCTATAATGAATGATACAGAATTGGAGGCTATTTAGTATTAGCTAAATAAAACTTGACTACTTTTACGACATTCAGAGATTGCTGGTTCCTTAAGGAAAGATTGAGATGGAATCAATATAGACAAACTTAACTGTTGAGGCAATCTGTGTTGGTTTTTGTGGAAGGGAAACAAAACTGTCCTTAGTGTGGCTACAGGAAAGAGTAGGTAACTTGATTGATAGCACTATAAAGGCAAGTCTGCATGTACCACAACTACGAGGATATAGCTACCAGTAGAGGCTCAAACAGAGGAAAACATTACTTGATTTTTCAAAGGCACCCTAAACCTACAGCTCCCATTGACTTCACTTGGAGTTGTGGGTACTCCTCACTGCTGAAAACTTGGACAGTATTTCCTCTGTGGAACTGCAATTTGTCGATTACAG
Organism: Mesoclemmys tuberculata; assembly: GCA_007922155.1. Taxonomy (NCBI): domain Eukaryota; kingdom Metazoa; phylum Chordata; order Testudines; family Chelidae; genus Mesoclemmys; species Mesoclemmys tuberculata. The sequence goes on from ML675650.1 coordinate 16,177,337, forward strand.
GTCAACATTTTGTCCTGGAACAGCAAAATTGTACAGATTTCCTAGGGATAACTGAAATTGATTTCATTTAGATACTCTGCTTTTACTTTTGAAAAACAATGATTTGTAATGTACAGGATTGGTGTTTAAACTTTAAATCTTGTGTGCACCTCTTGTGGCCCTCACTGTCGTCCACGTTTCAGCAGCCATGAGAACCTTGACAAGCTGTGTGTGTGTGGGGGGCCCTGCATGTTGTATATTTAGTAAACATGATTATTTGGATCACAAAATACCTGTGTGGTTCCTTCATGTTACATATCTTGTGTAAAGATCAAAAGGTACAGAGGTGGCCTCTTCTAAATTCTCATTTAACACTTGTTTTGTTTTTCTTTTAGTGTTATACAACGCAAGGTCTGGAACTTACTAGAGTGACAGTGGTTGATTCCAACCTACAGGTTGCCTATGATACAGTTGTTAAACCGGATAATGAAATCATAGACTATAATACTAGGTATGCATATCTTTTTTAAAAAACTAACATTTGGAAAAGATAGTCAACTATTTATGAATTAAGGCACTTTAATTTAATAAAAACTCAATTCTGAAGTTCAGTATATATTTTTCAAAAGCTGTTCCTTCTATTTATTGGAAGTAAATTTGGATTCAAAACAGATTGGGTATCCCCTTTAAGTTAAACAAAAACCTTTGATTTACAATATGTAAATTTTTCCTGTTTCTCCCCAAATGGTGAGTTTGTGATTTTACTTAAAAATCGACAGATCTTGGTGTGTTTGATCCTTGTCGGAAGCATCACAACTTTAAATAACAGAAAACTTTAAAAGATACCAAAGTAAGATTTGATTTAATGTGGCTGCTATTAATGCAGACTTTGTGTGTCCCCTATCTGCCTGTCAGTCAGGCAAGAGGTATCTATCCTGGATGCAAAGGTTTTTTGGCTCTATCCTCTTCAGGATCATAATGCATTTGGTTCCAAAGGCTTTGTTTTTGCTTTGCTGAAGTAGCAGCAAATGTCTTAAGGCAAGGCAACGTTGTAGAGGCTTTTGCTTTTTATCTGCTCTGATTCATTATCAAAGAGGAGGAAGAAAATACCCAGTCTGTGGTTCTTGCCTCTATCTCTAATGCCTCAGTCTTAATTGATAACATGTCCTGTTTCCTTGCAGTACCCCCAATTCTCCTTCATTCCAGGCTTATGTGGACAAGCTGCAACCAGCAGTCCACAACAGTTTTTCGGGAAGTGGGGCCAAAGCCAGCAACCTAGTTATCCTGGCACCTACCCTGGAGAAGGGAATACAAATTGGTCTGTGTCTGAGTTTAGTGTTCTATGTTGCCAAAGGTGTCTAGAGTTAATTTAACTACTACAAACAAGTGCCCAGAGACCACTTCTTCCCACTGTTCACTTGGTATATTTCTCACTTACTGAAGCTGTTTAAAATCTATTTTAGATATTCTGGAGTGACAGAAGAGGACTTGAAGAATACAACATCATCTATTCGTGATGTGCAGGCAATATTGCTAAATTTGTTCAGTGCAGATACTATTTTAATTGGACACAGCTTAGAAGATGATTTATTTGCTCTTAAGGTAAAACATTTAAACGTTAGTTCTATGAAGTTTTTGTAAGATTTTTTTTAAACCGGTTCTGTCACTAGCTTTTTAACTTGAAAGCAACTGGTCTTCAGAAGAGTATCTTTAGAATAGAACTAAATTTATGATAGCATTTAATGGTGCACAGTTAAATTAATGAAATAGGAAATAAAGATTTTAGCAGATTAATTCTTCAGCATTACGCTTGCTATGGTTCATCATAGATAGTATGACAGTGATATGAAAGCTATTCATTTCACACTTAGATACAGAATATAAAAAGTTATCAATATATAGATATGACACAAGCAAGCAAATTTCACTGAAAATTTCACTTTTCCATTTGACTTTTCTTGTGTTTTTTTAACTATGCAGCTTCACATCACTCTTGCATTGTTTTCCTTGTTGTTAAATGGGTGGGAGGAATCTGCCACTATTTACTTTTTGAGCATAAGGTCCAATGAATTCGCCAACCACTTATAATTGCCTTAAAAGTTGGTTCGCGCTTAACTAACTGTGCATATATTTGTATTGAATCACTGCTGAAGCAAGCATGGTTAAACACACAACTTCTTGCCGCACATAGTCAGTACTCAGATTTCGAACAGTCAAACTTTCTTAGACGGAAACTAGTTATTTTTAAACCTGTCAAAGGCACTAGTAATCAATGCAAGATTTCAGCCAAATGTAAAACTTATCGGTATATGAGGACTGGGTTATAAAAGGAACAAGCATTTGGCAATCCTAGTAGGAAGTCACTGCCATTGATTAATATTCAGAAGCTAAAATCACGAATATTTTCCTGTTACTATATGAACTTGTCAGAGTGCTTTTAATACAATTTTCTGGCAAGAATAAAAAGTGGCATAATATTAGCTTGTGGCCTTAAAAAACAAATTGTTAATGTTGATTGTATCTCAGATTAACAAATACCTAGATAGCGGAAGTAACATACGTAACACTTTGCAGAACATATAAAGACAGTCCCTGCCCTTAAGAGTTTCTGGTCTAATACAGACCAGATAAAACACAGAACAGAGATAGTAAAAAGAGATCAAGTGTGAAACCAGTTTAAGGGTTTAGTGAAGGAAGTGGATTATAAGAAGGGATTTAAAGAAGACCGTGATAGTGCTTTAACAGAGAGAATTTTTAAGAAGAGTGTTATTAAAGGAAAAATACTGGACTGGTGATGACTGACGTACTTAACGCAGACCACTATTTTTTTTTTTTTTTTTTTTTACAGCTAATTCATAACACTGTTGTGGACACAGCAGTGGTGTTTCCTCATCGGCTAGGCTTGCCACATAAAAGAGCACTTAGAAATCTAATGGCTGATTACCTCAGACGAATTATTCAAGATGATGGTAGGAGCCTGTTTTAGTTTCTGTATAAGCCATTGGTGATTTGCATAATAAAAGGAAAAATACCAAGAAACAACCAATCTAATAATACAGTTGTTGCCCTTAAAAAAAAACAAAAAACAAAAAACAAAAAACTTGCTAATTTTGTGTTAGAGGAAGTTACCTCAGTATTCTCCGTGTTCATTATAGTATAGAAAATACTGTAAATGTAGTTGTGGAAGAATTTAAGGCAAAATTGTCAACCTTAAACCTGCCAACTATCATTTTTCTTTGTGGGAATGACATTTGTAATTTCACAAATTCAGATATGGAATCTTGTGTAAAATAGCATCTTACATTCGTTGCACTTGAACGCTTATTTACTTTTGTGACTCCTTTCTGTTTTCTCTTCCATGATTAAATAGGATAATAGCTCTCAAAGCAAAATTAACTTTCAAAGTGCAACTTGCATACCTGTGCTTGAGCCACTTTCACCTATGCCCATGTCAGTTGTTTTGGAGGTTTACTGAGTGTCCAATTTTTCTAGTACAATATTCAGTAATTTTTTTAGTATTTTTCTATCCTAGAATCAAAAGGTCTAACAGTGACTCTCATTTTTGTATGAAGAGTTTTATTTAAAAAACTATTTATGTATCAAATGTGTAGAAACATATGACCAAGGAAATCATGCTATCTATGAGGAGCGCTAAAAGAGGGAAAACCAATCCGAGGGAGTCAAAAGTCTGAGAAGCAAAATGGAAAACTTAATATATTATGCTGATAAATATTTTACATGCTTGTTTTAAACACACATTAAGATATGCTAGCCAGAGACATGACACATGAGGCTTTTTGTTAGGATACGAAATACCATCCTCAAAATTTCATTGGATTTCCATTTTAAAATCACAAAAATGAATTGTTCAATTGGGCTTTAAAAGCAAAATCAGTAAAACTACATGTACCATATACATGCAACAGTTACTTCTATAGAATAAAATGAGATGTGCTGTACATTATTAGTCATCTGATTCAAAGCACTATTTTAATGAGTTTCTAGACACATTTTTTGGGTCTCTAAAAAAGAAAAGGGGGGGGGGGAGAAAGAAAGGACACTACCTGCAATACTTCAGACTAGTAGCTCTATATTTAGCTCTTTGTTAACAATTCTTCAGATGCTGGCTTGATTGACAGTTGGTTCTCATTTTCAGAGTGCTTCTATTTGCTGTATGGTAATGCAATTGAATGATACATAAGGTGCTTGGGGAGGAAAAAGGGGAAAAAAGGGATTCCAAGGAAGAGCAGGTACAACCTTTAAGCTGCAACATTGCATAGGAGCTACACAGCTGGATTGTATTTCAAAGGAGTAGAACCTTTAGGTGCAAGATTGGGGGGGGGGGGTATTGTCTGGAGCCAACAGACTGCCTTCTTAAAAATAAACCATGAAGGATCTCATTTGTCTTAACCTGCATTTTTTCCCCCCAACATAATTGGTTTGACTCTGAATCTCTATTAATCTGCCATAACAGTTGAGGGCAACAAAAATGGATGGATTATATTAAATAAATTAGCCCTCAAACATTTTTGGCTAAACTAATTGGGCTAAAAGTTTTGAACTTATACAAGCTTTGAACCCAACCTATATCTGAATGCATTTACACTCAAACTCCGGGCCTAAGAGGATTCTAATTTGCAACTGTCTATGATCATGCGTCTACATTATTAGTTGAAGGCTTCCTTTCAATAAACATTTAATTTGTGTAAAGCTAAGTATTCTCGAAAAACGTTCCCTTGCTCTGTGATCACACATTTCTTGGCTTCTAAATTCTACATACTGCATAAACTTAAATTATGAAACTTATTAGACATAGTTTCTTTGAGACTTAAAATGTCTGCAATGTCCACGAAATGGGAATTACTACCTAATATTAATACTGCTTTTAGTAATAACTAATCAAGCAGAAAAATTTTACACAAATTAACCAAAGTATTGGCATGATCTTGTTGCTTATACTTTAATCCTTCCTCACCTCAGTCCCTCCCTCCTATTATGCCTATTTTGTCATGCCCAATGTTCAACTGTAAGCATTTTAGGGGTGAAGAAAATGTCTGGTATGAGATGCCTAGCATGCCTTTAGGCACTGTAAAACAAATGGTGGTGTCCAGAACTAATGTTGAAGTAGTGAGTCATATCCTGAATTACTTTTAGTCAACAATGTCTTCCCGTTTAATAGTTTTAATCAGTACAGTAGTTTAAAAAAAAAAAAGCTTTCTACTTTTGATCTCTCAAAGCAAATATCTGACATAAGATGACTTGTACCTTTTGAATTTCTGTTTGAATCTTTTTTGCTTCACTACTGCCTTGTCCTAGAGCCCTGTAATCATAGAAGTTCAGTAACATCTCTACATTAAGGCTGGGTTCAGTGTTTCACTTAACAGCTTCAGCTAATGAAGAATAGTATCTTCTCCAGACTGGCAGGACACAGTCTGTGGGTGATGGTTGAACTTCTAGGAAATTTCAATGAAATCGGTTAAGTTTTGGATTTAAATCAAACTCTTTAAAACTGGAACTTTAAATATTTTCTCCAGTGTGTTTTTTGGGGTGGAGAAACACTTAGTGAACAGCAAGCAGTATTGTCATTCTTACTTTCCATATAGCTAAACTCATTGCAACCCTTCCTAGAACATACATTTTAAAGAAATGTACTTCTAATTAAGCAACATACATATATATAAATTAGGTAAGTGGATGCATTTACAAGGGTTCTTCACTTTCAGATCTTGGTCTCCAGGTTTTTAAGTGTATCAACAGCATGGATGAAGAGAGTTCTGACTGAGGATGTCAGTACTAATAAATGTAACTAGTTTAAACAGATAACCAACAATGCAAACTTTTATACAAACAGCTAGAAAATGGTCAAAACTGAATTCATGAAGTTAAAGCTCTCCTGTTTGTTCAACTATTGCTTTGGAAGAAGCTTGTCATATGATGAAGACAACTTTAAATGTTTAAGTATAGGATACAAAAGGCCTTTGAAAGGCCTCCATATCATGGTATGATCTAGGAATTTGTTTGGAGATGACATGGTACTACCTTTATACAACATATAGTAATTACAGAGCAGGTACTGTTGTATTTTACTGAACTTGTGCAAATTAAAGTTCTTCCACTGTATCTGAAAAGTACAATATTCAGTACCTATGGTGGTGGAGCCTGCTTCCTTTCAGTTAATGGAAATTGACATTTCCTGCAGTGAGCTGAGCAGGTGCTATGCAAAAAGAAACTGTTTCATACTCTTACATGGTATTAGCTCCTTTTGTTTGTACTCTATATATCACTGTTCCCTACAGGTGTATTTTCTATATGGTATGTGTGATGGCACCATATTTGGGTTTAAAAAAAAACCTTGTTTGAAGCTTGTTTCATGCCTTTGAATACGACTATTTTATATGGGAGCTTATTTCATAGCATCAGCACTAATTGTTCTGTTCTCTATACATATCTAATGAAACGTAACATCAAACAGTACGGTCTGCTTTGAACAACGTCCCTTATCACCCACCCCACCTCCTGCTACCAGATGGAAATGCCCTCCATTAGCTCAAAGAGAAGGAAAGTAATGCTTGCAAATTCTGAAGGACAAATAAGAAATGAGTTCTGCAGTTTTAAATGCTTCAAGGAAGACTGGAAAATGGATTTTACAGCCTCCTCAACTTTCTAAAATCTTATTGCCAGCCACAGGAGAGTCGTCATATTTTTTGGAAAAATGTAAATGACAAAACTGTCCTAAAACAGGCATGCACAACTTTTATTTAAGTCACTAGACGCTACACATGTGTGTATCTTGAGGGGAATAAGCATCTTTTCACTCCAGACTATTCCTTGTACCTTTTCTGGAACTTCTAGTTTTAGATTGGCACTAGCTATTGTCGAAGCCCAGTAAGACATTCTATCACGTTGTATGTCATTTCTAAGCCCAGGTGTTGAACTTTTTATGCTGTGTGGGGCAGAGAGATGTCCAGTTTAATTGTAAAAGCAGTAAATTCCTATCCTAGCTTCCCTGCTGGATTTTTTCCAAAAATATAAATGAACTGAATTGTAAAATGAGTAGCTGAGACAGTCTGGATGCATATGGATTGGAGAATGCCAGACACGATCATTTTCCTTTGTAGGGTACATTCCAAAACTCTTCTGTTCTTCTGAAATCATTGATAAGTACACCTGACTGAAGGTCAAGGACTGCTAGCTTGAATTTAGCTACTCCTTATGCAGTAGTTTTTCCACTTCCTAGGGCTAGTCTACACTACTGCTTAATCTAACTTGTGTTGCTCAGGGGTGCGAAAGACACTCCCCGCCCCTGAGGGGACGCAAGTTACAGCGATGTAAGGGCTACCAATACCAGCACATGGAGGTGAAATAATGCCAATGGGAGAGCACACTTCTGCAGTGGCGCAGCTGTGCTGTTGTAGCGCTTTTGTGTAGACATGCCCTTAGTGACATATCAGTAAAACTGAATATTTAAACCGATTTCCTCTATAGTATCTATTTTTGTGATGGACACCATCTAATGGCAAATGGTGTTTACCTTTTGAATATGAATATATTTTGTTCCTCCTTAGTTGATGGCCATGATTCTAGCGAAGATGCTGCTGCTTGTATGGAACTGATGCTCTGGAAAGTAAAGGAGGATAAAGGCAGAAAATGGTGATTTTTCTTCAAGAGCAGCAAAATAAACATCAAGCCACTTACTCTGCCATGATGCTTCAATCGTCAATGGGAGCTGCCATAAAAACATTACTAATAGACTTTTACTTTGGCAGTATCAACCCCCTCTGTAATTACATTGAATATTCAGTGGAGTGTACTTATGGTCCATGTAAAGCTTTTTGTACAACAGTTTAACTTCGGATGTTTGCTATTAAGTGTGTGATTTTTGTGCAGTGTAAAAACGTGGTTGATTATGGAGGTTGGTTCTTTACCTCCTAACTAACAGCTTTGCACTGATGATCTAAACAATAAGAAACCAGAAAAGAATGGTGTATTTAACAGCATGGGTTTTTTCAATTTTTAAAACTTGTACTACATTATTTCTTACCATAAACAAAGAACTCATTTATCTGAGCCCCCTTTAAACTAAATTGCCACTGTTACTGTCTGCAAATGCTACTTGGAAAGTCAATCCCTCTTCTACTTCTCATTCAGCTTGTGCTGCCAATCAAAGAGTGGGGTAGAAAAGTATTAAATGGAGAAACTGTCATTTTCTCTGTCAATTATTCTAAAGAAATGTATGTTATCAAGTAAAATGCAGCTAAGACAGCGAGTATAAGTTGGGATGCCTGTAATACACACTCTTGTTTATTGAGAACCTAGTGCTTTATACTTTTATTTTGACCCGTTCTTGTTAACCTTGCTTTGTAAAGGTGGTTTGGTAGGGTCACTTTATTTTTTTTAAATAAAGAGTAGTTAAAGTTGTGCTAATTACAAATCATCAAACTACAAAGAAATCCAAATTAAAGGTGTTATTGTTTACTGCAGAGGAGATGTTGGCTGCTTATTTCTCATGAAGCTAAAATTCTCTATTTGGTTTGAATTTAAGGTGTAGACCCATAGGTGCCTCCAAAATCTGATTAATAATTTATGCTCTAGCCCTAGTTTTAGATTTTGGAGGTGTTAATGCACAAATTATGAGACTTGGGCAATGTATTTGATGTGATTTTTCCTAGGGAGAGAACAGAACGCATTAAACTACTTTGTCTTATAACTCAGACTGGATACCTGTCATGTACAGTGCAATTTTACTTGAGAGATTTTTTTTGAAAAAAATGTGATGGAAAAAATGACACCATGCTGTAACAACTGTAGGGTCTTGTGATATGAACATGCAGTAAAGAACAGTATTGCAAATCAGTACCAGGTTAAGTGCCTCCTAGAAATACCCAGGTTGTAGAATGCTACTGCATGGGTATTACACCATGAACAGTGTTTCTTTGCACCAAGTACACTTTACTTAATGAAAACAGGGAGAGGCTGTCTAGCTTTTGCTCTTATGTGGCATATTGAAATAGTAATTGGAAGCCCTGTCCCCAAACTAATTGTCACTTTGAGCTGCAAAATGTGAGCTTTAAATAGCATGTTAAAGCACCAATGTGTGACGTGCAGTGTGTTAGGCTGAGATGGGGGTATTGTTTTGCTATGATTGGTCTAATCAGCTGTAATCATCAAAGATTTTTTAAATATTACAACTGTACCATTATATAAACTGATGTGCACTTTATCCACCTGGTGGCCAATAGATGTCACTTTCTCATTCTAGTGCAAACACGCATGTGTTTTAGATATATTTTCTTTACAGATGCTAGAACCATTTTTTCTGGTAGCAAATGGAAAAGCCTTTCTAGCTGCCCACCTCACCTCTCCCAAATTGTTACTCTTCACCTGGTAGTTTTTCCCTTTAAAGCTTGGGTTCTCTGTGAACTACCAGAAACATCCAGTGACCCAAGAAGCATCATTGTGATGGCGTACAGAGACCATGGCAAGGGAACACTAAAAAATCTGTACTAAATTAGAGTCAGGTACCAACGCTTATGTAGTTAAGGCACTGAGGTGGGACTCAGGAAACGTACGTTCAAAGTTTCAGATCTTGCTGTCTGGCCTTGCCCCATCTAGCTATAATATGGGCTGATGATTTTTTGGTTGTCTTGTCTTTCAGGAGTGTGAACTCTTAAGGTCAGGGAGCCTCCCGTGCTATATGTTTGAAAAGTCCCTGGCATGATGTGGCCCTGATCCCATTGGGGTTTTTTTAAGGTGCTACGGTAGTAAAATATAGCTCCCATCATTCAAAGGCTATTAAAAAAAATGTACTTTCCTTATACAAATAAGGTGAAGGTGCTTGTCACTAACATTGTGTTCCAGCATGCCTTTTATTTACTTCAGTTCTCAACCTGAGTTAGTGATAATTAAAATTAAAAATCTCCATATGACAGGAAGTGTCCAGATTCAGTTGTCAAAGACATTAATGCTCAAGGCCATTATACTGAAGTGTAAAAAATATTGTTGCCCTCTTGACCATGATGTGCATTAGCTGAATGATATGTAGAGTTGAAAACCTTTTAAAAATGCCATTGAAGAAAAAAAATCATAAAGGCTTTTAGTATGTTGTTTGTTAAAGGCCACACAGCACACTAGAGCCAGGCACACAAGGAATAGGGTGGTTACAAGCAAGCAAGTGAATCTTACCTGTTTATAATTAATTCACTGCATTATTAGACTCAAATGCAAAATGAAAAAGCTGCACTTGTAGCCAAATTGACTTTTTAGAAATGTGTTTTACAATATTTGTTTTACATTCACAAATGCCCATTCGTTATGATAAATGCCATGCGGCTTTGTAAAATAACACCACTCTGATATATATATATATATATATATTAGCATGTCAAACATTGATATTTAATACAGAAATTGGCTATTAAACTGCATGACAAAAAACCATAGCAGCTGTTTGTATGACAGAGATGGCGGTCAGTTCAGAAGCACTAGCAACAAATTATTTTCAGGGCTCCCTTTTGCTGCTGATTTCCTATAGCAAGTTATAAGACATTATTTTCTGGTAATGCTACTGCATTGATGTCTGATCTCTGGAGACATGGCACTTACACAAGGTGTGTTGTGTTAGACTAACAATAAAATTTAGCTATAAAGATGATGTGTTATCAATAACTCTTGGAAAATACCTAGGGTCGCAATGCACAACACATTACAATGTGTGTGCCTGCGTGGGCACTTAAAGTAAGTATATCCACGTTTCCAGGAAAAAATTTGATTGTGTATGAGATATATCTCAGAATTTATGACTTCAGCCCATTCCTGCTCCAAGCAGTATATACACTCCTACAGTCTATGGAGGCAGCACTTACTGTAAGATATACACATAGGTATTTGTAGTTAAACACTATACAAAGACAGCTATACACAATTCTACACAGCACATCACATGCTGTGCTCCGGAAGGCTGAGTTTTTGATTCGTTCACTGGATACTTGATACATGAACATTTTTCTGTCTTAAGCAGCTTCTTCAGCAGAGCAGTCGATGCCTGCATAGGTGAACTTTTCATACAAAGTCGTATTCACATATGTCTGAAAGAAAAAAAACGGTTGAAATAGGTGGGGCATTTTTTTCCTCAAGCGCAAGAAGCTTTGCTGAAACTATAGTCATTAATTGTGTTTGCACCCCCCATGACTTTTACACACATGCCATGAAAATACACAGTCTTTGGAATTCAAGCTAGCACAGCTAATCATCCTTACCTTTCGTTCCTCTAACATCCTATTCAGTGACACCAGGATCTGAGCAAATGATGGCCTTTCATATGGTTTCTCCCGCCAACACTGTCTCATTAGGTCATACCTTTAAAGATCAGACATGAAGCCATGATGAGTTGGAAGCATATCTTGGAACACAAGGAATGGGGTTTCCATCTTAAAACCATGAAAAGCACCACAGTGTAAGGCTGGAATTTTCAGACAGTCATCTAAGACTTGTACCAACAGACCTTACAGCTGTGCTGAGACTTAAATGAGGCCGAGTGGAAAGAAGCAGCCAGCCAGAAGCTTTTTTAGGCAAAAAAAAGACAAGAAGGCACCAGTGACCATAAAAGGTACCATCAGTAGTAGTAATTATACTGGTGTTGCCCACCTCTGTTAGGGTAGCAAACCAATTTTAATGCTTTGTATTACATGTTCAACTTTCATATTCAGGCTTAAATTTCCCATGAGTGGCCTCCTTGAAGATGGTTTTTTTGGGGGGTGGAACGTCGCAGTGCTTTTCATGGTGCTTTGTACCACGTCAGTACAAAATATGGAACCTTTGGAGGTGAATTGCCATTCTGCAACCAACAGAGCATTCGGGCCACACACAGGTAGCTCAGTGAGCTGATATTATTTAATATTAAAAAAAAAAAATCACACAGTTCGTGACGCCTGGATTCCCTGAAAACTGCTAGTTTCACAGTAAACAATGTTAAAGAATATACTTATTGTCTCATCTATTATGTTAGTGCATGCTGTCTTTTTGTTCTGTTTGTACAGCACCTAGCACAATGGGGGGGAAGGGGGTCCTGGTTTATGGCTAGGTGCCATGGTAATAAAATATCCCTAGGTGCCATGGTAATAAAATAATAATTAAAGAATTTGTTTGCTTACACCTCGTCATCACAATTGAGAGGCTTTTCCAGTCTGTACCCCTGTGGCAATTTCTCATAGAGTTCTGCACATGTCATTCCGCAGTATGGTGTCCCACCTAAAACACAAGATTTTTAATGGGTTTAAGCAAATTTTTCTAGCCCTGTCACAAATAAGGCTAACTGCAATCAGTACAAAAGCCACAGGTTGGCTCAGCAACACAATATCTGCTGCAGACAAGTAAGTATGCCCACCCACTTAGATGGAAGAGTGTATTGTGTAACAGCATCTAATAATCATTATTTTAGTTGGTATTTATACAGCCATAAACCACGGCCAGTGAGTTCATAGACAAGTAAAAAGCAAATAGGCCAGATCCTGACCTGGTGTAAACTAGCATAGCTCCATTGATGCTAATGTCCCCCCATTCTTACAGTCAGTGGGCCTGCTTCTGATCACACTTACACTGCCTTTAGTAGCAGTATTCCTGATGTACACTGCTGTTAGGGAGATCAGCCTTAGGCTGCATGTGATCAGTACTATACTTGGTACTGTGTTTGCAGGGTTAGGCTCTAAATTAGATTCAGAGCATAGTCTTAGGGTTAGTTGTTTAGAAAAAAAAATCACAGCTTCACAAAGCCTGAGTTTGGTGCCGAGGCTCCCTGTACAAAGAAACAGGAGAAATAGGCACTTCAGAATGGGATTCACAAAAAGCCAGCACGCTGGTGGCGCCTTGCCTAAGACGGCCAATGGGATATGCAAAGCTGAGGGTATGGGTCGTCCTCCTGCAGCCATTTTGTGTAAACTCACCTCTAAGGGCCCAATCTGGTAGGCATGCTCTGAGCACACTTACCAGATCGGGCCCTACAGATAATTAGAACACCTGTTTTCTCCTGCGTTCTGTATGGCTCTGGGGTTTAGGCATCCTGGCATGAAGCTGCAATGCACACGCTCAGAGGCAGAAACGTTGGTGCCTACAGGGTTCAGGGGCAGCTGAGCTGGGGTTTTGGGAATCCCTATGGGGGCCTGATTCTGGAATGTAGGTGCCTAAAGGGGCAATTAAGTGCCTCAGTCCTTTAATGCATCTAGCCCTTGGAATAGGCGTTATTTAAAAAGTAAATACATGGCGTAAATTCCTTGTCATGGGATAATGAAAATAGGTGCTCTGCGCCTTTCTCATGTTACGTGGTGCCTGACCTGGACTGAGTTGGAATTGTGATCATTTCTTTTTTAAGGGTATTACGACCAATGCAGGATGTAGTTAATAAATCAAAAGAAAACAGTGGAAGATGTTTGAAAGCAAGGAATGGCTTAGTGGGCTGTGTGCAAGGCCCAGCGACAAGACTGCCCAGTAGAGTACTGTACTAGCATATCCCACACTGGTTTATTTGGGTACCAATAAAAACGAATACTTACCTAAACTAACTATTTCCCATAACAGGACACCATAAGACCATCTGAAACAAGGACAAAGGAAAAGCATTCATACCTCAACAGGAACAGTGATTAAAAGAGAATGTGCTAATAGAGAACGTAAATTGCAATTCACTGTTTTCGTTAGTTCTGATGAATTTTCTATTTGGGAGTAAGGAACCAGGCTTTTATAACATATATGGCCAGATTCTCAGTAGGTGTAAATGAGAACTGTACCGCTGACTTCAATGAAGCTACATTGATTTACACCCACTGAGGATCCAGCCCATTTCCTCACTTTCTCTGGCTCATTTATCATGCAAAGAGGCAAACTCTTCTCCCAGTTTCACCAGTGTAAACCCAAAACAACTTCACTGAAGTCAATAACATTATCCTGGATTTACACTGGTGGAGAGGGAGTGAAATTCATACCCCAAGAACTTAGCTCTACCTGCACGTCCCAGGGAATTATTCCTTTTCTGCATCGATCTCCGCCTTCAATCTATTCTAATTCTAAACTGATTTGTGTTTTCCTTTCTCTCCAAGATGCTTGCCCAGGACACAAGCAAAATTTTCTTATTCCTTAGAGGAAGGAAATTTTTCTTTCCCGCGAAAGAAATCTTGCTCACCTTGTTCATGCAATTTGCCCAGGGGACCAAATTCTTCTCCGTTAACTGATGTAAATCCAGAGTAATGCTACTGACTTTGATGGAATTACTCCTGGTTTACAGCAGTGCACCTGAGAACAGAATTTAGCCCCTTGGCTTCAGCAGAACTACTCAGGTGAGCAGAAATTGACTCTTAAATGAGTCATCACCCTTAGGAAGTTTTGTTTAATAATGATTATAGTCTGCGATTTTATCTGTTTGATTCCGGAAGAGACTGTCATTCAAAGGAGAATTATGCTGTACTTCCTTTTTTTCTCTTCACTTAGAGATTTACAAAGACTGAACTCCAGAGAAGTGCTACGGAAAATGCCCAAATGTCACAGAAGTTGCATAGGAAAGGAATCAACACTCTAGTCTATACAGAACATTTCTGCAGCGGAATCTCCTTTGATTGCTTTCTCCTTTTCCTGTGCAGGCTGTTATCCAGCGAGGCACTTTAGCCCCACCAGGAGTCCTGTTGACCTTAATGAGGCTGCTGAAGTGCTTTGCTAGATCAAGCTCATGGAGCTATCTGGTTTCCTGGCAAGTACTGCTGTCACAGAGCTGAGCTTTTGCTGTTGTCCTGGATACTTTGCTGCACTTTGCTGGCAGAAACTGGTGTTCGGATGGGCTTTCTGAAGAGTCCTTTGAGTTTTGGTTTCAGACTAGAGATGGCCCTGAACTAACCCCATGTCCAAACATCCCATGCACTTTGAAGAAATTCAGATCTGGACTCAAACCCAAACTCAGCTTGATTCAGGTTTTCAGACTATTCCTTGTAGTCTGCTCAAGCTATCTTACACATGGCGATCCACACGCGGCTGGTTTCTGAATTCCATGACTTCTTAGCAGCACAACTACAAACCCTAACAAAACAACCCTCCTATGAAACTTTGATGTTATTAAGAAAATCTTATTGAAACCATGCTGAAGAACTGTACTTACACATCACTGTTTGTTGTGTACACGCTGTAATTTAGAGATTCAATTGCCATCCATCGCACTGGAAGCCTTCCCTGGAAGTGATGTCATTAGAGTTGCATTACAGGCTATTACATTAATGGTAGTTTTCATATCTGTTTCCAACCAAACATATTGAAACTAACACCACAAGGATTCAATTTTGCAACCATTACTTACATTAAGGAGCACTTACTTACACAGGTAGCCCTTTTCAAGTCAATAGGCCTACTGATCGATGTAAGTGCTCCCCAACTTGAGAATGGGTTGTACAATCAGGTCGTAGATGTTGTGGTATAGCAAGGGCAGAGGGCACTGGGAAAGTTCTCCTATTTGAATCCGGGGTAGGTGGGTGGGCGCGACCCCACCCACCGCTAAAGGCTCCCCCCCAGCCTAGGGGCAGAGCCACTGGACCCAGGTCCAACTGATTACGGGGGACAACAAATGAAAAAAACAGGAAAGGGCGTGAAGGTCACAGGGTCAAACATAGGAAACCAGAAGGGGACACCGAGCAGAGAACCCCGGACAGCGCCCACTGCTCCTCGAAGGTGTCCAGGGAGCCAGCAGATGCCGCCCAGAGGAACTCTGCCCGGAGACGTGAATTGACAAGGGAACGGAAATAGACCCCATAGTCACAGAGACCCCCCCCCCGCCAACCTCCTCTCCCTAGTCTTGTAGATGGCTAGTTTGGCCAGGGCTAGGAGAAGGTTGACGAGGAGGTCCCGCGACTTTGTGGGGCCACGGATGGGGTGTGAATAGATGAACAAGTGAGGGGAAAGTGCAGCCAGAACCTCAGCAAGAGGTTCTGGAGGAGCCGGAAGAGGGGCTGCAGCCTGGTGCAC
This sequence comes from Mesoclemmys tuberculata, assembly GCA_007922155.1. NCBI lineage: Eukaryota > Metazoa > Chordata > Testudines > Chelidae > Mesoclemmys > Mesoclemmys tuberculata. The sequence continues at coordinate 16,193,306 of ML675650.1, forward strand.
TCCAGATATACGTGCGCCAGGGTCTCCCTCACGCCGCAGAACGGGCAGGTGTCGGGGTGGGAGGTGAACCGTGCCAGGTACACACCCTTGCTCACGGCTCCGTGAAGGAGCCACCAACTAATGTCCCCGGCAGGCCGTGGGGTCAAGGTGGAATACAGACTGGCCCACTGGGGGTCCTTGCCCTCCAAGGGTGGTAGTAGGTCCCGCCACTTCGTGTCCAGGTGGGACACGAGGGCGAGGAAATGAAGGGTGTGGAGCACGAGCGCGTACAGATGGTTCCTCGGCACGGTCTGGAAAGGGACCGGCTGCAGATCAAGCAGCCGGCTTGGGGCGTGAGGATGGGGGGGCCGAGGGGGTTCGTGGAGCCGAGGCCCGATGGTAAGCACCAGAGGGCCGGGGCTGAGGGGGGAGCGGGGAGCACCCTCTTTCAACACCCTCCCGAGGTACATCAAAGCAGTAGGGGGCAAGATTGCCTTCACCTCCTGGAGTATGCGTCGGGGGATTTGGAGGGTGAGATCCCCCATGCGCCGAGCCAGGGCATGAGGGTCCATCCAGTCCCCCCAGGCGTAGTCCAGGAGGTCTCCGACCCTGGTGACTCCTGCCAGGACCATCAGCCATTGCACCGAGGGGGTCTCCGCCACCTGCACACTCAGCTGGGGGTTGTGTAGCACGGGCTCCGCGAGAAGATCCTCCCCCTTGGTGACTGCAAGGGGCCTGGAGGCTGAGACGAGCCTCCAGGTCCGGAGGAGGTCCTGGTAGAAGACCGGCAGCTCGGAGAGGTCTCGCGGAAGACCTCTCAGGTGGAGAAAAAAGAGCTGCCGGTCATATCTGAGCCCTCGGAAGCAACGGAGGAAGACGTGCACCAAGTGGCTCCATGCCGGACTACCTGCACCATAGAGGAGTCTCTGCAGGGCCTGGAGGTGGACGGTGTGGACCTGGCTGCGGATGCAGCACAGGCCCTGCCCGCCCTCCTCCAGAGGGACACTCAGAATCCCTGCAGAGACCCAGTGCAGTCCTGGCCAAAAGAACTCCAGAACTGTCTTCTGGAGGTAGGCGAGGAAACTCGGGGTCGGGACCAGGGTGTTGAGCCAGTGCCAGAGCATGGACAGGATGAGCTTGTTGATCACCAGTGCCCTCCCCTGGAGGGAGAGGCACTGGAGCAGTCCTGTCCATCTCCGCAGCCGCTCAGACACCCTGCCCTCCAAATCCTGCCAGTTCTCTGCCGGGGAGGGATGGGTGGCAGAGAAGTAAACGCCCAGATAGAGCAGCGGACCCGCGCTCCACCGGATGGCTTGAAGCGCAGGTGGGAGGGAGCTCGCCTGCCACCCGGCCCCTACCGTCAGGCCAGAGCTCTTGGCCCAGTTGACCCGGGCGGAGGAGGCTGCCGAGTAGACGACCAGGCAGGCCTCCAGCTGCACCAGGTTGCCCGGGTACTGGACCACGAGGAGCATGTCATTGGCGTACGCTGACAGAACCAGCCTCAGCTCTGGCTCACGGAGCACCAACCCCTTCAACTTCCGGCGGAGGAGACAGAGGAAGGGCTCAATGGCTAGGGCGTACAGCTGGCCTGACAGTGGACAGCCCTGACGTACTCCACACCCAAAGCTGACCGGTTCGGTCAGGGTCCAGTTAAGCTTGACCAAGCACTCTGCAGAAGTGTACAGCACCCAGAGAAATCCCACAAAACAGGGTCCGAAGCCGAACGCCTGCAGGGTGCCCAGGAGATACCTGTGGTCCATCCTGTCAAACGCTTTCTCTTGGTCCAGGGACAGGAGGGCAAACGACAGACCATCCCTACACCCGAGTTCCAAGAGGTCCCGGACCAGATACAAGTTGTTAAAGATGCTACGGCCCGGGACGGTGTAGGTTTGGTTGGGATGGACCACGTCCTGCAGCATGGACCCCAACCGCAGTGAGACAGCCTTGGCCACAATTTTATAGTCTGTGCTGAGGAGTGAGACGGGACGCCAGTTCTGAAGGTCGCGGAGGTCCCCCTTTTTCGGTAGCAGGGCGAGCACAGCCCGCCTGCAGGACAGGGGGAGCGCTCCACTGACCTCGGACTCAGCCCAGACGGTGACGAGGTCTGGGCCGAGGACGTCCCAAAACACGCGGTAGAACTCCACAGTCAGTCCGTCCATGCCCGGGGATTTATTGGTGGGAATGAGGCAGAGGGCTTCTGAGAACTCAGCCAGAGTGAGAGGTAGCTCCAGCCAGCCTCAGTCGCCCGCGCTGACCATGGGAAGTTTGTTCCAGAGCACCCTGCAGGTGGCGACATCGGTCGGATCTGGGGAGAAAAGGTCTGCGTAAAAGGCCCTGGCCCTTCCACGCATCTCCACAGGATCCATGAGAGGGGTGCCGTTGGCAGCCAGGAGGCAGATGACATGCTTCCGGGCCCCCCTCCTTTTCTCCAGGGCATGGAAGAAGCAGGAGCCGCGATCCATCTCCCGAAGGAGATGGATGCGGGATCGGACAAAGGCACCCCGAGCCCAGAGGTCTTCGAGGGCCCGGAGCTCCTCCTGCTTCTCCTGGCACTCTCCGCAGAGGGACAGATCCTCGGGGCTGGTGGCCAGACACCTCTCCAGCTCTAAAACCTCCCGCTCCATCTGCTTTATCCCTGCATCCCGCCGCCGGCTGGCCCTCCGAGTGTAGTCATGGCAGAAGAGCCAGGCGCGCACCTTCCCCACATCCCACCAGCGCTGCGCTGAGGGAAAGGCGCCTCTCTGCCCCCGCCAGGCCAGCCAGAACTCCCGGAAGGACGCCATGAAGCCCACATCCTCCAGCAGCCTGTTGTTAAAATGCCAGTAGGCCGGCCCCGGCCTCTCTGCAGTGAGAGAGGCCGTCACGGTTACCATGTGGTGATCCGAGAATGGGGCCAGCCAGACGCTGGAGGAGTGGGCCCGCACAAGATGGTGACAGGAGATATAGATGCGGTCCAACCGGGAGTGGCGCGACCGATCTTCCCCCACCCAGACATAGGTGAAGGTGACGATGTCATCCGGGTGGTGGTCGCACCAGACATCCACCAGGGAGTGATGGTTGATAATTCCCCGGAGGACATCCGCTGTGGCCTGAACTGCTCGGTCCCCGTGCGGTCTCGCTCCTCAAGCGTGGTGTTGAAATCCCCGCCCAGGACCAGGCATTCGTGAGGATCTAAAGTGCTGAGGAAGGCGGCCGCCTGCTGGAAGAAACGCACCCGCCCCGGACCCGCGGTTGGGGCGTAGACGTTGACAAGGCTCAGTGCCAGCCCCTCCATGCGGACCCAGAGGTGTAGCAGGAGGCCCGGCATGACCTCGGGCTGCAGGACAGGGGAGAACAGGGTGGCCACTCCACCTGCATGGGTGGAGAGATGACTAAGGTGCACCCTGTCTCCCCACTCCAGCCACCAACTGGCCTCAGCGGCTGGGTCCGTGTGGGTCTCCTGCATGAATGCTATAGAGTACCCCCCCTCCTGAAGGAAGGAGAGCACCTGGTTCCTGCGGAGACCCGTCCTGCAGCCCCCTGTATTTAAGGTGACGATGGTGACAGGCATTACAAGGAGGGCTGGGGGGGGATCCTCATGGGCAGGGGAGCCGGCGACCTTCGTCGGGCTCTGCAGCAGTCCATGGCCGGTGCCGTAGGCCATGAGGGTGTCACAGAAGCTGCGGGCCCGCTGGTAGGCCGCGGCGTCCTGCCGCCCGGTCCCCTTCCCCTCCTTCATGGTGGTCCTCACGGCCCGGAGGACGTGGTGGAAGTCCTCCCAGCGCTGCAGAGCGAGCCTTACTCAGTTCTGGGCACCATGTGTGTCCCTCTTCACGCAGCGCCTCCGGGGGTTCGTCCTCCGGCTCAGCCTTCACAGCTGCCCTATGGACCACTGGGATGGGGGCTAAGGGTGGTGGCGGCGGCGGCAGAGGGAAGACAGCAGCCCCGAATGGGCTGGGAGTGCTAAACACAAAGGCCGCCTCCTGGGAGCTCTTCATAGGGAAGGAGACAACACCAGGGGCGGCAGATGAACAGGCAGTGGGGGGGAAGAGGTAGGTACAGGGAGGGGTATGGGGGTCGAGGAAAGGTGGGGAGTAGGAATTGGGGTAGGAGTAGGGGAAGGGTCAGGGCGAGGAGCGAGAGAGGGGTCAGGATTAGAACTGGGGATGGGTCCCACAGCCACAGTGGCCGGGCACGCTAGGTGCATAGCCTCTTGGTTGGGGCCGGGAGCTAAGGAGGCGGGCACGGGGCAGGTGGTCTCCATGGGGGTGACCTGTGGGGTTGCAGTGCCCGTGGCTTCAGGCCCTTGTGAGGGGACAGCCGGGCAAGCATCGTTGGGGAGGATAGGAAGGGGCTGGGCCATAAGAAGGGTTGGGGCACCCGTTGGCTTGGGGCTCAGCCATTCAGCCTTGGCCGGCGCCTCAGTGGCTGGGGCGGTGATGGTGGGTCCCCCTTCTCCCGTGTGGTGGGTGGAAGGGTCGAGGGGGGTTGCGGTGGTGGGAGCAGGGGTGGCAGCTGAGGATGGGGGGGAGGGGAGAGGACACTCAAAATTGCCCTGCTCTAAGCCCTCCTCGCAGGGGGCTGGGTCGTCCTCCTCCGAGCAGGCCGGGTTCAACCCCAGGGTGTCAATCTCCTCCATTAAGGAGGAGAAGTCTCCCCCCGCTGCCCCGAGATCTTCCCCGGAACTGGCGGGGGGTCTGGATGGCAGTGGGGCTGGGTGGGTTCTGGACGGGGACTCCTCCAGGAGGGACTCCAGGAGGGCGATGGTACAGCCCACATCTGCCGCCACGGCTTCCTCGGCCGGTGAACCCCGCTGGGCTCTAGCAGGGGGCGCGGCCGTAGGCCTGGCCTCAGCAGCCCCCCTCCTGACTTTGCAGGGGCTTGTGCCCCCCTTGGCTGCAGGTGAGAGGGGGCGCTGGGCTCCAGCCTTATGCTTGCCGCACCTACCCCGCACGAGCTCCCAGCCTCCTGAGGTGGAGGGCTGGGCAGCAGGGGCAGGGTCAGGGGGCAAGAAAGCAGGGGTTGGGGCTTCAGAAAGAGGGGGTGGGACAGCAGGGGAGGGAGAAGCCTCGCCCTGGGGCATGCCCCCTCCAATGCCCGATGAAAGCGGCCCTGGCTCCCTCCCCTCTGCAGGCCCCGCTGGACTGCTCCGGGCATCAGCGGGGCCCATCAGCTCACCCGGGCGATCCAGGGGGGGTGCCCCCGGGGCCCGAGTGCAGGTGGTTATTGCTGATGGAGAGGGGGTTGGCCACAGGGACTGGACAGCTGAGGGGGGCACCATCGCAAGTCTGACTGGTGCCCCCCTGGGTCTCGGGGGTCCCGGGCTTCCCTCCATGCCGGGCCAGGGGGCAGTCCCTCCGAACATGCCCCGCCGCCCGGCAGAGGTAGCACCGGGCCTCGCCCATTGTATAATGGACCCGATAATGGGCCCCTTGATGGGACACCAGGAACGACCCCTCGAGCGCCTCCTCGCCATGCGCCACTGCTGGCAGCAGCTGCAGCTGCACCTGCCGGCGGAACGAGAGGATGTGGCGAAGGGCGGGGTCCTTGCAGCCGAGGGGAAGCGGGCTGATGGTGGAGAGGGGCTTCCCCAGGGTGGCAAGGAAAGGCAGAAGGGCGGCATTGGGGAGGAAGGGCGGAACGGAGGAGAAGACCACCCGTACGCCCAGGTCCTCCAGGGGCTCCACTGGGACGTGGACGCCCCCCACCGCCAGGCCCATCTCCACCGCCTCCTGGACGGCGGCCTCGGACCCCAGAAAGAAGACCACCTTGCCATACATTTGGGAGGCTGCCACCACGGCCGTGGGCCCCAACACCCACACCATCGCCCGCACATAGGTTTCCACGTTGGGCGAGGCAGGCACCAGGAGGCACCGGACCCCATGCTTCCTGGTAAGGGTGGGGAAGGGGCCCTGGCCACCTGGGATGGTGTTGGAGGCGGTGGTCAGGGCAGGTGACTTGGCAGTGGCAAGTGGGGGGCCTGCGGCCACCTGGGCGTACGCTCTGGGGGCGCTGCCTCCCCCAGAGCTGGTGGAAGGGACAGCGGGAGAGGATAGAGGGGGAGGAGGAGAGGCCCCAGCCGTGGGAGGTGCTGCCTTCCGGGCGGGGCTTTTGCCCTTTTTGTTACCTCCCTGGTTTTTCTTCCCAGCTGAGGGCGCACCCCCCGGATCAGGGGGGCAGGAGCCGTGGCAGCGGCAGAGTCCCTGGTGTTCCTCCCTGAGTTGTCCACCGCTGGTGCCCGGGGACAGACACCCGGCAGCTCAACGGGGGCAGCAGGACCAGCTGTTATAGGCAGGGACAGGGCCTCAAGGTGAGAGGGAGGGGCAGGAGCATCTAGGGAGGGGGTCCCAGCCCCAGGCACACCCGCCATCTTGGGTGGGGTAGGGACGGGTTTGGCAAGGGGGGGAACTGAATAGGGGGAGGGAGAGGAAGGGGGAGGGGAAGTGGAGAGGGAGGGGAGGCAGGGAGGGAAGGGGAAGAAGGGGAGGAGGGGGTGACCACTCCTCCCCGCTAGGCTGGAAGCAGGAGAGGAGGGCACCAGCACAAGAGGGTACCGGGGGACAAGCTGGGTAGGGGCGGTGCACTCACCAGCCCCGGATGAGATAGCGGCTCCTCCGGCTACACAGGGGGCGGGGCAGGGCTAAAGCAACATAGGGGGGGTGCAGTGTGTGGGGGGGGAGTGAACAAAAAAAGGGGGGGATCAATTAGGGGGGCGCCATGGATGCTGCCAGGGCCAGAGTGTGGGGGCCAGATCAGGGGGAAGCAGCAGTGGGCAGGGGAGGGGAGTGGTGGGGGCCCAGCAGCAAGCTGCTAGGGCTGGGTGGGCAGGGAGCAAACCAAGGCAGGGGCTGGGCAAACAAACAAACAAACCAAAGGGATGAGGGGACAAACTGCAGGGGGGGCAGCAACAGGGGAGGGGGTGAGCAAGCTAGCAGGGGCAGCAACAGGGGAAGAAAAGGGGAAGGGCAGGGGTGCCCCCTAAAGTGGGGGCAGGAGAAGAAGCAAATGGCAGCAGGGAAGGGGGAGGAAGGGGTGCTCACAGCAGCAGTAGGAGCCTGGAAGCAGCAGGGGTGGTGGCAGTGGCGGTGGTGTGGCCACTCACTCACCCCCTCCCCCTGGGAGAGGGGGGGCAGCTATCAGGGCCCCCAAGAGCCAGGAGCACCCCAGCAGCAGCAGCAGCAAGAGGAACAGCAGCAAGAAGAGTAGGAAAGTTCTGGAAGGGCGCTATGTAAGTGCTAGAATGCTCCATTAGAATGCTAGTCCTGTAGACTAGCCAAAGGGTAATTAGAGTCAGCTGGCACCATTTAAGGCCCCACCCAGGTGCCTATAAAAACCCTCTACTCCTGAGAGACAGTGTGGAGTTGAAGGAGTAGGTGTGTGGTGAGCAGAGGAGTGTGTGAAGGGGAGAACAGAACGGAGTACAGTGGTGTGTGGGAGAGAGGTGGAGTCCTGAAGAAGCCAGAAAGACAGAGGGGGGGGAGTAGCCCAGGGGAAGAGCTGCAGCTGCAAGGAAGGTGCCAGCAGCACATAGCTGCTACTCAGAGGGCCTCTGGGCTGGGACCCAGAGGAGCGGGCGGGCCCGGGTCCCTACCCCCTCCTGGAGAAGATGGGGCGACCAGGAACATCTTGGCCCACAACGAGAGGCAGAAGTGCGAGACCCACTAGGGAGAAGCCGGCCGTTTGCCACAATGTACAGCTCCCAATAAAGCAAAGAGACGAAACAATTTTGCTTGAATGATGCAACATGATATCTCACATAGTGTGAAGCATTCCTTTTCCACTGACCACAAGGCATTATTGACTCAGGTGCAGAATCATGTGGGATTGGATGAAGGGGCCTGTTAGACAGGTCACTTCTTCCACTTCAAGTGATTCCAGGGGTTTAGTGCCTAGGAATTGATCTTCCTCCCTGAGGCTGCTTGCACATGGATTCCATGTCATTACCTCCACCCACTCCACCCACTTTTCAGTGAATACAGATTATAGTTGAAAGGTTTTTTTTAAAAAGGCTAGTGATGGGCCTCAGCCAAAATCCTACATCCAAACATCTTTGCATGTGATTTTTGCAACTGGCCTCTTGGACTTTAGAAAGGTAACATCCCAGCTTTGTCTCTTGGCCCCATCTCTACAAAAAGACAAAGTGATAAACCCTGATGAGGTGTGAGTGTGTCAAAGAATGACCATGCTAAACAAATTTGTTTCAGTCCTTACCATGGTCTTTTTAACATAAACTTCTTGCCCTCTAGACAATCCAAAATCTGCTATTTTTGCAACATAGTTTTCTCCAACCAAGATGTTTCTTGCTGCCAAATCGCGATGAATAAACTACAATAAAGGAAACAGAAATACTCATGTAACCTGTGACCCTTGGGTTTTGCATTATACCGTGTGCTGCATTCAAAGCTGCCAAATGCAGAAACCCAGAAAAGACAGCAAAGGAAAATTCTTGGTGTGACAATACATTGAAAATAGCATTTAAAGCTTTGGGTATAATAGACGGAAAAGGGAAAGGAAGAAAACAGTGAGAGTATCAACTACAAATGCCTAAAACCACATAAATTACCATCCATGACAAAATATCTCATGACATAAACCCAACAAATCTGGCCTCTGTCTGGGCACCTGTAAAGGGTGTAAGAGCAGCCTTAAAATGGAGGTCATCGTTTACTGCTTTCATCACTATACATAGTCATATCCCTACCACTTCTAGTGCAGTGTTCTCTTGGCAGCAGCTACAGTAATATGCCTGGGTTGGAATGTCCATCCCCCTCTGGAATACCTCTCTGTCATGCTACCCATAGAGGGCTGGAGAATGGCATATCCGTGAGTTTCAAGGGGAGCCAGAAGCAGGCCAAGCAATTTCCACCCCACTGTTCCCCCTCTGGACAGTTTTAAGGATGATGCCAAAATTCAGTCCTTGTTTTAACTTGTGTGTTTTGCTAGTCATTTTATGTCAATTTGAAGGGCCACAAAATAAGATAAAATAGCAAAAAGTCACAGGCATTTCACTTTTTGAGTTGAGAGAAAAAGTTTATAAAGTGGTCTTCTCACCCACGTAAAACTGACACTGTAACTGGGTGGCATCTATCTGGCAGTGTCTACATAGATATTTATTAGAGGTGGTAGAAAAGCAGGAAAACAAAATGAAAATTTTTTAAATTGTGAAATTATTTCCACTTCATAGAGTTTGAAACTGAACCACTTTTTTATTTGTTCAACATTTTTCTCAAAGATATTCCCCAAAATTTCAAATTTTTGAAATGTTAAAATTTGAATTTTCAAAGTTTTGAATTCTGGATTCCCCCTACCTGCTTTCTAGGCTCTTATCTCATTTTGTTTTCTTTTTGTCACCAACTGCAGTAAAATGAACGGCATTCAGGGTTTTTTTTTCAATTCTTTTTATTTCATTTTAACTTTTACCAGACTTTAACTTTTCAAACCTTCCTTAATTTTGGAAAAGTTACAGAATGGCAAAAGGAAAAATGAAAACAAAGAAAAATGAAGAAAAGAAAAAAAATCCTCCACCCTACCCATTCACTCTTGTCCATTCAGTGATAGAAAGGAATAAAGGGAAAAAGGGGGCAAGAGGAGGATTTTTTTTTGAAAAATTTGTTTTCTACAAAAAACTGGAAAATTTTGAAAATCTGAAAGCTTTCAGCAGACATCTTAGGTTTGAAAAGAGGGCATTTTTTGTTGAAACAATGTTTTGAATGAAAAATATTGACCCGTTCTAGTATGTGTATTGTGCTCATTAGCGCCAAAGGAGTGGATTGGGTAACAACTTCACTGCTGATTTCTTTTGCTCGCTTTTGTGTAGCTTTAACAAGCCATGTTCCACTGGAATGTCGCTATTTCAAAAAGTGATATTCCCAGTGCATGAAACAACTTGAAAGTATGCAAAGAAGCAGTGAAGCAGTACATTTATTGTGATGAGGTCACCCTTCCATTTGATTCCTCTTTCCTGTTTTAAGCTGCTAGATGATACGACTTAAAAGTCATTCAGAATAAAAAGAAAGAAACAAATTCTAGAAAGAAATATTTAAGCTAAAATGCCTTCTTTCGTGATAATCTTGAGTTTCATTGACATTTACTCCTGTGGGTTTTTTAAGTGTTGCATGTGTGCTCAGATAATCTGGTGATGAGAGCCATATAAATAAGTGAGTGAGTGAACAGAGAGCTTGATAGATAGATCCATGTTCTAGAAGAAAGAAATCTGAGTTGGAGGAACAAATAATTAATTAAAGAAATGTATAAAATATGAGTTATGGCACAGCACTAACATTACATACTGAATATAGGTGACAAAAATTAGATCAAGCCTTTAAAAATAAAGTGCTGTGTTTTTAAAAGGCAAGGAGCTTAGAGCTTACCTGTTTTTGGCTTAAGTAGTCCATCCCTCTGGCCACATCTGCTGCAAAATGCAGAAGCTGCTGAGAGGACAGTGTGGAGGCAGTGCTGTTGGCAATAGCAAATGCTGGGTCGGTCTCCAGCACTCTACTTTTCCTCAGGAAATCAAGTAAATTTCCATGAGGAGCATATTCAATAGCCAGGTAAAGATACCCTTATGTAAAACAGAGAGAGCAGCATTACGGGACAAGCTAAAAATGCAAAGGGAGCACCAGTAATTATGCATTTCCCCTGATTGGGCCTTACTACTACAATATAGTATAACACAAGATTAAAAATAAAAAACCAAACCCTCTCTCTCTCTGACACAGAAGAAGAAGGTAACGATGGTCATTTCAGAAAGATTCTTGTGATTTTATAGTTCAAAAACAGATGTTCATAACAGCATTGTTGTAGCCCACCAGTTCCCCATGTGGAATTGTACGTGGCCAGATCAGTAACTGGTGTAAATCAGTGGAGCTCTATTCATTCCACTGATCATCCAGGTAAAGATTGGCTTATAAGGAACCTCCCGTCCAATACCCATTGCTTGGTTTTCAAACAGATTAATTCTGCAAACCACCAAAAAGCACTCTGCTGATCACTGATGGCCGATAGACCACTGATTGAGTTATATCATGTTTTCTGTTTATTATATGCATCTAAATACTTTATATAAAAATCTGCTTATATTTTATCTTATGAATTTGGGTGCCATCATCCTTCCTTTTCTGAGTACTATAATTACTTTTATATAAGGAGACTTTCTGGCCTGGACAAATATCTAATTTTATTTAATTGAATAATTTTTACAGCTATGTATAGAAGAGTAGCCTACCCCGATGTTCACATGCTCCCAAAAGATTTATGATATTAGGGTGATGTCCAAGTTTACAAAGAACTTCCAGTTCTCCAGCAAAGTCTCTGTGATCATCCTTTGAGGCATACTCTGGAAATCAAATAAACATTTATTTATGTACTCATCTGAACTGCAGTTATAACCATACTGTTGCTACTGTTAATTATGACAAGACTTTGGTTGATGTTTAAAGGGGATACACGCCATGATATTCCGGTCTTTAGTAAATAACAACATGATTCTTCAGTCAAAAACCAAGAGGCACCATAATGTCTTCGACAGCCACACTCAATACGTCACTCCTTTTATGGTCTAGAGACAAAACATGTCTTAGCAGGTTATACAAGTCCATCAGCCCAAGAAAGAATCTGAATTACCAGATCTTGACATTGAAATCCTCAAGTACCAAAAGCCTTAAGGCATCTAATTCAAGGTTAATGGAAGTAGCCAAGCAAGCTTATTCCAAAATCCATCTATAGGCTAAGACAATTGTACATCAGGAACATTTTTAAACTTGCACACTTACTAGACAGCACAAAATCAGACTTCTGTGAAGTCTGGCATAATAAACATACTGAAACCACCCACTGTTTACCTAGGATGATAAAAGATCTTTCAACCTCTAACAATGAGGAGATGACCTGAAGTGTCATAGCACAGTTGTCGAATATGGCATTATGAGACAGTAGCCTACCCTCCAAAATCAAATAAACCTTGGCTACAGCTATGATTCACTTTGTCCTTAATGCAATTTAACCCCAGGTGAAGTCAATCAAAAGATTACTGTGGGAACTGGACTAAAACTAATAATCCCTAAAGAGCAAAATCAGCAATGCTTGGATCTCTGTGTTTAAAGGATAGATGATAAATATTGGGACTTTGGCTGGAGCATTGCCTTTTTTTTTTGATTTACTATATACTGTTTTTTCTTGATCCGGTTCTGCTTGCTATTGTAGCCTGCATGCTGGTGTAGTGAGGGCGGTACTGCCCTTCTGAGTTATCCACACGCAGATCAGTGTTTCAGCCATAAAATCATTAAATATCATTAAAAACTCAACATTCACATTCCACAGAGCAGCAGCAACCATGGTACCTTTTTGCATTTAGAATGGGAGACACAATGGCCACCCTGAAACAACTGCCAACTCCCTTGGAAGATGACTTAACAGCTACATAACAACATCTCAGTACCTGCAGTATTCCAGCAATTATAGTTGACAGTATTCTAGGAATGTCTGGAAATTAGATTCTGTGCTGATAAACACCTTTAAAGCAGAAAATCGATACTGTTGGGAAATTTGTATTGGGAAATTTAAATGAGTCTGCAAATGTACTGCTACCTTGTCTATTTATTTAAGGCAAACTTCGCAAGTTTTAAAGGCTCTGTGCAATTATCACTGAGGAGTAGCAAATGATGAGCTCTTAATGAGACCCAGCTAGCTCACATGTAAGATTCAGTGCTCAGTGACACCTGGTTAAACTATTAAAAACACAGAGAGAAAAAAAGCCATCACCAGGATGCAAACCTTGCCCAGGCAAAAGCAGAAGTGGTCTTACTATTCATTTCAAATATGTAGTATTTATGTTACAGTAACAGCTAGAGGCCCCAGTCAGTATCAAGGTCCCTTTGTGCCTAGCACTGTACAAACCCAGATAACCATAGGGCCCTGACCTCAAAGACTCTACATTCTTTAATGAAAACTGCTGACCTTTCATCCTTTTGATGGCAGCATCCATTCGCAAGCCATCCTTCTTAATTCGTGCTTTAAGGACTTGTCCAAAGTTGCCCTCCCCGATCACGTCTTGAAATTTGATGTCATTCCACTCAAGGACTGGATAGATAGTGGGGTCTGGGCTGTTCTTGGCTTTCCTGCTCAGAGTGAGAGTTCCTGAGTTAAACTGGACAGCTGGCTCATCTCTCTGTGAAAAAAATTAACCAGGTGTAAGTAGCTGTTGTTTGTATCATACTCATACGGAGTAATACCACAGATCTTACTGCCCATTCAATATAAGCATATGGGAACTAAGCCTCCTCTCACTTACACTAGTGAGTATTGTCTTCAGTAGAGTAACTCCTGGTTTATACTGTCTAAATGAGAAGAGTATCAGACACTCACTGACTACTTTTATAATAGTATGGTGGAGGCTGACAGAAAGTAGGTTACTGGATTGGGTAAGCCTCCCTCTTTATGTTGAGCAGCTGCAACTGTAGTGTTGAGGAAGAAAGGAAGAAGAGAAAGAGAAACATCTGAGCAAACTATTACATATGGAAAACAAATCTCTACGCTCTCCCTTGCCTAATCAGGCTGTGGCATATCAAATAGTCTGCTGTGAAAGAAAAGCGCATAGGGAGGTTTTCTGGGGGACCTAACAACTGGTGATCATGGATCACTGTCCACTGTATGAAAGAACAACTTGGGAAGATTTAACCAGTTTGAAGAGCACTTAATCTGGCTTTATCCTGCTGCCGTGGGCCATTTTGGAAGTGAGGCATGTGCTGGTGCCGATCTGAGAAAAGGCATGGACTGCAGATTGCAGGAAGGCTCAGGATCTAGAAAGTTAGCAGAGATAAACCTTGCAGCTCCTTTCCTGTTCATCATCAGAACATGTCTCTGAGCTCTTCCCACGGCTATTCACAATTGTCAGCGCAGCTGGTAAAGGTGTGGTGCTGCCATTGGCTCGCTCCTCGTCTGCTGTGCTCAAATCTAAAAACTGTGGAGGAGCAGTTACTGGGGCTCAGAACAGCACTGCACTTTACAACCCCAGGTGCAGCTTTAATGGAGACCAGGCCACACAGAGTAGCATGTTCACAGGTCTTTCTCCTGGCAGTGCAGTCCCCCGTCCTCACATATCAGAACACGTACATGGGTGCTACAAAAGAGTTAGAAGCAGCAAAGCAGAAGAGGAAACATATTCACAGCTGCCTTCCTCCTCCAGGTGGACCATCTACTTCATACCCTACGATTCATACCTGCTCACCTTTGGGTCAGTGATAGGAAAGCTTTACACTATTATTGCTAACACATGCATTAGGGGGAAGCTTTATTCTGAAAGTTGGAAGTGGAGGAGGAGGGAACCATCAGGAAAAGGCAACAGATGAGCTGAGATGAAGAACTGCTCCGACAAAGCAAAATTGGAAACCCACCACCACATTCTGGAAGGCTTGAGCCATTCTGCGCTGGAAGTTGGCTCGCTTTAACTGCAGCATGATGAGAAAGGCCAAGAGAATTGTTAGGCAGGTCATCCCTGCTGAGCCAAGGATAGCAATCAGCAGCATTTTCCCTCCCTTTGATTCATACGAAGCTGTTGAGGGGAAAAATGGTACTTAATAGCAGTCAGTTAACCCTGACAGTCCTTTGAGGGAAGCAAACATTAGCATCTCCATTTTTTAGACACAAAAGCGGAGGCACAGAAAGCCTGGGCCTAATTTTCAGAAGTGTTGAGCACCCTCAGCTCCCCTGACTTCAGGTGGAGCTGGGGTGCTCTGCATCTCTGAAAATCAAGCTGTAGATGGCCAGATGGCTTTAAGTGCTAAGAATCCATGAACTGTTAGGGACCCAGTAATTGGGGCACTCAAAGTCAGTGACCATTTTGGGAAATGGTGTCCAGTGTGACTTGCTGTAGTCCATGCAGTGAACCAATAACAGAGCTGGGATTCAAATTCTAGGGCCTTTGTCCTACATTGTACATTGTGTATATTTTTCTTAAAACCCAACAGAATTCAGAGTAACAAATAAATAAAAGCTCAGGTATTCATAGTCCCCAGCTCTGTTCTCATCTTGCTAACCCACATGGCCTCCCAGACCACCCAGGCATGGGTTTAGTATGCTCGAGTAACCAACCTTTTGTTTCTGGGAAAGTCTTCAGTTCAACAGACGGGTTTGGGTTGCTCAGTCCAATATTGTTCTGTGCACTAATCTGAACCAGATATGCAGTGTCTGGCTCGAGGCCCTTGAGATGGTACTGGGTGATGGTTGTGTTTTTTATTGTGACATCAATGTGGTTGTACTCAGCCTTCCCCGAAATCTTGTAGCTGATGATGATGGAGGAGATGGACTGTCCCTCGGCAGTTGACCAAGAGATGATAGCAGACGTGTCCGTGATATTGAAAACCTTGATGTGGTCAGGTGAAGGTGGGATTCCTATGAACCAAAAAAGAACATTTTTCAGTTTACATCCATCCTTGCTCCTTCTCAAGGAGCACCAAATCCTTTCCCCAATACTCCCACTGGCTTAAACAAAACCAGGATCTGGTTGAAAGCAAATAAAATGTGACATGATGCTTTTCATTCTGGCACCTAATATTGTAATACTGCGCACTTCCAACAGAGGTCCTTGTGATATTCCCTAGCCTGACTAAGAAAAAGAAGAGAGTGCTCCCAGTAATATTATCCTAGACAAAGGGATTCCTTGTGAATTAGGGCAGCATACTTTTACCTCCCCACTGGATCAGCATCCCCCTGTGGCTCCTGTATCCCTTACTTTCCATTGCTGCAAGACCTGTTTTCCTTGTCCAGCCAAAGGCCATTAGGAAGGGTAGAAGTCAAAGGCAAAACTCCCGCAGATTTCTATGGGAAAAGGACGGAGCCCCTAGCTGGTAGCCATAATCTCAGCTGAAAGGCACGTTCTTCTCGGAATAAGATACCTATGGTGATATTTCAAGAAGCAGGTCACCACTGTGTATGTAATACACGTATGGTCCAACTGTGCAACCTTAACCAACGTGGGTGAGTTGCGTACCTAGGGATCAACTGTGGGATTAGCACAAAGCCTGCAGGAGTGAGTGGTGCAGAACATGCCTTTCCAACGGAAGGTCCTGGAAGCATCGTGCCCCAGGCAGGCATGATGACCTCGTGAGCCCCCAGGGATTGTGGCCGCAGTGACAGTATTGTGGGGGGCAGGAGGGACTATTGCCTTCCCATTGTTCTCACCCCTTCCTGCCTCCTTTGAGGATTCTAGCACCAGCATCACAACAGACCCTGCACCCTTTCCTCACTCTGTCAGTGCTTGCCAGAACTGAGCCAGACTTGGAATGTAACTGGAGACCCTATTGTCTTGGATGGAGCTGTAGGTGCGTAGCACTTCTGAGAATCAGGCCCTCAGGGTGGGATTTTTGAAAGCACCTAAGTGATTTAGGTGCATGAGTCCCCTTGAAAGTCAATGAGGCCTGTGTTCTTGAGGCCTGGTGTGTTCCACGGAGTCCACCGATGTAACTCGCCCACTGCACTGACTTAACTCCACCTCTGCGAGAGGCATAGTGCTTAGGTCAATGTACATGGTCGCTGCAGAGCCAGTGTAGATAATGCATTGCTTACCTCAATAGTTGCTGCCTTTCAGAAGCCATTCCCCAATGCCCGCACTGACAGCAAGTGCCCCTGGAGAGGACGTGCACCGCCGACACAAGCAGCATCGTGTGGACATGCAAAAGTGATTCAATTATGGCGACAGCTGTAGGTCGATGTAACTTAGATCAGCTTAGTTTTGTAGTGTAGATCTGCCCTGTGTCACTTAGGAACTTTTGGAAATCACATCCATAGTCTCTGACTATGGGGCTATGAGTTAGTTCTGACTCTTAGCTACCCCTCTTTAATAATGGCTAAAAAGCAGCCCTATATGCACCATCAGAAGCACTATATTATTAGTGCAGAGGGTTGCAATTTATAGAGACCTCTAGTGACAACAGAATCCTGCTAGTGGGGGGCTGGAGGGAAGAGAAAGGATTAAATAAAGCAAAGTAAATCCTGTCACTTACTGTCACTGTAGGTCCACGCATACAAATAGTCACTCCACTCTCCTTCAGACCTGCTGTTCACACGTATCCTGCACATGTACTGCCGTCTGGGTTCTAAATTATCAATAACCAGGGTGGATAAATTTCCTGGCACGCGGGTGATAACACTACGCTCACCACTATTGGCATTCACATTTGTCCTTTCCACCTCAACATGAATGTCATCTTCTGGCTTCTGCACTATTGGCTGCCATAACAAAATGAGAGCTGTCTTGCTTTGAGGAAGGAGGGTGAGACCTTCTGGTGGAGGAAGACCTTGGAGAATCCATACAGAGAGAGAAAAAAGCTTTATTTTATGTCCTTGAGATACTTGCACACCAAGGCTGGTCTTAAAACAATAATCTGGAACTGGCCTTCTGGTTTAGTGGTTAGTGCTTTGCCCCTGCAAGAGAGGCCTGAGGTAATGTCCTCCATACCTAGCCTCTGGCACTTTGCTACCTGATCTAGCAAACTTGGCCAGGAAATAAAGGATAATGCCCCTCTCACTGCCTACAGCTCTTATTGATCCAGGTTCCAAGGACAATGAGGGGGACTGAATAACATTATTTTCTGTTTAACAACAGAGCGATGGGACAACGTGGGAATTAAGAGAATAGACTTGCAAATTCAAACAACATTGAAGGAGATGGGGTGGAAGGAATACTAAAGAAGCGAATACTCCATAGCTAGCAGATCTCTGACTGGTTGCTGGTGTGCACAAGCTCCATATAAAGAACTGCTAGTGTGGGTGTGAGCAAAAGAGTATCTTGTCCCATGTCCTTCACTGGGATGGGGAGGGTTGAAAGTTTAATGATGCAATGTGGAAATTTTTCAACATCAGGAAGCGGCCAGCCCCTCTCTTTTTATTGCTGGGTCATTTCCATGTTGAGTGTTCACTAAACAAGAGATTGTTTATTTAGTGCTTGAGTTTTCAATTTCTTCTTGTTCCTTCGTTCAGTAAGAGGTTCTGATTGCCAAATAGTCTCAACCTCAAAGAAGGCAACATGGTCTAATGGGAGACCAATGACTAGCAATCAGGAGAAGGGGGTTCTATCCCCAGCACTGCTGAGCACTCGCTGTATGGCACTGGGCAGATCACCTCACCTCGCCAGGTCTCAGTTTCCTCAGATGTAAAATGGGGAGAACGATATTTACCCCACATTTGCAAAGTGCTTTGAAATTCTTCCCTTGCTCCCCCATTTTCCTTTGCTTTGCTTGAGACTCCTCTGAAAAGATCTGACCCTCCCCTTGCCTCACTGTCTGAGAAACATTGCTTTGGGGCTTGGTCCGCGGAAATCAGTGGAAAGGCTCACATTGACTTCAGTGGGCTTTGACGTGCATGCAGATGAATGCGTCTGTGCACACTGCAGGGGAAACGAAGGAGGCTGATTGAAAGCTTCCCATGTGAAAGGCCAAAAGTCCTACGTACCAAGTGCAGCCGTTGTGAAGCTTGCCTCTGGCCCAGGATGCCCTTCTCCACCATCCCCTCGCCGGCTTAGCTGAACACAGAACTGAAAATCTGTTTTGGGGTCTAGATTATCTAGTCTCATGATTTTTCCATTTACTGGAAATGAAACAAGAAAGGAAAGGTAAATCCTCCATTCCACACTGCAAAACAATAAGGGGTTTTCTGAATCCTGAACCACAGCAGGGTCAGCTCTCTTGAGAGGGGTCAAGGTTATAGGCTCCTCTTTATCCACATTACTCTAGGGTGAGCTGTTTAGACATACCTGTTAATGACCATTATGATGGTATTGCTTACTATTTGTTAAAGCGCCAGCAATGGGCTCAGCCTTCCATAAGATGCAAAAGGGAAGATTTTCAAAAATACAAACGTGTTCTAGCTCCTCAATGGGAGCTTCTGGGTGCTGAGCACTTCTGAAAATCTGGCCCCGGGGGAGCTGGTTCCTGATCCAAAAGAGCTTACAATCTGATCCTGTATTCAGATATGTGCAGGCAGACCACGTCACTCTTGTGGTGACCTAGTGACTTAATTGGCCTAGCTATTAGGAGTTCAACTATCACAATGTTGTAATATACAAGCCTGGAAAGAACCGATTGGAATCCCAAATGCCCATGATGTGTTGGTTCAAGGATCAAGAATCCGCAATGTTGAGGCATCCATTTCAACAGGAAACCCCAGCAAAGAGACTTGGAGACCAATGAAGATAATGTGAAAGGTGATATATGTTAGAGTCCCTTAGATCTATTTGCACCCAGTCACTGATACGTAAGGGAAACCAAGCTGGGGTAATTTATAGACTCATAGACTCATAGACTCATAGGTCAGAAGGGACCAATATGATCATCTAGTCTGACCTCCCGCACAAGGCAGGCCACAAAACCCTACCCATACACATTTATAACAACCCCGAACCCATGGCTGAGTTATTGAAATCCTCAAAAGTGAGATTTGAAGACCTCAAGCTGCAGGGAATCCACCAGCAAGCGACTCATGCCCCATGCTGCAGAGGAAGGCGAAAAACCTCCGTGGCCGCTGCCAATCCGCCCCGGAGGAAAATTCCTTCCCGACCCCAAATATGGCGATCAGCTAAACCCTGAGCATGTGGGCAAGACTCACCAGCCAGCACCCAAAAAAGATTTCTCTGCAGTAACTCAGTTCCCATCCCATCCAGCATTCCCACAGACCATTTACACAGTGAGGAGTCAGAAGAAGGTGTCAGTTAAAGTAGGATGGAGGCTGCTTTAGATTACACCTTCTTATATCCTCCAGTTCATTTGCTTTATTAGCTCCACACCTTGCTTCTGGCCTATCAGAGTGTGAAATACATCCCTTTAGATTCCTTTACACTCAGTGGGTCAAGTTTAGAGCTGATGTGTGAAGTATGTGTTTGTAAGTTACACTTTGGTGCGTGAGTGTGAGTCTAGGTGTGCCCATGTAAGTTTAAGGGAGCCTTGAAAAAGTCTACATGGCTCTAATGTACATTAGGGGCCTGGATGAAGGGACCAATTTATACTGTCCTCTAGGCTACTTAAATTCACTTGATTCACTTCTGAATTTGGCCCTTGGTCTTTTGAAATGCTACATATGACTTGGGTACCACAGTGATAGGAGCCATATCATAACATGAGACAGAGAAATAGACAACAGCCCACTTGCTTCTGCTATTGCTGCTGTTTTAATCTTTTTAGCTCAATAGCTGAGAAGTAAGACTTGTACTTGCCAGCACCAGCAGTGGGTGCTGTTGAGCCCTGCATAAGTAAAAGTCACTTTTCAGAGCAGAATTTTACTTTAGAGCAAATACCTCATTCTAATTTTGCTTCATCATGATTGCAGATGAGATTTCTGTATGAATGACAGAATGAAAGGACAGACCCTTACCTTCCACGGACATCCAGGGCTGATAACCTTTAGCAGGCTTATAAAGGAGCTTGGTTGACACTATCGGTCCATCACCAGTATGGGAGTCAGCATTGATGTCGATGGTGAGAAAATTAGGTCCACTGTCTATCATCTTTGGCGCATACTGAGGTACGGGAGGAACTGAGCAAGAATATGACTATTAGACCAGATCTTTTATTTGTCTGTATTAATAAAACTCTGGCCTCTACCTGGATTCATAGGAATATAGGAATTGCCAGATTGTATCAGATCAATGGTCCATCTACTTCAGTGCCCTATCTCTGACACCTGCTTCAGCAACATTTCTCTGTGGCAGGGGAAATTACTTCCTAACTCCCATTAGTTAGAAGTGGACTCACAGCCTGAAGCATGAGGGTTTAGGTTCTTCCCCAAATGCTTGGTTTTTTTTTTTCAATCTTTACCATCACATTCATTTGCCAATTCATAAAAATTATAATGCAGGAGGTGGCTGTTTAAAATAGAACTGTTTTTATATTTTGGATGCAGATGTTTATTTAAACATTTCCCTGCCCTGTTGTCAATAAAAAACATTTCAATCTTGTGCCAGTCTATGAGAACCAGAAAGTGAAATTTATTAGAAACATTGCCCAGGCTGAGTGAAATGCCAAGAAAGTAAACAAACACCATCCACCATGAGATTTTTAAAATTCTTTCAGATGTAATAATCCCAGGTGTTAGGAGTAACAAGAGTAAGAAAGACTGTTAAAATATGGGTTTTGATCTAGGTAGTGTCCCCTTATGGTCAATATGCTCCCTACTGTAAGGGTCCTATCTCTATAACTCTTACTCACTTTGAGTAGCACTTACTTATATACCCTGATTTTTAGAGGTGCCGCGTGAGACACAGAGGCTCACTGGTAATTCAC
This sequence comes from Mesoclemmys tuberculata, assembly GCA_007922155.1. Classification (NCBI taxonomy): domain Eukaryota; kingdom Metazoa; phylum Chordata; order Testudines; family Chelidae; genus Mesoclemmys; species Mesoclemmys tuberculata. The sequence continues at coordinate 16,214,530 of ML675650.1, forward strand.
TTCTGTGTCAGGCCTGACATACTTGCTACACCTAACACACAGTTGTCATGATATATGCTCAAAAGGTGGCACGTAATGTATCACTGAAAAATTATTAACTCACTGATCATTAATATTCTTGCATGATGTTTGTACAGCTGTGTACAAAGAGTTAGGGATATGTGCTAGAATTATGTTCTTAAAATGTGTTTGGCAAACAACGCATAAGCTCAGTCTGCCTTAGAAAAAGGACTGTGTATTTGCTTGTCTGACCAGCAGGGTCATCAGGCAGACACAATGGAGGTATATTTCCATAGAAGGTAAACAAAGCCATCAGCTTAGTGAGGAGGGGAGATAGCCTCTTGACTATCAAGACAGGGGATCTGAATCTCACATGAAAAGCAACTGAATCAACTGATAGTATAACAATACTACTGCATTGGAAACGTGTATCGAGTATGGTCTTCTATGAAAGGCCATGACACACTAGTGATTAACATCATTGTGAAATATATGCATTAACACTATATGAGCAATTACGGCTACTCGCTGATATTATGCTTGAAGTCTGTGACCAACACAGGGAGAAACAGCACTATGGAATTATTATGGAATCAAAAAAGTGTAAATCCCATTGACATGCAAATCAGCAGGGGAATGAAAAATCAACAGGCAGCCTTCCTGCCTCTTGCAACGGGGTCATTGAACTTTGGGAAGACAGCATGGCATCCATCTCCCAGCAGCAGACAGATGCGTGGGCTGGGCCTACTTTTCAAAGAATACATTTATAAATTTTACCACGGAGAGAGAGCCCCAGAAAATTCCAGGGGCCAGAGCTCTTCAAATCATTGGCTCTGTAGTCTCTGGGAATTGTATATAGGTGAGACACCTGCTTAGGCAAAGACTGCAACTTGCTGAAATTAAGTTTTAATCTTAGAAGACTAGTTTTACTTTTGTTTGCTTGTAACTCTTTCTACCTTTACTCCTCATACTTGGTGTCACTTACACCTTTGACTTTAGCTTAACAAACTTGTTTTACGTTGACTATAAAGTTCACTTTTATATAAAGTTCACTGCCATATAAACCACTTCTGTGCAGTGGCTGAAGTCAGAGTGTTTGTCAAACCCCAGTTAAATTAGCGAGCTGCAATGTACTGTCTCTTTAAAGGAGCAATTAACTGAATAACTTCTTGAGTATTCCCGGAGAGGGCTGGATGCTGTAGGGAGACGTCTGTGCTCTGGAGAACTCAGGAGCTGGGATTCACTGTTTGGTACCTGCTAGGCACGATTTAGACTGGCAGAGCCTTGAAGAGTTTGCTGGCAAGACAGCCAAGCTGGGGGTGACAGGGAGTGTCACACAGCTCAGCAGTAGCAAAGCTCTCATTTGCTGAGGCTGAGAGGGGTGACACAGTAACACACAATTCTGGGAACCTCAGCAGGTTGTCACATTGGCAGACAGTTTGGGGGAAATTCAGGACTAAGGGGATATTGAGGGTCAGTCATTAAAAAAGAAACTAGGCAGTGGAATCCAGGGTGTGACCTGCATCCGTGTATGCTGGCTGTTGGTGTCTGAGCTATGAGCCACAGCAGCGTAGATTGAAGGCATCCGAAGTTGCAGGGCAGGCAGTGACGAAACCTCTTATTGGTCTGAGTTGAACCCCAAAGAATCAGCCTGAGCATCTGTTTTGCTGAAGTCCATGGGTTTTCTAGGTGCTCAGTACCCATGACAATTGGGCTTCTTTTAGTAAGATGATTTAATATGGCTGGCAGTGCCTAATTTACAAATCTGTTGGGAGATACTTGCCCTAATCGCTATAGATTTTCCATAATATATAAAATATCTGCAAGGCAGCAAGCTCTGGGTCTATTTCACAGCTCTTTCAAGCCAATGGAAGGACTTCCATTGAGTTTAATTATATAAGCTTTGGTTCAGGCCCTTTTAGTATAGCTCGAACATAAAGGATGGAGCAGGGTAATGTACAAGGAAAGGGTTAAGTATTTGTATAAAAGGAAGTAAACATAACAAAAAGAAATGACCTCATGACTCAACTCAACGTATTATCAGATCCCTGAACAAAAACTGCTAGAGATAGAGTGTCTCAAGGATGTTATGGATAAGGACACTTAATAGTGTAAGCTTGTCCCTGTTAACAGAGGGATGCAAGGACATCGAAAAGCACATGATTCAGAAACCTTACCTTTAACTGTAACATGGAAAGGCTCCTCTGCCATCCCTGCTACTGTCTGAACACTGCAAACCCATTTCCCTGAGTCAGGGGGCTGAATTCTATTGATATGAAACTTTGCCTCTGAGCGATTTAGTGAGACGGGCTGAAATGACAAATCATCCAAAGGAGCTGAAAAACCCAGCCAATAAAAAACCTCCCGCATGTCACTCCTCCGAATTTAGGGTCCCATCCAAAGTCCATTGATGCCACTGGAAAGTCTCCCATTGACCTCAATGGGCTTTGGATCAGGCCCTTAGTATATTGCATGTATTCCTTTACACTTCAGTCAGGAGTTTTCTAGTGCAGACAAAAGGCCCTCGTAACTTCTGATTTTCATCCCACTGTAGCTGTTATTTGCTGATTCCTGAATGTTTCACTCTGCAACCTTAACCTTCCTGTAAGGTAGCTTTTAACGTGGAATAATAATAAACACAGCTTCCATTTATAATGTACCTGGCCTCCAAAAAAATCTCAAAGTACTTCACGGAAGTCCAGTTCTCTTGACTTGGTCAGAATGTACTTGAATTGCAATAACTATCAAACAAAAATAACAACAATAAGAAATAATAGAGTAGGAACCAACCAGGAATTTACCTTGAAGACAGTCCCATCTTGTTTCAACAATTTAAATTCTTCAATAACAGGAAGTGGCTTGCCAGTGGCTGTACAAATAGGCCTAAACTCTGTGCCAGAATTGAGTTCCACATGGTCTGTCAAGTGCTTTATCTGAGGTGATATATCAGCTGAACCTGTGTAAGGAACCCAATATTCACAACATGACATCTTTTGTTTGCTTTTTCCCCTAAGAGATAAAACAGAGTAGGCTAAGAGGTTAAAAAAGGCAGCTACAATTCACATTCAGTGCATATGTTGAAGAAATTGTAGACCCTTAGGTACAATGGACCTGATTATCCTCTCACTGACAAAGAAGTCTATCAGAAATAATTCCTCTGAAGTCAGAGGTATTGCATCAGTGTAAAACTGGAGTCAGAAAAGATTCAGGCCCAGTCCTTTTTTCAAAACACACCCAGCACAAACAATATAGCTTTTGCAAAGTCATACATGACGTTCTCTGAGTTAATGTGAAATACCCCTGCAGCTGTTCATTGCCCAGGCCCACAACAAGACAGCAGTGAAATCTGGGTAGGGTGAAAGTGCTACAGTCTGATCATGATCTCAACCCTCCCACACTTCTTGAGCTTGAAATACCTTGTTGAGCCAATTGTAAGTTTGTCATTTTCACCAGGGGGCAGGAACAATATATGCATAGGGTCTTTTATACAATAATGGGTGCCAGCTCCTCCCTGTCTCCTGAGACTTGAAGGATGCTAGGGGACTAAAACATTGGTCCCAATTTTTTTGGGCAACTCTATCAGCTTACCAGGTAAAGGCCGAACTCCATGCTAATTTATACCCTGGACAACTGCACTGAATTCAGTGGGGTTGCAGAGAGTGTGACTCAGCACAGAACATAGCCCTCAGACCTCACCTGCGTCAGCCAGTGCCTACTGTCTCCCATTCAACTGTGCAAGCCCTAACTCCCAGTGGAGCTAGTGTTCCTTCAAATCCCAGTCTCACGATCATAAATGTGGGGGTTAGAGAACACCAAGAGACAGTGGGTGTGAGAGCATGCACAGTTGAATGGGACAAAGGAAATGGTAGTTCTCCATCACCTGGGTGTCATGATTAAGGGCTAGATGTGCAACCCTTCCTCATGTCAGTAAGCATTCACACAAGCAGTCCCACTGAAGTTAATGTCAGAGTCAAAGCCTGTGTGAGTAAAGGTTGCATAATCTATCTGTAAAGTAGAGAGTTATCCTAGACTATCACTCATAAACCACACATGGGTGTGCCTAGCAGAGGTTGGCAGCCATTGTTTAATGCAAAGGTTTGGAAATGGACCCAAGGTTTCTGCCCTCCAGAATGAAAAGGGGCAGCTGAAATGTTACACCAGCATGAATATTTGTTTCAATCATACTGGAAGAAGCCATTTACTACAGTGTTACCTTGCTTTACCTTCTTTTTCACATTGTAGACCGTGCCAGCCAAACTGACAGAGGCAGCCCTTAAATCTGTCACATGTCCCCCGACTGTTGCAATTACACTTGAGTTTACAGTCCGGCCCATAAAAACCAGATTGGCACTCTGCAAGCACATGTGTTCAGGACAAGTGTTAATGATGCAGAATGAATAAAAGGAACTTGCCTTGCAGCTACAAATCTTCCTCCGTTACTTCAGAATCTCACACATCAGACTCTGAAGTGAAATCATTCCAGCCCGTAGGATTGAGTTTACCAGGGCTTTGTGGTTAAAGCATTAATACAGGGTCTCAAGAATCATGGCAATGACAAAATAGAACAAATCTGTTTCTGTACTTGCCATCCTGCAAAGTTGCCAGCATCTTATTATTTGAGTTGTGATAGTACCCAAATCTCCTATCAGAATTATGGGACCATTGTGTCATTGTGTGACAGACAGAATGACATGGTCCTTGTCCCCAAAGAGATTATAATATAATATAGTCAATGGGAGCTGAAGACACTCAACCATTTTCAGGAATGGGTAACCCACTTTGATCCCTAGAAACATGATAGGATCCTCAAGATTATAGAATTTGTTAAATTTCAGTTACAAAATCAGTTAATTTATGGGATACTGTCAATATTTTGCACTTATACAGCACCTTTCATCTGCAAATCTCATATATTCCTTTGGGGTAGATGATTATTATCTTTATTTTATAAATTGGGAAATTGATGGTATGTGGACTGGGCATTAACTACCTGGCTTCGTTCCCCGCTATTGCTTTTCTTGTTGCTTTTCACACACACTAAGCAGCAGCAAACTCTTTCAAAGCATCATATCTCTGACTGTACCTTCATCACATTCCAGTCCCTTCCATCCTGTAGCACAAGAACAGCCATATGGATCTGGTAGACAGAACATATAATATTTGCAGCCTGAGTTCTCTTTACAGCTCTCTTTACAGGTTCTGCCAAATGTATTATCTCCACAAGCTATAAAAGGGAAAAAAATGGCCCAACAGTGTCAAGTCCATGAAAGTTCTAGTTCTTCCAATGATACATCTTTAGGCAACATTAAAGAAATAGAAAAAAAATAGAAAATAAATATTTTACTCCCAAATATTGGCCCATTAACATCCATAATAATGTCAGTCTTCATGCAAGATTCTAGGCATGTCTTAAGCTGCTGCTGCAGTGAAGATAACTTTAAGCAACAAAAACAAGCTTGGATTTTCTTTAATGGTGAGGAAATATTAGAACATCCAACGCTTTGGATATTTAGGGCCAGATCTTCACCTGGTACAAATCAGCATAACCACTTTGAATTCGATGAAGCTATGATGACTTATACCAGCTGAGGATGTGACCTAGAACTTTCATCAGAACTTGACTATGGCTGAAATCTTGGACTTTTCCAATCCAGTGTGAAATCTTGGACTCAGTGAAGTCAATGGGAGTTTTGCCAGAATGAGGGCCAGAATTTCATCCCAGGTTTTTGAAAACAGTTTAAGAAGAGGTTAAGTTTTCTTTCTTTGACAACATTGTTCTCAACAAATGGTCAAGAAAAACCTTCACATCTGCCATTGTAATTCAGAATAAAACAAAATGCTGAATACCACAGCACACGTATGACACATAAACTCAAGACTCAATAGCCATGTTCAGCTGTAACTCTTGCCAACATTGCTGTGTACAAATAAATGATACATCTAAAGAGCAATTGTGTGCTTACCCTTTTCACACGTTTTCCCCATAAAGCCTGGAGGGCAAATGCATTCGCCAGTATCTTCATGACAGATGCCATTGTTCATGCACACAGGGCAGATGAAGCTGCACTTCGGGCCCCACTTCTGAATTTTACAGCCTTTTATGCAAAAGTATAATAGTAAATTGTTTCCTTTCTCATACACTCAGAAATTATACAAGCCACAGCAATCTTTCTGATCAAAGTGCGTAGCAATGGCTCTGTGGTCAAAAAATCTTACACACTATACACAGTATGTAAAGAGTCACTTTGTTCACTACAGAAATACAGGCACCTCTCAAGTGGAACAGAGCAGCTGTTTATCATGACACTGCAACACTACAAAACACTTTTAAGAAAGGAAGTGAAGAAGAACTTCTCTAGTTGAAACTTTAGGAAGGATTTAATGTAGGAAGATTTGCACTGTCTGGTATTTGGGAAGGACATTAAGTTTCACACTTCTGCTCTTTGACTTTGATTAGAAATACTCCAGAGCTCAGAATTATATCTCAGCTGAAAGATGCTGTGCTTTTAATATGCCAGCAGGTTTAAGCTCAGCATTTCTGGCTTTGTGCCTGTAGCAGGCAATCTGAGAATTTTTCAGTCACAGTACTCTTCTTTCATTGAGACAAAAGCATATTAGGGCTAATTCATCCCAGTGTATTCCACTATCTTAGCTGGAATTACACCTGAGATCAATATGGCCCCTTGTTACCTTTATAAATTGCTTAAAAACAATCAATACAAGTGTCAACACAAACTCCTGTCTTGATCATCATTTATCATTTCATAGGCTGAGAAGCTATTAAGGGCCTGATCCTCATCTCTGGAAACAAACAGGATTTTTGTCATTGTCTTCAATAGAAGCAAAGATCAGGCCCTAAACTCCATTACAAACGCAAATGGCAAAGTACATGTGCTAGAGCTGTTCCTGGAAGATGCTGGAGTAATTGTAGGAAGCTCCCAGGGCTCAGCAGTGTTCTGTATGTAACCTTCTCTCAGTAACTATGCTTCCTGTGATCTTCACAGATTCCTCTAATGCAAAGCCATGTGACGGTGATGATGGAAAATTCTTGAAGCATATCCAAAAACAGAGAAACACGACTAGAAAAATCCAACCGTGGGCTGGAATTTTCAGATTTAAGCTTGCACTTGACATGTCATTGTGGCATTTAGATTTCAGAAGGGTTCCCAAGTTCTCTAGACATCTAAATAGAATTTTCACCAGCTGGTGACACCCCAAAGACCAAACTCTGGGTCTTACCCAGAAGTGTCTGAGATACATTCACAACTCTTGCAAGCTGTTTGTCAATCTTAGAACATGTTTTGTTTCTTACCATGAAAAATATTCTTCTCCACAACATAAGAGAGGCATTAAGCCTTGAAGGGCCCTTATTCTCATATATGTGTTTTTATGCAGGTTACTAGAACATTTAATATATTGATGAAAATGGGTATAATAGCATAGACTGCTGGTCATCTAAAGTACATGTAAAAGAATGGAATACTGGCTTAAACAGGAGCTGTCTCACTTCAATGTCAGAAGCTCCTAGTGCAAGTGTTCAAGATGTCCATCTGTAGATTAGTTTAAGCATCTAACTCAGCCAGTTGTCAGCACATTTAGATGGCTCTGTAAAAAAAATACTGAGAACTAGAGACAAGCTCACGATGAAGGGGATTTTGCTTCAGCCCATTATAAAACAGGGTTCATTTACAAAGTGCATATCTTGGATTTGGATTACAAACACCTCCAAAATTCAGGGATGTTCAGATTCCATTATTGATGTTCAAGCCCAAGTCTGCTGAAAAGTGAGATGCTGAAAACTCAGCCACTTTTTGCCTTCCTAGAGCTAGGGCCAGAGTCATGATGAGTGGTCCAAGACAGCACTTTTGAAAGCTAGGCTCCCACATTTTCAAAAGCAGCATCAGCATGTGCAATGTAGGCAGATAGGGACAAAATCCCTGCTTGCATAAAATGATGTCACTTTACACCAACTGAGAATTTGGCCCCTATTTTGCTTTTACAAAGTTTGGATCTCCATTTTATCATAATACCACTTAATAAAGAATGATCAACACACAACAGATGGAAACTTACGTCTTACTATTAGCCTTGTATAAGCCGAGGTGAAGGTGTTTCCTCCTATATATCTGGCAGAGTAGACCCCTGCATCCTGCAGCTGGACTTGAGAGTAGGTCACTTCTAGCACATTTGGCACTTCATGCCTGGGCACAGCATGAATGAAAGAACCTGAGAGAAAAGAATATATAATAGAGAACAGAGAATAATAGAACATCCATTTATCCCTTCATAAGAGGAGCTCAGATCAGCCAGGGAGTGCAGGCATCTTAGATAAACCAAGTTGTCCATCACACAAAACAAATCTGTTGATCAAGACACTGCAAATGACATGGTTGGGGCACAGAACCTCTTCTTTGCGTCTCCTCCCGCCACAGAATAAGTGTTCAAAAACGCAGTAGATGTCTGAAGAATGTAGGTGAAGGGGGGACAGTCGCTCATTGTGCCATTAATGAATTGCAGAATTCTGCTTATTTCATCTTGTGCTTTAGCAAGTCAGGCACCAGTTTATTCATATGTATATTTGTAAATATTTCCTTTTATGAATCAGGTCACTTTGGATGGCCTCAGCTCTATGGTTTCACAGTTTTATCCATATATAAATGTTGACCATTAATTGGCCCCTGATTGTACAAAGTGATCCACAAGCACAGACCCTTACTCCCTTGTGGTATCTTGTTGGTCTCTCCCCCACTCCTTAATTTGGAGCACGGGGTATGTTATGTAGCCAGGAGAACCTAAATAATGTAGCAATCAGATGCCCTGGTTCTGAAGTGCTCAGGGGCTGTGGGAGCTTGGTAGGGCAGGAGATCTTGGAAGGCAGCAAGTCAACAGAAAAAGAGGAAGCAGGGCAGAAGCCCTCAAAGCAGAATGGCACAGAGGATTTTGAGGGACAAAATGCACAGGTACAAGGGGAGGAGTTGCAAGATTGAAAACAAAGCTAAGGCACCACTACTGGGGAACACAAGGAATTGTGGAGTGGAAGCAAATAATTTGATCAACTCTGTTTCTAGGGCTGGCAATCTGACTCCTCCTATGAGCACTAAATGTACGAGAAATGATTGCATGGCAAGAGTGTCACCAGAAATTATTTTAATGTAGTTACACGGGTGCTAGGATAATACAGTGATGGTGTGAGAAAGAGAGAGGAAGAGTGTGTGATTACCATTTTTGTAGATGACTGCATCTTCCTCCTTTGCAATCTTTCTGATGAAGGAAATGTTCACATTTTCTCCCTTGTTTGCTGTAATAGTTAAGGTCACTGGGAGGAAGGACGCTAAAATAAAAATGGTCAAAATATGGGATCAATGACTGTAAATACAATCAATGACTATGATCCCCCAGGCTGAAAGCTGGAGAATCATTACTGCTGACTTTACATGCTTAGATTTCCTTCAAGAGCACATTGATTCCCTTTACCATCAGCAGCCTCTGCTCTGAGTTTCAGCAGTGGTATGGGGGGTCATCTAAGTGCTTGAACAACAAAAGGCTGTAACTAGAAGCAAGCAGAGGAAATTAAGAAAAATATAAATACTGGCTGGATAACTGGAAACAATTCCTAACTTTTTTCTCTATTTATCAGTGGAGGAAAGGAAATAGGGGAGTAAGAAAGGGAAGGAGGCTGGGAGGAACCTGAAAATCCAAAAACCAAAAATGGAAAAAACCAAAATGTCATTTTAAGTCAAAATTACACAAAACTTTTAATGCAAAATATTTTGATATGAATGAAATGAAGTTTTATTTCATTTCATTTTGAAAATTCCTGTGGAAAACAGGATTTTTTGGTGGGAAAAATTGAGGTTTTCTGACTAGCTCTAAATCTGAGATCCTAGACCAAACTTTTCTTCAGATACAATATGGGAAAAAACAGTATAAAAGCTGCCCTACAAAATTAGGAAACTCTGATTTTTCAGATTGAACTTTGGGGATATTCAGATCTCAATATGGATCTAAACCTCATACTTTAGACCTATTTTTACTGAGGAGAATGAATACACTCCCATACCATGTTTTGCTTCCACCTTCCACGGTCTTGCACTGCACTCGCCCTCCTCATAGCCAAAAGGGCTGAATTTTACCTTCTCCAGAATCTGTCGAAGCCACATTGAATCTCCACTGGGGAAATCACTCAAGAATGATTATGCTCTAAGTCCCATTCTACTGTGGTCCAATATATGGAGATATTTTATTTAGGGTAAATGATATACAGGCTATAGACTAGTACGGGGATAAATTGTTCAGATACTTTTCCATTCAGTATCCTCACATCCCCTTACCCTCACCCTTTTTGCAAACATTCAAGCACTCACATTTTGGTTTATACCAAAGATTGTGGAAGCAAATTTTGGACCTGTAGCTGAGACTTGTTTACTGAAGGAATTAAATTCATTTTAGGTGGAAGTGGAAATTTATAAATGGTAGCTCAGAAACAAAAATCAAAGAACAAAAAACAAAACACATGGTTCTGTCTTCAACTATTTGTCTTAGGTATTTAGTAGAGCTGGCTGGCAAAATTTAGACGGAACCATTTTCCTTCTAAGTCAAAATGCTTTTGAGAAATCGTATTGATTTTGCCAAAAATGGGTTCAGGAGAAAATCTACAAAAAAGTCCTGGCAATGTTAAAACCATCCCATTTCGACATTTTCAGAATGAGAAGTTCTGGTTTTCTGTTTTAGAATCGCTTGTTGTTTCAAAACATTTAAAATGTTGTATTATATCATATGAAGTGTTGTTGTAGCCGTGTTGATCCCAAGATATCAGAGAGACAATGTGCATGCGGTAATACCTTTTGGTGGACCAACTTCTGTTGGTGAGTTTTTGAGCTTACACAGAGCTCTTCTTCTGATCTGAGAGTGTCATTGTTTGTCTCTCTCGCCAACAGAAGTTGGTCCAATAAAAAAAATTACCTCTCCCACTTTGTCTCTGTATTATATTATATACTGTAATATAATACTTTAAAAGGCAACATCAAAATGTAATGGTTTGTTGAAATGAAACATTCTGATCAACCTGAAACAAACAAATTCAAAATGTCCTTGGAGACTTTCTACATATATAGGCTTTGATTCCATCAGAACAAAGAGAAATTTTGAAATCTTGAAATTTTTTGTGAAACAAAATTTCCATTCTCAGCACAGCCCTAGTATTTAGGTCCCAATCTTGTAAAAACTTAGCGATATACTTAATTTTACATATGAAAGTAGTTCTATTCATTTCAGTGAAACTACTCGTATGTGAGTTAAGCACATGCGTAAGTGTTTGCAGGTTTGGGGCCTTGTACAGTATTATCTAGACATTAGCATCTAGACTTGCATGGCCAATTGCCCAGGCAAATAGGGAATTCCAAGAACTGAATAAGCAGATGACTGCTTCCTACGACCAAAAATATTGTGAGCAACACCAAATTGTTGCCAACTCAGAGGCTGAAAACTATTCACAAATAATAAATCCATTTTTAAGACTGAAATCTATTTCTGAATAGAAAATAAAGTAAAATTAAAAAAATAAGTTTCTTGCAATAAATAATTCAACCAGCTCTACTAAAGTATTTGATCCTAAGACTACATCTACACTTGGAGCTGGGGGTATAATTCCCAATAGACGTAAACATGCTCGCACTAGTTCTCATTGAATTAGCGTGTCAAAAATAGTAGTATAGCCATGGTAGGATGAGTAGCGGCAAGTGATGGCACAGGCGCACCACCCCAAATATGAACCCAGGGGATCCAGGTGGGCTTGTACTCAGGGCCCATGCTATTGTTTGCTACTGCCTATGCTACCATGGCTCCACTGCTATTTTTAGTGCAACTAGCTCGCTGAGAGCTAGCACGAATATGTCGGTGCTAGCTGGGAATTGCAGTGCTAACTCCAAGTATAGGGGTTGTTTGGTTCAGTGGGCTTTTGTTTTAAATGTACACTGCCAGTATTAATAATTGTTTTTCATGAGAAATTCACCTTACAATTCAGCTTTTATTTTTCCTTTCTATTTTCTTTGTGTGAGTGTTGTTTAATTTATCCATGGGACCTTTTCTTCACAGTATTGTTGTAATGGAAAGGAACCCACATTCCTTGGTGGGCTCCGTTCCAATGCATTTTTAGCTTATGATCTGCATTTAATTAATATGAGCCTATTCCTTAAAGAGACACAATTAACTGAATTGCAGAAGTGTCACAGCTCTCTTTGGCTTACATTTCTATAAATCCATAATTGTCTCTTTCTCTGTAGAGACATTCAGTTGTGTTACAGTTTTCCCCCCTTCACTAGGAATAGATTCTATACTATACATATTATATGCCATGCAAATTTGCTAGAGTATACAGGATACAGGAGAAATGGCCCTCTACTTTGAGAATGTTTTATGTAGACTCATACAGAAAAATGTTCTTCCTTATATTTCCATATTATATTAGCCAAGATTTTAAAAATGAATAGCTTAAGTTAGGCTCTTAAATCCATATTTAGGCACGTGGGCCCAATAAGGCATATAAGCATTTACTTAAGCACGTGCGAAATCCCATTAAAGTCAATGGGACTATTCATATGCTTAAAGCTAAGCACATGCTTAAGTGGTGTGATGGTGAGGGGCCCAAAGCAGTTGCTAGATTTTCAAAATTGCCACCATTCAACAACTCCCATTGACTTCAATGGAACACACAGTACACACATTTCAACTCACTCGGTGCCAAGAAACCTACAGTGCATTTAGAAGCCTTTAAAATTATTCAGACAACAACTGTGGAGAGGAAAAATGCCTATTTTCCAACCACAGTAGTTTTGCCAAACCCCACAGTCCTTCCCTGACCTCCTTTTCCTCTCCCTGTGGCCTTTAATAGCTTTGAGAATTTATACCATGCCTCTTTCTCACCCATCCAGCAGCGACTAGACATTGCACATAATAGGCTTGGTGATCAGATCTAAACTCAAATCACACCAGTCAAAGCTTTTAGCAAAGATCATTAGCAAAGTAGAAATACAATATTCAAGACCCCCAAATCCATGTGCAGCTGAGCTGGCAAGACGATTATATTGCCTCTGGATAAAACAGATGTAGCCAGGGTGATCCACAGGTTGTGCTCTCCAGGATCCCAACTATTGTGATTCTCTGTTCCTAGGCATGTAGCCATTGACCTTATAGAGCTACAGGGGGTTCAGAACCCATCCCTCTCAACTAATGAGGAACATAAGCACTCAAGAGAACATTGCCCTGGTGATCTGCTATCTACACTGGCTCCTTCAAGGTTTTGGTCCTCATCTTCAAAGTCTCTCATAGATTGTTCCCCGAGAGTCTGCCTCACCTTCCTGATCATGAACCCCACCCACAACAGCCACGTTTCAGTAGAACAATGGAAATGGCAACCTCAAGAGTGAGACGTGTGTGTGTACAACGGACAGTTTTCTGCATGACTGGCCTGAGAATCAGGAATGCACTCCTGGAAGAGGGCAGAATAGCCACAAACCTCATCACTTTCAGAGTAAAATGCAAAAATCCACATTTTCTACCTCACCTGCCCACACCACTACCATATTACAATAGAGACACTTCAGCCCCTGCTGACTGGGGAGAGAGAGGAAGAGAAAGTGTGGTTATATGCTCGCTCTACAATTTCCATCATCCTGACAGTTTTTTGGGGTAGAACAGCAGACCTTTACAGGCCAAGTGCTGGTATTTACACTGTTGGTATCATAATGTATTGTGCTAAATATTAGTGCCGGGTGAACTTCAAAAGGTTTGAATGTTTGAGTAAGTGCAGACAATTCTCTAAAAGTTCTTATGTTTTGGTAGAGCTTATGCCAAACTCTTTTCTTTTGAACTGAGCCTGGAATTCGAATGAGATCAAGATATATATGAGATTTCCAGTATGGAAAGGCATGGTCTAGGGATCAGAGCATAGCAATAGATCCCAGCCTTTAAACACTCTCTCTCTCTCTCTCTCTCACAGTCATCTCAGGATTTTATATTGCTGCCTACCACTTTGGTATTAGAGAACCTTTTAGATAAAAGAGATTGGCAGTAGTGAAATTCCTAGTGGACTGTGTGTAGTCTCTGGGCTTGTCTATGCAGCATGGCAAAGTGCACTAGAGGGGTTTGATTTATAAAGCGCTCCGTGATGCACTCTAACTGCCCTTTATAGACCCTGCTGGTGCACTCTAAAAGGTACGTAGTTCTTGTTACCTAAAAGCGTGCCAGCAAGGTCTACATGGGGCAGCTAGAGTGCAACATGTTAGAGCAGTTTGCGGTACTGTGTAGAGAAGCCCTCTGGTTTTTCTCAGATTACAGAAATTGTTTGGGGTCGGGTTCACGTTTACAAATGGCTTAGAAGATGAAAGGCCCAATATAAGAGTTACTGTTGTTACTCCTTTGTGGATTCAGTGAGGCCACTATTGTCTTTCATGCCATATTTTATTGCTTTCACTTTGTGTTCCTGGGTATAACCAGAATGGACGGAACGTGCAAAAATGTAGGCGAAAAATACTAACAAACTAAAAACAATAACCAAATGTTTCTGAACCTCAGAAAAGTTTGGTTTGATTTTGGGCCAAATAAAGAATCCAGTTTGCCCCCTCTAGATCTACTACTGTACCTGCTCCTGTTACTTAAGGGTAGCAGCCAAATTGCAAGCAGTTGTCCCCTAGTGGGCTTGCACACCTCTGTCTGACCTGCATACAGTACCTCCTAGTGGCATCTTCATTGTACGTATCCTTGTCACCTCGTCTTTGACTTTCCCTTCACAGTAGTAAGCTCCAATAGTTTCACTAGCTTGTTCCCTTTTCCACACCACTTTTTTGGCTGTTTCTCTCGTCTCGTCTTCAGTAACTTCCAGAGGGTCCTGGTGTTGGCTCATCAAAGCCTCATAGTCTCTCCCTATTGTGACCGACTCGCGGGAACTCCATCTGGCTGCAATACAGATAAGCGACGTCTCTGAGTTGCCCACCAGAGGAAGTGAATTGATCAACATCAGGTCCAGCGCTGCCTCCACTTTGCCTACAAACAAACAACAGGTGAAGGGATTTTTCTGCAGAGTCTGAGTATTTCTTTTAGTTCTGATTGTTTACGTAGGGGCTTTTGAATTAGTGCCTCGCACCCAGTGCTTCCCCAGCTATTCCCTTACTGAGCATTGAACTAAAAGAAAATGGCTGCATGTAAAATATTCTGTTCTAGTTACAGAATGAATGGGAATGAACTCTGAGCCCAGATTGTGCCATAGGAATGTGTGGAAGGAGAAGACCCTCCACATGTGGCTTTCCCCAGTTTGTGCAGAATGGGAAGTGAGCCACCTCTCTGGCAACACAGCCCACAGACCTCTTCCTGGTGAGAGGTGATGCAAAGGGCTGTAATCCAAATCTGTGGAATCTCCTTCAAGACCAGCATTGAGACGTAGAAGCACAGGGAGACCATTGTGTCATCACTATGGATATAACTGCATGCATGGATCTGTGGCTACATACTTGCTACCAGTAGCCGTCTACTGGTGTTTAAGAATCAGAGCTTCTATTTTATTGTTCATAAGCTTTCTGGGTCAATATAGATGCTGCTGTGCACTGCAAAGGACTCCCTGTGTTCATCTCTAGTTTCTAGATGCCCTCTCGTATGATTCCATTCTATGAGTAAGATTGCGTGATATCCATTTAATGGGATATCCACCTGCCCCCAATCCAAAGAGTCCATTGCCACTGGCTGCCCATACTCATGTGGCAGTGAAGAGATAAGACAGAAGGTCAGAGAAATTTCTCTGAAGGCTTGAGAGAGTCCTGAATCACAATGTTAGATCCAAAACACTGTGACATAGAGTTTCAAACTGAATAATAAAAGAAATCATTTTTTTCAAATGTGAAGAAAAATGTGTCCCCCAGATTAAGCATTAGCCTGAAAAGAATTTTCCCTCCTAAAGTTTTAAGTGATGGAAAATAGGGAGTTATCATGGAAATGGGATTTCAAATTAATTTAGAGTGGCATGTGATGTAATAACAAACCCAATAAAAGGCCTGTAGTAAGTTATAAGGTATTGATTTAAACTCTGTGGGTCAGATCCTGGGTCATCTGATGTAAAGAAAGGAGCTGACCCTGGGTCTGAGGAATATTATGGGCCAAATCTGCAGCCTGGCCTTATCTAGGCCTTCATTTTTATGGGAAGAATTTGTATCAGGAAAAATAGAACCCTTTATGCTCAGTGCTTCCAAACAATAGGCATTTCCCTTTGGTTTTGGAAATTGGGGGAAGGAGAAATTGAATGCTGTCAATTTTTAGCTAAAATGCAACCAACAATTGATTTCTGTTATGCAATGCCTTTATTTTCCAGCTTTAGATTCAGCTGTATTTTGTATGATTACCAGGAACCTCTCTGCAGTCAGTATTGAATGCCATTCCATTTGCAAACATCTTTCAGATTTGAAGCAACAGGCATAGCCTTAGCTAAAGAGGTCAAAGGAGAGCAGTGCTTACTGTAGATTCTGAATGTGTGTGTGTGTATATTTTGTGCTTTAGTCCAAGGGAGGCGGTACCTTGCTGCATTCAATGCCAGCAGCTTCTCAGGGGAATGTAGTATCTTAGGATACACTGACATTCACCACTCCCAGCCAGTCTGCTGCAGTCACCACCCTTTCATGTGCCAACCCAGATAACTTAAGTTACATAACAGAGAAATAAAAACTTCTGGAAAGGATGCAGCAGCCATTAAAATAAATGTTGTTTAAAGCCAATGTTCAAAGAGGCCAAGTCATCCTGTAGCACATTACAGAAATGACTCGTTTGAATACAGCTCAAAGTTACGTAGCAGTATGATGCAAGCATGGCCCGTTGGGTGTGTGCATTTTAGGTTTTTATTAATTTTTTATTTACTGCCTATATAGGGTCTAATCTTGCAGGCTTTACTCATATGAGCAGTCCTTCCTCGCTCACTCTGGGGCCGAATCTCCTTTTACTTTTACCATTGTAAATCAGAAGCAACTCCACTGAAGTCAACATTTCAGGATGACAGCTTCTACAACATGTTTCCTACAGAGCACTGCATGCTTACTGACAAGAAGCATCGCTCTAGAGAAGTCAAGGGAGCTATGGCAATATAGAGAGGCTGAGGAGCCGGCCCACAAAACTAGACGTGGGGCTGAACCAGAACATGGGATCCTAATGTCCCCAAACTTTGGAGAAGTTCAGATTCAAATCTGTATCCCAACTCCATGACTTGGGGCAACTGTTACATGCAGCGCGTTCCCCTGGAGTTGTGGAGCTTGAGGCAAGGTTGCAAATTAGAATGAAAATGCACTGATATTGCTGTGAGGAAAGTGCTTCCACAGAACCTGCCTGCATCAGTATGGACACAAATAAACCCCCCTCTCTTCTGACCACCTGTGGGCAGGGCCCCCATGTGGGGGGCAGGGTGGGAGGGTACACTTTACTGGGGCCCGGAGGCCCTAGGGGGCCCGGTCCTAGCTGCAATCCCCATTACAAGGAGGAAAAAACTGAGGCTAAATTGTAGATCATGCCTGAGGATACTTATAGACGCTTATTTCCCTG
Organism: Mesoclemmys tuberculata; assembly: GCA_007922155.1. Taxonomy (NCBI): domain Eukaryota; kingdom Metazoa; phylum Chordata; order Testudines; family Chelidae; genus Mesoclemmys; species Mesoclemmys tuberculata. Next base: position 16,232,098 of record ML675650.1, read on the forward strand.
TATCTATTATCCAGATCTTGTGAGATTTGCAAATCTTGGAGATTTGTAACATGGGAGGTGCCCGTGTTACAAGTTTGTACTGGGCCCGAAAAAGTTATGCTTGGGCCCTGCCTGTGGGGGTGGGATGGGTCAGCAAGCCTACTCTGACCTGGTATGAAGCGGCCACAGCAAGTCACTCTCCAGCTCTCTAGCCCTTAAAGAGGCACATGACTTTTTGACAAGCCAGACAATGGCCCTCCTTTACATGCAGTCAGGTCATTTGCTTACGTGATCGCAGATTCCAAGTCCAAAACGTACAAACAAAGAGAACATCTTTCTTCTGAATTGCAGGAGAATTTTAACATCTCAATCAAAAGCAGCAGAATAAGAGCCTGGGGCCTGATTCTTGTGTCGGCATTAATTCTGGTGCAAAGCGGGTATAATGAGTGTCAAATCAGAATGATAGCACTTTACACCCAATTTGCACTCTCTTTGCAGAAGTGTAAATGACTAAACAAAAGGCACAGGAAAATGGAGACTCGGGCCCATAGTTTATCTAAGGCTGGGCTACATTTAAAAATTAGATTGACCTAGCTATATTGTTTAGGGCTGTGAGGTTGCCAACAGTCCCTTATTACAATGGCTCTCTCTTATTTTTTCCATCTCTGTACAACAAGATCAGGAATTGTGAGTGCCGCAAAAGCAGCAAGAAATACTCCTGGCAAATGGAGGTGAGTACTGATTATTAATTATTATATTAATAATTCATTATAATTACAATAATAAAATATTGGAAGAAGGGGTGTGGCAGGGGTGCCAAGAAAACAGTCCCTTATTTTTAAACTACTATGTTTGCAACCCTCAGCTAGGTTGATGGATGACTTTTTTGGTTGATCTAGCTACCATCTCTCAGATAGATGGATTACTACTGTCACGCGGGCTGCATTAAGAGGGGGGGGCATTTGTGTGGTTTGACATTAATATGTCAAAATCATAATAATTCATGTAAGACATGCCATGTCAGGTACTGTTAAAAAGGTTAGGATATGCTGAATAAGATGATAATATTTGTGTTCCTGTGTAATATGTGTAAGGAAAGTTATGGAGATCTTTGATATCCCTGTATTTCAAACTGTGCTGTAGAAGACACACCCCAGACAGAGAGGCCGCAGGACAATAGCCCGCTTAATGGCCCATCAAGACCTTTACAGAAGCCAGAGGCCCGGGAAGAAACTAAAGGCATACCTGAAGAGTTACCAGGATTGGCCCATGTGACTATGGACTTCATTTTGGTTCCAGTAAAGTTCCACAAGCCACATGGCCAGTAACAGAGGGTATATAAGATCAAACCACAGAAACCATTTTGTCTTCGTCTTGG